>OZ004706.1:12094032-12694032 GCA_963924515.1 Vespertilio murinus
GCTTTTGTCCTCCCTCCCCCACCCCTCTCCCCAGGGGGCCAGGCGGAGACTGCCTGGGCCTGTCTGCCCCTCTCTCTCATAGCTTGCATTCCTCCGGAGCGTCTCCCCCAGGCGGGTGGGCAGAGCGGCACCTCCCTGTGCACAGCCCTCCCCGCCTGCTCTGCTCCCCGTGGGCCCCAGGCCGCCACAGGCGACCCCAGTCCTGTCCGGCTTCTGTCCCACGCCCCTGGCCCGTGCCGGGGCCGTCCCACAGCTGCCTGCACCTCTGTACCCAGCTGCCCACGAAGGGCTGAGCCCAGAAGGATGCAAGCCTGATGCCGGAACAGAGAGCAACGAGGGGAAGATGCAGTGGGCAGGCGGAGCGTTACTCAGACCATGGCAGGAAGGCATCCGTCGACCTGGTCTCTGTGGAGGGCAGCTCCCGGGCATGGCCTGTCTCCGCCGAGGAAGGTGCCCATTCAACTGCCGGACCTTGCCAAGCCTCGGTGTTCTCATCTGAAGAATGGGGGGCTGCGAGCATCTACCCCAGAGCCCCGAGAATGCAGCGAGATCCTAACGAGCCTCAGATGGTGTCTTTAACAGAGAAGGGCCGTACAAAATGACGTTCTCTAGATTGTCGAGGAAACAGTAGGGGCGTGCCAACAGGGAACGGCTTGTGCAAAGGCGAGGAGGTGTGACCCGACGCGAATCATAGAGCTGGTGCTGAGCCGGAATTCCCAGGAATTCGCAAACTGGTTGTGAAATTCGCAGGAATTCGCAAACTGGTTGCTCAGCAAAGCCATCGCTGAAAACTGAGTTGCCTAAGCTCGCAGTGGAACACATTTCTATTACCAAGAAAAGTAACACCCAAAGCTCACCGCGTCCTGTTTGACTATCGCCCATTCCCTGAGTTACCCATTGCACTGTCATCGTCTTTGCTCTACCTGTGTGGCGGAAGGGCTGTGTAACGGATGCTACTTTGCATCTCATCCCAGCTTTGTGTCCGGGGCGGCATGGGGGTAGCTCGGGATGGGTCGAGGCGAGGGTATGGACACCGTGG
Organism: Vespertilio murinus; assembly: GCA_963924515.1. Lineage (NCBI taxonomy): Eukaryota > Metazoa > Chordata > Mammalia > Chiroptera > Vespertilionidae > Vespertilio > Vespertilio murinus. Next base: position 12,095,072 of record OZ004706.1, read on the forward strand.
AAATCGGCCAGTGCTGCACCCCGGGGCCGCCTCCTGCCCAGAGCCGCTGCCAGACATCCCCCAGCTCGTGGTCAGACACGGCCCAGCTCCCCGCCGGCTGGGGCTGAGCGGGAACTCACCGTGTGCCGGGTGATGCTGTGGTCAGGCCACACACACGCCGTGTCACCTCATCCTCACAACCGCTCGGTGAGGTCGGCACTCTTATTGGCCCATTTTACGGCTGAGAGCTAGAAACGTCGATGGGAGAGAAACATCGACCAGCTGCCTCCTGCAAACCCCCCACCGGGGATGTGCCCGCAACCAAGGTACATGCCCTTGACCGGAATCGAACCCGGGACCTTTCAGTCCGCAGACCAACGCTCTACCACTGAGCCAAACTGGCTTCGGCCAAAGCCGTTTTCTCAAAGTCATAGAATAAGCGGCAGAACCAGGAGTGCTGATGGTGCAGGAGGAGTCTGGGGGCGTGCTAAGTTGTGACCTTTGCCCTCCCCTCCTCTTCCCGCAGGGGAGGCCGGGCTGGATATTGAGGAGGTGGAGGCAGAAGGAGCCTCCAAGGTGGTCCGAAGGTCTCCCTCCGGCCTCCCGGCTGGGCAGCGAAGGGGCAGGAGACCCTGAGACTGTGGGCCTGGCTCTGCCAGCCCTCCCAAGGGACAGCCCTCCGAGGGTCACCTGCCTGGCGTGAGCGACCCCGCTCGGCTCCTGGCCTCCGTGGCTCAGCCGGTGCCAGTCCGGGCGCCAGCACCGGCCGGGGAGCCCCGGCCGCGCCCGCCTGCCAGGCTGCATTTCGCAACCGTTCTGGCTGCAGCTTGGCCGGGTGGTAGCTGGTTTGCAAATACATGTGTTTTTGGCACTTTCTCCCCATTAGGCTGTGTAATTGCTTTGAACCACACGTGGCTAACAAGGTCTAATGGGGCCCCGCCGACGTGGCACCCCACCCAGCAGCTCCCAGGGTGGGGCCTGAGCCCCTTTGAGGCCAATGCCTCCTCCCCGGGGTGCTGGGGTGGGGGGACCCAGTGGTCTCAGACCCTTAGGGCACCCCTGCTCTGGGCAGGAGACTTCCCGCGGAGAGGTGGTGTAGGGTCGTGGGCTGTGAGTTCACGCAAGACCGGGAGCTGTGCGGCCTGGCCTCATCCTCACACCGCTCCGAGCACCAACTTCCTGCGTGCAACCTTCCGGGAGGAGAGTGCACGCACACAGAACGCACTCTCCTTCCCATTCTGCAGATGAGGAAACTGGGCCTCAGAGAGGGGGAGCCGCTGCCCAAGATGGTGCAGCCCCTTAGCCAGGGCTGTTTGCAGGCTGGATTGCAGCCACCTCCCTCGCCGCTGTGGGGCTGAAGATGGAGGGCGGGTGTCTTCCTGATTTAAAACCAACCAGACTTTCACCAGCACCTTTACGCTCTTTAAATGGCTTCCACGTCATGTGGAAGCCAGCTGAGAGCTGGAGCTCAGAGAGGTTAAGAGACATGCCCCCGATCACACAGCAGGGAAAGGCTAGCCCTGTAGGTGAGGGGCCCAGAGACCCAGATCCCGGCCTGGCTGAGGAATTTGGGGAGGGGACATCCTGTCTTGGGCCCCAGGTTCCCTCGGAGCTGGCAAGGTGCCGGGGAAGGATTTGGAAGAGGGTCTGCTAGAGGGGATGGTGGGAGAGAGCATGCGGGGTCAGGGGCCTGGTGGGGTCAGGGGCACCCACAGACACTCGCACCCATGTACACTCACCCTCCTGCACATGGCATGCTTGAGTGCACACACATGCATATACACCACCGCATGGCCCCTGCACACGCATGCCCACGTGAAAGATCATACAGGTACCTGGGCTCACACATACTCTTCCCTGACCCCGGCACAATATAGCCCCGGACAACCGTTGATTTGCCTTCTTCCCCCCCTGCCTCCCGGGGGATTTCCCGAGAGGGTGTAGGAAGGGAAGAGGCTCAGGTTAACCTCTGAGTTTCCAAGTGGCCAAAGTAAAAAGGGGCGAATGGGCTTTTGTCCCACTTCCGTCGTAGGGGTCCGACAAGGACCAAGCAAGATCTTGGGCGTGGAAGTATGTTGTGAATCACGAGACCTCTGTGAGGACAGGGTGAGAGGCACAGTTATTCACAGTGTCGGGGGACGTGTCTGAGTTCACAGCTGGGACCCGGGCTCAGGCCTTCACTCCATACGCCACCCGAAGGCCCCCGCAGCCTTGTCTCCCGTCATTGCCTCACCCGACACAGATGCTCAGGTGGCACCGGGCATTTGTTCAGGCTGTTGCCTTAGCCCTGTGGTCAGCAAACTGCGGCTCTCGAGCCCCGTGCGGCTCTTCCACAAAATACCCCGGCCTGGGCCAGTCTATTTTGAAGAAGTGGTGTGAGAAGAAGTTTAAATTTTAAAAAATTTGGCTCTCCAAAGAAATGTCAATCGTTTTCCTGTTGATATTTGGCTCTGTGGACTCATGAGTTTGCCGACCACTGCCTTAGCCTGAACACCTGGCTCAGTGCTACTCAGGAATCGTGCCTACTCCAACCCCCACCCCCCCACTCCGGACTACCCCGGCCTGGGGCTGGGCCCTCCTCCGGGCTCCCCAGATGCCACTGCATAGGGCATAGGGCGCTGGATTCAAACCTCTGTTTGCGTGCACCCTCCCTTGCCAGTTCCCTGGAGGGCAAGGGTGGGGGCGGGGGAGGTTTTGACATCTCGGGTGCCTGCCGCTGGCCCTGGCAGAGTCGGTGCCTGGAAGGGGTTTGCTGAGTGAATTCACGTCGGTAACGATCCACCCCCTGTCCTCTGGTCTCCGCCTGTCCCAGTCAGGGCAGAGAGAGACCTGGGGTTCTGGGCGTTGTCTCCCCAGGAACCTGGGCTCTGCGAGGCCTGCCCTTGCCCATCCAGAAAGGCGAGTCTTTACCCCAGATGCCTTCTTCCTTCCTGAGCCGCCCAGGCCAGGCGGGGGCTGGAGCCCTGAACTTTCTGGGGCTTTGGTGAGAGGGGGCGTGGCCAGGCCAGAGGCGGGGCAGGAAGAGGGCTCCTGGCCAGCCCCCTCTGTTCAGCTGTTCATCTGTTCATTCGTTTGGCGACTTAATTCTTTGCCTGCATTTTGTTCTTTGCTCTCCTGGATGTCTCCCACCAGCCTCCCAGGGTAGGAGCTATTCTATCCCCATTGGACAGATGTACAAACCGAGGCTCAAAGGCCACCGGCTCTCCCAGCTTGTAAGAGGTGGCACTGTGCCCGGAGGGGCTTGTCTGTCCTCGGAACGCTCACGGCGTGAGGGGTAGTCAAGAGGGAGAGGAAAATAAATGGACAAGGGCCTGGGCCGTCCCTGAAGGGGGATAGCCACTCGGGGAGGAGGGCACACTCAGGGGTGTGCGGGCCCCAAGACATCTGGGAGGGCACACCCCACTCGTGTTGTCACACTCATACCCACTCACACACTTGCTCAGTCCTGGGCCTCTGTCACTCCTGGTGCTCCGGGCGCTCGGAGGTCTCCCGGGCACACTGCTGCCTCACACCCCTGAGACAGCCTCACCCTCGGCGTCCCCGCGTCACTCTTACACGCCCATGGGCGCTCACTCCCATCCCCTCTCTCCTTTTCTCAAGGCCCAGGACACACCCAGATACACGCCTCTCCGTCTGGCACACCTGTCCTCACCCAGGCCTGTGCTCTCTCCCACACACTCACACACCCTCCTGCCACGCCCTGAGTGGCATGGGGAACTCCACAAGTGCGCTCCTGATGCTCGCACACGGCCTGTCCCCCCCCCCCCCTTGAGCCACACCCCCTTGCCGACCGCCATCACTGCAGCCTCAGATGCTGCCCCAAGGACCCCGGCTCCTGGGCACTTGGGCTGGTGCCCGTCCATGGGTGCACTGGCCCGGGGTGGGGGTGGGGACAGGGCCTGGCCCCGGGGCGCAAGGCTGGGCAGCAGCTGTGCAGGCTGAGCCGGGATGCCCACACCTGTGTGGATCTGCCTGGGTAGAGCTGGTGCCAGCACGGTGGCCTCGCCCTCTACCCTCCGGCGTATGCAGGGCAGCCCATGCCAGGCTGGGGATGCCAGTCTCACATTCCTGGAGTGTCGGGGAAGCCCAAGGAGGGGCACGGCGGGCAGGCCTGGGCCAGGCCCGTCTCTTTCATTGCGAACCCCGGTTCCCGGGCAGGGCGATCTCGGCAGCACGTCCTGACCCTCCGCTTTCCCCGTTGTAAACAGCCCGGCCCGCACGGCCGGTGGGAGAACAGAGGAAGGTCTTGTGAAATCCCGGGCTTGGCTTCTCTGCTGAGGCCGACGCCCCCGCTCCCGGCCCCCTCCCCTCTCATACACATCCTTTTCTCCTGGAGCTAGACACCTCCTTCCTCCCTGCCCTCCTGCCCTCTCCTGTCTCTCTCAATGCAGCTTCACTGAGCTGTGATTTACTTCCCACGTGACGCACCTGTGTAAAGTGGCTTTTAGCATGCTCACAGATCGTGCCCCCATCACCACAGTCAATTTGGGGACATTTCTGTCACCACAAAGAAAAACCCCAAACCCTTCAGCTACCCCTCCCCGAGCCTCTCCCTTCCCCATCCCCAGCCTTGAGCAGTCACCGGTTTACTTTTTGTCCCTGTAGATGTGCCTAGTCTGGCCCTTCTGTACAAACGAAACTGTACCATGTGGTCCTCTCACTCAGCGTCACGTGTTCCCGGTTCATCCATGTTGTAGCCCAGGGGTGGGCAAACTTTTTGACTCGAGGGCCACAACGGGTTCTTAAACTGGACCGGAGGGCCAGAACAAAAGCAACCTGACCGTGCTGGCACTCTCATCTTGGGCTGCTGGTGAAGGAGAGGAGGGGAGAGCAAGAGAACCCTCCGCTCTTTCGGCTCCGCGGGCCGGATAGAACAGCCATAGTTTGCCCATGGCTGTTGTAGCCTGTGCCAGCGCTTCGTTCCTTCTCGTGGCCATGTCCTGGGCACACTACAGTTCAGCTGTCTGTTCATCTGCCCATGGGTCTTCGGGCTGCTTCCGCGTTTTGTCTGTCGTGAGCAGGGCGGCTGTGAACATTGCTGCCTCCCCACCTTCTCTCCACTTGGTTCCGCCCGACTCAACCACTTTAGCCTCTTGTCCTCTCCACCACGTCGGGAGGCAGGGAGGCCAGGGTTGGAGGCCGGGGAGACAAGCAAGGACTCGATATCTGGTGGGATGCTGGAGGCCGGTGGGAAGAGGTCACAGGTCCTAGGGGCGGTGGGGACCACTGCCTTCCCTGCCTGTTATCATTTGGGTATGTACCTGCCTTCCCTCCATTCTCTCTCCCTCCACCCACCTGATAGTGGTCATCACAGGCAACATCACGCCAAGACGGTTGCACACAGGATGTCAGTGGACACACACACACACACACACACACATACCCCAAACAGTGAAGTGGACATTGTGCGCATGCCCAGTTCACAGGCGAGGAAACGGAGGCTCAGGGAGTCGAAGTGACTTTGTCAAGCCATGCACCTGATGGGGCGGGATTTGAACCCAGATCTGCCTGGTCCGTGGAGGACCCGACATGACCTCTTCCTTCCTGCTTCCCCACCCACTTGGGTCTCAGTCCTGTCCCAATGCCACATGGCTGACTCAATGCAATTCAATCCAGCTCCTCTGTGCTCAGATGCCTGCCAGGCCAGAGCTGAGGAGGGGAGGGGAAGATGCAGAGGCAGGACCTTGCCGAGATTTATTAGGTGCCAGCCCTGGCGTAGGCCCCAGGGTCCAGATCGGAGCAAGACACTGTCCCTGGAAGTTGGAAGTCAAGGTGTGGCAAGGGTGCAGACCGAGGCGGGGTAGGCCTGGGGGGCCCGGTGGCAGGGCAGGGATGGAGGGGAAACCGGCCCAGTTCGGGCAAAGGGGTGCAATGCAGGCTTCCTGGTTCGGCAACACTTCGGCCGGATCCGGACAGCGCCCGAGTGGGGTGCTTCTAGCAGAGGGAACAACATGAGCAGAAGCATAGAGAAGAGAAAGGGGAGGACAGAACACAGCAACCTTGCCACGGGGACTGGTTTTGTGGGTGGGAGCCCACAGTGTGACAGAGAGGGCTGGACCCTGAAGCCCAGGGTACCGGGCAAAGACACTCGCGCTGTCTCCTACAGGTGATGCAGAGACACTGAGCAGTCTACAAGGAGGGTGGCTTGGACTTGGAGAGCTGCTGTGGAGTCGAGGGGGGAGGTTGAGGCAGGGCCTGAGTGAACAGTGAGGGGGATTCTGGGGTGGGTGGGGGTAGCTCAGAGGAGGCTGTGGCGGAAGGAGGGGTTGGCAGGAGACTGGGTGGGGACAGGAAGGGTGTTGAAGATTTGAAAACATCCCGGAGGCGCAGCCCCAGGATTGGACACATTGAGGCTCAGAGTCCTTGGGCCTGGGAAGATGCTGGGGGTTTGCCAACTGATTTTAACCAGGAAACCCTCTGTTCGGGTGAAATCTCCCGCGGAAACCCGCTATCTCGCAGGACCACGCGGGCGAATCTACAGACATTTTGCTGAGCACACACAGCCGAGCACAGACAGCGGGATCTGAAGAGGCAAAACCCATCTGTGGAGGCGGGCAGCAGGTGAGTGGGTGCCTGGGTCTGGGATGGGCAGACGGGGGGTGAGGGAACCCCCGAGGGAGGAAAAGGGTGCTATCTTCCAGGTGGTGGTTACCTGGGTTCCTTGTTGAAACTCATCCCGTAAGGCCTGGGCATTTTACTGTGTGTAAATTACAGCTCGTAAAGAGGAGAAAATAAAATTTAGCAGCTGAGAAGTGGCCAGAGAGAGAGAGAGCCGTGGGGGGAGGCGGGACGGGGAGGACTCTTCTCCCTGGGGAAGCCCAGGGTCTGTCCCTCGGCCCCTGCAGCCCCGGAGGCCTCAGCGTGGCCAGCTGGAGGCGGGACCTGGGACCACCCTTCCTCATGCCCCACATGCCTCCCGCCAGCACCCGCCTGCCCTCTCAGGCTGCCACCTGCAGGAGGAAGCCCGGGCAGTCCGTCCTGCAAATCCAGAATTAATGAATCCCAGGAATCTGCTGCCTCTGAACAGCCTCTTCTTTGGGGTTTTGGTGAGAACGAGGGGGATTAGGGCCTGGCAGGTGGGGCTCCTGTCCCCGGGGGGCTCAGTTTTCACCCCGGGAGAAATCTGAACTGGCCGCCTGGCCCCCCACTCTCATTTCCCCCTTCGCAACAATCCCTTGTTCTTACAAGAGGCGTTATCTAACCCCCGCCTGCTCCGGCCGGCTCCCGGGGGGCAGAGCGCGCGGGGGCCGCTGCTACCTGTCCTGGGCGCCCAGGGGTGCCCCTCCTCAGTCCTGGCCCAGGGGATGCATCACGGGGGCAGGTGGAAACGGCAGACCGTGGCTGGGCCCCATGTGCTAGGCCTGGTCAGCACCTCCCTGAACACACACACACACACACACACACACACACACACACACACACACGTACATGCACAAACATGCACTCACACTCACTCTTACATGTGCAAACTCTTGGAGTTTTAGGAGTCTGCCGACGTGACTAGAACAGGGGGGGGGGGGGTGACCGGCGGCCCTGTCTCTGCCCAGCCTCCGTGCTGAAGGGGTCAGTATACGGAGCACAGGATGGATGACCCCAGCAGGGGACGGATGGGCAGCGGTCAAGCATTCCGTACCCCCTTGCAGGTGTGGGGGGTCAGACCCACCTTTAAATTCAAGCTCTGCCACCCGCTGGCGACGTGACCTCGGGCAGTTTGCTTTTCTGAGGTTTACAAAGAATGAGAGCGTCCCCCCTCCCTCCCCGCCAACGCCCCCCGCTCCCCCCCAGAGCTCTGCAAGAAGGAGACTTACATGCACAGCAGGCAGAGCTCCTGGCACGAAGGCTCAGCAAGTGGCAGGGTTTGTTTTTATTACTTCAGCAAGGATCCCACACACAGGCCTGCCTCTCCGCACGCCCACGGCTTAAGCAGGCACCCATCGGAACGTCTGCCCGAGCATTAGGGCCCCTAACATTGCACCAATGGGAGGGGTCCATAGCCTGGTCATGTGAAGGCTCATCATGTCTCCCTAGCCCCCTCCACGCCTTTGCCAGCTGTGACCACCTCTATGTGTGTGTGTTTGTCTGGGGGTGGGGTGGGGGGGTCCCTGACAGCCTGGGAGAATGTGAGCATGGGTGTTGGGGGTGGTAGTAGGAGGGTAAGGCTGGTGGGGGTCAGGAACAGGACCCCAACCACCTCAGCCAGCACCACAGTTTTACCTTCGGCCGTGCCAGCTGGAGCCCCGGGTGATGGGAGAGGTCCCTGGGAAAGTGCAGAGGCCTGATGCCCGGGCCACGCAGGTGGCCAGGGGGCTGGGGTGGGCCGGTTCGGGAGATGTCCCATTGGACTCAGGGGGGACTCCCTGATGACATGGCGTTATCCTCACTGAAGGCTCAGGGTCAGGCCAACCTTGCTGCGATGCGGGAGGCCTGTCCCGTAGGCCTGGGACATCCCGGAGTTCTCGTACCCTGCCTCCCCTGCAGGGGGCTTGACTCCAGCCACGGGAGGAGGGCTGCGGTGCCCCTCCCTCACCCCTTCTACAGCGCGGAGACCTGATGCCGAGGCCTGGGGCCCCGGGCACCCCGATCGGTGCCAGGACAAGCCGGTGGGTCCACGCTGAGAGCTGGGTGCTGGGCCAGGTGGACTGGGATTTGGTCCCTGGTCTGCCTCCTCCTTTACTCTGTGACTTCAGGCAAATCGCACCTCTCTGGGCCTCGCTGAGTAGGTGACGCCTAATTGTTGGGGGTCTCCCTCAGCTTGACGGGGTGCCCGAAGAGCTCCATGACAGAGCTTTTTACTGTCCATCTGGGTTCTTGGCTCTGGGGCATGGAGTCCGGAGAGAGGACACTCATGGACAGAAGCTGGGCTGAAAGAGCAGGCCCTGCCCCCTTGGGCCTCAGTTTCCCGCCTGTGAAAAGAGGAGGCTGGGGTCTCCCCGCTCGGATTTAAGGCCATCGGGGTCGGCCGTGTGGGAAGGGAGGGGCGGGAGGCAGGGCTGGGCGGGGCGGGGCTCACAAAGGGGCCGTGTGTCCTCCGTGGGCAGCGCGGGGCGGGCCGGGCGTCCGCTGTAGGGACGGGGATTTGGCTTGAGAGTGAGGCTTTATTATGTTTCCTTTTTAATTACGATGGTCCCGGCTCCTACAAGGGCAGCTTTTGTTGGGCAGCTTAGAAGAGGGAGGGGGCAGGGCCGGCCGGTCTGGGGCTGGAGGGGGCAGCTCTCAGACCCCTTCCTCGCTCCCTGGGAAGGGAGTACGGGGGGCGTGAGGGAGAGACCAGCTCGGAGGGGGCGGGGGGGACAGCTGAGTCTGAGCCAGACAGACACTGCTCTCTACTCCAATTCTTTGCCAAGCTTCGCATTCTGACAGGCAACACTGTGGATACCTGACCGCTCTCCTCCCTCAGGTGGCCCTGGGGTACCTCAAGTTCAATATCAGCCTCCCCCACGCTGGCTTCCTACTCTGGGTTTTCCATCTCAGCGAATTCATTCATTCGACAGGAGCACCTACCTGTGGCAAATCTCCATCCAAGTGCTGGGGTACATCGGCAAAGAAAAAGACCCCCAGTTCCTGCCTTGTAGGGCTGACTGGCTAGTGCTTCTCTATTCACACGCTTGTCCGGGCCCCCGGGAAGGGGGCGGGGTGCCGAGAGCCTGCCCAGTGCTCACGACAAAACCTGGGGCCTGGAAGGCCCTTAGGAAAGGCTTCCGGATGAAGATGGAAAGAACCATCTGGGAGAAAGGTGTGCAAGGTGGGTGCTCACGGCAGGTGGGGAAGAGGAGGCTGACCTGCCTTCGTGCCTCAGGCAGGCCACGGGGCCACCGGTTCGAAACGCGTCTGTTCTCAATGCCCTTGCAAGAGCAAGTAAGGAAACCTTTAAATAACAAAGAGGTTAAGTGAGCAGCTACTTTTAACAACAACAACGACCCCCCAAGCATAAGCTTTTTTTATTTTTTATTTTTTTATTAAGGTATTATATATGTACATAGCTTACCATTCCCCGCCCCCCCCCCTCCTATTCATTTCCTCCCTCCCCAGAGTTCTGTGTTCATTGGTTGTACTTATATGCATGCATACCAGTCCTTCGGTTGTTCTCTTATCTCCCCCCAGGTCTCCTTCCCCTCCCCGCTGTCATTTGACAATCTGCTTGTTTTATGGTGACTATCTCAGGACCACATTAATAGAGTCTGCTCCTCCTCTGGTTCACACCGCCCCTACACCCAGGTCCCACTGCTTCCCCTGGGACACACGGCTCACCCGGGGCACACAGCCCCCTGGGCCAAGCATAAGCTTTTAAAAATGGAAACCGTGTTTAGTTTCCCCCTAAGACGTAAAGCATGTACGTCGTGGACTCTGACAGCCACTCCACCGTGTCCCAGGTGTGTGACCGTGGACGAGTCACTTTGCCTCCCCGTGTCTGAATCTCCCTGTCTTTGACCTTGAAAAGGGGATGTGGAGAGGGGTGAGTGGGGCCATGACCACCAAGTCCCAGAGTATTCGAGCTGCCCTCAGGCCCCTAGAGGAGGGGGTGTGGCCATGGTGAGAAGGAGCCTTTCCCGCGGGACCTTCATGATCCCGCCCACCACAGGCACCTGCACCCCGGAAGCTCGGGGTCCTAACCCTGGACTGCAGGGGCACCCTGAGGCTGGTGGCCTTCCCTCTGGCCTCTTCCTCCCTGGACCCCAGGCGAGGTGCCCGGACTCCAGCTGCTTCCCTTTGCCTGAGGGCTACAGTTGAGACTCCTGGGTGGTCTAGGCCCTTGGACCTCAGCCCCTCCTCCCCCCTGTCTTGATGGGTTCCTCCGGATTGCAGGGCCGGGCACCCCTGAGGCTCAGGGGCCACTGGGCCGAGTCCTGCAGGGGCTTGCAACAGACACCTCATTTCACTCCCATAGGCTTGGTTTGGGGGAGGGGAGGAGGTTCTTCTGGTCTTATCCATAACCCCCTGCTCTCTGGTCCAGAGCAGGGGGTCTCAGGCCAAATCCTCAGAGTTCTTCCTAGGCCACCCTAAATAAAACAGCACAGCTCCTGCACCCCTGGCTGCTCCATGCCTTCGGCAGAGGGTGTGCTGGGGGATGAACACAGGCTCTGGAACCCGCCTGCCTGGCTGGGGTTTGCTGAGCTGGGCTGCGGACTCCTTGAAGGCAGGGACTTCTGTTTAATGCTGCGTCACAGGCCCTGGACCGGACTGGGCCCTTTCTGCGTTTTTATTTTTATTTTTTATAATATATTTTATTGATTTTTCACAGAGAGGAAGGGAGAGGGATAGAGAGCTAGAAACGTCGATGAGAGAGAAACATCGACCAGCTGCCTCCTGCACACCCCCCACTGGGGATGTGCCCGCAACCAAGGTACATGCCCTTGACCGGAATCGAACCCGGGACCTTCCAGTTCGCAGGCTGACGTTCTACCCACTGAGCCAAACCGGTTTCGGCCCTTTCTGCATTTTACGGAGCAGGGCGGGGGGGGGGGGGGGGGGGGGACGGGGCTGAGGTTGAGAGGGCAGTTGACCCTTCCAAACCACGTGGCAGCTCCGTGGCGTTTACTCTCACATCCTTCCTCTCTCGTGGAGCCGCCGCCACACTTCTTCCCGGTTTCTGATAGTCAAGCCTCCCCCCCCCCCCCCCCCCCCGCCACTGCTCCCATCCAGCAGCCTCCAGCAAAGGCTGTGTCCTCAAGGGGGAGGCTGTGATTTAAGTCCGGGCTCCAGCGCTGACGTGTGAGGGGGGAGCAGGTGGAGGCCGTGCAAGGGAGAGAGAAGGGCTCCCCGCCCTGCCAGGCGCCCCATCTGGACAGGGAGGCTGCAACCTGATCTGTGGGCCGGAGAGCTGGGCTATTTTGGGGGTGGCACCGGAGGCCCAGGCACCCTGACTGGGGGAAGGGGTGTCTCCTGCCCCCGCTGCAGGCTCAGGACATGGGCCCTGATCTGTGAGCCATTCCAGGGGGCCGAGCAGGGGCCGGGGGGGGGGGGCGAGGACCCTCCTCCTGGGACTGGTGGGCGGGAAGCCTTGGCCAGAGGCTCAGGGTCCCAGAGGACGTCTTCCTTGCTCCAGGAGCTGGAGTCTCCGGGCCACAGGCATAGACTGAGGAGCCAGCGATGCACCTGCACCCTTACCCCACCTGGGCCGCCCCCCCCCCCACCCCGGGTGACCTTGGGCCAGTGGCTCTCCTCCTCTGGGGCTCAGTCTCTCCGTTTGCATCATGTGGAGGCCTCAGGCCCTGTTCAGCGCCAATCCTCTGTCGCCGGGACAGCGAAGGGGAAAGACCCTCAATGCGTCTGGGGAGGAAGGGGATGGGCTCGTATATCCTGAGACTGCAGGGAGAATTCTGACTCTCTGGGACTCTAAGAATAAAAAGAAGGATTTGCCGAAACCGGCTTGGCTCAATGGTAGAGCGTCGGTCTGCGGACTGAAGGGTCCGGGTTCGATTCTGGTCAAGGACATGTACCTTGGTTGCGGGCACATCCCCCGTGGGGGGTGTGCAAAAGGCAGCTGGTCGATGTTTCTCTCTCATCGACGTTTCTAGCTCTCTATCTCTTTCCTTTCCTCTCTGTAAAATATCAATTATATATATATATATATATATATATATATATATATATATATATTTTTTTTTTAAAGAAGGATTTAAGCATTCTGGCTTTTAGGGAGGGATGGCTAGGTGGCCTCTACAAGGAGGCCCCCTGGGGCCTGGCTGTCGCATGTTGAGGTTACGACGAGTTGGTGGGGTGCTCCAGCAGGCGTATTTGCTCCCATGGGAGTGGAGCGGGGGGGGGGGGGTCTTGGGGGGTGGGGGTGGGGATAGGAGGGTCAGCAGGGGCCGGGTGGTGCCTGGAAATCACGCCGGGCACAGGTGGGCCCTCAGGGCTGGCCTATGCCGGTCTTGGGCTGAGGCCAGCAGAGCAGCTGATACCCCCGCCCGCCCTGGCTCTTCTGCCAGGACCCACCGGGCTGCTGGGATGCTGTTTGGGGGCAGCGCCTGGCAGAGGCGCAGAGGGGGTGAGCGTGAGCACGGGAGCCCCTGAGGACGACTGGGCTCCGGCCCCTCCCTGGAGCCTCTGGGGCCCGGCTGGCATCTGCCTGGCATGGCCTGGGCCCTGGGGAAAAGCTGCCTTGGGCACATGCCCTCACGGAGCCCTGTTGAGCCAGGGCTTCTGGGAAGAAGGCAAGACCAGCTCCAGCCGGGGCAAGATCTGGGCGGGGCAGGTGGGAGGCGGCCCGGGCACGTGGCAGAGCCCTTCGGCGGCCCCCGCTTCTTCTTCGTCTGGGAAGCGGGGACGGTGACGCTCCTGCATGAAGTGCCATCGGCTGTGGACAGTGCCTCGGCGTGCGTGAGCGTCTGCAACTTTAGAGGAGGAGGAGGCAGCTGGAGGGGGCAGGCCGCGTGCTCTGGGGCAGAAAGGGCCTTCTCAGGGGAGGTGCCTTCGCCCCGAGACCCCAGTGCCCCCACAGCCGCAGGCCAGGGCTCGGGGCTCCTGCCTTTTGGCCCCAGATATGGTGCAGAGCCCCCCCCCCCATAGCTGCTTTTGCCTCCGCCTGAGTTTTATTATTTTATTTTATTTTTTTGAAAATGTACTTTATTGGTTTTTTTACAGAGAGGAAGAGAGAGGGATAGAGAGTTAGAAACATCGATCAGGTGCCTCTTGCACACCCCCTACCGGGGATGGGCCTGCAACCAAGGTACATGCCCTTGACCGGAATCAAACCCGGGAGACCCTTCAGTCTGCAGGCTGGCGCTCTATCCACTGAGCCAACCGGTTTCGGCTCCGCCTGAGTTTTTAAAAATGAGAGGTCCCCGCTGACCAGCCAGTGAGAAGCTGGCCCCGGGCCCAGGTGTCAGAAGGGAACTAGGGGTATAATTCCAGGCCCAGCGTTGTCGCGGGAACCTGCCCTTTCTCCGGGGATGCTGAGCACCCAGGGGTGGGAGGCAGCGGAGGTGGGCCCCGAGCACGCCCTGGGGACACAGTATTTCAGGTGGGTGTGCAGGAGCACCCACTGACTCCGTGTCACCCCTGTCCATCTGTCTGTCAGTCGTTTGCATTTAATCCTCTTTAAGGCGGACAGGGCTTGATGCAGCTGGAAGAAGTCGTTGTGATGTAAGAGATTAATACAAAGAGGAACGGCGGGTTTCGATGGCGCGTGTGGACTTCTGAAGCCTCTGGGTTGGGCCTCCCGACACTTTGGGGGACGCACGGACCGAGAGCACGTCGCCCCACCTTTCCGAGCCTCCGTTTGCACACCTGGACGCTGGGGAGAGAAGTTCCTGCTCGCGGCTGGGACGTGGGGGTTGAGGGCACAGTGTCTGCAAAGGGCCTGGCCTGGCAGGGGGCAGGGGGCGATGCCCCAGCGGAGGGCAGGGTCGATGGAGATGCTTCTTGCAGTTCCTGCTTAATTTGTGTCGGGACTGAACCACCCAGGCGGGCTTCCCAGGGGAGGGTGGCTTTTGGGGCTGTTCTAAGTTCAAATGTAGGCTGGACACAGGACCAGGAGGAGGAGATGGGGCAGGGGGTTCCAGGGCGGGGGGGGGGGGGGTCTGGGGAGTTGCTGTCAGAGGCCTGGGGCTGGGAGGGAGGGAAGGAGGGAGGGAGGCGGTGTGGGGGGCCAGGAGGATGGGCCTCGCTGGGTCTGTCCAAAGCCAGGAGCAGGCCGAACCGGTTTGGCTCAGTGGGTAGAGCGTCGGTCTGCGGACTGAAAGGTCCCGGGTTCGATTCCGGTCAAGGGCATGTACCTTGGTTGCGGGCACATCCACGGTGGGGGGTGTGCAACAGGCAGCTGGTCGATGTTTCTCTCTCATCGACGTTTCTAGCTCTCTATCTCTCTCCCTTCCTCTCTGTAAAATATCAATAAAAATATATTTAAAAACAAAACAAAACAAAAACCAAACAAACAAAAAAACAAAGCCAGGAGCAGGATGGAGGGAGAGAGGAAGGGAATGTACCCACACTCTCTCAAATCCCCCCAACCCTGTGGGGAGACATGGACGAGCCCCATTTTCACAGATGTGGAAGCCCAGGCCTGCACGGGGCTCTGAGGCGCTGCGGTCACGGCGAGGGAGGGGGGGTGGTGGGGGCCACCTTCCTTACGCAGCTTTAGCTGATGGGATGTTGGCTTCACTGCAAGAAACACCGAAATAAAAAAGCCAGTCCAATGATGATAAGAAAGCAAACGTTTTGTGGAGAAGGAACTGCAGGCCAGACGCCCGGAGCCCGGGCCGGGGTGGACAGGGCTGCAGCCGCAGAGCTTCCATCTCCGCCGGATCCTTCTCCCAGGCCGGCCAGCCCGGGGATCCTTCCCGGGGTGGCTTCCTGCCCAGCGGCCCCCTCTTGGCACTCGAGGAGTTTATTGGCTTAGCAGGCTCTCGGAGACCTGGCACCTGCCGCCGTTTCTGTTCTAATAAAAGGCGGATGCTCTGGGGGGTGGCCGGGGTGGCGTGTGGGGGGCTCTGGCTCGTGGCCACTCTGGGCGACACATTCCTGGCTCCTGACTCACTGGGGAATGTCTTCGTGTCTCCTCAGCACTTTTGGACCCTGCAGCTGTGGTCGCATTCCTCCTCCCCTCCCCCTCCGGCCGGAGCTGCAGCGAATGGACCGGACCCATCTGGGGCTGCGGAAACTGAGGCTACCGAGGGGTGGGTCAGGTTCCCAGCTGTGCCCCGGCAGGGTTAGGGAAGACGGGGGGGGGGGGGGGGGGAGGAAGAGGGGACACATAGTGTGTGCTCTCATTCTCAGCTTGGCTTAGGGCAGAGACTCCTTATGGGGGAGGAGGAGGCTGGGGAGCTGATTTTGCCTCCCAGGGACATTTGTCAATGTCTGGAGACATTTTTGGTTTTCACAACTGGCAGTATGTGTGTGTGTGTGTGTGTGTGTGTGTGTATGTGCGTCCGCACACACATGCACACATGCACGTTGTTGTATTGGCACCTAAGGGTAGAGGCCAGGGATGTTGCTAAACCTTCTGTGACGCACAGGACAGCCCCCTAGAACTGCCCCGGCCCCTGATGTCAGCAATCCCACCGCTGAGAAACCAGGGCTTGGGCTGGAATAGGGGCGAGGTGCTCCCTTCTTGTGTTTTCCTCCTTGAGTGTCTCGCTGGGGTAGACCCTGGCTGGGTGGACACCGGGTGGCCCTGAGATGGTCCATGTTCAGTCCCGGTGCTTAGGGAACCCCCTGGTCCCGTGTGGGAGACAGACAGAGACCCCAGCTCCATCCCTACCTCAGAGCAAGGGGACCCAGAGGGCCATGAGCGTTGACCCCGGAGGTCGGATCCTCGATGCCGCAAACAGAGTGCCGGACAAGCCTCGAGAGCCCCAGCTCCGAGCCGAGGGGGGACCTGGGCCGGCCGCATCCCCCCCAAGGACCCCAGGTCACCCTCCGGCCGTGCTGACTGACATCACTAACTCCCGGGGCCCTGGGAGCTCTCATCAGCTAGGATTTTCAGCTGGATTCCGGCACAGCACGGTGGAGGGGGGTCTGGCACCCCAAGGCAGGGATGGGCAAACCATGGCCAGCCTGGCCCGGGAGCCTACTTTGTAAAAAAGTGTCGTCGGCACACACTCCTGTCCGTTCCTTCGTATGCTGTCTGTGGCCGCATCCAGAGCTGAGCCGTGGCGACACGGCCGGGCCCCCAGTTCCAACAATATTTTCTATCTGGCCCTCCGCAGGGAACGTTCGCACGAATGAATGGATTTCAGGTGTCAGTCATTGGCCACCTGGGGACCGACGGAGGGGCGCCTGCTGGGGGGAGGGGAGGGGTGGGGAGGGCACAGCGTACAGAGCGTGCCTCCTGGTGCGTGGCCGGGATCTTCCCGTGGCGGTGGGAGCCGCCGGGCCTGCCTGGCAGAGCCGCGCTGGGGCGCAGCCTCCTGGGGAGCGAGGGAGAAAGTCTCGTGCCCGGGCCAGGCAGCCGGAGCCAGGTTATTTATGGGTTTCCGCCGGGAGGGGGGCTCGGCCTGGGGCGGTGTCTGACCTGAATTCTTACACTTACAGGAAATTAGAGCCCTTGGAAGCAGGTGCGCTGGTGATCCCGGCACTCGGGTGGCCCGAGAGGGTGATGTGGCTGAGCCAGCATCGCCGGGGAGGGGCCGGGCCAGCGGGGGCTGGGGGCGGGGCCAGGCGGGAGCCGCAGGCCTCCTGCCCTCCTCCCCGGAGCCACGAGGGAAAGCAGAACGGCCACTGCCGCCCGCTGGGTTTTCTCTCCGTGCTTTGCTGTGTCTGCTCCGTTCGTTCCTCACAGCATGCCCAGGAGGTGGGATTATTCCCCCGTTTCTCAGATTGGCACACCGAGGCGGGCCCTGACCCCGGAATTGACTGTATCACTCCAGTTCTTATAGCTTCTTCTTTAAAAAAATATATATTTTATTGATTTTTTACAGAGAGGAAGAGAGAGGAATAGAGAGTTAGAAACATCGATGAGAGAGAATCATCGATCAGCTGCCTCTTGCACACCTCCTACTGGGGATGTGCCCTCAACCAAGGTACATGCCCTTGACTGGAATCGAACCCAGGACCTTTCAGTCTGCAGGCCGACGCTCTATCCACTGAGCCAAACCGGTTTCAGCCAGTTCTCATATCTTCTAATGGATGCCTTTGGGCAATGAGGAGGTCTCCGGAAAAAAAAAATTCCTGGGGTGTTCTGTGGGTCTAGGCAGTTTCCTGCTGGGGGGGCGGCGGGTGTCGTGCCGTGGGGCAAAGGCAGGGAGCAGCATGGAGGGTCCAGTTCTGGGGACGGAGTGGGACAGGGAGAGGCTGGCACCGTGGGGCGTGTGTGGTGTGTGGGTGCTGGGGGTCTGCTCTGAGGCCCGGGTAGCTGGAGCTGCTCTAGGTTGCCCACCTGTCGTAAGTGAGAAAGGAAGGCAGGTGTAGGATCCTGTGTGTGCCCCAGGCATGTGTGACACTCTCTTTGACTCATAAGGATATGTGGGGAGGCCTGGCCAGCGTGGCTCAGTGGTTGAGTATTGACCTATGAATAGGAGGTCACGGTTCAATTCCCGGGCAGGACACATGCCGGGGTTGTGGACTTGATCCCCAGTGTGGCGCGTGCAGGAAGCGGCCAATTGATGATTCTTTCTCATCACTGATGTTTCTATCTCTCTCTCCATCTCCCTTCCTCTCTGAAACCAATAAAAAAAATATACAAAAATATGTGGGGATGTGAACACGCAGAGTGAATGTGAGGGAGGTTGAGTTTGCAGGGCAGATGAGGCCGAAAGTGTCCTTCTTTATGAAAAAGAATACAAAGGAACAAATACTGGAGAGTCTTTAAAATGAGAAAAGAAACCAGAACCAATCGCCCGATTTTAAAACTGAGAAATGCCGCAAACGTTACCGAATTCATAAAAGTATCATAATGTTTTTATTAATTAACTTCCTGGCACGCGTTCCACTGCTGATTTCCCCGCCTCCTTTGGCTTTGACCATCACGTGCACGTGCTGCAGGCCCCTCACAGGGCCTTGGAAGGAGCCCGCAGCTCAAGCCTGGAACGTGTGAGCGCGTGTGTGTGTGTGTGTGTGTGTGTGTGTGTGTAAGAATGTGACCAAATGTGGGGCTGTGTTTCACAGAAAAAGTGAGAAATGAAGAGCTAGTCTTAGCGAAATGAAGGTTTGTTGACTGAACACGAGAGAATATCTATCACGTGTGTGTGTGGGATACATGTATGCATGTTTAAGCATGTGTCATCTATGAACACATGAGCATGTCGTCGTGTCTGTGAGGAAAGAGCATCTGTGTGAGTTCCCTTGGATGTCTTTTCTTTGACATTTTGGTTTTAGGGAACCCCCTCCCTGCCCGTATCCACCCCAAACCGCGCCCCAGGAAGATGGGCTCGGACATGCTGTGGCATTTGGTCCAGGCCTTGCGGGGACAGGCTTGGTGCGCGGAATTTATAGCTCCTTCCCTGCCCCGCCTCTCTCCCTCCCACTGATAGCATGTGGTAATCCAGTCCAGGGAAGCACAGCGTCCTGGGGAGAGGCTGGCATGGGCCCTGTGTGTGCGTGCCTGTGCGTGAGAGAGAGAGAGAGAGAGAGAGAGAGAGAGAGAGACCCACAGAGTCCAAGTCCCCAAAGAGCTGTTCACATCCTTCCTTGTACAGATGGAGAAACTGAGGCTCAGAGGGAGGGAAGGCATGTGTCTCAGCAAATTACAAAAACGGGACCAGAATCCAGGCCTCCCATCCCAGTAGCTCCAATGTAGTAACGATGCTGAGGGCCAGGCGTTGGACCAGGGGAAGAGTGTGAAGCGCCGTGTCCCAGGCGTGGAGGGTGGTTGCATGGAAAACACGGTGGCCTGGAAGGGCTTCTGGAAAACCAGGGGTAAGTGAGGTGTCCTGAGAGGGGGGAGATGTTTACGCCTGAGGGGCCACGTCGTGGGAGTCCGGACTGCTAGGCGGGGAGCAGGTCGCCCCTCTGGCCAAGGAGAGGTTAGAAGGGTGGGGCTGGTGGGGTGGGTGATGATTTGTGTTTCAGAGGGAGAACCTGGCTTCTGTTGGGTGGGCATGGAGTTGACCACTAAGGAGGCGGGTGCCTCATCTGGGAAAGAAGAGTGGGTCTATTGGGGTGGGAGACAGGTTGGCTAGGTGGGAGTGACCCCAACTCTGGCCTTTCTCACCACTCACCCCACTTGTCCCATCGACTTTCCCCCAACAAACTGGTCCTCGCCCAACCGTATCCAAGAGAGGCCCTGCACTTGAGCCTGGAGGAGGAGAGGTGATGCTCAGCCAGCCCTGACCTCCTTCCGGTCTAGAAGGAAGATGAGTACACACAGAGCCCAACACAGAGCCCAACGAGGAAAGGAGGCAGAGCTGGGTTCGAATGCTGACCCAGTGGCTATGCTACTCAACCTCTCTGGGCTCCAGACTCCTCATCAGTGGGGGTGGCAGCAGGAACGGCCTTGGAGGATTGTTATGAGCACTAAATGAATCCAAGCATGATTGCCCAGCACAGTGGTTGGCAGAGCCAAATATCAACAGGACAACGATTGAAATTTCTTTTGAGAGCCAAATTTTTAAAACTTCTTCTAAAGCCACTTCTTCAAAGGAGACTCACTCAGGCTGTGATATTTTGTGGAAGAGCCACACTCAAGGGGCCAAAGAGCTATGTGTGGCTCGCGAGCCACAGTTGCCGACCACGGGACTAGCATGGTGTGGCTATGTGTTTCATAGCTATTATTTGAATGCCAGGACTCATATCCAAGATGGAGGTATTTCTTCTAGCTTGAGCTAGGAAGGCTTCCTGCAGAAGGAGGCAGCCTGGTGCAATGATGGGAAGACTAGCTCTGGGGTGAGGCCAGGTTGGGGTCCTAGCGTGGTCCCTTGTCTAGTATGCCCAGCGTCTTCCCTGTGAAGAAGGTAGGTACAATGACAAGAGTCAACAGGAGGCCAGTACTTGGAGCCTCATTTAACCTTCATCTCCACCCCGCAGGGCCATGAGATTATTTGAGATAAAGAAACGGAGGCTCCGGAGGGCAGACCACTTGCCTGAACTCACACAGGTTGGAAGGACTGAGCCAGGACTGAGTTCGGGTGGTTTTCACCATTAGGCTTGGTCCTGGCACATGCTGGTTGTGAGTAAGCAGCTAGAAAAAGCAAAGCACAGCGAGTGGCGCCAGAGCTGGGTCTTACAAGAGGAACAGGATTTCCAGGGGGAGCAGAGGGGCCATGGAAACCCAGCGAGGACATGGGTTGAGCAGAAGCAAGGAGATGGGGAAGGATCTTCTTCTCTAGGTACCCATGCTATTTATCGACTGCAAGAGAGGTGCTCGGGGCCCTTTAATTTATCTCCCCAAAGCAGAGCTACATGTGACCAGGGGCCTTTGGGAGGGAGATGCCCCAGGGCTTCTAGGAACTGTCTACCCCCCCCCCCCCCCCACTTTTCCCCTCTGAGCTCTGGGACTCACAGGGGAAAAGTTGGAAACCAACCAGGAAGCTATGGAGATGGACCAGGCAGGAGAGGATGGCGGCCCGAACCAGGTAGCCGTGCGGGTGGCGAGAACGAGCTGGATCCCAAGAACTCTCCGGTTTCAGCGGCCAGAGCCGAGGCAGGAACACGAGAAATGCAATTGTTTGGTCGGACGAAGGCCTTGCGCTTGGCGTCTGAAAACTCGCATCCTGTGGGATGGCCCATCCGTCATTCCCCTGGGAGTAAGCCAGGAGAGGCCTGCGGGGTGCCTCGTCGCGTGGGGATATTTATGGGTTTTCTTGAACTCTGCGCAGGCTGCGAGCCACATGGCCCCTTCCCCTGGTGCTGCCAGATCCTAGCGCGTAGTGGGTCACCATGAGACACCCCCCACCCCCCATTTTTCCTAATAGCACTACCTATTGCTTGTTTGCCTTCTTCTCTGTGGGATTTTGAGGGCCTGGACCAACGCCTGGCATAGAGCCGGTACTTACCTATGCCAGGCACACACCCCACCTCACGGGCACCTCCTTCCATCCCGAGAGGTGGTGGTGCTTTGAGTGCCACGCTTCCTGTGGGGACAGAGGCACGAGGACCCATGCTCAAGGTCACAGTGGTGGGTGGTGGCAGAGCTGGGGTTTGAACCCAGGTTTGGCTGACTCCCCGGCCCTGCCTCTGCCCCTGCGTCCTCCCCCCCACCCCCTCCCTCCTTCCCTTCCCCGCCTCGTCCCTTCTCTCCACGCAAGGCTGAGCCAGATAGGAGCCCGGGGTTCCAAAGACCCTCCTCCTGCTCCGTCCAGAGATAAATATTTGTTTCTCCCAGTGTAAATACCCCTCCGTGTTTAATGAGGTGATTCCAGGCCGTTTCCTGGAAGTCTCTCTCGGAGCGGGGGAAGCAGGCCTCTCGGCAGTGCTTCCCACTTTCAGACAAAGCCGCAGCTCAGAGAGGGCGACGGCCCACGCCGGGCCACACAGCCAGGCTCGAACCCGCGCAGCCTGGCTCTCCTCTCCAGGGGACGCCGCCCCGGCCTCCTGCATCCTGGGCATGTCCCCGGCCCTCCAGCCGCTGGGCCACGAGCCCTGGCCGGCGGGCGGGCGGGCACTGAGGCCGGGAGCTCCCTTCTCTTGGCATCTCTGGTCAACATGGCACTCACAGCCCCCCTAAACCTACCCTCCCCCCGCCGGGCATGGACCCCCTCCTGCCATCCTCACTTACAGCGATCCTTTAATAAATTATGCTTTTATGTTATTACACGTGGGGCTGTAAAAGCAAGAGAGTGTGCCGTGGTGCTGAGGTAAGGCGCCCGCGACTTTGCAATTTCCTGGTCTGGCCTGGCTCTCCGCTCCGGCCGAGAATTTTTCATTAAAGCGCGCAGGTGACGCCACGGGGGCAGGCGCGGGCCAGGTACGCTCCCACGGTGGCGCGGCCCCTCCCCGACCCCACGGGGCTGGGCGGGCGATGGCGGAGGGTTCACACCGCGGCGGTCAGACATCACCTCACTCGGGGACGCAGCTCAGCTCCGGGTGCCCACGGGGAGTGAGGAGAAGCACGCTCCTCCCTCGAGGGGGGACCGGCCTCCCCGGCCAAGCACCCGCCTGGCCAGCCCCTGGGCCCCGCATTTGATGCACTGTTACCCCTTTGCACCCCCAAACGATGGTGAGCTCCGCACGGTGAGCCCCGTTGGATGGACGAGGAAAGCGGGCTCTGCTAAGGAGTGGCAGTGCCAGGCCCTCACCCCTGTGGCCTGGAGCCCGGGCCTCTGGCTTCAAACCCCTCCGCTCGCCTCTCCACGCCCTGCTGCCCCGCCGGGCACCCACCACTCAGCGATTATCTCACTGGAACACGAGTCCCGAGTCCCAGTGCTTCAGTCTTCCCATCTGTGAAATGGGCCAGGGCCGTGGTCAGCAAGCTCATTCGTCCACGGGGCCAGACATCAGCAGGACGACGACTGAAATGTCTTCGGAGAGCCACACCTCTTCAACGTAAGCGTCTTCTAACGCCGCTTCTGCAGAACAGGCTCGCCCAGGCCGGGGTGTTTTGTGGAAGAGCCGCGCTCAAGGGGCCGGAGAGCCGCACGTGGCTCGCGAGCCTCGGTTTGCCGACCACGGGGCTAGGGCATCCAGGGAGCCCAGTGGAAATGGGTCCAAAGGATGCCATGGGAGCGTACGTGGTCCTCACACGATTTAGAAGGTTCCAGGAAGAGGGAGGGGACAGAGAAGCGGGGGCCTGGGCCTGGCGCCGGGCAGCGTGGGCTGCTCCGTGAGGTGGGCACAGGCTTCTGCGCGGGGTCGACGAGGACAGCACCGCCTTCCGGGGCACAGGCCCCGTCGAGGCTGCATTTCCCGGCTCTTTTGGGGAACCCGTCCCAGCAGCTGAAGGCAGAACCAGACTTGGACTGAACACTCCGGATCCGTGTACCCCGCAGTTCGGGGTGAGCGAGTCTCCTCTCCTGCCGCCGGCGTCCACGCCAGGCCGGAGCACAAACAAGAGGCCTCGGGGGTGGCTTGGGCCTCTCTCTCTCTCTCTCTCTCTCTCTCTCTCTCTCTCTCTCTCTCTCAGAATTAGAGAGATCAGCCGGGGGCCGAGCCCAGCAGATGTCCCCTCTCCAGACGCGGTGACTCACTTGCCTCCCCGGTGGAGAAAGGGATCCAGCCGGGCCGAGCCGTCCTGACTGGTGAGGAACGAGATGCGGGGCAGAGGTCAGGGTAAACACCGGCGGCCGAGGCGGGAGGTCGGGATCAGGGCGGGGACAAGACGGAGGACGGACCGTGTCCGCTCAGCAGGAGGAAGTGCTCTCAAAGGCCCACGCTGTCCTGGGGCAGGCAGGAGGCGCCGCCCGGAGAGGTGGTGAGGGCCCAGTCCTGAGGTGTGCAAGTGGGGTCCCAGGGACGCCCGAAGGCAGGAAGGGTCCAGGCAGGAGCCAGTTCAGCCCCCCCCCCCCCCCCCCCCCCAGCAAGAGCTCTACCAGAGACAGGGCAGCCTCTGCTGCAAAGGGTTGGGTAGAAAATAGGTTAGCAGCCCTGACCAGTGTGGCTCAGTGGATAGAGCGTTGGCCTGCGGACTAAGGGTCCCAGGTTCTATTCCGGTCAAGGGCATGTACCTTGGTTGCAGGCACATCCCTAGTAGGGGGTGTGCAAGAGGCAGCTGATCAATGTTTCCCTCTCATCGATGTTTCTAACTCTCTATCCCTCTCCCTTCCTCTCTGTAAAAAAAAAAAAAAAAAATCAATAAACTATATTTTTAAGAAAGAAAAGAAAATAGATTAGGCTTTGCAGGTCTTAGAGTTCAGTTGCAACTGCTCCTCGGCTACTGTAGACAGTACATAAATGAATGTGTGTGGCTGTGTTCGAATAAAACTTTATTTTACAAGGCGGTGGATCAGATGTGGCCCCTGTAGAGCCTGTGGCTCTGGGGCCTGTGGTGGGAGTTGGAGGGTCTCTCATGCCCTTGACCCTGCAGAAGGTGCCCCTCCACCTGGGTGGGTTCTTCCATTTCTTCTTCCCGGTTTTCCTCCCTCCCCTTCACGTACTCATCCATCTACCTGCCCATTTGCTTCATCGTTTCAACAAATCTCTACTTCATGTTCCAGATCATTAATTTGTTTGCTCACTTGCACATTCACTTAAGAATTCATCTAGTGCCCAGCCGGCATGGCTCAGTGCCCGAGCATCAACCTATGGACCTGGAGGTCGCGGTTCGATTCCCGGTCAGGGCATATGCTGAGGTTTCGGGCTCGATCTCCAGGGTGGGGCATGCAGGAGGCAACTGATCAGTGATTTCCTCTCATTATTGATGTTTCTATTTCTTTTAAAAAAGTATATTTTATTGATATTTTACAGAGAGGAAGAGAAAGAGGTAGAGAGCTAGAAACGTCGATGAGAGAGAAACATCGACCAGCTGCCTCTTGCACACCCCCCCACCGGGGATGTGCCCGCAACCAATGTACATGCCCCTGACCGGAATCGAACCCGGGACCTTTCAGTCTGCAGGCTGATGCTCTATCCACTGAGCCAAACCGGTGTCGGCTAACCGAGATGCTTTTGTCTGGACAGAATGGAGAGGAACAGAGGGCTTGATGGTTGCCTCTGAGGCTTTGGAAGCTTATGTGAATAAGGTGTGAGCAGTTATTTCTTTACTCATGAAATCCTGCCTCGTTTCAGGACTCAAAGCTTCCTCTACCCAAGGTTCTAGGTGAGGAATTCAACAGCGAAGACATGGCCCTGGGCCCGCGGGAGCCCACTGCCCGGCCTAGGCACCGGCTGTAAGTGGTGAGGGGTTCCGGGGGGTGGGGGGCAATGGTGTGGCCGCGACCAAGACTTGAGAGCGAACGGAGTCTGTTCTGGAGTGAGAGGCCCAGTCCGATCGGAGTCTAGTGTGTGTGCACGCCCCTCGCTGGGCCCGTGTCCTCATTTCTACGACTTGGCTCAGAGCTTGCGCTCAGTACTTGCTAATTTTTATCAGAGTCACTAATAATTGTTATTCATGGTAAGTATGATTCGGCGGAACAAAATGAACCCGTGGGTGAGGCTCATGCTGGTGGCCTGGCTGGACAGAGGACGGAGTCGGGGACCTGTCAGGGCTGTCTGGAGCTCAGCCAGAACACGACAGGAGGAAAACAGCGGTGACAGCAGCTGACGTTGAATAGTCACAAACTGAGCTCGCTGGGGCCATTTCCTCGCCCCTTTGAATTCCGGTGTTTTCTTAGGTAAAACGTGTCTGCTAGGAGGCCCGCACCTCAGGTTGCCATGGGGGTTCAATGAGAATTGTGCCCGTTCACAGCTGGTCCTCAGTAAGTGGTAACCACACCTTCATTGTGACAACTGAGCCCCCATCAGTGGTCCTCGCACATTTGGGTCTTCACAGCCACTGCTTTGATTCCCGCCGGGCGGGGAGACCAGGCTCAGGGGGGTGGCGTGCTGGGCCCACCGCTGGTGAGGCCCTGGCTGGGTGAGGCGCAAGGGGGGATGGAGAGCCATAAGGACCACCCCTCCTGCCTGTCTGGTCTCGGGCCTCGTTCCTGGCTAGTTTCAATCCCTTCCGCCACTCCCAGGAAGCGTCTGTTCCCACGCCCTCTGGCCTGCCCCTCCTGTCCCACTGGGCTCCTGGCGTGCCGAGTCTGGAAAGTTCCCGGGCCTGGGAGAGATAAGGGGTGCCTTACCCAGGTCCCCGGGCCGTGCCTGCCCACGGCCCCTTTGATCACAGACCAGATGGTTCTGCCAGCCCAGCTGTTGGAGACGCAGCTGCAGCGATAGCAGCCAGCCCAGGGCCTGGTATCAGCCACCTGGAGGGGGCACCTCCTGCTGTCTCCATAGCAACGGGTGCCCAGCCCTGCAAACAGGAAGCTGCTCCTGCACGGGTGGCAGGATAGGGAGGCTGGAGGGAGGGAGACCCGGACCCTGTAATCTTCTGGAGGAAGTGGTCCTGGGGGCGGGGCCTCGCTTGGGCCACCCTCCTCCTGTCTCCTCAGTGGGGGTGGGGGTGGGGCACAGCAGGGATGACTCCCAGACCCCACAGCTGCCTGGGTTCTGACTAAGGATGGGGGGTAGGAGGAGCTTCCCCAGGCGGCCCAGGCCCACCAGTCCACGGAGCTGGGAGGACCCCGTGTTAGGAGCCTCCTCCCTGGACGATCCCGGGCTCCAGCACCCTGCTTCTTGGAGGCGGGAGCCGGTGTCAGGTGTGACCTGGTGCTCAGGGCTTCACACACCTCTTTGTGCCCCTGCCCAGCCGAGGGGGCCTAGGAGCTAACGGTCTTGGGGCGTTTGCCCTTGGCGGGGTAACCTTGAGCAAGTCACCATTTGCAAGTCATTGGGATGGTGTGTGGAGCCAATGAGATAATCTAGGGCAGTGTTTCCCAAACTTTTGACATATGTGTACCCCTTCTATAATTTTCATAACGCTGAGTACCCCTCGTCAAAAAAAAAAGGATGTATTTTAATAACAATCAAAATATATTTATTTTTTTATTTTTTTGGTACATACACAAAATAATAATAAACGAAAAATAAAATTATTCATAATAAAATATAAATAAAAGTTATATCATAAATAACATTTATTTGCACACGGGACCATCTCACGCCTCACAAGACTGTCTTGACTTGACTCATGAGAACGTATAATTAGGGGCAGCTAAGCACGGTGCAGTGCATATCCCCACCAAACTCCGGTGCAACGCGTACCCCCACAAACTCTTCCCGTACCCCTGGGGGTACGTGTACCACACTTTGGGAAACACTGATCTAGGGAATGTGTGTAGGTCGAAAGTAATGCCATTTAAGATTTAGTTCCCTCTACTTCCAGAGCCCCAACCCTAGAGAAACCTAACACCATCATATCCTGCAGCCATGCAGTGCTGGGGGTGAGGGGGTGCCCCCTGCCAGATGCCAGGCCCTGAGCTGGCACCTTCCCTGCTTCTACTCACTTCATCTTCCTAACAGCCCTGAAAGGCGGGAGCGCGCAATTCCCATTTTATGGACAGGGAAACTGAGGCTGGGGCTTTCCTCCCTAAGTTCTCATTGGGTCTCAGACTTCCTGACACACTCTGTGAGTCCTGGGAATTCAGGCTAGAGGCTCCCCCAAACCAACTTGGGGGCTCACTTGGTGGCCCTGTCAGTCCTGGCAGCCAGGGCGGGGGCAGTGACACAGGAGACTCATTGGGGTCATCTTGGACCTTGGGTCCTGCCCTGTCCAAGCTTTCCCTATTGGCCAGCCAGGTTGGGTGGGGGCCACAAACCCTCATCTGCTGAGCCCTTCCTGCAGTCCAGAGCATGGAGCTGTGGGAAGTGGCAGGTTTTTTGCTGGGTGGTGGGGTCCAGAGAGGAGTAAGATAGAGTTCTGCTTTGAGGAGAACAAAATCATCTGTGCATGCATGTGTGCATGCGTGTGCGCATGAGTGTGTGTGCGTGCAGCCGGGCATGTGGATGGTGGGGAAGGTGGTATTGATGACCACGATGGTGCTGGTGCTGATGGGGCTCAAGCAGAAAAACGTGGTGTTGGTGAGGGAGCTGGTTCGGAGGGAGTGCCGGTGGTCGCAGTGACGGTGCCGGTGAGGATGGTGCTGGCGACAGTGAGCCGTGTGCACGGCAGCACCAGCCCCTACTCTCTCCCTTCTGCTTCTGCCCGGATACGCCCTCCACTCAGGGCAGCACCTGGCTTACACTTGACTATGGCAGCTCCCTCAAGGCGCCCCCCTCTCCCTTCAGGGTCAGGGTCACCTCCCAGCCCCTCACAGGCCGAGGTGAGCCCAGGCTCTCAGGGACGGCAGACCAGAGGGGGTGGGCGACTGAAGCCGGATCACAAGCAAGGTAGCGACTGAAGCCGGACTTCCGGCACCTACTCCAGGCCTCTGCACGCCCTCCTGCCCAGTTCCCACGCCCCACAAGCATGCCCCAGGCCTGTGCATGTGCCGGGCCCTGTGCTGGGGCCTGAAGTGGGTCCCCAGGCGTCACCGTGCTTCCTGACCTCGAAGACCCGCGCCCAGCTGGGGAGGCAGAAACCTGGAGAGACGAGGGCGGCAGAGGGAAGAGGACCGGAGTGGGTGGTGGGAGCCCCTGCGGGAGGTGTCAGGGACCTGACTGACACCCCGAAGGGGGTGGAGGAGTTCGGTAGTTGGGGAAGTGAAGGGAGGGAGGGCCTTGGGGGCAGGAAGCCTGTAGGTGGAGGGTTGAGGAAAGTGTAGTGTTAGCTGGGAACTGGGGCTGGGGTGGGGCAGGGTGGGCTCTCCGTTGTAGTAAAAGCATCTTACAGACAGTCTTATCCCAAAGGGTGGTTCCTCTGGTGGTCCCCCCAACCTCCCATTGCTCCCCGATTCCCCCTACCTACCCCTCCCACCCCCCCTGCCATCAAGTTCCTCCTGGGAGTCATAGTATCTATCACTCCTCCCCTCAAATAACTGGAATTGTTTGGAAGTGCTGAGCAAGAATTCAGCCCAGCAGGTTATACTGGTCAGGGGAAGGGATGGGACTGGTGGTGGTGGTGGTGGTGGGGGGGGGGCGGGCACTCAGTGGAACTTCCTGGGAGAAGGTGAGAGGTCCTGACCTCCGGCCAGAGCCAGCGCCCCTGTGAGCACCGATCTGAGAGCAGATTAAAAGGGAGACAGAGGCCGAAACCGATTTGGCTCAGCGGTAGAGCGTCGGTCTGCGGTCTGAAAGGTCCCGGGTTCGATTCCGGTCAAGGGCATGTGCCTTGGTTGCGGGCACATCCCCAGTGGGGGGTGTGCAAGAGGCAGCTGGTCAATGTTTCTTTCTCATCGATGTTTCTATCTCTCTCCCTTCCTCTCTGTGAAATATCAATAAAATATATTTAAAAAAATAAAAGGGAGACAGAGCCCTAGCTGGTGTGGCTCAGTAGATAGAGCATCAGCCTGGCGACTGAGAGGTCCCAGATTTGATTCTGGTCAAGGGCACATGCTCGGGTTGCGAGCTCGATCCCCAGTAGGGGGTGTGCAGGAGGCAGCCAATCAATGACTCTCTCTCATCATTGATGTTTCTATCTCTCCCTCTCCATTCCTCTCTGAAATAAATAATAATAATAATAATAATAATAATAATAAATTATATATATAATTATATATATATATATATATATATATATATATATATATATATATGAGACAGAACTGTCAGAGTTCCACTGCCCACTCAGGGTGGGGGTGGGGGTGGCCTGGAACAGCTCCTCTCCTGCCTGGGGAGGGGTTTAGAGTGGGGGGCACAGGGCTAGATCAGAGTGCTGGTAAGGGGTGCTGTGTGCATGTGCATGTGTGCAAAGATGTGTGTGCATGTATATGTAGATTTGGGGATATGTTTGTGAGCAGATGCATGAGTAGGTGTGTGGGGAGATCTAATGCATCCATCTCTGTGTGTGTGCACAAACACGTTTGTGTATCTAATTCATATCTCTTTTCTCCTCTTTTCCCTTCCTGTCCTCACCCTCATTTTCTAATCCTCAACTTCACCACTCTGTTAGCATTCATTCATTCATTCAAAAATGTTTATTATTGGGGGCCTGCTCTGTGCCAGGCACTGTTCTAGGCTTTGAGAATGAATGGGAGAGAAATGAGACAGATGAGAGTCCTGATCTCATCGGAGTGCATATCCCCCCCCCCCCCGGGATGAGAGAGACATTAGACAAATAAGCAAATTAACAACATGCCAGATGGTGACCAATGTAAGGGAAAAAGTTAAAGAGAGACTGTGAGGCTGGGAGGGCTATTTTAAGTATAATTATGTATTTTTATCCATTGATTTTAGAGAGTGAGAGAGAAACATCGAGTTGTTCCACTTATGCATTCATTGGTTGATTTTTGTATGTGCCCTGACTGGGGATCAAGCCCACAACCTTGGTACGTCAGGACGATGTTCTAACCCAGTGGTCGGCAAACTCGTTAGTCAGCAGTA
This sequence comes from Vespertilio murinus, assembly GCA_963924515.1. Classification (NCBI taxonomy): domain Eukaryota; kingdom Metazoa; phylum Chordata; class Mammalia; order Chiroptera; family Vespertilionidae; genus Vespertilio; species Vespertilio murinus. Next base: position 12,125,324 of record OZ004706.1, read on the forward strand.
GTCAAACTTAAAGATCAATAGGGCAACGATTGAAATTTCTGTGGAGAGCCACATTTTTTTTTAACGTAAACTTCTTCTAATGCCACTTCTTCAAAATAGCCTCGCCCAGGCTGTGGTATTTTGGGGAAGAGCCACACTCATGGGGCCAAAGAGCCACATGTGGCTCAGGAGCCTCAGTTTGCCGACCGTGGCCAACCGAGCTACCCAGCTAAGGCTGGGAGGGCTATTTTACATGGCTGGTCAGGGCGGGCCTTGCTGATAGGGTGATTGCACAGGGACCCGAGGGACACAAGCCGGGACACGATACGGCTCTCGGGGGGGGGGGGGGGGGGGAGGGAAGGATGCCCCAGGCTAAGGGCACGGCCAGGGCAAAGGCCCTGAGGTGGGAGCGTGCTTGGGCTGCTCCCAGGACCACAGAGGCCAGTGTGGTCGGAGTAGAGTGGATGGGGGGAGAGTGGGAGGCAGGAGTCAGCAAAGCTGTGGGGGCCACTGGACTTCGGCTTTTGCTCTGAGCAGCAGGGGAGTCATTGCTGACTCGGAACGGGACTTGGCCGTAGGGGGGGGGAGGCAGGGAGACCAGTGAGGAGGCTGTTGCAAGAGCCCCATTGAGAGGCGGCAGTGGCTTGGCGAGGGGAGGGCAGGGGCGGTGGGCAGCCTCACTGCAGAGATGTTGAGTTTGGTGTCATTACTGGGCCTCTCCGGGGATGTGATGACCTAAGGCTCGGGTTGGAGACGCACATGCGGGAGCCACTGGCATTCAGAGAGCATTGAGAGCCGAGCATTTGCGAGGTGTGTCCCTGTGTGCCCACACACCCTGATGTGGCTGAAGAACTGAGGCCCGAGGCCCCCGGTCACAGGCTTTGCCCCAGGGAAACATGGGGCGGGAGGCGGAAGCAGGCCGCGATGAGCTAAGTGGGCCGTTCTGGGGTTACTTGAGGGCACATGGGTATTAGTGTTAGACAGGCCCGGCTGGGCATCTTGGTGTGACCTTGGGCAGCCAAGGGCAACCTCAACCACTGTGAGCTGCGTCATCGCGTGTGCCAAGTGAGGATAATAACAGGGGAGCCGCGAGGACTGAATGAGCGGGTGCCCGCGGGGAAGGCAGACCGGTCCCTGGCCCCGGGTTATTCTGATCAGCCCCAAGCTGTGGGAGATTCGCCTTCTTCCTCCGGGTGGGGCTTAGGAAAGCGGTATTTCCTACGTGCCTGGCTCCTCTACAGCTGATAAATGAGGCATCTGAGGCTCAGAGAGGCCGACTTGCCAAGGCCGCACAGAAATGGCGCAGCTGGCATTGCCACAGACTCCACGCTGTGTCCTCTGCCACCCCTCCTCCCCGGTCTGTGGCTTCCGACGGCCACTGAGCAGGCAGCGTCGGGCGTAAGGAAGGGATCGAGAGCTGAGGTCTGACCCACGTGCCCAGGGAGCTCTGCCCAGCTGGTGCGGCCTCATGCCATCCCCCCTTCAACAGGGCCCTGGGTGTCCATGTCCATCCGGTTTCTCTAGAACAAAGGCTGGCTTCCTGGGAAAGGTGTGTGTGTGTGGGGGGACCATCCTGAGAAGTGAGGGCCTGGCCCTCATCTTCGGAGACGGCCTTAGCTCGGCAGGGATGCTGGAGGTGGTCAAACCCGGACTCCCAGCCCACGGGGTGTGCATAGCCCCTTATGCAGTGCGTGTGCACCACCTGACTATGTGCACGTGCGTGTGCGTGTGCATGCATGTGTGTGTGTGTGTGTGTGTATGTGTGTGTGTGTGTGTGTGTGTGTGTGTCAGGGGGGTTGTTGGGGTCTGCGTCTGGCAGAGGGGGCTGGGCTGGAGGGAGCACTTGGGGTGGGATCTCCCGGGGTCCTTGAACCACATCGGGGCTGCTATGGGAAGGCCCCCTGGTGCGTGAATCACAGGGAGGGAGGCGCAGGCTGCTGATTTATCGGCTTCTCCTCCTTTTGATCTCCCTGCTTCCCTGGAGAGACTGCCTCCCCCACGCCCGGGGCTGCGGCGGGAGGCCTGGCCGGGGCTGCCCGCTGGCCCGGGACACAGGAAGCCTCCTTCTCCTCACGGCCTCGCTGGCTCCCGGTGTCACCGAGCCCTGCCAGTGTCACCGAGCGACCGGGCGGCTGTGCCGTGGGTGCTGCGGGGCTTCCTGGCCTGTCGGTCAGGGCCCAGAGCTCACTCGCCTCTCTGTCCTCCGAGGTAGCTCTGTTTCCCTGTCCTTCTCTCTCTCTTTTTTAAAAAAATATATATTTTATTGATATTTTACAGAGAGGAAGGGAGAGAGATAGAGAGCTAGAAATGTCGATGAGAGAGAAACATCGACCAGCTGCCTCTTGCACACCCCCTACTGGGGATATGCCCACACCAAGGTACATGCCCTTGACTGGAATCGAACCCTGGACCTTTCAGTCCGCAGACCGACGCTCTACCACTGAGCCAAACCGGTTTCAGCTCCCTGTCCTTCTCTTTCCGCCTCACCTCACGGCCTTCCTCCTCCTCCTTCTTCCTCCCGGCCTGACATGCCTACACCCCACTCCAGGTGGTGCAAGGAGCTGGGGCCCAACAATGTCAACGTTTTCTCTGGGTCCAGGGGCCAAAGAAGCCCAGCGTTTAGGCAGGGTCTGGGCATGGCTTGCAGTCTGGTCACCCGTGGGCAGGTGCAGGGCAGAGAGAGGGCAGAGCCAGCCAGAGCCGGGTTCCAAGCCTGGCTCTGCGTCTCCCGGCTGTGTGGCTGCAGGTGAGCCAGCGCGGAGGCTGTGCAAGGCCTCCTGTGGGTCCGGTCCCGGAAGAACACCCGAGCCGTGACCCGGGGCACCTGTGAGGAGGCTGGCTGCTCGGGGCAGGGGAGGGGCGGCCCTCAGGGCGTCCGGGTGGGGCCAGGGAGAGGCAGAGGTGGAGTCCTCAGCACTGCTCAGGTGTCCCGGGCAGATCTGGGTCCGGGCAGGGAAGGGTGCCTCCTTCAGATGCCAGGTGACAAGCTCACTTGGCCCCTGAGTGGGGGACTGAGTAGGGGAGCTGAGCAGCCGCCTGGGTCGGGCCAGGTCAGGATGGACAGAACCCCGAGTCCCCTGCCTGGGGCAGTGGCTGAGAAAGGCGGGGCCGGAGGCCTCGGCTGCGGTCCTGGGACACTGAGGCCTGGGCAGCGGTGGGAAAGGAGAGGTTAGGAAGGGGCGGCAGTGGCAGGGGCAGGGATGGAGTGAGCAGGGGGTTGAGGGGGTGGCTGCGTGTGGGCCAGGCGCACCCGTGGTCCTGATGGCCATAGCTCCCCCCGGCCCCATGCCCTTCGCTCCTCCTGCTCTAGGCCTCCTGGCTCCTCAAGGCTTAACGTTTGCATTTTTAAATCCATCTGTTTTCTTCTTCCTGGCTTGGGGTTTGTAGCTTTGGGGGGAAGGCTTCCCTACCCGATATCATGAAAATGTTTCCTGTTGGTGCTTGCAGGCTTCTGTCACAGCTTTAGCTTCTCTTCATTCCGTGCCGTGACCCTTCTGGTCTGTTCCTGACCCGGTACCGCGTGGTGTTCATGTTTCCTCGTTGTCCACCACTGCCCAGGGGAACAGAAGCTCTGTGAGGACAGGCATTCTTTTTTCTTTTTCTTTTAAGGATAAGTTTTCTTTCTTTTTTTAAAAAAAAATTTAAAAATTTTATATTTTATTGAGTTTTCACAGAGAGGAAAGGAGAGGGATAGAAAGCTAGAAACATCGATGAGAGAGAAATATAGATCAGCTGCCTCTCGCACACCCCCTACTGGGGATGTGCCCGCAACCAAGGCACATGCCCTTGACCGGAATCGAACCTGGGACCTTTCAGTCCTCAGGCCGACTCTCTATCCACTGAGCCAAACCGGTTTCGTTGAGGACAGGGATTCTTGTCTGTTTTGTCCCCCGCCGTGTCCCAGCCCCCAGCAGGTGCCTGGTGCCTGGGAGGTATGCACTACACCTGTGTTGAATGAAGCGCCAGGATGTGTATTCAGAACTCCAAGACGAAGAGTGTTTAGCAGAGAAACTGTCCACCATGTCTGTCCCCGCAGAATCCACCCCTCCCCCTCTCCCCCCGTGTTTCTGTCCAGGGGCCTCTGCTCAAAGTGCACAGGCCCCTCCTGCCCGGAGCCCCTTCTTCCCCCCTCCTCACACCCCACACTCCCCTAGCTCTTCCCTAATCTCTCTCCTTCCTGACTAGGGATGGAGGAAAGAACGCTAGCGGGTTCCATTAACAAAGGCCATTGGTGATTGCGGTGCTCAGAGCTGGGGTGTAGGGATGGGGAAGGCAAGAGGCCCATCTCTTACCCTCCCATAACCACCACGTCACCCATGAAGACATGACAAGGGCGTGGCTGTGGCTGTGTGACTTCGCTTTTATAAGAAACGGCTCTGAAATGTTCTTGGTGATGCAGCCAGCTCCCAAGAGCACCTAGACTTTCCTGCTGGTGACAGAGACCCTCCCTCCTCACCTCACCCCCCTCTAGACTGGGGAACACCATTAGACACCGTTAGCACCTCTGTGTTCCTTCTAACCAGCCTGGGGAGGAGTGGCCCTCATGAAGGGCAGCCACGGACAGCCCAGGGTTAATTCAATGTAAGGAACTCACTCATTTCTTTATTCACTCACCCACTCACTCTCTCATTCATTCACTTATTAATTTCTTTACTCATTCATTCATTCACTTTAGTTGGGTAGGACCAGCAAAAACAAAATCATAGACAAATAAAGCTAGAACAAATGGCCTAAGTGTTAGGAAGAAAACCAACACGGGGCTGAGCTGTCAAATCATAGAGTCCCTACTTTGGTCGAGGTCAGGCGGTGACAATCCCACTGAGACCTGAGCTACTAACAGGAAGGTGCCATGAGGAGAGCGGAGCGGCGGGAATTCCGGGAAGAGGACAGAGCACTGGCCAAGGCCCTGAGGCGGGAAAAGCTGGATCTGTTTGAGAAATGACGTGGCTGGAGTGCAATGAGGGAAGGCAGAGGGTGAGATGAGGCTGGGGAGGGGGCCCGGGCCTCATCATGGGAGCGGGGACTGGAGGCTGGGGCAGGGCTGAAGTCCACGGGACAGCTCCTCTCCTCCTGCTCAGCTGGGGCGGTGCCGGGGCCAGTCCCCGCCTTGGTCCTGGGTAGAGCAGGCCAGTCCCGTCGGGGGATTTGGGAACCTCTGCCCCGGCCCCCCGGCTGCCAGACAGGACCCTCCAGCTGGTCCAGGTGTGGGACCCGGCAGCCACCTTGAGCTGCTCCAATGGCAGCTCCAACCTGCTGTTCCCAGGTGCTAGTGCCAACCAGCTCTGTGGAACCAGAACCACCAAGGCCCGAGGCCCGGGAGTCCCGTTAGGGCGGCCGGAGGCACGCACGCACAGCGGGGGGAGGACGCAGACCCCGCGGACACGGCTTGCCCGCGAGGAGGCCAGAACTCCTGGGCCCCAGGCGAGGGCACGGTCAGGAGAATTCAGGGAGAGATCCCGCCTCAAACCCACAACCCAAATGTTTCATTAGAACCCCCCCCTTGCCCCCTCTCTTTTTGTCAAGTAAAGGATACATACGGCCTTTCCACTTGTAACCCGGCCAAGAATAATGTGGGGCAGGAAAGTTTGAGCATTTGTAAAAATAAAATAAAAATGTAAAAAAAGAGAGAGAGAGAGCGAGAGAGGAGAGAGAGAGAGAGCGAGCACTGGAGTGCACGTTCGTGTGAAACTAAACAGAGGGAAAGTTATTTAGGTGGTAAAACGTCTCCAGGCTTCCCTCCCGCCCCCTGCGCCCTGACACTTGGCCCCCTCCCCACGTGTTGAAATCAAGATTGCTCGGGTATTTGTTTTGTTAATCCCCTGCCAGGGCCGGGGGGCTGCGGGCTGGGTTTCTTCTTGTTCGCAGCAGGCCTCCAGCTGCCAAGCCGCTCCCCCTCACCTCGCCCGGGGCTGCGATCTGTGCACCTGTTCCCTGCGCCGTCTGGGACGCGTGGAGCTGGGGGAGGGGGGGTGTTTGCCCTCCTGAGAGAGTATGGCTTTGCCCCACCGGAGACCCCAGCTCCCCTGAGGGCTCACCTCCCCGTAACCTCCCAGAGCCTCGGAGCTCTGGCCCGCACCCCTGGGTGCTGCCGAGGCTTTGCAGGAGTGCCAGACCCTCGGGGTTATGAGAACCGGTTACCCAGACCCAGGCTCGAGCGCCGGCTCAGCCGTGTGCCCCGTGGGTGAATGGCTGCCTCTCTCTGTGCCTCGGTTTCTCCTGTGCCCAGCGGGGACAATGATAACAACTACTTCTCAGCATAGCTGGGAGGACTGAGGGCGCTGACACGGGGAAGGAAGGGGTTGGGACCCTGCGTGGCACACAGCAGCTACTCAGTAAACGAGAGTGCTGACTGCTGATGGGCTGTAGGCAGCGCTCGGGGCTTTGGGAAGACGGCGTTTTGCTTCTCTGGGGCTCAGTTTCCCTCTCTGTAAAATGGACGCCGTCTCCGCCACCTCCCCGTGTTGTTTCTGAGGATCGAGTTCAGTGAGCAAGACAGGCCTGAGGCCAGAGCCAGGCATGTGGAAAGGGCTCGCTAAATATCAGCGGTGGCATTTTGGGTATTTGCTCTGCTCTGCCATAAAACTTCGTTTGGATCCAACAGAGAAGGAAGGAGACGGTACTTTATTGGCCACTGGCCATGGCGCTGGCCCTGGCACTGCCTGCTCATCGTACTGGTCCGCACACATCTCACTGGCCCCGTTTGGCAGGTGGAGAAACTGAGGCGTGGGTGACCCAGCAGGTTGGTGGCAGAACTGGGAGGAGAGCCCGGGCTATTTGGATGCCACGTAAGGAGCTTTGAAGGCTGGGTCCTGATCGGGCTAGAACAGACCAGGAGGGAGGAGAGGTGAGGACGGCGGCAGCAGTGGTGACAACATTTTGGGGCGCTTCTGTGGTGGGTGCTGTGTGAGGCAGTTTGCATGCGTTCTTTCACCGGGCTCTCCCAGCAGCCCTGTGAGGAGTTACATCCCTACCACACAGAAGAGAAATGGAGGCGCAGGCAGGCGGGAAATGGTGCCCGCTGACCCCGAGCTTCTGGGCAGCATCTGCCTTTGGCTGCTCTGTGCCACCTGCAAAGAAGCTGGGCCTTGGTGCCCGGCACTTGGCAGATGCCCAAACATTCCTCCCCCTTCCTGCCCCCGCCCCGTCCCTTCTGTTGACCTTGCCTTCATCCTTTGCCCCTGAGAGGTCAGGCCATGAGAGCAGAAAGGCAAAGCCCAAAGCCCAACTCGCTTGTTGCACAAACGGGGAAATGGAGTCCAGGAAGGGAGAAGAGACTTGCCCGCGGGCAGGCAGAGAAAACCTGGAGAGTCAGTGGAGGCCCAGATGGGGAGCTGAGGGGAGGGCACAGAGGGAGCAGGAGAGGGGCCCAGGGCAGAGCCCGGATGCTGCTTTGAAAGAGGTTCTTACCGGGGTGAGGTGAGGGGGGCAGTCTGGAGGAGGAGGAATACGCCTGCACTTCATACCCCGGCTGCCTCACCCCGCCCTAAAGCTCGGCCTTCCCTGCCCTCACCTCCTTTCATGCTTCCCCACCCCTCGCCGACTCCCATCCCTCCCCTTGGCTTCAGGACAGGAAGCTAGGACCCGGTTGCGCACCCTGGGAGCTGGCTGAGCCCCTTCCTCTCCAGGCGGTGGTAAAACGAGGGGCAAGTGGCACCCACCTTCCCCCCCCAACCCCCCGCAGGTGCAAGGACAAATGAGGTGCTGCAGGAGAAAGGCTGAACCCGAGGCCGAACTGGGAGTTGTTGTTATTTTTATTATTACTACATCAGATAACTGGTTGGACTGCATTTTTCTCCGGTTGCCCCTGGGGCCCCGCTGGAAATGGCTGGGGACGCACATCAGGAAATCTGGGTTCTGCCTCAGCTCCCGCTGCCTGGTGAGGTGCTTTGGACAGGGTCCTGCCCCTTTCCTTCTCTGAATCCCCATCCCCCTAACCCCACCCCCACCCCCAAAATCTGGGCCACACAAAGTAGCTGAGATGCTCTGTCTTGGTCTCTGGAGCTTGGTCAATGGCCACTCCTGGTTTTGGGGTGTGTGGGGAGGGTGCCCTCGAACCACCGGGAAAGGGAGAGTGGGGAGGGATGGGTCCCTGGCACCATCTCCTCTCCCCAGACCCTGGGCACCTGAGCCCATGGGCTTCCTGGTCTGACCCTGGCTGGGCACAGTGAGTTCCTCCCTCCCCTTCACAACAGGGTGGGGAAGGAGAGCCATGGTGACCGGCCTCAGCGAGAGGTCCAGCAGGGTGGGAGCTGGGCTGAGGCGAGAGGCTGCAGGCAGAGGAAGCTGGGGACAGAGCGGCATCTTCCCAGGCCCCGGGTCCTTCGCTGGAGGCGGAGGCCTGCTGGGGCCAGGGGAGACGGAGTGTGCACATCGCCACCTAGGCCCCGAGGAGGGCAGCGCAGCCGCAGCCCAGCTCCAGGGCAGCTTCTGCCAGCTCCCTCCAAGCCGGGAGCACCCCCTGGGCGCCATGTCTGCGCTGGGGCCTGGGAACAGAATGCAGTGCCAACCTGGCCCGCCATCCCTGCCTTCACTGACACTGGACGGTGCTGGCCCTGGAATGAGACTGCTGTGGTCTCCTGTTGCTGCTTTCTCACCAGCTGACTGTGTGACCTCAGGCAAGGGACTTAACCCCTCTAAGCCCAATTTCCCATCTGCGTAAAGGGGGACTGTCTCCTCCCTTGCAGAGTTGCTGAGAGCCCGAAGCGGGATTTTGCCTGTGATGTGCCTAGCCCCTGGGGAGAAGGTGGCACACAGAAGAGAGAGCACTGGAGTCGGGCTTTGGGGGTTGAACGAGAGTTTCTTGGCATACCAGGGCCCTGTGAAGGCAGGAACCAGTCTGCCCGGGGTTGTCCCTGCCTTCCCAGGGCCCGGTATACTATCGGAGCTCAGCAAATACGTGCTGGATGGCCGGGTGGCAGTCCAGGAGGCAGGGACAGCGTAAGCAGAGGTGTGCGGCCATGCCCGGGTCTGCCACCACTGGCGGATGGACCACGTTGTCTACAAGAGACTGTTGTCCATGAGAGTTCACCTGCCTGTGTCCCTGGGGGGCTGTGGGCGCTCCAAGGGCAGGCTCCTGGGCCTTTGCCTTACTGTCCCCACAGTCCAGCCACGACCTGGTCCGGAGGACCGGGCCCTGGATTCCATGCTCAGACGAATCAACGTGTGCCCCTTAGGATGGATGGCTGCTGAAATTCTGTTTGGGTAAGGTGCTGGGTGGGCGGTGGGGGTGGAGGCTGCCTCTCCATTGTCCTCCCCTCTTCCCGGGACCAAGGGTAAAGTCTAAGCACCGTATTCTGCCTCACTTCGATGATGCTGTGTGCCCTGAGGAAAAGGAAGGGGGAAAGGCCAGTGGGGGAGGTGGAGGGGGGAGGGGTGGGTGTTTTAGGTGAGGTGGTCAGTGAGGGGCCTCTCTGGGAGCAAAGCTGACCTGACCCTGAAGCTGGCCTGGGCATCCCCTGTGCCCACACCTTTGTGCGGCCCTTCTCAGCCCCTGGTGGCCTGGCCCAGCCACCTTGTAGCCATGGACCCTGGACAATGGAATTCGCTTTCCTTTGCCTCATTTCCTCCTCTGTTGAGTGTGGCTAAATCAGCCCCTGCTTTCAGGGTGGCTGTGGGTGTTCCGCCTGCTATCATTCGCCAGGACAGCATCAGAGTCCCAGAAATGCATTGCCTATCAGCTTTATTGCATCCATCCCATGCTCATTCCTCTGTCCCACCAGACACACTGGTCTTTGGGTCTTGTCCAATCCTCTGGAAACCGAACTGGGAGGAAATTCCCAGGGGAACTTGGGCAAGACTTGAGAGTGAAAACAGTGCCTGGCAGTCTTTCTAACTGCTGGGTGAGAATGGTGACTCACCAAGCCCCCGTTTGCGTGCCGGGATGGCACTAAGTCTCCTACCCGCATCGCTGTCTCATACAGCCTTCCACGTAGCCCCGCCCTGCGCACGAGGAGCACCAACCTGGGTCTGACTCCCCAGGTCAGCCTGACTGTGCTCAGTTGTCTCACTGGAGAAATACCTTCCAGCCACATCAGGTTAACGCTGGCCAAGAGCTTCAGCCCCACGAGGCCAAAGCTTTAGTCAATGGATTGGAATTGGAGCGGATGTGACGGGGATCATGTGTGGGCAGCCAAGGTCTTTCTCAAGAGAAGGGAGGCATGTTGTACATTTCATGTGACTAAGTTCAACTATACTCCTTTAGGGTCAAAAGATGTGTGAGAGAAGAGGGATGGAGGGAGGAGGGATGGAGGGTGACTCCATGTGGAGGATCACTCAGCCCACGGTTCTGCTGTCAGCTTTGTGTGGAGCCGGCCTGTGAGCCTCCGGTCTGCAGGCACCTCGGTCCCACAGCCCCGCCCCCGCCCCCCCCCTCCCCCCACGAGCCTCTCACTGAGCAGCAGTGGTTCTGCAGCGTGAAGACTGGCTTTTCGTGCTGCCCCCAGCCTCCAAACAGGGCAATTGCGTCGCCTGGTTGCTGCAGAAAGAACAAACCACTTGGGAGGGCAAAACCATCGATTGGAGATGATGAGCTGCCTCCCATTTAGATCAACAGCCTGTGCTTCTCAGTATGCAGGCCCCACCCCGGACACGGAAGGCCTCCAGGGGTGAGCTGTGGGGGGAAGAGCAGCAGGCTGGTTTGGACCTCCTGTGACCTTGACCAGGTCCCTACTCTTTTCTGGGCCTGTGATCCCCCTCTGTGAATGGAGCGATGGCAAGAGTGGGTGATTTCCCTTCCAGCTCTGGCACTGAATACAGCCAGTCATTCAGTCAGTCCACAGACATTAATTGAGCCTCTGTGTGTGCCAGGGACTGCTCTAGGTGTTGAAGGCACACCTGAGAAGGAGAAAGACAAGGTCTGCTCTCAAGGAAGTTGCATTCTTGATGGAGAGCCAGATAATTCAGATGGTGATGCGACAGGACAGCAGGGTCATGTGAGAGAGAGCAAGGGGACTGCGTTAGATAAGATGGTCAGAGAAGGACTCCCTGAGGAAGTGATATTTGAGCTGAGAGATGAGGATGAGATCAGTCACGTGAGGCTCTAGGGATGGCAAGGAGGCAGAAGGGGTGGCAAGGGCGAAGGCCCTGAGGTGAAATAGGTTGGCATGACTGAGGAGCAGAAAGCAGGTTGGAGTGGCCGGGGTGGGGAGCATTGCATGAGACAAAGCAGGGGAGGTGAGCCTGGCTGATGGGGGTACCAACCTCCACAGCCAATGTTTTGTGGTTGTCACCAGGATTGGGGGACATGCGGCTGGAATTTAGCGATAATAAATATCATGTACCACACAGGAGATGTTTCCCCCATCAACACACATCAGATATCACTTCAAACCCATCAGGGTGGCTATTACTACCGTTCTAGTAAAGCAGAAACTAAGTGTTGGTAGTGATGTGGGGAAATTGGAAGCCTTGAGCACTGCTGGTGGGAAAGTAAGATACTGCCACTATGGGGTACAGTATGGGCAGTTTTTTCAAAAAACTAAAGATAGAATTACCACATGATCGAGCAATTCCATTTCTGGCTACATAGCCAGAAGAATTGAGAGCAGAGTCTTGAGGAGATATTTGTACGCCGTGTTCATAGCATCGTTATTATTCATAATAGCCAAAGGGTGGAAGCAACCCAAACGTCCATCAACGGATAAATGACTAAACAAAATGTGGTATGTCCATACGACGGAATACTATTCAGCCTTTAAAAGGCAGGAGATTCTGACACACGTTACAACATGGATGAACCTTGAGGACATTATGCTAAGTGAAATAAGCCAGTCACAAAAAGGCAAATACGGTAGTATTCCACTCACAGGAGGTACATAGAGCAGTCAGACTCATCTGGTTCACAGAGACAGACAGGAGAAAGGTGGCTGGCTGAGACTGGGTGGATGGGAAATGTGCTCAGAGTTTCACCTGTGGAAGATGAAGAGTTCTGGAGATTAGGCGCACAACGATCGGAATGTACTTTACGCAGCTGAGCTGTATACTTAAAAAATGGTTAAGATGGTAAATGTTGTGTTGTGTATTTTACCACAATGAACACAAAACACACCAGATTATTTTTTTCTTCTTGGTCAATAGTTTGGATTTTTTTTTTTTAAAGAGTAGTAGGAAGCCATTGGAAGTGATCAAGTGATCAGTTGATCTAATTATACACATGCAGTTGTGTGTTTTGTTGAGTCACTTTGGCTGCTACATGGAGAAAGAATGCCAAGGCCGCAGGAATGGTAGGTAGTTGCTCAGGAGCTAGAGGTGGCTTGGACCAGGACAGTAGCTGCAGATGCGGTGAGAAGTGGGTGGGTCTGAGAGGGATACGGGAGGAGTGTCTACAGGGCCAGTATTGGATGGGAAGGCAAGAGGAAATGTCACTTGTGACCTTTGGCTCCCCCAAACCAGTCGGGTTTAAAGTCTAATCACATCATCTCCAGGTTGGACAGACAACTCAAGGCTTGAATGGACTTCAAGACATCATCTTGTCTATCCTCTTGCCTCCAGACCAGACAGGACTCACTCCTCTCCCCAAACCTATCTCCAAGAGAGCACACCATGGGGATTCTGCCCACCCAGATGTCTACTGCATCCTGGTCAGGGGCTTCATCAGTTCTAAAGCCTGGTCATAGCCCCAGTCTATTTGACCGTCTCAGCATCCCCGGGGTTGGCAGGGAAGGTTCTCCATCATACTATTGAGGGAAGTGAGTCTCAGAGAAGCACTGTGCTGCTCAGGGAGAGCTGTAGCTCCCTTGATGGTGTGGCCATTCTTGGCTTTAAAGAGGAGCGGAGGCGTGGAAGCAGGGACTTGTGAGGAGTGCCCGGCTGAGGGAAGCCAGGCTGGAGGTCCTTCGTGACGTGGAAGTGAGGCAGGGTCATCGCTGTAAGGTACAGGGGACCTGGCAGCCTTGAAGTTTCAGGAGATAGTTTCTGTTTATCTCCAAGCACAGGGCAGGGGTTGCAGAGACGATCCCCCCCCCATCTGCAGCCTTCTCTTGAGGGGCTGGAGACTACCCAAAGCCATGGCCCTGGGGCCTTGCTTTCTGCCAACACCCCCCAAAACACCAGCTTTCTCTCCCACAAACTGCCAAACTCAGGTGGCCTGGGCAGAGAAGGCTGAGCCCCCACGGGATTGGCCAACTCACGCATTTGGAGCCAGCAGATGTGGGAATCGGAGGTGCTTCTGGAGGCTTGAGCCTCATCTCCGCCCTTTCAGCCAAGTCCAGGAATGTGTCTGGCTGCAGACAATTGGCGTCACGGCTGTAAACGGAAGACTTCCAGGGCTGGGAGTAACTGAGAGGTCCTCTCATCCATCCTCCAGCCTTTGGGGGGTGGGGACGTCCTCCTTCCTGCAAAGACCAGTCCAGCCAAGGGGAATGATAGCTTTCCCCGAAACAACTTCCCTTCTCTCCTCCCCTCCCATCTCCTCCTTTCTTCTCCTCTCCTCCCTCAGGCCTTCATTCCTGTGGGAGCAGCTTCCTGAGGACTGTAGACTTCTTTAATTCTGCCTGCCCAGCACATACTCCCCCATCTGATAGCAGCACCCTTGGGACTCTCCCCACCCACACTTTTGGGGTCATCAGTTTTGGTGGGGCTTGCCCCAGACCTGGCCAATGAGAGCACTGTGCTCCCCTCATCTCAGGGTTGGTTTAGGGATGAGCATGAGGCTGAAACAAGGCCAATCAGATTAAATTCCAGGTTTTTTGATTCCTGACAGTAGGACTTGAGTACCTGGATTTAGTCATGTCTGAAGTTAGAGTCCCATAGACACCTTCGGTATGAACGCTAATGAATTTCCCTTCTGCTTAATAAGCCATTTTGAGTTGGGTTTCTGTCATTTGAAGGGAAGTGCACCAAGCCCACCCCAGGGCCTTCCTCCTGCTGCAAAGTCTTATCCTTTGTCCCTGCCCTCGGTGAGCTGGAGGGTCTCTGCTGTGCCCTCAGCAGGAAATTCCTTCATCTCCCTGAGCCTACTGGTCAACCACTGTTCAATATCTCTGTCTCCACTTAGACTCACCCTCTTCCTCTCACTGCTTTCTCCTTGTCGTAATGGTACTCAGAATTCTTTCTGCTACAAGCCAAGAGAAGCCCACATCACAGGAGCACAGATTAAAAAGGGAACTTGATGGCCCAGGAAGTGGCCTGAGAAGGGCCTCGGGGCTGGAGCCAGGGCTCAGGGCCACCAGGATTCTCTCCCCATCGCTCACCTCTGCTTGTCTCTGTTTCCCTTTGGACTCGGCCTCATTCTCTCCCTTCTGTGAGGTAAAGAACTTAGCCATCATCAGCCTGGTTTGGCAATCCTGGTACAGAACTGGACTGTCTTCTCCTAGGGTCCATGTCCGTCCCAAGGAAGGACTTTGGCCTTGTTTGGGTCACATGCCCACTCTTGGACCAATCAGTGTTGCCAAGAAAGGGGGTACAATCATGGATCAAGTCTGGGTTGTGTGGGTAGGGCATTGAGGTTTAGTGATTGACAGTCATGTGGAGAAGAAGGACGATTTTCCTAAGGAGACGGGGTGGCTAATACTGGACAGAGGCCTATGTGCTCCTCCCCCATGGAGTGCATGTAATTTGTCTGTTCTTTCCTTCACACAGCTGGTGCCAACTAAGTGCCAGGGAGAAGGATGGTGAGGGGCTCTAGAAGCAGGTCCAGGCTGTGCTGAGTCTGTGATGTGATGAGCTTACTCGGCTGAAGTGAAACCACAGGTCCCCTGTTCTCAGAGCTGGTCCCTCTAAGCCACGATGGCTCCATAATTACCAGTGTGTGAATGGCCCCAACAGCATTCTCTTCATGGTCTCTCATTCCTGGAGAAGCCAATAGCAATGCCCCTTGGCCAGAGCCAGTCTCGTCCTCTCTCCTATGGAGGAAATGAGTCACGGATGCTGATGAAAGAATGATAAGTAGACCAACTTGGGCAGGGAGGGTAGGAGACGGGGTTAGGTCTGGATTTGCAGTCAGGAGATGGGCTTTGGGTCTTCCATCAACCACAAACTCTTCTGTGACCTTGGGCAAGCCCAGCCCCTCTCCTGTCCTCAGTGCATCGCTCCATTTCCATGGGAGGGGCACGGAGGCCTTGATAAGGCACCAGTCCAGTTCTGACATGCCGGGGTTCCTGGGCTGGTGGCTCTTTCTTTGCGGACGGGGTGGGGATGGTGGAGGTGAGGTTGCTTTCGGCCGCGCCGCCTGCAGCCTTCAAGTCCTGAGTCATCTTCCAGGCAGCGAGTGACCTCTCCGTACCCCTGTCTCCCCCCAGCCCTGTGACCTTGGGCGGCGCAGGGCCAGGCCGTCCCAGGCGGGCAGCACGGTGGAAATCACAATATTGACCCAGCACGCAGGAAGTGGGGAGGACAAGCCGCCGGGGTTCCGGGCCTGAGGGAGACAGCTTGCTGAGTGATGAGCTTGGAGCCAAGCTCTCTCTCCCTCCTGGGTCACCCCCGCTGCCCGCCGCCAGCGCTGTTCCTCCCAGCTCCAGGGCCCCCTCCGCGGACCTGCCTCCTACACATTCCCGTGGCCCAGGCCTGGGAGGGGAGCCGCTGGTGAGCTCTGCGGCCTCAGGCCCTCGTGGGCCCTGCCTCCCTCCAGATGAGGTACAGCCCCCACCCCCTGGACTTGCGGGCTTCAGCAGGGCCAAGCTGGGAATGCACCCTCACAGGCCACTGGCCTCTGGGGTAGTCCTCCCTCCCTTCTAACAGATGGGGAAACTGAGGCTCAGAAAGGAACTTGGCCAGTCCTATAGGAGCCAGGGTTCAAACTCAGATCTGTCGGACTCCAGCTCTGCCCACCTCCTGTGAGTCTGTTACTTAAGGTAACAGCAGTGTGAGTGATAAACCACTAACTTTGAGAAGCACTGATCTCAGTCCTTACCACTCAGCGGGGCCAGGTATTAACCCAACTTTGCAGATAGGAAAGCGAGGCTCGGAGGAGGTGGAGTAACTTCCCAAGGACCCAGTGAGTAAGCAGCAGAGCAGGGGTTTGCACTGAGGTTTGCCTGATCCCAAGGTCATGCTTTGTCCTTCCCGACAAGCTGCAGGGCAGGAGGGACCCATGGTTGAAGGTCTGCGCAGGTACCTCCCCCTGAAGCCTTGGGACCACGTTCTGTATCCACGTTCCTTTGCCAAGGGGTTCCTTGGGGGCAGCCTAGCCCCAAAGCCCGGCCTGCGGATGATGGAATTCTCAGTGGGTGTTGCTTGGGGACCTGGGCCACAGGACTTGGAGGCAACCGCCCAGCCTTCTTATGGGCCAAGCTGGACGAGGAAGTCCTGTTGAGGGACCAGCAACTTCTGGGGAGGCAGGGTGATGGGGTGGGGGCGGGGGCACAGAAATAACTCCTGGGCTTGGGGGTGGGCAGGTGGGGCTCCTCCCTGCCTCTCAGCGTCTTGGTCTCCTCACCTGTTCTCCAATACCAGAAAGTGAGGAGGGAGCTGCTGTTACTCCCGGCACACTTTCCGTGAGCTGGGTGTGTGTGGGGACAGGGCTTACATGTGCTTTCACTGGGCTCTGCTTGGAAATTACCCCCTGACCTTGCCCTATGTAGTCGCCAACCAAAGCCTGCCAATGTGCGTAGTCTAGGCTGCCATTTAGGATGTCATCGGAGTCCTCACATGGCTCTGCTATGAGAAACCACAAGAAAAACTCACTCGAAACTTAGTGCATGAAGTCTGAGAAAAATGGCATACTATTATCATGGACACTGGTGTGTGTGGGTATGTGTGTGCATGTGCATGCCTGTATGCTTACTACTTTGTTTTGCACCCCCCGCCCCGGCTCCATGAAGCTCAAACTAAAAGTGACACACAGTAGTGCAGAATTTTCTCATCCAGTCCCTCCCCTGCCCCCCTCCCCTAACTCCAATGATAATAGCTGCCATTTACTGAGCACCTACTGTGTAACAGGCTCAACCCCGTGTCAGTTTTCTCATCATGGACAATGTGCGTCATAGATTGGATTGATTAGTGATGTCTGCCCCAGGCACAGGAAGGGGGGTATGGGGGTTCAGTTATTTTATTCAGATATCCCCTTCTTCTCATGGCGACCCTCGCTCACTCAGTGTATTCCTTTGTATTTATGGATGTTTTAACCACATGCAATTTTGTAATCTATCATTAAATCTTTTTTTTTTTGGAATAAGATTTTGTATAAATACATGCAGGAATTCATTGCGCATAATGACTAGGTGTGTTCCCATAGGTTAAATGACTGTATCCTCACATATCCCTGTAGGAGAGAAAGTGGGCGGGCCATTACCGAGGCAGAAAGTCAGGGCGAGGGTCAGGGCCGCGTTCGCCCACAGAGCACCTTTGTGTGTGTGAGGAAAGGTGCCCCCCCGCGTGATGGCGGCTCGATAAGCAGAGCACACACTGGCTTCCCCTCCTCACCCCGGGTGCCCTCGCCCGGTGCCCGAGCTGAGCAGCCATACACAGCGGCCCGTTCAGCGGCCTGCCAGAGCCCGTGGTTAGAGCCCCCACCCCAGATTCCGTGCTCGCCTTACTGCACACGGCTCGCAGGCCACATCCCGGGCCTCGGACGCCCGCGCGAGGCTCCCGGACAGATGGCATTTGGTCTGAGGCGAGGGGAGGCGGTTGGAGGAAGAGCGGTGTGAACAACTCGGCCTGTGTTCGTGCTCCAAACAGGCAGGATCGCTTTTGGTGCCTGCCGCTGCCCGCCAGGTTCCGGCGAGGACCTGGGGTTATGAATGGTGCCAGTGAGGCCCTCTCCGCGGACCTGCCGGACACCCGCAAGGCCCCGTCCTTGGCCTCCGCCCCAAGCGCGCTGCCGGCAGGCCCGGGGCGAGGCCTCCTCCTGGCGCCTCCGTCCTGCGCGTTTCTTCCCGATCGCTTTCCGCTCGGGATTACTGCCGGGGCCGGGCCTCTGCACGCGGCTGTCGCCGGGGCTCCCACACAGGATGCTTGAAAAACATCTCTCTGAAAGCAGAGAACGTGTGAGCCTCCGGGCAGGAGGGTGTGGAAGGAGAGCGGTCCTCGGAGGAGGGGAAATTTACAGCATCCATTTGGCCGGTTCCGAGGACATCGGGGAGCCAGGGCCGGATGCCTTCCTTCGGCCCGTCGCTGCCTAAAATCCGACGTCAACACAGAGGTGCCCCCGGAGATCCCCCCATGGCCCTGTCCTGTGACAGACGAGGAAACTGAGGCCTGTAACAGAACGCGACTTGCCTAAGTCCATGGAGCTGAGCGAGAATATCCCAGGCCTTGCCCGTGGGCGCACGCTAAGTGCCCTGGGCACCGGGTCGGGGACCGAGCTCCGGGACAGTGTGGCCGCTCAGTGTGGCTCCATGAACCATCGGCCTCCTGTGTGCCAGGCTGTTCCCTCCACCCTTCTAAACCTTCCCATGAACGTGAATTACTATCCCTGTGTTACAGATGGCGAAAGCCTAAGGCGAGGGAGCCCGAGTCACTTGCTGAAGGTCACACTGCACCTCGGGGAGGGGAAAGCGATGCGTCGTGGTGATTAGGAATATGCCCTCCCGAGTCCAGCGGGCCGGGCTGTTACCACCACCCTCTGGCTGGTGATCTCAGCCAAGTTACTTTGTCTCTCTGAGCTTCAGTTTCCCCATCTGTAAAGCAGTAGTAATCGCCATCCATCTGTCTGTCCTGAGGGTTCAGTTGGATGATGCGTGGGAGGTGCCCCGCACAGTCTTGGGATATAGTCACATTCGGTAATTAGTGACAATGTCAGCGCGATTGTCATTGTTAGTGTTATCAGTCAGCTATACACCGAGTGGCCAGATTATTATGATCTCTGAACGCGTAATAATCTGGCCACTCAGTGTATGATCTATATAATAAAAGGCTAATATGCAAATTGTCCCCTTGACCAGGAGTAGACCAGCAGGCAGGCTGGCCAAACACCATGTCCCTTCCCCCTGGACAGGCTGGCTGGACCCCACCCACACCCATGCATGAATTCATGCACTGGGATACATATATATATCACACACACACACACACACACACACACACACACACACACACTGAATGGCCAGATTATTATGCGTTCAGAGATCATAATAATCTGGCCACTCCATATGGCAGACATGTGCGTGGTTGGCTGCCAGCGTCCAACCTCAGGATTTCTTGGGGTAAATGGCCCCTGTCCTTTGTGTCATCTTGATGGTTTTGGTGGCAGTGGGGGCTAGCTCCAGGTGCTTCCTTCCCTCCACCATCCTCTCCAAACCCTAGTACAGCCCACAACCCCAAAGTGACCAGTTGACCGTGCTGTGCTATGGAGTCTCTGGGTCTTGAGTGGTGGGTGATTCAACACCGCTCAACATCAGATGGGGATTTTTTTTTGTGTGTGTGTAAATATCACAGCTGTTGTGAGGTGCTGATCAGCCTGTGTTTACTATCCAATGCTCACTTATCGATTCACTCAGCTGTTACCCAGGAGCACCCCTGGGCCAGGCCCTGGTCTGGAGGCCTGGGACACCGACACACTCGGCAGGCACGGTCCCTGCTTTAGTGCCCAGCCTTCCTGGACGGTCCTGGGCCCTGCCACTCCTGAGCGCACCTCTCCAGCCCCTGCTGGTCCAGGAAGCCCCATCCTCCTGGTCTTCCCTCTGCTTGTGTCGGCCGATTAGCCCGAGCCCGGCTACCTCCAGGCCGGGGTGGGTTGCACTTGTCTTCTGAGCCTGGGCTCAGCACCTGCTCCCTGGCGCCCACAGTTGTCTCTGTATTCTAGCCCTGGCCCTAAGATTGACCTGGGCATCATCTCAGAAGAACAGGGTGTGAACCGCACTTTGAGACGCCAGCCACGTCCCTTAGCGCTGTGAGGTCATGGAGAGGCACCTCAAGGCTGGCTGGGGTGTGGAAGTGGCCGGGAGTGGGGGGTGGGGGGGCAGGTGAGTGTCAGCGTTCCCCTCCTCGCCTGCCCCCAGGCCTGCTTTAACCAGAGTGGCATTACTTAAGGAGCATGGGCTCTGGAACAACGCTGTCTGGGCTTGAGTCCTATCTCTACTGCTTGTGAGCTGCGTGACCTTGGACAAGGCATTTGATCACACCGTGCCTCAGTTTCCCCACCTGTAAAGTGGGAATGATGATACTTCAGAGGGTTGCTGTGAGGACTAAAGGAATGTATGGTGCAAAACGCTCAGAAAAAACCCCACACTGGCCTTTGGGGAGTCTTCACGACATACTAGCTACCGTTACTACCCACTTTACACATTGAGTTTCAATGGTATAGTCCATAGGGGGAAAAAGGAGTTTTTTGTTGCTTAAGAAATGGTTGAAAGTGTCTTCGTCCACCTCCGTCCTCCATGGAACTTTCCAGCTCTCAGAATCCACTCTGGATTGTGCGCGGAGTCACCCACGTTCTCATCTCGGGCCACTGCAGGGTGTCTGGCCACGTGGCCAGTGTGCAGAAGCAGGTGGCGGCTGCCCTGCTCTGGGGCTGAGCTCCCTGGGTCTGAGCTCTTTCCCTACCACTTGTGAGTGGTATGACCTTGGACAAGGCGTTTGATCACTCCGTGCCTCAGTTTCCCCATCTGTGAAGTGGGAATGATGATACTTTAGGGGTGCCGGCCTCCCCTGCATGACGGCCCTTTAGTGCAGGGGTTTGGGCAGCTTGGGGCTTCATTGAGCCCTGGGCTCCGCTCCTTCCTTTCACGTCAGGGACACCTTGTCCAAACTTTAGAGGAAAGAGACTGTCATTGGCCCCACCAGCCAAGGCACCTCCCCTCCCCTGGGGCTCAGGGGTGGGGAGATGGAGGCCAGCTCCCAGCGGAGGGAGAGGAGGGACCCGGTGGTGGGTCAGGGGTGCTCCTGCCTGTGTCCACCTGCGCCGAGCCTCTTGCACTGACATATTTGAAACTTTGGGACGATCAGGAGGCCACAGCCTAATTTGTTCCGTGAAGCGAGTAGAAACGTTTGAAATCGGAGAATCTTGTTCTTGTCCCAAGCACGACCCCTGACTGTGCTTCCACACCCTCCTCTGAAATGTTTGTGCATTCACGACGCAGAGCTGACCCTTCGGCACCGGCCAAGTTCGACGTCTGCTGCTGGGGATGCAAAGACGCCTCACTAGGTCCTCACCCGGGTCCCCACCCTCAGGGGGTCAAGTGGACAGTGTGGCGTATGAACACGTCCCTGCCAGGGACAGTGGCGTGGAGTGGAAAACATCGGCCTGAACAGGAGAAAAACCGTTGCCTAACTGTCCAACATTGTGAGGAAGGGACATAAGGGAGAGATTCTTGTCTCTAACGAGGAGTCAAGAGCTATTGCCTAAAGCTGACACATGAGGAAATGGAAGTGTGAGTATGTAATACATGGATATGGAGGAAACGAAAGAAAATTAAGACTTAGAAATAGTGACCATCAATACGGAGTGTCATCCCGTACCAGGTGTGGTTCTAAGTGGGCGTCAATTCGCCGAATCCTTTCAACCATCTTACATGGCGGATGCAGTTATCATCATCCCATACTATGGATGAGGAGACTGAGTCACCGAGGTATTGGGTAACTGCCTCAAGGTACACAGCTGGTACATGGTGGGTACTGGATGTGAACCCTGAGATGTCTGTCTGACTCCCAGAAGCCTGTCTGCTCTTTTTGTAAAAATTTTTTAGAGTATATTTTATTGATTTTTTACAGAGAGGAAAGGAGAGAGATAGAGAGCTAGAAACGTCGATGAGAGAAACATCGACCAGCTGTCTCTTGCACACCCCCCACTGGGGATGTGCCCGCAACCAATGTACATGCCCTTGACCGGAATTGAACCCGGGACCTTTCAGTCCGCAGACCGACGCTCTACCACTGAGCCAAACCAGTTTCGGCAGCCTGTCTGCTCTTAACCATCAACTACTGGTGCTCTCAAAGCTTCAAAACAGTTTTCTGAGTGGTTGACTGGGTGGGGCTGGGGTAGAGATCATTTCTTCCCTTCCTTTACTCTTTGCTATTAATATATTTGTTACCGTTTGCATGAATTATCATGCTTCATCACACATTCAAGTAAACAACGAAGACCACTGATTCTGGACCTGGAGAGAGATGGTTCCTGCTCTGGGTTTGCTACTTTCTGGTTTTGTGTCCTGGAAGAGAGGGCTTAACCTCTCTGTTTCTTGGCTTGGAAAACAGGGATGATCGATCAGCAGCGGATAAAACCGAGGAGGACTTAGGGAGCTGATGCATGCAAACCCTCGAGCACACGGCCCCACATGGAGCGCTCTCAGTAACCGTCGGCTGCTGCTGGCCTGGGTGCAGTGCGGTGGAAAAGGAGAAGCAACTCCATCAGAGGGAAGCTTTCTCCGAGGTGGCGAAGCTTGAACTGGTTCCTGGAGGACGTAGAGGCTTGCTCCGGGTGGAAGGGCCGTCCAGGCAGAGCGAGCACGGAGGCCTGGCGTTGCACAGTGGGTTGGGAACGGCATGTTGGTCAGAAGCCTTGAAAGGTGAGGTGGGAGCTGGTGGGACAGCAGCTCGAGGTAAAACCTGGGCGGGGAGCAGAGCTTCCTCCTGTAGGGCCTGGTGGCCGAGTTAAATGTGTCCTGAGGACAGCAGGGAGCCACGGAAGGGTTGGAGCCAGGGAGTGACCCGGTCAGCTTTCATGTGTAGAAGGACAGCTCGGCTTGTCACATGGCAAGTGGGCCGGAGGGGAGACCTGGGGCCCGTGGCAGTCATCCAGTGGGGAGGCCCAGAGGAGAGAGACAGGACGTCAGCCATGTCC
This sequence comes from Vespertilio murinus, assembly GCA_963924515.1. Taxonomy (NCBI): domain Eukaryota; kingdom Metazoa; phylum Chordata; class Mammalia; order Chiroptera; family Vespertilionidae; genus Vespertilio; species Vespertilio murinus. The sequence goes on from OZ004706.1 coordinate 12,147,957, forward strand.
TCTGACCGGGGCCCAGCAGTCTTCGCTCTGGGCCCATCTGGCGAGGGTGGCCGAGCTGACCTCCACCCACAGCTCAAGGCCATTGCTCTGAAGGCCCGAAGAGCTAGCTGGCTGGAGAAGGAGCTGACTCCGGCTTGGAAAGGGGAAGCAGAAATATTTGCTCAGCTGCAAAGACAAGCTCCACACGAGGGGAGAGACACCGGCCTGGGCTGGGGGGCTGGCGTGGACCGCCCTCGGCTCCCCGGAGTTTGCTCTCCCCCCGTGCCTGCCGTGGAGCCATCCAGAACAAGCATCCTTCCTCCCCGAGATCAGCCTTCTGAGGTCTGAAGTCAGTGGCCATGGCTCTCTTTCCTTTTCTTCTCTAATCAAACACACCCAGTTCTTTCATCTTGTCCTCGTATGGCAAGGACCGACCTTTAGTTTTTATTTTTAGAGAAACGTCCAGGTTCAGCAGTCACTGACTCGAGTGTCTTTTGAACTGGCCGACGCAGATAAGGCACCACGAGGCTTGGGAGCCTTTGATGTGAGGCCGGCCGTGCCGGAACCCCAGCTCTGCCCCTGCTCTGCTGTGTGGCCTTGGGCAAGTCACTTCGTCTCTCTCTCTCTCTCTCTCTCTCTCTCACTCTCTTAAAATATATTTTTTAATTGATTTTTTTTACAGAGAGGAAGAGAGAGGGATAGAGAGCTAGAAACATCGATGAGAGAGAATCATCGATCAGCTGCCTCTTGCACACTCCCCATTGGGGATGTACCCACAACCAAGATACATGCCCTTGACCGGAATCGAACCTGGGACCTTCCAGTCCGCAGGCTGACGCTCTATCCACTGAGCCAAACCGGTTTTGGCTCTCTCTCTTTTTTAAAAAAAATATATTTTATTGATTTCTTACAGAGAGGAAGAGAGAGGGATAGAGAGTTAGAAACATCGATGAGAGAGAATCACCTATCAGCTGCCTCTTGCACACCCCCTACTGGGATGTGCCCGCAACCAGGGTACATGCTCTTGACCGGAATCGAACCTGGGACTTTTCAGTCCCCAGGCCAACGCTCTATCCACTGAGCCAAACCAGTTTTGGCTTGTCTCTCTCTTGAGTCTCCCCTGGCCTCTTCGCTAAGCAGGGACTCAGAACTTCTTTCCGGAAAGGCTGTTATAAAGATGTAATGAGACGATGTTTAAAGCACTAGGACAGCGCCTGGCCCACAATGAATGCCCAGGAAGCGGCAGCCGCCATTTTCTACGTCACTGGGCATCTCTGCGTGGCTTCAGCTTCCTCTGACACGGGGGACCAGGCAGCTGTACCGTCACCAGCTGCCACCACCTGGATGGAACACTTCTGGGTGGGGAGCTGCTTGCCTGGGCCCAGGAACCCTGGCCTCCTGCTATCCTGGCTGCAATCCCCTCCCCTCAAATGCGATTTGTTTCTAACCAACGGGATACCGCAAAGGCAATGGAATGTCACCCCCGTGATTACATGACATACGATGATAACTAGACTCCATCTCTTACGAGTGTAGACAACAAAGGGGGCCATATGCTAAACCTGACAAGCTCAGGGGAGGCCCGCATGGTGGGCCCTGCAGACTCAGGACCGAAAGGGACCACACAGGATGGTCTGGACATGATTTCTAACTAAAAGCGGGCCGTGGGGGTGGGGTGTAGTCCCATTCATTCAACAGACGGCAAAGCTGAAGTCCAGAGCAGCGCAGCCACTTGCCCAAGGCCGAGGACTAGGGCTCTCAGACATCGGCAGACCCAGAAAGCCCGCTGATGCCCACTCCAGCACGGTAATGGGATCTGAGTTGCATGCAGAGTATGAAGCCCACACATACAACGTGGGCTGGAAGGACCAATGGCTCCCTGGTGGTTGCCTAGGATGTCAGTGGGTTAGTCTTGGTCAAGGACAGCTCCCTGTCAGCTAGGTTCTGCCGGAATGGGGCTTATTGAGTAAGGGGACTTCTCAAGGACAGATGGAGAACCCCATATGTAATTCCACACGCATGTGCTAAGCACCTGCTGTACGCACCGCGTTGTGCTAGCCGCCACCGGAAACACACTGTGAAGCGAGGCATGGATCTGCTCTGAGAGGCCACGGTCTTGTCAAGAGTGAGGGTATAGGGGGAAGAGAGCCAAGTGCCCATGCAACTACAGCTCTGCTGTGTGGCCCTGAGAAAAGCACCTAACCTCTCTGGCCTTGCCCCCCCCCCCACCCCGGGCTGTTACAGAGGCCTAGAAGAGCCCAGTCTCGTTCCCTAGTGCTGCTGACACAGAGGAACACCGAGCGGGTGGCTTAGGCAGCAGTAATGCATGACCTCACAGTTCTGCAGGCTGGAAGCCAAGATCAAGGTGTCAGCAGGGTTGCTTCCTTCTGGGGGCGCCGAGGGAGCATCCACTCCATGCCTCTCCCCTAGCTCCGGGGGCCTGCTGGCCGTCTTTGGTGTTCCTTGGCTTCTGGGCCACCGCCCTGGCCTCTGCCTTTACCTGCACGTGGCGTTCTTTCTCCCTTTGGAATGGGGCTCCCACTGGATTGGGGCTCACCCCTACCTCACTAGGATCTCACCTTAACCAATTACATCTGCAATAAACCTGCTTCCCCATTAAGAGGTCGGGACTTCAACAGGACAGTCTGTGTTGGGATACAGTTCCACGCGTCACACGGCCTCGGGCCGTCTCCCTGCGCTCCGGCTTCTCACAGCATCTCTTCTGCTGTATTCTTTAAAAAAAAAATAAAATATATATATATATATATATATATATATATATATATATATTATTGATATTTTACAGAGAGGAAGGGAGAGAGATAGAGAGTTAGAAACGTCAATGAGAGAGAAACATCGACCAGCTGCCTCCTGCACACCCCCTACCGGGGATGTGCCCGCAACCAATGTACATGCCCTTGATCGGAATCAAACCCGGGACCCTTCAGTCCGGAGACCGACGCTCTACCACTGAGCCAAACCGGTTTCGGCTCTTCTGCTGTATTCTGATGGCCCAGAGCGAGTCCCAGGCGAGGCGACCACACGAGGGCATGAAAACCAGAAGGGAGGCTGGGAGCCATTTTTGGAGACCAGCGACCCCAGTTTCATGGCAAGCTCATCCGTCGCCTGAACCTCAGGTGAAAGCTCTTCTGGCCCCTGTTCTTGTCCACCCTGTGGGTAGCTCACAGGCTGGCACAGGGGGAGTTGCTTAAGAAACTACTGCGGTGCTGACCCATGTTGTGAAGAGGTCTGCTCCGTTCGCAGGCAAGTGATAAGCACCAGCCTCTTCCCGGCTGGCTCCGCGCCCCCCTGCAGGCTCCACACCTTGGGAACAGGAGGATGGTGGGGGCCGGCGGCCAGGGCCCTGCAGGATCCGAAGCTGGAACACAACAGCCCGCTTTTCCCTGCCCACACACCTGGGCCTGCCACTGCGGGGAAAGCCGCCAGGCAGGCGAGCTTGCCAAACCCAGAAAGACCTCATTTGAAATGTTCTCTACATCTTCCAAATAGAGGTCCCTCGGCCCCCACCTCCACCCCAGGGCGGGAGGAAAGGCAGCGAGAGGAAGAGAAGGAGCGGGTTTCCAGCCTGTTTATATTTCAGGCTATTTTGAAACCCCCTGAAGGCACTCGCACACAGGGGCACATTTAAATGCACCAGGAAGTGCCCTCGGAGTGGAAACTGGAGTCGGAGGAATGCTGGGGCACTGCATTGCCGGTCTGGTCTTCTGTCCCTCAAACAACCACCGATTCAGCCCCGTCAATGCCCGAGTCAGAGCCTCTCTGGCCGGAAGGGCTCTTGAAGGTCATCTCGTCCCTCCTTTCTCCGCCCTCCCCGCCAAACACTTACCAAGGATCTCAACATCTCCGTTATATCAACGATAGGACTCTTGTGGCCATAAGAAGTTTAAAAGAGCACCCAGGCTGATCTAAATGGAAAATAAAGGGGCGGGGGATGGGGTGGTTATTGGCTTGGCTCACTTCGAAGTCCAAGGAGAATTGAGCTTCAGGTGTGGCTGAACCCAGCAGATTCAACGCTATCATCCAGGCCTGGCCTGTGAACATTCCTCTGCTCTGCTCCCTCCATGGTGGCCTCGTTCCCAGCATTTTAATGGGAGAAGAGGATGCCAGAAGCCCCAGACTCTCATCTTCAGATCCTGCAGATCTTAGGATGTGATGTTCCAATTGCCCAGGCTTAGTCACTTATGTCAGCCCCCACTCCTCCCCCTACTCAACGGAAAGTGGAATCAACTCTGTCCGAAGTTCAGAGGTGCCCTCCCACCCACCCCTCACCCCCAAAGCCGTACAAGTGTTCTCTTCCCACAGATGGTACTCATGTTTTCCTCTCATACCCCTCCAGCCATAGAGAGCTCACCAGATGAAGCAGCCCCATCCTTAGAACGAGCAGGTAAGGACATTAAAGCAGTTAAAACTGTTGTTGCATGTTTTAAAACTAGAAAACAAAACAAAAACAAGCTTAACATGTTAAGTAGAGTGACAGAAGAGATAAAAGACTCAAACATCAAGATACTAAAATAGTAATGTAGGAGATAAAAATATATTGGATGGAAGTTACAGCAGAATAAGCTTTGAAGAAGAAAAATTAGTAAACTTGAATACACCAATAAAAATTATTTTAAATAAAGCCAGAGAGAAACAGGACATAAAAATAAAAATGAAGAGAGCATCAGTGATCTGTAGGACAACCTCAAGCAGCCTAATTTATGAGTAATGGATTCCCCAAAGGAGGGGAGGGAAAGAGATGAGGAAAAGAAAAATATTTGAAGAAATAATGACTGACATTTCTCATATTCGAGCCAAGAATTTGAATGAGGCCCAAGCATAAGAAATCACAATCAAAGTGTTCAAGACCAGCATTAGATAAAGATCTTAAAAGTAACCAAAGAAAATAAATACATAATGGACAAAGAAACAAAGATAAAGATGACAGCAGGTTTCTTGTTGGAGACAATGCAAGTGAAAAGTCGGTGGGACAATATTGTTAGAGTACTGAAAAACAAACATGCAAAAACCAAAACTGTTTATCTAGAATTCTACACCAAGAGGAAACAACAAAACAAAACAACTTTAAAAAAGAGAGGTGAAATAAATACTCTTAAAGATATACAAAAGCCAAAATAAATCTGACCAGAAGATCCATACAGTGGAAATGTTTTTTAAGTCATTTAGGCAAAAGAAAAATGATATCATATGGAATATGAATTTACCCAAAAGAGTGAAAAACACTGGCAGCAGTAATTATTAAGATAAAAATACAAGATTTTTTTAGTACTTAAAAGTCTTTCAAACATAACTGACTAACTAAAAACAAAGTGATGCAGAATTTACAGCACATATTGATGTAAAATGTATGAATACAATATGGTAGCACAAAAGTTAAGAGAGGAGGAATGGAAATATACTACGGTAGTTTAGGATTTTTATAATTTTTAAAATTTATTTTGCCAGCCTTTTTTAGGTCACACAACAGGAAAAGATATCTTTAATGTTATGAATAAATTTATGCAAGAAAACAAAATTGATTGGAATAGATGTGTTGGAATAAGCACAGATGGAGCAAAAAGTATGGTTGGAATTAATAAAGGACTTGTTGCAAGAATTCAAGATGTTGCCCCAAATGTCATGGATTTTTATATTTTTTAAGAAGTTGCATAATATTGCTCAAAGTAGAAGGAGAAATTAAATATGTATAATATAAACTCTAAACCAACCATGAAAATAACAAAATAAAAAGATACAGCTAATTAGAAAACAAAGAAGATAAAATGAAACCAATCATTTAAAAAGAAGGCAGAACGAGGACAAAGAACAAATGGAACAATTAGAACAAATGGAACAATTAGAAAACAAATAGTAAAATGGTATATTTAAGCCTAATCATATCAATAACCACATTAAATATAAATAATCTGAATACCTCCATTAAAAGACAAAGTTGTTAGATTGGACAATAAAGTGGACTCCACAAAATTCTGCTCAGAAACTTACTTTACATATGAAGACAAATAGGTTAAAAGTAAAATTATAGAAAAAAATACCATGAAACACTAATCAAGAAAAGCTGGAGTGGATGTATTAATATCAGACAAGATAGATTTCAAAGCAAATGATAAAGACCATTTCAAAGTTGTAAAGTTAATCAAGAGGGAATAATCCTAGATATTTAATGCCTAATAAAGATGTTCAAAATACTGCACAAAAAACAAAAAATGATAGAACTACAAGGAGAAATACACAAATCCACAATTATAATCAGAGATTCCAATACACGTCTTTTGATAATAGATAGACCAAGTGGATAGAAAATGAATAGGATGTAGAAAGCTTGAACATTATCAGCCACCTTGACTTAGTTCACATTGATAGAACATCTTACCCACTACAAAAGAGTACACATTCTGTCCATGTGGCCATGGAATGGTTAAAGATTTCTTCTGGGCCATAAAACCAGTTTCAATAAACTTAAGGGAATTTAAGTCATGCAAATATGATCACTGATCAACATGGAATTAAGTTGAAAATCAATAAAGGAAAGATCTCTTGGAAAATCGCTCCAATATTTGAAAACTAAATAATACATTTCTAAATAACCAAAGGTCGGAGAAGAAATTAAAAGGGAAATTATAAATTGTTTTTCACTAGATGAAAACACAACATTCCAAAGTTTGTGGAATGCTGTTACAGAGGTACTTAGGTGGAAATTTGTAACACTAAATATCTGTTTTAGAAAAGGAAAAAGTCTGGAATTTAAGATCCCCCCCACTTTCACTGAAAGAAACTAGAAAAAGAAGATCAAATTAAAACCAAAGTAAACAGAAGAATGGAAATAATAAAAATAAGAGAGGAAACAAATGAAATAGAAAACAGAAAAATGAGAGAAACATTCATAGAATCATAAGTTGGCTATTGAAGAAGATCAATACAATTAATACAGCCATACTGGTCAGGAAAGAGAGAAGACACAAATTAGCAATATCAAAAAAGAGAGAGATGACATCGTTACAAATTTCACAGGTATTTAAAGGATAAGAGAATATGATTAATAATTTTGTGCCAATAAATGTAATGACTGAAATGAAATGTCGAATTTTCTTGAAAGACACAGGCTACCAAAGGTAAGAAAATAAAAAATAAAAAAAGAAAAGAAGAAATAGATGTAGCCTTATTAAAGAAATTGCAGTATAGTTAGAAACCTTCCCACACAGAAACCCTCAACCTTCACTGGTGAATTCTATGAAACATTTAAGGAAGAATGATATCAGTTGTACACAAATTCTTCCAGACAATTTAACCCGAGGGAATACTTCCCTCCTCATGCTATGAGCCAAAACCAGGCCATGACATTACAAGAGAAGAAAGTTACAACTAACATCCTCCATGAACAAAGTTGTAAATGTTCTTAAACACAATTTTAATGCATTGGACTCAACAGTGTATAAAACATAATATACCATAATTACGTGAAATAATTTCAGGAATGCAAAGTTGGTTTAATGATTGACTATTAATCAATGTATTCACCATGTTAACAAACTACTAAAAAAGACCTCCATGATCATCCCAATAGATGCACAAGCCCTTGACAAATTCATCATCTATTCCTTATAAAAACTCTTAGCAAAGTAGGAATAGAAGGAAACTTCCTCATCTTGATAAAGGACACCCCCCCCCCAAAAAAAAAAAACCCACACATTTTTAAAAAGCTTTTTAAAAATATGTTTTTACTTTTTAAAAACTTATTTTATTGATTTTTTTTCTTTTTAGAGAGAGGAAGAAGGATAGAGAGTTAGAAACATCGATGAGAGAGAAATATCGATTAGCCGCTTCCTGCATACCCCTCACTGGGGATGTGCCTGCAACCAAGGTACATGCTCTTGATTGGAATCGAACCCAGAACCCTTCAGTTCACAGGCCAACGCTCTATGCACTGAGCCAAACCGGTGAGGGCTAAAATATTTTTTTAAAATTAATTTCAGAGAGGAAGGAAGAGGGAGAGAGAGATGGAAACATCAATGATGAGAGAGAATCATTGGTTAGCTGCCTCCTGCATGCTCTCTACTGGGGGTTGAGCCTACAACCTAGGCATGTGCCCTTGACTGGAATCAACTCAGGACCTTTCAGTCCACAGGCCGGTGGTCTATCCAGTGAGCCAAACCAGCTGGGGCCAACAACACAAAATCACAGCTAACTTTACACTTACAGCAAAAATACTTTCTCTCTAAGATCAAGAACAAGACAAGGATGCCTGTTCTTACTACTTCTATTCAACACTGTACTGGAAGTTTTAGCCAGTGCAATAAGGGAAGGTAAAGAAATAAAAGGCATTCAGAATGGAATGGAAGAAGTAAAACTATTACAGATGATATGATATTGTATGAAGAAAATCCAGTGCATGCTAGAATTAATAATTAAGTTTTGCAAGATTGCAGGATACGAGGTCAATATACAAATGTAATTGTATTTGCATATACGAGCAATAAACAATGATAAATTGAGATTAAAAACACTATACTAGGACAAAAATATAAAATCCTGGAAAATTATGTATAAAATTTGGACAGAGAAAACTGTAAAACATTCCTGAGAGAAATTAACAAGCGAATTCAAAGATTCACATGAAAATGGGCAAAGTTGTCAAACTAGAGTTGTCAAAGCAACTTTGAAAAAGAACAAAGTAATAGAACTTACACTACCTGACTTCAAGCCTTATAAAGTTACAGTCCTCAAAACTGAGTGGTGTTGGCATAGAGAGAGACAAATAGGTCAATGGAATGGGAAAGAAAATGTAGAAAAAGACCCACACGTGTAAGGACAACTGGTTTTGCCAAGGCAAGTCAGTGGAGAAAGAATAGTCTTTTTATCAAATGGCACTGAAACAACTAAACCTTGCCATGCAAACAAAGACAGGAAGAAAGAAAGAAAAGAAAACAAACAAATGAAAAAAAAAAGAAAGAAAAGAGCTTTCATCTATGCCTCAGACCGTATTTTAAAATTACCTCAAAAAGCTCTTAGATCTAAATGTAAAAATCTAAAGCTATAAAATTCCTAGCAGAAAACATAGGGGAAAATCTTTGTGGCCTTGGGTTAGGCAAAAATTTCTTAGATGAGACACCAAAAGCATAATCCATAAAAAGAAAAAGATAGACAAAGTGTACTTTGTTAAAATCAAAATAACTTCTATCTTCAGGACACTGTTATGAGAATGAAAAGACAAGCCACAGACGGGGGAGATATTTATTTTCAGATCCCTTTTCTGATAAAGGATTTATACCCTGAACATACAAAGAACATTCAAAACTGGGGTGAACAGATTGCACAACCCAGTTTTCTTTTAATGGGCAAGAGATTTGAACAGTTATTTCACCAAAGAAGATATAAAAATGGCAAATAAGCACACGAAAAGATGCTCAACATTTAAAAATATATATATTTTATTGATTTTCCACAGAGAGGAAGGGAGAGGGATAGAGAGCTAGAAACGTCGATGAGAGAGAAACATCGACCAGCTGCCTCCTGCACACCCCCTACTGGGGATGTGCCCGCAACCAAGGCACATGCCCTTGACCGGAATCGAACCTGGGACCTTTCAGTCTGCAGACCGACGCTCTATCCACCAAGCCAAACCGGTTTCAGTGAGATGCTCAATATTATCAGCCATTAGGGAAATGCAAATCCATGCACAGTAAGATACCAGCACACACATTGTTTTTTTGTTTGTTTGTTTGTTTTTTACTGTTCAATTAAACCGATGACATTTATTGGTGTTAAAACTATAACAAAGTTGATCCTAAAACATTTTGCAATGCAAAACTATTTCACTCAAGGAGTGTTTAATAATTTGAATGCCAGGAATTACAAGCAATTTTCAAAAGCAGAGACTCACATTCATAAAACTTCATACACTGTTTGTACTAACAGATATCTATACTACTAAAATCAAATATGCATCGCTTCCAAACATTCTTGTATCATGATTTTTTAATATTGCATTATTTAACACCATTCCTTTGTCACTACACGTATCATCATACACTTGCACTATTCTCCTTGGATTTCTGATCTTTATCTTCATTCTTCACATTATCCTTGTTGAGAACAGAGTGGATTTCATCCATTACTATGGATGCGTTTCTGATTGTCATATTCAGTTGGTTTTCAAATTGCAAATTCATATTTTCTGAAATCTTTAAGTTATTTTGTAACTGCTTAAGGTACTTTTTAACTTCTCTGAGTTCACCAGAGAGGCTTTTGTTGGAATTCTCTGAGTTTAATATATATGTATCTCTCTCTCTCTCTCTCTCTCTCTCTCTCTCTCTCTATATATATATATATATATATATATATATATATATATAATATATTTTATAAAATATAAAATATTATATATATATATATATATATATTTTTTTTTTTTTACCAGCACACACATCGGAAGGGCTCACATGGGAAAGGTGGACCATTTCAGGTGTCGGTGAGACGTGAAGCACCCGGGTCTCTCATACCTTACTGGTGGGAATGCAAGATGGTACAAACACGTTGGAAAACAGTTTGGCCGTCATATACAGTTACCACACACCGACCATATAATCCAACCATTCAACCTCAGGTAGGTACTCAAGAGAAATGAAAACATATGCCCCCATATGCATACAGAGACATGTCCATAACTGTTCATAGCAACCTTCTCCATAACAGCCCACACCTGGACACAACTCAATGTCCACGAACAGGGAAACTGGTAAACAAATTATGATAGAGCCACGCGATGGAATACTACTCAGCAATGAAAAGGCACAGTCTCTGCTCTAGCAGACAACATGGCTACATCTCAATATGGTGATGGGCAGTGAAAAACCCAGGAGTGCCTACTTACGTATATGATTTCATTTATAGAACATTCTAGAAAATGCAAACTAATCCTTAGTGACAGAAAGCAGACCAGGGGGAGGAGGAATTAGAATGGGACTATCTTTTCATAAATGCATACATACGTCAAAGCTTAGTCAACTGTATATATTTGAAATGCATGCAGCTTAGTGTAGCTCAATATCGTTATCTGTAAAAACCTTGTACACTTACTGGCCACTTATGTTTACAAATGATCACCTACCATTTACAAAGCATTTTTGGAGCTTCAGGGATACATTCATTTATTCAACAAGCATTTTTGAGAACCTACTACACTGTCATATATTCCATATATACTATATACACTGAGTGGACAGATTGTTATGATCTCTGAACACATAATAATATGGTCACTCAGTGTATATCCATATAATAAAAGGCTAATATGCGAATTGTCCCCTTGACCAGGAGTTTGGCCAGCAGGCAAGCCAGCCAACTGTCCATGTCCCCTCCCCCTGGCCAGGCTGGCCGGACCCCATCCATGCACAAATTCATGCACCGGGCCTCTAATTTTACACACACACACACACACACACACACGCACTCTGAGTGGCCAGATTATTCTGCATTCAGAGATCATAATAATCTGTCCACTCAGTATATAGCCATATGCTCTTGGAAGGTCTAGGAATACTTCAGCCAACAAAACGGACCAACACATTTCTGACCTCTTGGAGCTCACATTCTTGGTGGGGGAAGTAGTGAGTGGGGAGACAGATGCTAACAAAGAGTTTACCTATTTAATCTCTCAGAGGATGGTGACTACTCTGAAGGAAAAAGAAGCAAGGTTAGGAGCCAGGGAGTGTGGGAATGGGTGGGGCTGCAAATTTGAGACAGTGGCCAGGGAAGGCCTGGATGATCCTGTGAATATGAGCAGAAACCTGCAGGAGACGAAGCAAGGCATGCTGGTAACCGAGAGAAGAGACTTGTAGACAGAAGGAAGAGTATGCACAAAGGTCCTGAGGTGGCGATGTGTTTGGGTAATTGAGACATGGCAAGGATTCCAGGGTGCCTGGCGCAGAATGAGCCTGGAGGTGAGTTCCTGGTTGGGAAGTTCAGGTCAAGTTCAGCCGCAGGAAGGACTTTGGCTTTTGTAAACATGCAATGACTTTTGCAAGAGGGAGCTCTAGCCGAACCGGTTTGGCTCAGTGGTAGAGCGTCGGTCTGCGGACTGAGGGGTCCCGGGTTCGATTCCGGTCAAGGGCATGTACATTGGTTGCGGGCACATCCTTGGTGGGGGGTGTGTAGGAGGCAACTGGTCGATGTTTCTCTCTCATCGACATTTCTAACTCTCTATCTCTCTCCCTTCCTCTCTGTAAAATATCAATAAAAAATATATTAAAAAATTGTTAAAAAAAAAAAAAAAAGAGGGAGCCCTAGAGATCTTGAGGAGAAACGAGAGGATCAGACCTTTCCCGGCCTTCTGCCCAAGGCGGGAGGCGCACACAGGGACACCAAGGGGGGGGGGGGGGTGGGGGGTTTGTGCCAGAGAATCCACTGCTGACCGTCCCCTCCCGGTGCCCCCAGCCGTGCTTGCTGTAACCTTGCAGGAAGTTGGGGCCCAAGCCCTCCCGAGCCAGACCACCCCTGCGTTTGGACAATGGAGTCAGCTGGGTTCCTGAGTACGCGTTGGGGTCCAGAGCCTGTCCCCCAAGAGGGACTGCTGCTGGCAGGGACCTGCCTGGGCAGGGAGGAGACTCAGAGGTGCCTGGGCTGGGAGTCTGGGCGGGCCTCACGGCAGCCGTAATTGTTGGGCAGCCGAGCCCAGGCCGGGCCCTTTATGGAGGCCATTTATAGCCAGCCCGTCTGGGGGACAATTCAAGTGGTTTTTCTCTCTTTTGTGTCCCTTTAATAAGCGAGAAGAAGAGACATCCAATTAAAGCGGATGCTGGAGGAACTTGGCTTTGCCTCGAGGCTTTGGGGAGGTCAGGGGAAGGTTATTGTGCGTTCTGACCCCGAGGCCCGGAGCGTTTGCCACATGCTCTCAGAACGCACAGACTCCGATGGCCGGGCTAGGTGGGCCTCCGAGGTCACCCCAAACCAGCGCTCAGCCTCGTGCAGCGACCCCTGCGGGCACGTTTGCAACCTCCCAGGGATGGGAGCTCCCTGCCTTGGAAGGAAGCGTGCTGTTGATCATCAGCTCTCCCCGGCCCCTCTTCTTGGGGGCTGTGGGGTCAGGCAGACCTGGGGGACAGTCCCAGTTCTGACGCTCACCAAGGTCGACACCAGTCTCTGAGCAAAGTCCACCTCTCTCCCCTCCGAGTCTCCTCCTGCAAACGCCATTCATTCCGTCAAACAAGTATTTTGTCTTCGCCTGGGCTTCCCCGGAAGTGGTCTCCAGACCAGGATTTGAGAGATCGCGTCTCTTTGGGAGGTGGTCCCAGGAAGAGCCTTGAAGGAGGGGAGACTAGGACAGGGCTGGGGTTGTGGATTGAATTGTGTTCCCCCTGCAAAAAAGGTCTTCAAGTCCTCCCTGCTGGTACTCGTGACTGCGACTCTATTTGGAAACCGGGTCTTTGCAGATGTAATGGAGCCAGGAGGAGGCTGTGTGAGGTTAGGGTGGACGCTAGTGCAGTGGCTGGTGTCCTTACGGGAGGAGGGGCATTTGGGCACATGGACACACATGGAGGGAGGGCGGCTGTGGGAAGACACAGAGACACATGCACAGGGAGAATGCCCTGTGAGGACCAGGCGGAGGTTGGCGTGATGCTGCCACCAGCCACGGGCTGCGGGCAGCCACCAGATCCCAGGAGAGCAGCGTGGGCAGCTCCTCCCTCTGCACTCCCCCCCCCCCCCCGGAGGGACCAGACCTGCCCCCACCTTGATGCCAGGCCTCCAGCCTCCTGACCGGGAAGAATACATCGCTGCTGTTGTAAGCCGCCCTGTGGGTCAGGGCAGCCTCACACAGCAGGGAAGGAAGCAGGCGACAAGAAGGCAGTGTGGGTGTTCAGCGCATTGGCACGGTGGGAAACTGAGGCTGGGTCCCCTGGGGAACTCAGGGAGACCGGGATAAGGTGCCAAGGGGTGGGGTAGGGGTGTTTGTCCACCAGCTTCCATCAGTCCTTGCCTGAAGGATGCTCCAGGGACACTGACCCTAGACCAGCCGTGGGCAAACTACGGCCCGCAGGCCGGATCTGGCCCGTTCGGCTGTTCTATCCGGCCCACGGAGCCGAAAGAGCGGAGGGTTCTCTTGCTCTCCCCTCCGCTCCTTCACCAGCAGCCCAAGATGAGAGTGCCAGCATGGTCAGGTTGCTTTTGTTCCGGCCCTCCGGTCCAGTGTAAGAACCCATGGTGGCCCTCGAGTCAAAAAGTTTGCCCACCCCTTGTCTAGACACGGTGGCCTCACTGTGTGGACAGGGCTCAAGCAGCCAGAAAAGCCCCATGAGAATCGCAGGGGCTGGCAGTTGGAGATATCAGGGGTTGTAGCACAGCAAAGGGGTGCTGAGGGCGTGTGGGTGGGGCAGCAGTGGTGTCTGGCCAGATCTTTATTGGGCCCCTACTGTGTGCACAAGGCACCATTCTAAGTACATGGAATGCAGCTCCTGAGGGTGGGCCAGGGCTGGCCCTCCGAGAGGGAGACAGCGGTGACCTAGTAAACCAGGAGGCAGCGTTATGCCCCAACCACGGTGACAGGTGGCTGGCCAGGGTCTGTGTGGGTTTGGGGGGCAGCCCTAGGTGGGCCTGGCTGGTTGGAGCAGGCCTCTCCGAGGAGACCTGAAGACAGAGAAGATACAAAACTCAGGCATCGGGCGGAACAGCATTCCAGGCAGAGGGAAGGGCCGGGGGGAAGCCCTGAGGAGCTGGGGGGCTGCTGAGAAGCCTAAGTGAGAGAGAGGTCACTCCCCACCCTGTGCTCCCGTCCTAGTTCCGTCCCCTGGTCACGCAGAGCGGTCACCGCTCCTGCTGCAGGAGGAGCCCCGAGGGGCTCAGGCACAGGGGCTAGTCGGAGCCCGTTGACCTTGGACGAGGCCTTCAGCCCGAACCTTGCTCTTCCTCTCCGTGCTGGGCAGTGACCGTGTCCACCTCCCCAGTTGATGAGACTTTAGAGGCCGCCTTTTCCCAGGAGGGGAAGGGCTTCCTCATTCGTTCATTCCTTCGGAGGCCAGGTGACCGTCAGCAAACGAGCAACATTCTTTGTGCTGAAGGAAAGTCAGCAGCTGCCCAATGAACTAGAATAACATTTTTATATATTTTTGTATATCTTTAATTCGTCAATTTTTAAAAACCCTGGGAATGTCCAAGAGCCCGAGAAGGGAAGAACCAAGGGAAGTGAGGTTATACCTGGGCGCTGGCACCTGCTCTATAGTTTGCCTTTCAGCCGTCACAATAAGAATAGGGTGTGTGAGTGGGGGACGGGTGTGTGTGGGGGGAAGATAGCATTAATTTCAATTTTCTGTTGCACATTTAATAGGTGCTTTATGGGATTAAACATTTTCCAGTAATTCGGGATTGGGTAGCATATGAAATGAAAGCCATTCCCCTCTCTCCCTTCGGTGCCTTTCCCGCTACCCGTGTGGGTGTTTCCATGCAGAGCACACATGTGCCTGCGGGTTTCGGTGTTTTGTTCTTAACCAATATGGGACCATATTTGCTCTTTTTACTTAATGCGCCATGGACCTATGCCCGTATCAGACACCCCGCGGCAGAAATGAGCGCCCCGTTTAACTGGCCCTGCACCAGGCGTGGAGCGGAGGAGTGTTGAGGTGTCACTGGCGAGTGGCAGAGCCGGGACTGGGACCCACGTCCATCTGCATCCGGGCCGCAGGGTCCCTGGATGCTGCCACGGGTCCTCCTGAGCCTCTCAGCAGGAGCTGGCGGAGGAGCTTCCTTCTGGAGGCAGAGAGAGAGCCGAGAGGGCAGCTGAGAGGACCAGACCTTGCCAGGGCAGGTGGTGGGAGCACAGGGGGGCTGTGGGGCTTGTTCAGAGAGGGGGGTCCCAGCCATGGGCCACCTTGAGGTCTCTGCCAGGTTCCCAACCATCTTCACCTTCTTTTTTTTTTTTTTTTAATATATTTTTTATTGATATGAGAGAGGAAGGGGGGGGGGATAGAAACACCAATGATGCCGGAACAGGTTTGGCTCAGTGGATAGAGCGTCGGCCTGAGGACTGGAAGGTCCCAGGTTCGATTCCCGTCAAGGGCATGTACATTGGTTGCGGGCACAAGCCCGGTGGGGGCTGTGCAAGAGGCAGCTGGTCGATGTTTCTCTCTCATCGATGTTTCTGGCTTTCTGTCCCCCGCCCTTCCTCTCTGTAAAAAATCAATAAAATATATTTTTAAAAAAAGAAACACCAAGGATGAAAGAGAATCATGGATCAGCTGACTCCTGCACGCCCCCTACCCAGGCACGTGTCCAGACCAGGAATCGAACCGCGACCTCCTGGTTCATAGGTTGACGCTCAGCCACTGGGCCATGCCGGCAGGGTCGTCTTCACCTTGATGGCATCCTCACTTCTCTGTCTGTCCGAGCCAGCAGCCCTGAGCCCTCCGCAGCTGTGCTGGATGCTGGGATCCTGTGAGGCACCACCGCGGCGGCTGTTCAGCTCTAGCTTGGATGGCTCCAGAGACGGTTAGCTCATTACCCAACGAGGAAGCCGGCTGCGTCTTGGGTTACTACACGGTTGGGTGGCTAGTGGGCTGGGCTTGTGCCTTCGAGGCAGGCACAGGTGCTGGTGGGGAGGATGGAGGAGATGATGAACGTTAAGCCTGTACGTTCCGGTTGTCTGCGGGGTGGGAGGGCTGAGGGAGCCTCAGTTTCCCCTTCTGATTTCCTTTGGCTCGGGGTTTCTCTCACTGCAGGCCCTAAGCCATCCGTGAACCCCGGGCCTAATCCAGAGGGCTGTGACCGGCATTTCACAAAAGGCAACAACGGAACAGGATAGAAAATGCCGGCATGCGCCCCAAGCGGTTAAGGAAAAGACTTATCTCTTGAAACCTTTGCTGTCAGCCTGGGGCCAGCGGGCTGGTCTGTGGGCAGAGGGGCGGGCGCAGGCCGGGCGGGGGCAGGGCCGCCGGAGCGCGGAGGGTGGCCCGGAGGGGCTCCCAGGCCCGGCGCCTCCTCCTGCCCCACCGGCACCAGGCAGGGGCCCCGGGGGCGGTGGGAACCGGGAGATGCTCGCCTCTCTCCCCGGTGCAACCAGTGGGCTCTGAGCAAGCCCATAAATCGTCTGCCCAGAGTCAGGGGCATAGAGCTCCCTGATTTATGCCTCCCTGGGCCGCCCCCTCTGCCTCCCTCCTGGGTTTTGTGGGGCCAAGGCCTGGCAGGCTGCTGGCTCCAGACAGCCCCTGTGGTTGCCGTGGCGACCGGTTCAGGCTGGGCCATCCTCTGAGCTTCCTTCCGCTCACCTCGGGGCTGGCTTTTTAACCGGCACCTCGGGGGCTTCTCCTCCAGCAGCCTGCCCCCTCCCCAGGGGCCCACTGCCCCCTCCCCAGGGGCCCACGGCCGGCGGGTGCCACGCACGCGTGTGAAACCATGCTGACGTGGGACCGAGGGGGGTGCCGGGCGAGTGCCTGGCCCTGGACTCGGGGACCAGGGTTTGAATCCGGCTCCTCCGCTTCACAGCTGGCAGTTACAGCATCTACCCCATGCCCCGTCAGGATTCATACACCTCAGCAAGCCTCTGTCGCCTCATCCGAAAAGTGGGCGTAACTGCATCCCGCTCGCTCGCTGCTCCCTCCCAGGCCTGCAACAGAGGCCCCCTGCGGGTGCTCCACCAGCGTGAGTGGACAACGAAGCCCAGGCTGTAAGGATTCCTCAGAGTCTAAGGGTGGTGGGTCAAAGGTGGCCGCAAATCCCCGATGGGATGTGGGGGTTCGATTCCCCTCCCCTGGAACCTGCCTGGCCTTAGTGCTCGCTCGCTCGCAACCCACAAGACGGGGCAGGAGCGAGGCCGCCGACCCCCTGGGCCGGCCAGGAGGAACCCTGCTGTTTCTGCTTTGGTCTCGAGGAGCCCCCAGCCCCCCTGGGAGAACCTGATGACCCTGAGCCTGTCTCGCGGGACAGGCCACGTGGAGAGGCCCTGAGCCACCACGAGAGGCAGGGGCCCGGACAGCCCCAGCTCTTCCTGCCCCGGGTGTCGGAAGCATCCCAGGGCCGACAGACATGAGCTGTGCCTATCCAGCCTCCCCATCCCTTCCCCTCCCCCCACAACTGCAGGTTCAGGAGCAAAAGAAACAGCTGTCATTGCTGGGAGCCACCAAGTTTTGGGTTGATTTGCTCTGCAACAGGGATCTTTCTTTCTTTCTTTCTTTCTTTCTTTCTTTCTTTCTTTCTTTCTTTTTTTTTTTTTTAACAAAATGTACAGCCTAGCCCATGCCTAGCACATAAGGGGGGCTCCGTGAGGGGGTGCAGCCGTGAAGGTGGGAGCAGCCGTTGCTGTTGTCGCAAAGCAGCCTTGTGATCCGGAGTTGGGGCTCTGGAGGCAGACGCCCAGACCCGCAGTTCCCGTTGCTGACTCCGAGGCGCCGGGCAATTTCTCCCGCTGCCCAGGCCTCGGCCTCCCCCTCTGTGCAAAAGCAGCGGTGACCCTGACCACTGGGCAGGGTTATGGTGAAGAGAGGCGTTGGCGAGGGTTGGCGAGGCGTCCTGTAAAGCGCTGGGCACAGGGGCCTGCACAGGGGCCCTGGTGTGGCACGGCCACCACCCGCAGCCTCGGCTCTGGCATCTTCTCTCCCGCCTAGCATGGAAGGCGCCCGCTCTCACGTCGTTGTAAGGCCCCCGAAGGGTCGGAGCGGAAGGGAGCGGGGCCGTGGTGTGCAGCCCTCCATCATGCAGCGGGGACGGGCTTGCTGCCGGAGGCTTTGAGTTATGATATTTTTATCTTTATAAAGAGCTCTGGGTGGCCTGTCGGAAACCCAATAAATAACCAGCTGACACGGGAGGAGGCGGGGGGGGGGGGGAAGGAGGGGGACGAGACTTCGCCTCGTGGGGCTCACCTACGTCTCGCTTCTAGAAATGGCCCAGGGGGCGGGCTCTCGGCCGACGGCTGAATTCTGCGAGCTCCTGGGGGCGGGGATGAGGTAGGACAGCGTCTCACAATTTTTTTAAAAGTATTTTTTAAATTGATATTTTACAGAGAGGAAGAGAGAGAGATAGAGAGCTAGAAACGTCGATGAGAGAGAAACATCGACCAGCTGCCTCTTACACAACCCCCACCGGGGATGTGCCCGCAACCAAGGTACATGCCCTTGACCAGAATCGAACCCGGGACCTTTCAGTCCACAAACCGACGCTCTACCACTGAGCCAAACCGGTTTCGGCTCACAATTTTTTGGGGGGGCATGTTTGTTGGACACTGTCAGGATCTCCCAGATCATCTGACCCGTCCTCTCACTGGACCTACGGGGGTCCAGAGAGGGCCAGTGACTGGCCCGAGGTCACACAGCAGGTCAGAGGCAGAGCTGGGCTCTAGGGCTCTTGCCTCTCCGTCTGGAGCTTTCCAGGCTGCGGCCATTGGAGGGGGCGCTTTGGGGAGCGGGTCCTGCCTGCCCAGCACGGACCTCCTTGCCTTAAAACCCTCATCGTGGGAGTCTCGGCTATTATTCATCTCTTTCCAGATGGAATGTGAGCGTTTGACAAGGAGCCTCCGGGGAAGACCGTGTGTGTGTTATCTGCAAGCCCATCGCCAGCCTGGCGGGAGCAGAACAGGGTGGGCGGCTCATTCTTCTTCAGCAGGTGGGGAGAGAGCGGCCTGGGACAGAGAGGCCTGGGACGGGGACAGAGAGGTCTGGGACCGGGGACAGAGAGGCCTGGGACGGGGACAGAGAGGCCTGGGACGGGGATAGAGAGGCCTGGGACGGGGACAGAGAGGCCTGGGATGGGGACAGAGAGGCCTGGGATGGGGACAGAGAGGCCTGGGACGGGGACAGAGAGGCCTGGGAGTGGGGACAGAGAGGCCTGGGATGGGGAGAGAGAGGCCTGGGATGGGGACAGAGAGGCCTGGGACGGGGACAGAGAGGCCTGAGATGAGGAGAGAGAGGCCTGGGATGGGGACAGAGAGGCCTGGGACAGGGACAGAGAGGCCTGGGACCGGGACAGAGAGGCCTGGGATGGGGACAGAGAGGCCTGGGACGGGGACAGAGAGGCCTGGGATGGGGACAGAGAGGCCTGGGACTGGGGACAGAGAGGCCTGGGATGGGCACAGAGAGGACGGGGATGGGGACAGAGAGGCCTGGGATGGGGACAGAGAGGCCTGGGACGGGGACAGAGAGGCCTGGGACTGGGACAGAGAGGACGGGGATGGGGACAGAGAGGCCTGGGATGGGGACAGAGAGGCCTGGGATGGGGACAGAGAGGCCTGTGCATGCTCATCTCAAACACCACCATGGCCGAAACCGGTTTGGCTCAGTGGTAGAGCGTCGGTCTGCCGACTGAAAGGTCCCGGGTTCGATTCCGGGCAAGGGCATGTACATTGGTTTCGTGCACATCCCCAGTGGGGGGTGTGCAGGAGGCGGCTGGTCGATGTTTCTCTCTCATAGACGTTTCTAAGTCTCTATATCTCTCCCTTCCTCTCTGTAAAATATCAATAAAATATATGTAAAAAACAAAAAACAAAAACACCGCCATGGACTCTCCTCACCTACAACCAGCAGACACCCACGCGGCTCCCAGAACGTCAGGAGCTCCCTTGCTGAAAAACTGCCTCCTCGATCACGTTTACCATGACTGGGAATCTGCCTTCGGAGTTTCCTGCGTTTGAGTAGGAGTGTGTTAATGAAAACACACGCCATTGAGCTGACGGCAGTGGGGTTCCGTGGAAAGAGAAACCAACAGGATTCGAAGTCGAGGAATCTGGCCTTGCCACTTATGACCCGTGTGACCTTGGGCAGCTCACTTCACCTTTCTGAGCCTCGGGTTCTTTGTCTATGAAGCGGGGTCATAACCGGCTCTACCCTTCCCCTGGAAGGGGGACTGTAACGTCCTAGTTGCCTGTCGCTGGATAACCCTCTGAAATGCAATAGCTTCGACTACAGCCATGCTTTGTTTTGCTCATGGATTTGCAACTTGGCAGGTCTCGGTGGGGACAGCTGGACAGCTGGTCCCTGCTCCCCGGAGTGTCAGCTAGGCCCCTGGGGCTGGGGGGGGGGGTCTCCTTCCAAGGTGAAGCGCTCACGTGACTGCCAGTCAGTTCCCCCCCCATGCGGAGCTCTCCTCGGGGCAGCTTGGGCTTCCTCCTACCAAGGAGGCTGGGTTCCAAGAGATGGGGCGTCAGGGTGGGCCTGGAGAGAGTTATAGTAACACTTCCACTGTATTCTAATGACTAGGCCAGGGGTGGGCAAACTTTTTGACTCGAGGGCCACAATGGGTTCTTAAACTGGACCGGAGGGCCGGAACAAAAGCAACCTGACCATGCTGGCACTCTCATCTTGGGCTGCTGGTGAAGGAGCGGAGGGGAGAGCAAGAGAACCCTCCGCTCTTTCGGCTCCGTGGGCTGGACGGGCCGGATCCAGCCCACTGGCCGTAGTTTGTCCACGGCTGGCCTAGGCAGTCACTGAGCCCGGATTCAAAGAGAAGGGACATAGGGAATAGCATTCACCACAATTTCAATAAAAAACAGTTATTTATGTCATTGTTTATTGATATCTGCTTCCCTTCCCCTCCCCCCTCTCAACTGTCTTGTTCATTGCTGGACCCTTCAACAAACAGTACCAAACACACAGGTGAATGGATGCGCTGATGCCTCTCTCCTGGATCACCCTGCACCCTGGACCGGTTGCTCAGGCTGGGGGTGGGGGGGGGGAGCGGTTCTGGAAGGAGCGCCAGCCTCAGAGGTGACGCTTAGGTGGCCTTAGGCTAGTCACAGACTTCTCTGTGGGTGTCAGCAAAAGCTAATAAAACCAGACCCTGGTTTTTCAACGTGTGTCATCGAAAACCCCCGCAGAAGACTTGCTTTAATTAAGATAAGAGCACAACGCAATGTTTGGACTTGCTGCTCGTGCTTTGATGTGTGGCCTTCTCTGCGGTGTTTGATGTCCAGGGACTTGGAGAACTGGACTTGGGTTCTTGGCCCTGGCTGGCCGGCTGCCTGCCGTCTGCTGTTTGCCTGGTTAAAAGCACTTATGATCTAATAAAGAGAGATGGATGTGGCCTCCCCGGGGAGGGAGCGCCGCTCCTTCCCCGTTCGCACTGCCCCTTTGGCGCTGCGCTCAGCGCTGCTGCTCACCGAGCGTCGCCTAACCACGGGGCCGGGGCTCTGTTTCACCCCAGCCTCGAGGCGGTGCGTGGGGCACTGCTCTGGTCCCCGCTCTAGACAGGAGAAAACAGAGTCCCCTCCCACAGAGTGACACGGGGACTTGTCTAAAGTCACGGGGAAGGAGCCGAGACCGGTTTGGCTCAGTGGATAGAGCGTCGGCCCGGGGACTGAAAGGTCCCAGGTTCGATTCCGGACAAGGGCATGTACCTTGGTTGCGGGTACATCCCCAGTAGGAGGTGTATGCAGGAGGCAGCTGATCGATGATTCTCTCACATCGATGTTTCTAACTCTCTATTCCTCTCTCTTCCTCTCTGTAAAAGATCAATAAAATATATTTTTTAAAAATATATTGCCTGGGAAGATCTTTATAAAGTTACTAGGAAGGAAGCTGTCGGCAGAGGTGCCGGGGAGGGAGGGACGGGTATGTGGACCCAGGACGGCCTCCCGTGGCTGCTGGGGGCCCTGGCTCGGGTGGGAAGCTAGCCCTGTGGAGGGGAGGAGGCAGGCGACTCTTGGTCTCTGAGTGCGCTCAGGGCCAGTGGTGGGCATTGAGAGACCCCAGGACTCTGGATGCTGTTTCTCTGACCCCGTCTTACAGGTGGGAAGGCGGAGGCTGTAAAGGCTGCACCAGGGGATGGGTTTCAGGAGAGGATGGTGGCTGGGCAGAGGAAGGGAGGGCCCTGGCACCCTCAGCCCCTCTACCCGGCTCATCGCCCAGGGTTACGTCAGGCCGGGGTGAGAGCCTTCTCTGGTCTCATGGGCAGGACGCAGGCCGGCCTGGCATGGGCATCCTCCGGTGCCACGGAGACGGTGGGAGGGACGTGGCTGCGCCTCCCTGTGGGCGGGCAGCAGTTCTGAGTGGAGTGGCCCCAGGAAGGTGAAATGGGGGAACCCAGAGGCGTGGATGGGGGGAGGGGGCTGCCGAGGACCCCAGCACTACTTCCCGGTGCTCCCTCCCTCCGCTGAGCCCCACCTCTCTCTGTCCAAGCAGCCCCGCGCAGCCCCCACCTCGAGTGGCTGCAGGGCCAGCAACGCCATCGGCAGCAGCCGCTCCTGGGAAAAGCATGAGTGAGCTGCTGAGAAGGAAGCAGCATCGCTTGCGAGGGTGCTTTCTGGGTGGTGCAGGGGCTCTGGCTTCCTCCTCTGGGGCACGGCAGAGACACCCACCTCAAGGGCTGCTGGGCACCTTCATTCTGAGCCCAGCAGACCCCGAGCAGCGGGCCTGCGGACAGACAGATGGTGGTGATTCACGGGACCCGCTGTCCCCGGGCCTCACGGGCCTGCAGGGACCCAGGGGGTCACACGGACATCAGTGCTCAGGTGAAGAAGGTTCTTAGGTCTCATCTCCCCCAAATCTCCTCCCCGCCCCGAAGCGACCGGCCACTGCCAGCACCTCCCAAGGAGTTGCCCCTCCCACATCCGGGAACGAGTCTCCTCATATGCTTAGCGTCTGGGTCACAGGTGCCCCCAAACGCAGGCGTGCCCCCCTCCACCGTGGCCACCCTGAGCTTCCAGTGCCACAGCTGCAATGAGGCTCATGGTGACTTGGGCTTGGGATTTGCCGCCTGGGCCATACAGCAGCCCCACCCGGGCCTTGGGGCCCCCTGGTCTCCATGACAATGGCTTGGACAGCGTCTTTCTCCCATCCCTCACCCCCCCCCCCTTTTTTCTCTCTCCATCAAAACTCAAACACCAGTGCTGGGGCAGGAGACTCACCTTTACCCCACAGCTCTCATCGTGACCCCGAGCACCCAGTTCGGAGCCTGGTGTCTCCTGGTGCCCGTGGCAGCCAGGGCCACGCCAGCCCCTTCCCCCCCTCAGGCCAGACGGCCCGCCCGGAGGCCCTTATCCGCACAGCTATCTTCGTTGTTTGCATAGCGCTCATGTCCCCCGGCTAAGAAAACATGTTTGCAACATCAGATTTCCCGGGAGAGCCGGCAGGTTAAAAGGAAAGGAAACGGTTTGGGTTCTGTGGAACAGGGATCCGACGGTAGGAACCAGCCTCTGGGGTTGCCCCCACTCTCCCAGGTCCCCGCGATTGGAGGAAGCAGGGCCTGATCCCTCATTCCAGCTGCTAAGGACCCCCTCCGCCTCCCCCAAGTTTGTTCCAGAACCCACCGGCAGCGGAGGCCTCCAGGGGCTTGGAGCTTTTCTCAGAATCACACGGAGTGGAGCCTCCTGCTGTCTAGAACCTGCGGTGGCTCCCCTTTGCTGGCAGGGCAGGCCCACCTGGTGTTCAAGATCTTCCTTTTCCCTTGTGTGACCCTCTGGTTCTAGTCACCCTAAATTCCCCCGGGGTTCCAAACAGGCTCATCTCAGCCTCAAGTACACGCCAGACCCAACCCCATCTCTATCTTCCTCAAGACCCCACCGAAATCCCGCCTCCTCCTGGAAGCCTTCCATGATGTCCCCCTATAAGGAGCCCTAGCGTTGTTTGGTCACTTCTCACCTGTATCCTCCCTCTCCCATCCATGGCCACCCCTGGGCCCAGCTGCCTTCTTAGCCAGAGCCTGGCTCCCACTCTCCAGAGCTGGCCTGGCCTGCCCGGGCCACTGTGGGCCACCAAGGAGAGAACCAAAGGTTTCCTTGGGGGGGAAATAATCCTAACTGTGGCAATAGGCTGCCAGAGGGCCTCACCCTGGGACGTTCTTAAAAAGCGTCTTCTCCCGATTTTAACAGTGGATAAATGGTGCAGAGCTGTGCCCCGTGAGGATCAAGTGCCGTAGGTACCCTAACTGCCCCATTTCACAGGTGTGCGAACTGAGGTTAGGAGGTGGGAGGGACGTTCAGGCTGCAGTCCAGGCCAACCCCTCCACGGGGTAGCCGGCCCCGTGTCCTCCACGCTCTTCTGTGTGTATGGTTACTCATAGCCCAGACACAGAGAAGTTGGCAAGGATGTTTCTCTGGGGCTTGAGTAGAGCGGGGTTTGAAAGCCTCTTCCTTCTTCTCCTTGTCATTCCGTATTGTTTTGTTATCACAAGTAATATAAACTAAAACTAATGTTAAACGTAGGAAAAGCAGCACATATTCATTATAGAAAATGCAGAAGAGGGAAGGGAAAGGCCCCAGGAGCCAGAGTCAGCCTGGCCTCTCGGAATTGGCAGGGAGCACGCTCGGGGCCGAGGGATTCTGGAAGGATCGCTGCAGACATGGGTGAGACACTGGGGTGATCCCCTACCCAATGGCATCAGCACGAGGGGCAGACGTCAGCTCGCCGTGAGAGGTCAGAGCTGCTCCTCCATGGCACTAGGCAGCCTGGTGGTAGTGAGCTGCCTGTCAGTGGAGGCGTGCAAGTGGATGCCGGATGCTGGGTGAGCACCGGGCTGCTTGCTAACTATTTCACGTGAGTCAGTCTGATTCCCACCTCCCACCTTTAACCCAAGCTGGAATGTACCTGCAAAGACTGGTTTAAAAATAATAAATAAAACAAAGATTAAGAGCCTGGCACAGACGCAGCAGTTTGCAGACGCTTCCCAACGTCACAGGCACATCTCCAGAGGAGAAAAGCGGAGGCTCAGAGGGCACGGACTTGCCCGAGGTCACCCAGCTGGTCCGGAGCCCCCGACTCTGGCCCGGTGTGCCACCCCACGCCCGGCAATTGCTCATCTCCCGTCCTGGGCCCAGCACCCAGGGCCCAGGTCCTCCACTAGAACCCAGCTCTTGGGTTCTAGTCCCACTCTGGCCGCGTGATGCCGAGCAGTTCTGCCCTCCGGTGCCGGGTTTGACGGGTCCCGTTCTCCTCTAGCTCCCATCTGTCTGCCACCCACCTGGGTTCCTCACTTTTCTCAGCTGGTCCCCGACAGCAGGCCCCAAGGGCTCCTCGGGGGACCAGGGCAAGAAGGGAGGGCCCGTGGGGTGGCAGACACCCCGACGCTTGGACCCTTCTTTACTCTGTGCAGATTCAGAGGGGTGTGGTCCTGAACTGGCGTTCACTGTCTGAGAACAACAGATCCGCCGAGAGGGATCTGCCTGCGGACGAGAGCGGGAGGGGAGCGGCCTCCCACAGCCCCGGCCCGATCCCCGGCCCGCTGCGCAGCGGCCACGGCCACGGCAGGGCTGCCAAGCCTGAGAGGCGCCTGCCCATCAAGGGCCTGGGGTTTCGGGGGGCCCTGGGGGTAAGCCTTGGACGAGGCACTGAGGGAGGCAAAAGAAAATGCTGACCCAAGCCCTGCCCGGGGATTTGGCAGAACCGGGAGTCAGGCAGGGTGAGGATGAGTGACCGCCAGGGGCCACCTCCTGCGCGGTCTGCCACTCTGTCTGCTCCCTCTGCTCCAGCCGCCCTGGGCTCCTTCCTGGTCCCCAGAACGCAGCCAGCCCATCCCCTGCTTACCTCAGGGCCTTTGCACATGCTGCTCCGGCTACTTAGAACACACTTCCCCCCCACCCCCACAAGACCTCTCATCTCTCAGGCCTCCGATGACCTGTCGCCTCCCCCGGGAGGCCTCCAACTAGCATGCCGATCTGTTCTCCGGTCCAGAACGTGGCGCAATTTATAGTCATTCGTTTTGGTGATTTATCTGGGAGCGCCATGAAGATGTGCCCTTCGTGTCATTCCTCTGGATAAAGACGGGCAGCTCCGACACCAGGTCGCCGCTTTGGGGTCTGGCATCAGCTCCCTTGATAATAATGGCACACGGGGCTCAGCTCTCGTCAAGTGTAAAAGCTCTTTCCATGTGGGACCTTGCTCAGTCCCCGCGGAGACCCAACGAGGCAGGTGCGAGCATTATCCCCATTTCACAGACAAGGAGACAGAGGTTAAGATGTTTGGCCACAGCCCCCCAACACAGCTGGCTGTTCCGCCAGGCCTCCTGCTGCCGCTGGGCCCTGGGGTGTCTCCCGTGTGAGCACGGGGTGGGGGAAATCAAACTGTGGGGACCGTGCAAGCAACTGTGGCTTCTAGGGAAGATGTGGGGCGGGGGTCCGGGCTCTCTCTGCACAAGCCCCACCCCTCGGAGACCCCGCTGCCCCCTCCCGGTCTGCAGGTGGACCTCTGGTGTTTCCCGGGGTGGGAACCAGCCCTGCTCCTGTGCTGCAGGTGGAAGCAGGGTGGTGGGCGTAGACCGTTGACGGTGCTCTGGGAGGTGCCACTGGACAGGACCCTCCATGCCCTTTCTGCTAGGTAATCCCTGAGGCACACCCTGATAAAGTGATCAGGGCCCAAATGATGACTTCCCGGCAAGCTGTTCACCCAGAACTACCTCCCCAATCCATGCCCAGGCCCCGTGCTTTGGGAATTCTTTGTGCTATTCTCTATACTGCTAGAGGCCCGGTGCGTGAGATTCATGCACTTAAGGGGGGGAGGCATCCCTCAGCCTGGCCTGTGCCCTCTTGCAGTCTGGGAGCCCTCAGGGGATCTCCAACTGGTGGCTTAGGCCCCTTCCCTGTGGGCCTAAGCTGGCAGTGGAACATCTTTAGCGCTGCCACAGGGTGGGAGATGCTCTCGCCACAGCCACTGTGTGCACCAGCTGTGAGCCCCGCTCAGGGCTTCTGGCTGATCAGCGCTCCCCCTACATTGAGTGTCTGCTCCCTGTTGGTCATCTTGTATCATAGCGACCGGTTGTTCCGGTGTTCAGTCTATTTTCATATTAGCCTTTTATTATATAGAAGAAGTGTATATGTTGCATTTTTCTATCATAAAGAGAAAAAAAGATAGGAAGGAAGGAAGAACAGGAAGGAAGGAAGAAAGAAGGGAATAAGGAAGAAAGGAAGGGAGGAAGGAAGCATGATAAAATTCCATTTTTAATTAAATTATATATGAGGATATACACCAAAATGTTAACAATTGTTCTCTCTGCTGGAATTGTGAATTATTTTCTTCTTCTTCATTGTACTTTTTGTGTTTCTAATTGGTGGGGGAAACCAGCTATTAAAGAAAGGAATGCCTTGGGTTCTAGGCTCCTCTCCTCCCACTCAGCCACCCTCTGACCCTGTCCCGGGCACATGGCTTCGCTGAGCCTCCTCACTCCTGGCACCACGGAGGGCCACGGGCGGCGGTGCCTGGGGAGGCCCCTGTGGTGCCCAGTCCCTGTGAGCTTGTCCCCACCCAGCACTCAGGCACCCGGAGACGATGCCCGAAGCCCTCGCACCCCCCAGACCTGCTCAAGGCACACGCAGACCCCGGAAGGACAGCCAGGCTTCCTGGCCCCCGCCATGCGCTCCCAGGCACAGCAGCGCCCTCATGCCCATGTGCACAGATGCAACACACGGGGTGCGCGTGAGCACACGCGCTGAGGAGAGAGCCCCGTCCCTCTCCAAGATAAACACAGGAAGCGAGGATCCCACAGTGTCAGGGTGAGGTTGGGAGCCATCCATAAACTCCAGGCGGAGGTGGGGGTGGGCGGGAGGAGGGAGAGGGGCCCGGAGCCGGGAGGGAGAGTGTGGGAGTCTGGGCAGGGGCCGGAGTTTGACATCCGCTGTCTTAGGTTCAAATGTGAAAAGTTGAAGCCGTGACTAAGCTTGGGGGCCGTCTCAGCTCTGTCTGTGGGTCTGTCTGTCTGTCTGGGACAGCACCTCCCACCCCCACCTCGCTTCTCGCTCCCCAGCCCTGAGCTCAGTGAACTGTGTCCAGGCCGTTGGAGGCCTGGGGGGGCCCCCCAGCTGAGTCCCCCCTCCCTTCCCCAACACTGGGGAAGCCAGAGCCTAGGTCCGCAGAGGTTCGGTAAATGAATGAGTGCATGGAAAGAAACCATCATCTCGGATTCCGGGATGCTCCCTAATCCAGCGCACGCTTCCTGGACCCGCTTGTATCTCTGAGAGATTATCCTGGGCAGCTGCCAGGACCCACCCCAGCCTCCCCTCCGGAGCTGGAGCCCCTGCTCTCCCCGAGCCCACGGGCTGGGAGGGGGGTGGAGGGGGGGGGATGGGGCCTGTGGCTGGGCCAGAGGGGCGAAGGCACCGGGCCAGCCACTGAGGGGCCGCCCCCGTACGGTTTTGGATGAATGAGCCATCACGGTGGGCCAGGTAGTTTACATCAGACTGAAATACTTTTCTGGAACAAAGCGAGGGCAGAGCAGGGGAGAGAGGGGACGCTTTATCACTTCTTCTCAGCCACCCCGCCATCTCAGTTTGCCTTCAGGGTCCCGTGGCCAGAGGCAGCCGTGCCTCCTCCGGGCCTCCTGCCATCGCCCTCCCCGGCGGTGGGTACCAGTGGGTGCCAGGGTGGTGGCAGATGGAAACTTTGTAAAAAATATATATATACTTACTGAGATTTCCCATTCAACCCGTGGGCGAGTGGGTTGAATAGATCCCTTCTGACCATGACCGCCTGCTCACCTCGTGCTGTCATAAGCCTCCAACCCCACAGCTGGAGGCTCCCCCGGCCCCCGCCTGCAGCCAGGGAGCCTGGTCCACCCCGCCCGGCCCTGCTGTGCCAATCTGGGCAAGCCCTCAAGTCAACACTCCCTGCCCCCCTCCCCGCCCCAGCTGCCGCGGGCACCTCACCTGGGCACAGCTCCCCACCACCATTTCACTGGCTCCTCCTGCAGTCCAGGCGATAGGAAGGTTGTGTCCATTTTGCCAGTGAGGAAACCGAGGCCCAGGAAGGTCACACGGACAGTGGGAAGCAGAGCCCCTACCCAGCCCCAGGTCTGCAGCTGCCAAATCCAACCCCCTCTCCCAGTGCCAGCTCCTGCCTCTGCCACCGCTGCTGGGCGGTGGTGGTGACAGCACCAGGACCGTGACAGAGGGACCCCGGGGCCTCCCTCGTCACCTCCACCCCGGGACTAGCTCAGCCTTGGGCCCCAGACTCATTCACACCTTATGGGGGCCCATGGGCCCAGCCTGGCCTGTCCCTGCTGGTTCCTCACGCCTCTCTCTCTCTCTCTCTCTCTCTCTCTCTCTCTCTCTCTCTCTCTCTCTTCCTTTTCACTTATTCCTTTCAGCCACGTGGTTCTTCTTTCATATGCTTGAATTCCTATTATTTCCTGCCCTGGGAATCTTATGGTTACTTCTATTTTCCTTGTTTAAAAAAAGTATTCACTGGATAGATGGACGGGTGGTTGGTTGGATGGGTGTATGGAGGAGGGGGTGAACGGGCAGGTGGATGGATGGGTGGATGGGTAGATGGATGGGTGGATGGGTGGATGGATGGATGAATGGATGGATGAATGGTTAGGTAGTTGGGTAAATGGGCAGGTGAGTAAGTGAGTGGGTGAATAGGTGGGTGGGTAAGTGGACAGGTAATTGAGTGAGGGGATGGAGGAGGGTGGGCAGGGGCAGCAGGGGTGGATAATGGGCTTGGATAGATGGAAGGATGGGTGGATGGATGGGCGGATGAATGTGTGGATGGACAGACAGGATGGAGGGTGAGAAGAGAAGATGCTGCTTCAGTTCTGCTGAGACTCGGCCCTCTCTGTACCACCTAAATGGCCTGACCTGCGGTTTCACACCCACCAGTCTGCCCTCCCCCACGGGGACGGGAAACAACTGGGAGACCGCAGCCCTTCTCTGGGGCCCACCCGTCTTGAGTCCTGTCAGGGGCTTCCTGACAGCTCCCCCAGGTGTGCAAGGGGACCCCCAGATCAGGCTCTGAGGGGTGAGGCCAGCCTCTGTCCTCTGCCCGAATGCCTCAGCAGCGCAGGCCCCTCACTGGTCACAGCAGCCCCTGCTTTGAGAGAGAGAGAGAGAGAGAGAGAGAGAGAGAGAGAGAGAGTTAGATCTATCTCAGTTATACTGAAAGTAAAACCAAAACTGAGACTTCATCTCAGATAACACTGCAATTTCAACTTAATGAACTAAAATTACATTTTGACAACTAGACATTGAACTTTAAAAACTAAAACATTGCCTTGAAGAGTTCCAAAATAATTCAAGTAAATTGTGAAAGGACACTCCCCCCCCCGCCCCCAACTAAAACACGACGTAGCTAAGAGATCCTTGTTCATCCCCCAAAAGTCAGCCAGGATGTCTCTGGACTGAATAGCTAAACAAGCACCAGTACCCAAAGAATAAAATGCAGCAAACGATCACTTGATGGGGGATGGAAATGTGGGGGAACAGGTCATTGGGTCAGCAGGACTGTAGGGGAATGTGCCAGACCCCCCCTCCCTCCCGAATCCCTTACCCGGAGCCAGAGAGATGGGGGCGAGCCCCCCCTCCCTGAGCCCTCCCAGGGGTGGTGATGGGCTCTCTGTGAGCCCCGCTTGCCTACCCAGGAGAGGGGATGACTCTCCCCAAGCACCCCCCTGGGCTGGGCCCTCACCCCAGTGCCTCACTGGACCCTCACACAAACCCCGTGAGGTGAGCACCATGGTGACCCCATTTCTCAGATGCAGAAACTGAGGTTCAAAGCCAGAACGTGGCAGGTCCGGGATCAAGATCTGTCTTAAAGAATCTCTCTCAGGTCCCCACAAAGTAGTAGAAGGAACTGCCGTTCAGAGCGGCCGCATAGCCATCGAGGGCAGGCCTGGGCCTCAGCTGTACAAATGCCAGAGTCAGTGAATGGGACCGACCGTGGCTGGCAGGGCCTGCCCGTGGGGATGGGGGTGCTGACTAGAGGGGGAGGAAAAGGAGACACCGGGAGGGCTTCCTGGAGGAGGAGGGCACCGACTGACACGGAAGATCTGGCAGACCCCTGTCCTTAGAAATTCCCACAGAGGTGGAGAGAAAGCAAAGGACTCTCTGCTCTCTCCCCCTGAGATTTCTTGTGCAGATGGGTCACCAGAGCAGCCCCTGGCCCCCCAACTTTGAGAACTACCCCCCCCCAAGCAGGGCCAAAGGGGCAGAAGCAGCCAGCAGCCTCCCATCAAGCCTTGACAAGAGTTGTCACCAGCACAGATCCAGCAGGGGGTGGGTGGCCCGTCTGGCCTCAGCCCCAATGTTTACCTGTCTGGGCTGTTGCTGGAACCATCCATCTGGGTGAAGGATCACACAGCCTCCTCCCCCCTGCCTCCCCCGACTCCCCCTCGACTCCCCCGCGCCGCCCCCCAGCAGACATCCGCGCCCGAAGATCTTTACCATCTCAGGCCTCCCCGCATGGCCGGCTCCTTCCCACCAGCCCCCGGGCAGGTTTCCGGTCAGCCAGCCCCCGCCCCCCTCGCCAGGCCCTCTGCCCTGCCGGGCTGTGTGTGTTGACGCCTGTTCTCACCCACCCACTGAACCCCACTTCATTAAAAAGTACGCTGAGCGTCCATGAACATCAGCGACACAGTCGTGGCTTTGCCGTCCCCCCGTGTGCGGACCCTGGGCTACGCAGGCACTTTACACCCGTTGGTTCTGGATCCTCACCTTCAGGGTGTCCATGAACCCAGAGAGGCGGTCCCATTTCTGCCCGGCCAGTGAGGTGGGTGAGTGCCCATACGGTGGTCAGCAGACCTCAGGTACCAGAGCCATTCATGCTGCCCCAAGAAACCAGGGAGATGGGGACAGCTAGGGAGAGGGGCCCATCTCAGCCCTCGCAGAGAATTAGGGGTCCCTGGCAGACCAGTGGGCTGTGAGCACACGTGTGTGAGCGCCCCACGAAGGACACGCAGTCAGGAGCAGCGAGTGCCATGTGCGAAGAGACCGGCAGCTTCCTTAAGGCCTTTCTTGAGCACCCCCTCCCGGGAGCCCCCTGGTCACCGGGTTCCCCACCCCTCCTCGCCTCCTGCAGCCGAGCACACTCCTCAGACACATGCCACCTGCCGGGGCACCTTTCTGGGCACGTGCTGTCTCCGCCCAGGGATCCCGGGCCCCTTGAAGCAGGGCCGCGCCTTGCTGTTCCCCGCCTGCCCCACGCTCGCCCCAGGTTCGGGACAATCGTGGATCTATAATAAACGTTCCGCCAAGAGCCGTTATTGCTGCTGACGGGTTGGTGGGCCCCACAGGTGTGGGGATCACGGGAGGCCAGGGTGGGAACTGTCTGAACGCAGCAGGTGCTCCCAACGCGGTGGTCCAGGCCACCCTGCTCCCTCCCACTCCTGCCCGGCACCCCCAGAGGTCACAGGGGGCAGAGGTGGGTGGGTGGGGCGAAAGCCCAATCCCCCCCGTTCCCACTGGTGACTGGGTAATGGGGGGGGGGGATCTTGGAGTCTCCCATCCTCTGTCTCCTGTGCCACCGCTAAGCTGCCGGGCTCCCGTGGCGTGGCGTGAAGGTCGGGGACTCTGAGGTGAGTCCCAGCTCTGCCCCCAGCCACAGCGGGCAAGCTGCCGTGGCCCCGTCGGAGCCGGAGGCCCTGGGAGCTCTTACTTGTCTGGTGAACTTGTCCCGTGGAGTGAAGGAGACGCGAGTGCATGGGTCTGCAAGGGCTCACATCTCAGCAAACGTGAATCATGTGAACATCGCTTATTACTGTGAAAACGCCCCCTCCTCCAGGAAGCCTCCTCTGACTGGCCCTGAGGGAGAGGAGTGTTTCTCCGTTGGCCTCTGCTCAGCAGCCTCCAGCTCATGGTCCTACATCCCTCAGTTCAGGGGGAAAAAACAACAAAAATGGCCCCAGGTCCAGCGAGATCTCGCTTGTACGGTTTAATTCCTATCGTTGGAGGGCCATGTCTGGGCCCTGGGGATGGGGGGTGGGGAGCACGCTGTGTAAAAGCTCCCCAGGGGTCTTGGAAGGCCCCCCCGGCTGTGGGATGTGCCGGCGGTCAGCTGAGTCTCAGGGGAGTCCTCGCTCTGGTGCTGGCTGCGCCCATGCCCGCACCCAGGACACCAGGCCGCCTCACCGGCCACCTGGGCATATGGAGGCCTGGACGCCTCCTGCCCTCAGGCCTGAGGCCATTCTACACCCCCTGCTGCACCCCCTGTTCCCACTCTGCCCTGTGACCCTGGCCCAAGTGAGGGGTGTCCTCTCCAGGGGGCCACAATGGCCCGGGGGCCTCGGCGGATACCTCTGGTGGATGGGGCTGGGGCAGGAGCCGGGGTCCACTGAAGGCGTGGCCACATGGTGGGGAGGCAGGAGGGCTGGTCTCCAGGAGACCCTGAAGGGGGCGCTTCTCCTGTGGCCTCTGCCTGGAGGCCTGGTCAGGTCACTGATGAGCGTGGAGACAGAGGCCCGGCTGGCCGACGAGGAAGGAACAGCCCCTGGGAGATGGGGCTGCCATCATTTAGGTGGGAAAAGGGAAGGGACCGGGCAGAACATTCCAGCCATAGATGCTCTCCCCCACCTCCACCCGTTCATGCTTCTTCATTTTATCTTCTCCGGGGGCCACCCCACCCTCTGAAACCCCCCTTCCAGCGCGTAAGCTCCTGGGAGTCACTTTGTCTAGCTCATCGCGGTGTCCCCCATGCCTAGGACACCGCCTGGCACATAGTAGGTGCTCAATAAGGATCTGCGTACCAGTGGCCACATTACTGCATCATCTCATTCCGTCTTCCCAGCCCCCTTCACGGCAGGTGTGATCGGCTTCGCTCTGGAGATGGGGAGGCGGAGGCTCCGAAAAGCAAAGGGCACTTGGTCAGCTTACACACCCGGTCACCCTCGGAGCCCGATTCCAGCCCAGGTCTCTCATCTCTTGGCCACAGGCCTTGCCACCGTGAGCGATGACACCAACTGGCCGTCCGATCGAAGGAAAGACACAGAGGCACACCTTGGCTCATTGGCTTCCACTGCCTGCTGAATAGTGTTGACCCTGGAGGCAAGGCTATCTGTGGGCCAAGTCCTTACGTTATAGCCTCGGCCCCCCGTCTGCCTCTGAAAAGGACGGGTGTCTAATGGACACCGGAGACCAAGAGTGAGGGCCGGGAGCCGGGAGGGGCAGGTGCAGGGGCGGACACCTGCGCCTCGGTCACGGCATCACACGTGTTGCACGCGTGCTGTGCGCGCCGGGCACTGCTCTCAGTCTTTCCGAGCTTCCTCTCTCCTGATCCTCACAGCCATCCGGGGTCACTCCGCATCCTCTCCCGAGGGTGGATGAGGAAGCTGGGCCTGAGAGCTTGAGCCACAGCACCCAGCTGGGAAGTGGTGGAGCCAGCACGGGGCCTGCGGGACCCTGTCCCCAGAGCCCACCCACCACCTGCCCTCCCACGCCGGGGGGAGGAGCTGGACTCCCACCCCAGGGCCACCGCGGACAAGCCGTGTGATCTCGGGCTAGTTGCTTAATCTCTCTGAGCCTCCGCTTCCTCAGCCATGAGGTGTGGGCATCAATGCCCAGCTTGCAGGGGTGCTGGGGGCACCCGCTGAAGAGAACGTGCCCCAGGCCTGGCACAGGGAAGAGGCACGATGGATGATGGTGGCACTTGCGGCTCAGGTGCCCGGCTCACAGTGAGTGTGCCACCCCTGGGATTTCCGCTCCCGGTTCGTTTTCTAGGAACACGGGGACCGTCACAGGTCGGTGAAACCATCCCACACCAGTCTCTGATCCTCTCTGCACACCCGGATGGTGCCACCCGGGGCTCCGTCCTTGAACCAGAGGCTCTGCTCCCGGGGAACATTGCAGACCCCACGGTGCGCTGGGCGAGGGTGAGGGGTCGAATTCCATTCCATTTCACAGGTGAGGAAACTGAGGCCCAGAGAGGAGAGCCTGGCCAGGGCAGTGCCAAAGCCCAGGGGGGGAGCCAGGTCCCGGGCTTGCTCTGGGGCTTGGGCCTGGCGGGTCTCCCCAGGGACCACCCCTGCCCCCCCCCCCCGCCCCACTCCTTCCCATCAGAGGGGCCCAGAGCCTGGGCCAGGCTGGGAATGTGCTGGGGGGAGGCCGCCCGCGTCAAGGCCGTGTGTAAGTGTTTTATTGTTTGCCCGAAGAGGTGTGAATGAAGTAATGGGCCTTCTCCCGGCACTCCATCCGTCTGGGGCTGACAGCCGTGCTCCGGGCCCGGGCTGCTCTGTATAAACGCTGTCACCCTGCCATCCCCGAGCAGGCAGCTTCCTCCGGGAAACTGTAATCAGGGCCTCCCGCACCCGCAGCTGGCCCTGTCCGCAGCTCGTAAATCACCGCCTTCCCGGAAAGCAGAGGGAGAGACAGACAGGGTGACGGGGAGACAGACGGACGAGGCCCGGCGAGGCAGAGACAACTGGGACGGGCGGGGAGAGAGGGAGGCGGGGAGGGGCGGGCACGGAGGAGGCCCGGGCAGAAGGGGACAGACGGACGGACGGACTGGCGAGAGTGGCTGCGAGAAGCAAAGGGAGAGAGAGAAAGGGGCGGGAGGGGAGGCGGACAGATGTGCAAGAAAGGAGAGAGAACGCACCAAGGAGAGACTCTGGAAGAGGGGCCTCCCGGAGAAGAGAGGAGGAGGAGGAGGAGGAGGAGGGACGGGCGCGGAGGCAGAGAGGAGATGGAGGCCGGGAGAAGGGCAGAAACGGAGGCCAGGAGGAGAGTACGGAAACACCGGGGGGAGAAGAGTGAAAGGGAGGAGGGAAAGGGGAAGAACGGCAGAGTGAGACAAAGAAGGAAGGAGAGAGAGGGGCGCATGCCAGACGGGGGCCTCAGGTGGGAACCAGGGCAGGGGCCCACGCGATGGGCAGCTGGTCCAGACCGTTCGCTGGAAAGGGCACCAAGGGAGCTGCCCTCACCCCACTGGCTGGGTCCCTCCCGGCACCCAGGCGCTTCTCCCTGCACCCCTCACCCAGTGGACTGTGCAGCTAGTCAAAGGGAGGTGCTGAGATGGGGGAGCAGGTGGGAGAGGGAAGAGGAGGGAGGAGGCTGCAGCCCCCTGGACTTCCAATCCACAGGCCTCCATTCCACACCCCTCTCACCTGGGAGGTCACAGGGACCTTATGGTCAGACAGGTGACTCCCCCGCAGCTGTGAAGACAGCCGGGCCTTGTAGCCACGCTCTCACGCCCCCAGTGCACACATATGCGCGCACACACACACACACACACACACACACACGCCCGCGCTCGCGCACACGAGTGGGTGCCCTTGCCCACCTGCAGAGGATGCCCATGGGGGACAGAGGTGTGGCTCCCAGTCCCAGCTGGCCAGCCTAGCTTAGCCCTGGCGGCCACAGCAAAGGCCTTCCAGAACCAGCAGAGAGTGCTGCAGGCGGCAGGCAGCTCAGCGAGGAATTCTTTTCCCAGCGTAAGTCCCGAAAGTTGATTAAAAACAAACAAAACAAAACAAAACAAAACAAACAACCCTCTCACCCACCAGGTTCTGCCCCAGGCACGAGGGATCTAGCAGAAAACAAAATCTAGGATCTGTCTTCTGGACGGGATGTCGAGTCCGGGAGACGACCAGCAACGAGCAAAGTAGACAGAGCCCGGGAAAGGACAAGTTTAAACGGGAAAGGAACGGGAGTTTCGCTGGTTCATCAAAGGTGGGCAGAGAAGAGACCTTGGAGCAGAGAACTGAGGAGAGGGAGAGGGTAGACTAGAGTGTGCCAGGTGCGGGAACGGCGCAGGGACGGCCCCGAGGCGGGGGCTCCGGCAGCTCCTTCGGAGGACAGAGAAGCTGCTTGGCTGGCGCAGAGTGGGCCGGGGGAAGGGTGCTGGGAGGGGAAGCCAGAGACGTGGGGTGAGCCATCCTGCGGGGAGGGGACGAAGGCGAGGACTGAGAAGGGCTGTTGGAGCGCCACTCGGAGGCCCATGTGGACCTGACAGCGGTTTGGGGACAGCATGGTGTGGGCTCACAAAATGGTGAGAGAGGAGGAACCGCAGATGGCGCGTGTGGACAGTTCTTTGGGGGAGTTTGGATAAAACAAAATATGGTACAGGGTGTGTGTGTGTGTGTGTGTGTGTGTGTGTGTGTGTGATCAAGAGAGAGCTTTTTAAAAATAACGTTTAAAATTTGTTTTTGTTTTTTTAATCCTTTTATATTTACAGGAAAGTTGCAAAGATACTACAGAGAGTTCCCATGTGCCCTTCACACCGCTTCTTGGGACGCTAACATTGTCATTTGTCAAAACTGAGACGCTGACATTGGGGCAATGCTCTCAGCCAACCTACGGGCGTGATTTCAGTGTCACCAGGCTTCCCACACGGGCTCTTCCTCTGCTCGGGAGCCGGTGCCATCCAGACGCCACGCTGCCTTCCATGGAGAGGGTGGTTTTGTGTTTTATGTCTTTGACTCTGGGGGCCCTGCTGCCTGTGCTGACGGGGATGGCCCGGTAGGGTGAGTGAGACGGGTGATTGCCAGGGATGTCCTCCGTCAGGTGAGGGGCCCTCCTGGCCCCTGGGCCCCTGTGCCACGGGGAGGCCACCCAAACACACGGGGGCCACACTCACCCTGAATGGTGCTGCCTGCTTACAGCTGCCTCTGCACACACATTCGTTTCAGGGCTCCTCCCCCAAGACAGAAGCGGCCCCAGAGGCAAGTAGGGGGGCCAAGGCGAGGGGCGCAGAGGAGCAGGGCCTCCCCGAGGCCACGTGGGGTCAGCAGGGGAGCTCCTGTCAGTCTGTCTCTCCATCGCAGCCGGTGTGTTCCGGGCATCGCAGGTGGCAGAGCGGGGAAGGGCAGAGCTGGGAAACACGGAGAGGGGACGAGAGCGAGCACCCCAGCGCAACAGGTCTGGGACGTGGGGGTGCGAGGCGGGTGTGGTGCGGCACGGTCTGAGCGGAGGCGCAGGTCAGAGCCACACAGGACGGGCCACGGAGGAAACCGGCCCGGCTGTGGCCGGGACAGCACTCGGGCCCACCGAGTCCTGGGAGGGGGTTGTGGGCAGCCCCAGCCCTCCCTCCTCTGAGCATTCCCTACCATCTGATCGATGTGCGGAGAGAGCTTTGCTGTTTTCAGCCAACCGTGTTGATGTCTCCACAATAAAATGAGTGAACAAATAAATGAATCCTCTTTTGCTATTTAAGGAGTGAAGCTGCCAACATCTTGATGTCTGCTTGCAGAACTCAGGTTTGCTCAGAGCCAGCCACTGAGACCCAGGTCCAGCGCTCTCTCTCTCTGTCTCTCTCTGTCTGTCTCTCTCTGTCTGTCTCTCTCTGTCTCTCTCTGTCTCTCTCTCTCTCTCTCACACACACACACACACACACACACACACACACACACACACGGCAACTGGCTGCCCACCCCCCACCCTCTCCTGGAAACCACGGCTTCACCCCAGAACAAGCCCCAGCCCCTTATCTGAAGCCCCCGGGGCCACATAGCTCAGACTGCAGAGCGTGCCGGGGTGAGGAGGGTAGCCGGCCTGCATTCCACAGCGGTTATAGCCACACCTGTGCGGCCCGCGCGGCTCTCTGCACGCAAGCACGCTGACGTTTCTCGGGGAGATGTATGACTATTCACAGTAGGTGGGAAAAGCAAAGACCGTAAATACCCTCCCGACAGGTCCAGGGGTTACGGGTTCGAGCTGCAGGGACAGCCTGGCGTGGGGCTTCTGGGGTTTCCGAGTGGCCAGGAGGACCTCGCAGGAGGTGCCCAGAGGGGGGGCGCTCACGACACCGACGTTTGTCCATTTGTGACGGAGGCTGGAGCCCTGTTCTCCTCAGGGGAGCAGGCGGGGAGGGGCCCTTGCGGACACACACACACACACACACACACACGTCTTATCCACACCCAGACTCACATACCGGAGACATGTCTTGCTCCTCTGAATCCTGAGGGGCCACAGAGGCATTTCTTTCTTTTTCTTTTAAAAAAAATATTTTATTGATTTTTTACAGAGAGGAAGAGAGAGGGATAGAGAGTCAGAAACATCGATGAGAGAGAATCATCGATCAGCCGCCTCTTACATACCCCCTACTGGGGATGTGCCCGCAACCAAGGTACATGCCCTTGACCAGAATCGAACCTGGGACCCTTCAGTCCGCAGGCCGACGCTCTATCCACTGGGCCAAACCGGTTTCAGCCAGAGGCATTTCTTGAACCCTCTGACAACATCCCCACCAGTTGTTGACCCCATCCTTCTTCTCTCGGCGGCATATCACCCTCCTAAACCCTCCAGAACTTCACTATCCCCTCCTCTTCTTCCCCCCTTCCCCCTTTCCCTCTCCCCCTCTTCCTCCTCTTCCTCTCTGAGAGACTCAGAATGGAGCGGGCTGGAGCCCCCATTCATCAGCAGCATTCCTGACCTGCTCCACGCTGTGAGCTTCGGACACTTCTGGTTCTGAGGGGAGGACCACGCCCCAGCTTCAGGCCCCCCTAACCCCCCTGCGGGCCAGTGAATGCACCTGACCTGGCGGTTCCCTGCCCCTGCCCCTGCCCCTAGGAAAGGGCCAACCTGGTCAGGGCTGCAGACACCCACACTCTCGCCTTCCCTCGGAGTCTGATTTCCTTTCTATTTATTTCCCCATTAGTTATTTTAATTGTCTTGCCCCCCCCCCCCAAGCATTCTGAAAAAAGACTGGCCATTTAGATTTTTTAATTTGGGGATCATTGAATCTGTAGCAAAATGGTACAGAGAGCTCCTGCCTGTCCTTTATCCATCCCCATCACCTGGGACACTTTACCGCAGGGATGTAGTCACGTCCACATTTTTCCTGAGCCGTTTGGAAGTAGGCTGCGTGACACTGCTCATTGCCTTCTTCGTATTTCCGGGTTTGTTTTCTAAGAGCCAAGGTCTTCTCTTATGTAACCACAGAACGCCCAGCGCTACGACCCCCACGAAATTTAACATCGATAAAACGCTTTCCTCTAATCCACCGTTCTCCCACGAGGACTTAAGTCACTTCTCCTTTGGTTTCTTGGACAGATTTGGCTGTGTTGGGGGTCAACGTGAGTGCCAGTCTGGACTGCAGACGCAAACCACGTTGAGAGTTCTCAAACCGTGTGCCACGGAACCCTAGGGGTTCCACCCAGGGAGAGAAGGCAGGTGGTGCTGTGGAGGGGGTCCGTTGGAAGAAAACGATTCCACTTTAAAGAAAAAGGTGGGAAACCGTGGAGAGGCCCGTCTCCCCCGTTTCCACCGGAGGATGGGCGCCTCGGAGAGTTAGAGCCGGCCTTTGCAGGCCCCACAGGGACTTCACGGTTAGTCGAGCAGGGTCTAAAACCGAGTCATTTATCCGTGCAACCGATGTTTCCCACACACCGTGGGGAGGTGGGGAAGCGGGGAAGCGGGGAGGTGTCGCACCCAGGCATCGTCGCAGAGATGGCAAACACCCAGCCGCCTTCCAGAAGCCGCCTGGCCAGGCGGGGCCAGGCCCCGGTCCCCCGGGCGGCTCCGCCGGGTGGGCTCTGCGCTTACTCACACTCTGGTCCAGCGACCCCAGAGGAGGGGAAACAGCCTGTGAATCAGCAGGAGCGCTTCCAAGAACAATAGTGTGCTTTTGACAAACATTTGTTCTATCAGCAAATTTCTGAAAATTCAA
Source organism: Vespertilio murinus (assembly GCA_963924515.1). Lineage (NCBI taxonomy): Eukaryota > Metazoa > Chordata > Mammalia > Chiroptera > Vespertilionidae > Vespertilio > Vespertilio murinus. Next base: position 12,189,161 of record OZ004706.1, read on the forward strand.
CAAACATCGGTCCATTCAACAAATATTTGTTCTCCCGCCGGTGTTGACTCAGTCCCTGCCCTGTGCCTGCTGCTGGGCGGGGACCGGGCAGGGTGCGAGGGCCGGAGCGCCGGGCGGCACGCAGGCCGGGCGGTGCTCGGCCAAGGGCTGGGCTGGGAGGACGTCCTCCTCGCTCCCTCCCGGCTGCCCCTGCCCCTGCCCCCCACAGCACAGCAGAAGGGACACGGCGACCCAGCTCCTTCCTCCCACCTCCTCCTTCAGAAACAAACCCTTCCCCTGGTCCACGGGACTCCTCGGCCCCTGACCCCCAGGGGCAGAGCCTGCTTTCCAGAGAGCAACTCGGCGGGTTATTAGAAAGGTCTCGGCCGAAACCGGTTTGGCTCAGTGGATAGAGCGTCGGTCTGTGGACTGAAAGGTCCCGGGTTCAATTCCGGTCAAGGGCATGTGCCTTGGTTGTGGGCACATCCCCAGTGGGGGGTGTGCAAGAGGCAGCTGGTCAATGTTTCTCTCTCATCAACGTTTCTAGCTCTTTATCTTTCTCCCTTTCTCTCTGTAAAATATCAATAAAATATATTTTTTTTTAAAAAAAAAAAAAAAGAAAGAAAGAAAGGTCTCGAACGCACACAGCCTCCAAGCTTGCGATTCCACTTGTGGGAATGTCATCCGCGGGACCCATCACAGGATGCGCCCGGGGTTTAGCCTCAACGATTGCTTAGAAGAGTGACAAACAGCAACTGGATGTCTGCTGGGGAGGGAACCACGGCTCTTCTGAGCCCGAGGAGCGAGCTGTCCCTGACAACCACAGGGAGGAGGGGGCGGAATGTCAGGCCAGCCAGCTCCCGAGAGGTTAAGGGAAAAAAAAAAAAGCTTTCCAGATGGGGTTCATGGGGTGAGCTCCACGTTCAAGAAACACACACACGCAGAGAGAGAAAGAAGTCTGATCGGCCCTAGTCTAGAAAAGTTAAAAATGAATGATCTCTGTACAGAAGAATTACAAGTGATTTAAAACAGTTTTTTCCCTTAATTACGCTCTCCTGATTTACTAACTTTGCCGCAACGAATATGGATTAGTATTATAATTAGAAAATAATACACAGAGTGTAACCTTTCCATTAAACGCGATGGAACGGCAGTGATTAATCCTTCCCCTGGTATTTCTTATACAACACTCAGCTGCAAGCCTTTATTACAGACACGACACCATTTCTAGAAATTCGCCCAAGGAAAACACATAACCCTCAACCCCAAGTGGCAGCCCCGAGGATCACGTCAGCCCTGCTGGGTCTGGGGCTCCACACCCCGTGTTTCACATGTACACGCACATGTGTGTGCAGGCAGATGTGGACACAGATGTGTCTCTCGGGGGCGGCGCATGCTCCCAGCGGATAGCAGAAGAAGGACCGGGGTGACCATTCGCACCCAGGGGAAAGAATGACCTTTGACCGTTGGAGCTGCTTTTATCACTGCGAGGAGAATGGGCTCACGGAGACTTCCTCCCCACCCTTCCCATCACACCCCCGTTCCTTTAAAAAAAAAAAACATATTATTTTTATTGATTTCAGAGAGGAAGGGAGAGGGAGAGATAGAAACATCAATGATGAGAGAGCATCATTGATCTGCTACCTGCTGCATGCCCCCTACTGGGGATCGAGCCTGCAACCCAGGGATGTGCCCTGACCCGGAATCTAACTGTGACCTCCTGGTTCATAGGCCAGTGCTCAACCACTGAGCTACACAGGCCAGGCCCCAGACACATATTCTTTTTTTTTTAATATATATTTTTAAATTTTCTACAGAGCAAAAGAGAGAGGAATAGAGAGTTAGAAACATCGATGAGAGAGAAACATCCATCAGCTGCCTCCTACACACTCCCCACTGGGTATGTGCCCACAACCAAGGCACATGCCCTTGACCGGAATCGAACCTGGGACCCTTCAGTCCGCAGCCCGATGCTCTATCCACTGAGCCAGACCGATCAGGGCCATACACATATTCTTAACAGCAAGGCATGGCGAGGAGAAAATCAGAGACAAAGCGATTGAACGTACATGGGCTCCCGCAGGTGCTCAGACACAGAGCGTGCTCCCAAGTCCCCTGCCTCGGGGTGTGCCATACCCACGTGCACACGTGCTCTTGGTGGGGCACACATGTACTCCCACATGTGGGCAGCGAGCTAGCGTGCAAAGAGACAGGTGCCCAGCGCCCATGGGAATTTGGGCAAGTTGCGGCCTCTCTGAGCCTTTGTTTCCCCCGGGGAGCGGGAAGGACGGGGTGGCTGTGACCTGCAGGCTGTTCAATGCTATCGCACGGAGGGGCTCCCCTGTCCACGGCGGGGGCAAGAGTAGGTCTACAGTTGTGAGTGCACGCAAGTCTATTCTTGCGTTATCGTTTATTAATTATTGTCTCATTTCCCAGACAAGCAGCCGTAAACCGACTCTCGCCCTCCCGTACGTATTGGCTCACAGTATAAAAATAATGGTGAGTCCTAGTAGACACGGGCCCTGCCTCTCCTCTACCCCGGCCGAATGCCCTGGGACATTATTCAACAGAGCCTGCTCGGCTCACCTCCCGCCCCTGTGCCTGCATCATGTTAATTACAGAGTCGCAGCTCTGGAAACGGTCCTAGAAGTTACCTAGTCCAAGAGGCATGAGCCTTTCTGCCCCGCATGGGGGTGGGGGTGGGGGGTGGGGGGGACCCTGACTCAGCGGAGCAGGGCCTGCACCGGCTGAGCCCACCTGTGGGCACGTGGCTTTGGCAGCGCTGGGAGGAGGTGCCACCAGCCTGTGATGCTGAGCCTCAGGGAGAGGAATCCACAGACCCAGGAACTCCCACTAGCTCGCCCCAGCGAGGGGCGGGGCGGCCCAGGGGCCCTGCTGGCGGAGCCAGCCCGGCTGGGATTTATGGGCCCCTCTTGGACACGTTAAAGATCACATTAAGTGCAATAAATGTAGATCACGCTCCTAAATAAGCTGAGATTTATCCCCGGATCCTCTCTGCGGGGGCCAGCCCCATAAATCCTGCCCGAGCCCCGTCCCCCTCGGCCAGGCGGCGGGGGAGGGGAAGACAGGAGGGGGGGAAGGGTGAGGAGGGGGGAGCAGTTCCAGGTACTGAAAGTCTGTAGCTGACTGGGGGCTCTTGACGAAGGGGAAGACAGGGGGTGGGGCACAGATGGGGCCCAGGCTGCCCTCCCCGATCCGAGTCCCTGCCTCCCTCTCCCTTACCCCCCCCCCCGCCCCAGCCTCCTCCCCTGCCCCTGCCCACCCTACCTCTCCTGGCCCCTGCCTCCTAAGATCTTGTTATAGACATCAAAACAATAATGACTCCGATGTTGGGAAAGAATCTGCAGCTTCCACATGGGAAGCTGAGGGTCTCCCCCCCCATCCCCCACCGCCCCCCAAACTGCCTTTGTCCCTGGTGTGGGAGGGCCCTCCAGCTAGGAAAAATGTATTGTAGGAAAATGCAAATTTACAGACCAATAAATTAGGGGTGATTAGTCACGTTGCAACCTTTCTTCAAAGGATTCTTTAAAGGCTGCGCGCTCGTTGGTTTAAGTGTCTGTTTATAGCTCCGTGACTTCCAGACTGAGAGGCTGGGAGGCCCCACCAAGGGCCCGGGAATCTGGGGGGGGGGGGGGTGCAGAGAAAAAGGGAGAGGGCCTGTCCTTAACCAGCCTGGGGGTGGGGCGGGGAAGGAGACACCCCTGAAAGGTCACCAGAGTCATCTGGATTGTGTTGACTGAACAAACGTTTGCTCGGCACCTACCATAGGCCGGTACCGTCCCGACATCGGGGAGGCAACCAGACAGGACCCCCTGAACCCCGCGGAGTTCATCGTGTGTGTGTGTGTGTGTGTGTGTGTGTGTGTGTGTGTGTGTGCTGGGGGGATTGACAGTGATCAGATTCCCTCCTGGTTCCGGGTTGACTGGATGTGATCTACGGGCCACTGTGTCCAGGGACATCCACTGCTAAGTGTCAGGGTGCAGGCCGCGCGCCCGATGGCGAAAGGCAGGGCAGATCAACAGAAGATGGGATTTTCAAACAGGAAAAGCAAGACATAAATGCCACGGTTTCTCCAGTTTCCCCAAAGAACAAACACAAAGTTTGGCCTTCGCTGAACTAATGGCCCCAGAGTCCTCCGCTCTGTGACCTGGATCCAATCACTCAGCTACTCAGCACCTCAAGTGCCATCGACCACAGGCGGACCAGCAGGCCGAGCACACGCCCCGGCCGCTGGGACCCGGAGGAGTCTCTTCCAAGGGCGAGGAGCGGCCTGCTGGACTGCCTCCACGGGAAGCTCACACGTCTCCCCAGGCCGCTCCTGCCCCCGGGTCTCTGCTCCTTCTGTCCCCTTTGCCGTGGTGCCCTCTCCCCTCTTCTCTACCAGCGCATGTCCACTCCTCCGACAACGCCCAACTCTTATCCAGGACTCAGTGCGCTGTGTTGTGAGTTAGCCGTTGGTGTGTCTGCTGCCCGCACTGGATCGTCCACTGGATCGTCAGCTCCTTCAGGGCCAGGGTTACGGCTTACTGGCCCAGTTCTTAGAGCCACGCACCATGGCTGGCACGCAGATGCTGCTCCGTGGTTGTTTGCAGAATGAGTGGCCTGAATGAAGTGGACAGATGAATGACCTTGGCCATCATGGCCACAGTTACTGCATGCCGAGCATTCGCTGACTGCTGAACCCCTTACCCAGCACAAACCTGCCCGGGAGGTTTTTAGGATCACCATTTTATGTGAGGAAGACTTTAGCCTGGAAAGGTGGAGGGCTTGTCCAGGGGCAAAGAGCTGGCAATCAATGGACCCAGGTCCATTCGATGCTCTGTTCACACCCTCAGTTCTCCCTTCTAACTTACAGCGTCTGTCAGGGCAGGGACAGTCGCACTCATATCTGGGTACCCACCCCCACCAGGACCCAGCAATATGTGCACAGATTTGAATGACAGAATGAATGAATGTGAAACCAACAATGAATTGAATGACTCTCAAATCAACTGCCAAATTCCAGGGCTGTGCCAAGCTATACTGGAGACAAAAGCAAAGGGGAAAATGTATACCCACATGGTCATGTTTTAATATTTTTTAATAGTTAACATTTCTAGAACATCTATAACAGGGGTGGGCAAACTTTTTGACTCGAGGGCCACAATGGGTTCTTAAACCGGACCAGAGGGCCGGAACAAAAGCAACCTGACCATGCTGGCACTCTCATCTTGGGCTGCTGGTGAAGGAGCGGAGGGGAGAGCAAGAGAACCCTCCGCTCTTTCGGCTCTGCGGGCCGGATAGAACAGCCGAACGGACCGGATCTGGTGGGCCAGATCCGGCCCGCTGGCCGTAGTTTGCCTACGGCTGATCTATAATAATAAAAGTGTAATATGCTACCAGACGACCTTCCGGATGAAGCCAGGGCTGCAAGGGAATCAAGCCCAGGTCCCAGGTGCCAGAGGGAAGCCAGTGCCAGCCGCCAGGGCAAGGAAGGTGGCTTACTTTTGCACACATTTTGTGCATCGGGCCTCTAGTTAAATAATATTGAACAATGGAAAACAGGTTATTAGAACTCACATTATTTTAAGTTTGGATATGTTAATTACACCCTAGCTAGAATGTACTACAATATTGCTTCCTGGCTTGAGTGGAAGCCAACTCATCAGTCCAAATCAAAACCCAGAATCTTCTTACTGGCTTGTTTCATTTTCCACCGAGAGTCACATAAGAGAAAACTTGGAAAATGTTTGATAAATATAAAGCTTTATCAAAAGATGTCCATATACTTCCCAAATACTTAAACTTAATATTGTATTTCAATACACCTACTTTTCCAACTTCTTTTTCCTATTTTTCAACTACTTTGCTATGCTGGAAAACATATTTAAAAATGTAAATCGTGGAGCGAGGGCAACACATTTTTCCTCGGACTCATGGCACTGTGATTTTATGTAAAATTTTGATATTTTGTTCATCATGGATTTTTTTGGGCTTTCATTTAGATTTTTTTTAAGTACTGAAGTAAATACTATTTATCTTGAGTACTGAGTTTTATTGGTGCCCCCTTAAATTCTGTGCCTAAGGCAAGTACCTCACTCAGATCACCCAATCCTGGCCCTGCTGAGTCTCAAACGAGGAAGGGAGGGGAGAAAGGGGCCTGATCCTCTCCTCTGGGTAGAGATACAGCTTCTTTGCCCGGCAGAATGTGGTAAGCACCAAAAAAACACGGAAATGTTTCTGACTGTGGGCCTAGCAAAATTCCACCTCTGGGGGCGTGGCTGAAGCAACCAAGAGAGCCAAACAAAGCGTTCTCTACAAGGATGTTCATCTCCGTGTTATTTATAACACCGTGATGTTGGAAATAACCTGCCTGCCCACGACTAGGAGATTCGTTCTGAAGAATTCTGTTTATCCATGTGATAAAAGGCAAGGCAGCTGTTTTGAATCATGTTTTTTTCAAAATAATATTTCTGAGGAATATTTAATGACATGGGAAAATATTCAAGATGCCTTTGGTGAAAAAAATGCACGATGAGAACCATATATTCTAAGCTATTTCGTTTCTTAAAAACATATTTGTTTTGGAAAAAAATGAAATACATAAAAATGTTAACAGCGATTATCTCTGGATGATGGAATTACGAGTGAAAAATATTTTTTTCTTCTTTCTTTTTTTTTCTCTCCTTTTTTTTGGTTTGTCTTCTTTCTACTGTTTTCAATATCTCCAATGACTTTGTATTTGCTTTATAATCAGGATCAGGAATTAAAATATTTTTTCTTTCTTATATTAAGATATAATTGACATGTTAAAAATAATATTTCAATTTAATTGATCCAATGGGTCTATACTTCAGACTGGCCTAGGAGAACAGGGAATATGTCTGCTTTGTTCCTTGTTACACTATCAGTGCTCACGGGAGGACCTGGCACATAGTAGGCATTCAATACACATTTACTGAGTAACTAACTACTTATGAATAAATGCTCATTTTACTGATGAAGACTCTTGGTTGAGACACAGAAACATGACTTGGTTCCAGGAAAAAGGTGAAGTGTTGACTCACAGGTGAAGCTCCCAGCTTTGAGGGGCCATTTTTGGGGGATCAGGGCCATCCATCTGCACTGATTCACCCCTGGTTGCAGCAGGCACCATGGCCACTGACAACCCCCGAATCGCCTCCTCCCAGCTCCACTGGATCCCCAAAGGACAGATTCCGGGTCCAGGCACCTGTCGTCTCCCCTACCCTCTTAGCCAGCCCTGTTGGCAAGGCGAAACTTCAGTACGGCCAAACCCAGCACCCTTAAAAAGATTTTTTTTTTTTTAAATTTTGCACATTCCCAATCCATTCATGGGGTGAGATGTATAGAGCTGGCGACACCTGAACTTTTAGTGATTTAAAAGGTTCCAACGTCAAAAGTCGGATAGTTCCCAGGGTGATCAGACAGCAGCGGCTCCCGGGCGAAGAGGTCCCCTGAAGTTGGCTGAAGTGACACCTCTCCCACCCAGTACGTGCACCCCCACCTGTTGGCTAGAGCCATTTGACGTTGACTTTTACCATTCCCGAAGCTTCCAGTGACGTGGGAGGCATTAGCTATTTGGAAAACAGGCTTAAGCTGTCTGATGCAAGCAAGCCATTGAGTTCCCAAGATTATCTGATTTCTGCACCCCGGGGGCCATGGGTGGGTGGGGGATTTCAGGGTGTGGGTGGCTCTTAGACTGCCACCACTGGGGGCAGTACTCACGCCCTTTGATAATTCTGCTGCAAGAACTGAATTTAGGTCAGAAAAAGAGTCCTTGCACCAGCACTCTATTGGATGACCTCATATACACAACCCTTCTACCAAGGCAAAAACAAGGCGGTAATGATAATGATCCCATTTTACAGATGAGAAAACTGAGGCTCACATTTGAGAGTTCACACGGGGGCCAAATGTCAGAGCTGGGTTCCAAACGCAGCTGGATTCTGACTCCAACTCCTGTAATATTTCTACTTCCCAAGTATTTCCTGGAGGACATACGAGCTGACCGATGGTGTGCCAAAAAGAACTCTTTTGAACAAAGCACTCTGGGAAATGTTGCACACGAGTCCTCCCTCTTGGAAAGTCACCAATTCCTTAGCGCATTAAAGGCTCTGAGAAGTCCTGCACGGAAGGAACGGTATTGCTTTTGTGCAATCTCACTTTTGCCTAAATTTATTTGACCGCGTAGCTTTTTTCTTTCTAAAACTGTATCTTGGGAAACATAGTGTGGGAATCACTGTGTTAAGCCCCCAACACTTGTGTTCACGCATTGTAACGACAGCTTCCCAATGTTTGCACGTGTGCTTGACATCTGTGGGAAGTGTGTCTCCATTAATTTTAGCTCCCACTGCTGTAAATAGCAAAGCCGCTGAGACACAGAGGGGATTCGGAATTATCTCATTCACTCACTTTTGAGCAGTTTTAAAAAATATATATTTTATTGATTTTTTACAGAGAGGAAGAGAGAGGGATAGTTAGAAACATCGATGAGAGGGAAACATCGATCAGCTGCCTCCTGCACACCCCCTACTGGGGATGTGCCCACAACCAATGTACATGCCCTTGACTGGAATCGAACCTGGGATCCTTCAGTCTGCAGGCCGACACTCTATCCACTGAGCCAAACCGGCTTCGGCATGGGCAGTTTTTTTGAATGAGAGAAAGGCACGGAGTGAAAGCACTAGGCCCGAAATTGCCCATGACTCACAGCCTCGGTGCCTGAGCAACATCACGGCCTGTGGAAACAATGATAGCGCGATGGATTGTGACTTCTACAGGCATTTCTGTTTCCTTTGTGATCTCAGCCAGGGATAACTTTAGAAGGAAAGGCACAAGGGACATTGCCTTCTATATCTGTGTCCAACCCACGTGGTTCCTGTGGGAACCAGTGCTCCTGGTGTGCCTGCCACCTTGGCAACCTTGGACTCTATCCCTCTGGACATAGTAATGGGCCCAAGGGTGGGCAATGGACCCAAAGACAGAGGAAAGCTGGTTTCTACCAAAAAGTTGGATGGATGGAGTCTGGGAGGAAAGAACCTGGGAGATCATAAGCATGTGGACCTAGGCTGGTTGGCAAAGCTGTCTTTTTCACGCTGTGGAGGAAAGTGTCTCTGAGACTTAAGCCAACATGGAAGGAATCGGAGCTGAAAACTAGAGGGAGAGGAACAGAAAGACAGCCAGGGTACCTCGGTCCAGCCATGCCTGGCACTGCCCATCCCCAGTTTTCTCAATTAGATGAGCCTGCGCATTCTTCTTTTTGCTTATGCTCGCTGAGGTTGTGCGTCTAGGCAAATTTCTGGAGGCATTTGGAAATTTGTACCCCAAAATGGAAAATTATAAAACCGAGGTGAGGTGGGGTGGGTGTGGCTAGGAGGAGGATATTAAGAAATTAGATCCATGAGGTAGGGTGAGGCCAGATCACTGAACCTTGTAGACCAAGCATGTCAAACTCAAAGGCTAACACGGGCCAAGTAAACAAAAGCTTCCATTTTCATAGAAACGTGGGTTTATTTCGGTAGAGACATGCTGAATAGAAAGGGCGAAATAATTGAGCAATCGTTAACGTAAAATAATAGAATATTTTAATAGAAATTAATTGTTTTTCTTGAACATTAACTTACCAGACACCGAGTAACTGCACAAATTAATACGCATAATGCAAATGAACCTATTTTTCTTGTTCTCTGAAAGCGAAATATTTCCTGTTGCGCGTGCCAAACAAGCCGGACTAAGACTAATGACGTGGCGATCGGCTGCTAACATATTCGCTGCCGGAGTTAGTGGAGAGAAATGGCACGCCTGCGTGGAAGGCGCTTAAGGGAAATGAATCCAACACGATTATTGTCATCAGTCATTGGTGAACGTTGTAGTTGTTATTAATAATTATGTATAACAGGATATGGCAAAAATTAAGTTATGAAATTTTTATTAAAACGTTTCTTACATACCATTATATTTGTTATATTATAAAAGTATGTGTTGTGGGCCACATGCGGCCCGAGGGCCACAAGTTTGGCATGCTTGCTGTAGACCACACACGGGTTTTGAGTGCTGTCCCAAGTGTGATGGGCATCTTTCCTCTGTCTATACGACCCTCTGCTCAACCTCTGGGGTCCTCAGCTGCTTCTGGGCATGTCCCTTCGGGGACAGGAAACTCATTTGCATGTCAGCTGATTTAGGACTGGGAATCTGTATTTTAAAGATGGTTTTTACAGGTAGACACGTTGGGAAACCCCTAGAAATATGCCCTATTTTTTTCCTCCTGGATCCTGACCCCATCCAGCAGTGAGACGTTTGTCTGGAGTTCAGCAGTCCTGGGGGTGCAGCTGGCTCTGCTGGACTCTAGCTGTGTGGCCTTGGGCACGTCACTGCACCTCTCTGAGCCTGCGTCACGTCTGAAAAAAGAGAGACCAGAATCCCTGCCCAGAGGAAAAAGGGGGAAACTAGCTAGAACGCTGTCCTGTGCCCGGTATGAGCAGGCACCCGGCACGTTGTCATTGTCACCGACGCTGTTGTGACTGCACATATGTGGCCATCTGGTCCCAAACCCAGCCCCTTCCTGCCTCCCACATCCAAGGCAGTGTCTCCCTCCCGGCTCAGCACATTCATTCTGTCCACTCCGGCTCCCAACATCCGCAGCGACTCCTTCCCCCTCCGGCATACTCACTTCTTCCATGGGGCCTCCCAGCGCTGACCTCACCCCTGGCCCTATCAGCTGAGCCCTGGGCAGCATCTCTCCCACTATCTCAGCTCCCCACACCCAGCGGGGCCCCGGCGGGGCTGGGCAGGGGGCCGGGCCCTGTGTCTGCAGCCCGGGCAGCCTGAGCTGTCTCTCACTCAGGCACAGGGTAAGGAGGACGCAGGAGCGGGTGCCTGGATGGGTCATTCCCAGTGCTGTGAATGGGGACCACAGTGCCCCCTTCCCCTTCTTCCCCACCCCCTCCTCCCCCCCAACACACACACACAGGGCTCCTGAGAGGACGCAGTGGAGCAGCGGGTAGAAAGTCCTCGGTCAACAGGAGGTGTCACTGTCATTCTTCCCAGAGCCTGGTGTCTCCTGAGACTAGGGCGATAGGAGTCTTGTCAACAGGACTCAGGGCAGGAAGTGGACGCTCTTCTGGCGTGGCAGGAGGGGTGAGGGCAGGAGGCTAACTTTCCCAGGGCCAGAGATCCTCCTGTGTCTGTTTGTCTGTCTGTCTGTCTGTAATGCTCCAGAGCATTCTAGATCCAGAAGGTTCCTTGGAGGTCTCGCCCAATCCTCTCCCTGTGAAAAGAGCAGAAACAGGTGAAATGGCTCTCACCAGGTCCCACAGGGCCCATGTGGATCAGGCCTCCCCCCAGGGCCGGCTGTGGCTGATTTATCACCGCGTTCCGTGAGGGTCCCTGCCCCGAGGCTCTCTGCACCCATCAAGGCCAGGCCTCTCTCCTTCTGCTTCTAAGATGATTTAATGCGATGGGTAAATTCTCTACGCCCCACCAGAGCGGAGGAGAAAAAAGACCTCAAAACTGTTGCATGAGCCAAATGGTACTGGGTCTCAATGGTTACCCTCTACCCAAACTGCGGCTCAAGAGCCACATGCAGCTCTTTGGCCCTTGAGTGTGCCTCTTTCACAAAATACCACGGCCTGGGCGAGTCTATTTTGAAGAAATGGCATTAGAAGACGTTTAAGTTTGGAAAATGTGGTTCTCAGAAGAAATTTCAATCGTTATTCTGTTGACATTTGGCTCTGTGGACGAATGAGTTTGCCGACCACAGCCTTGGACAGTGGGCTGCCACTCCCCACGAAGCAGGGGGAAGGGAATGATTCGGATTCCTGAGCGAAACGCTGTCCTCTCTCCCGGCAGGTGGGTGTCAAATGCTTCGTACTCTGCACGCCCTTTGTGCAAAGCAGTAAGAAGAGCATTCCTCTGTTTAGAATTTTTTTGGGAAATAACGAAGACCAGGAAAAGATCTATATACAAGTAGGTTCATCCCAAGGGTCATCTATAATGGCTAAACTATAGACACAACGTAAATATGCACGGCCTGGGACACTTCTCTCTAGTGGGGACAAACTACCCCACAGTCAGAACGCCATGAGATTTTTGACAACAATTTGCTCCTAAGTAGAGCCTGTTGCATGTGTAAACGACCGTGGTGCCTGTTTAGCACTTCCAGAAGAGGCGCCCTGGCGTGGAGCTGAGAGGCATGTTCCAGGGTTGCATGGAAGTGCAGCAGGCTTTAATAATGGAAGCGTAATATGCAAATCGACTGAGCAACCAAACAGCAGAACGACCGTCCAGAGGACCTTCCGGACACCCACACTGTGACACGCGCTGGCGCCAGGCCAGCCAAGGCGGGTGCCATGTGATTGGTAGTGGTGGTGGTGGGGGGGCGCCATCACCCCATGATGGCTCTGCAGAGGGAGGCCCAGCTGCCCTCTGTGGGGCGATCGATGCAGGGGCTCTTGGGAACTGGGGAACTAGGGGTGTGTGGTGGCCGACGCGGGCAGCATCAAGCCAAGGCGGGGGAAGGTGGGGGGAAGGAAGAAGGGATGCAAGGCAGCCGGGGCTGTGAAGGCCTACCCTTGCGCGAATTTCACGCATCGGGCCTCTAGTAATAATAATTAAAAAAAAAAAAAAACCCACAGCATTTTAACTCTGGTTATTTCTGGATGGCAGATGGGTGTGGGGCTTATTTCCCCCCTCCTTCGTGTTTCTCTGCTTTTCTTCGTTTTGTCCAGAGAGCGCACATCACCTATGTTAGACCCTACTCTCCCGCCCACCTTGCTGCGTGCGGGCTTGAGCAGATCCCAGGCCCTGGTCTGGGCCACTCGTTCTGCCCTCCACCCACCGAGGTGGCTGTGCGCCCTCACCCCGCCTGCCAGGGGAGGGCTCTACCCCTTAGCAGCTGTGTGACCCCGGGCAAGCTCTTGATCTCTCTGCATACGGCTTCCCCCTTCTAGAAGAGGGGCACGGCCACAGAACACATTCCGAGGTCCCCGGAAGGATTAGCAAATAGGATGGATTTAATTTGTTTCACGCAAAGCCTAGCACATCGCAAGCATATGGGGAGTCATAACATATATAGGTGTCTCTATACACACACATACACATATACAGGTACATTCATTATACACAGATACGTATATATGTATATTCAGGCAGTCAGATGCTTCCAGTTATGATTCTTTCACTTGATAATGGTGTGAAAACGATACACATTCAGAGGAAACGTATTTCACATTTTGAGTTTTGATCTTTTCCCGAACTACAGGTATGAGGTCCGATACTCTCTCGGGATGTGGGGCAGTGGCTGGGGGATTGAATCTAAATTTATGGATTCGATGTCATTTTGTTGTTCATAATTTTTATCTTTACCTTTTTGTTCTTCTTCCTCTTCTTAAAGAATACCCTTCAGCATTTCGTGTAACCCTGGTTTGGTGGTGATGAACTCCTTTAGCTTTTTCTTGTCTGACCTTCAGTTGGTGGCGTCTGAGCTGAGACCTACAGGAGACGAGGAAGCCCGCCAGGCGGATACCAGGGGGAGAGAATTCCAGGCAGAGGGAACCTCAGGCGCAAGGTCCCCGAGGCCCCAGATGTAGGAGCAGCAGGGAGACCACCCAGCGGCCCACCCCCGCCGCCTCCACAGAACACGGCGTAGCATCTGCCCAGCAGTTTGAGAAGCCGATAGACAGGCTAAAAGCAAGGCTTTGGTCAGAAAGACGTAGGTTTTTACCCCAACTTCTTCTCTCCCGCTTAGACTGACGTCACCCCGGTCTCAGTTTCCTCATCTGGAAAGCGGGGATCATAACGTGACCTACTTCACCGAGCCTCGGTGAGGGGCACCCGAAGTCCCGAGTGCATGTGCCTTCACCCTGCCCTCGCAAGCCCCACAAATGTCAGCTCCCGTGGTTGTTATTAATATTAGTATAGCTGCGGAGGCTTCACCTCCCCCAGGCGGGCCGGTCCCCTTTCCCATCCTCCACCTGTGAGGCAGCCTCAGGCTCAGAGCGGCCAGGGACCCAGCGGGAGGGAGCATGCGTCTCAGGTACCCCACTCCCAGCTGCTCCAGCAGCAGATAATCCCCCTCTGATCTGGAGAAGTGGATCGGAGTGGGCTCGGGAGAAACCCAAGATGAATGGCCACGCCAGAAAGCCCACCCAGGTCAAAACCAACCGGCCGACGTCAAGCACTCTCTCCCACGCTCCCTCCCCAAACGCATCCATTTCCCCTTCTCCCGCCAGGTGATTTTTCATGGAAACCCCCAGGAGCTGTCTCCGTGCTGCTGAGATGTTAAGATGGTTTATTCAGGAAATATTTATGAGTGCCAGCTATGTGCGGCCACTGCCGGAGGCACTTAGGATCCGAGGCAGGCAGACAGCCGCTCTGCCTTCAGACCCGTGCTCTGGAGGCATCACCACCTGGGAGCTTGAGGGAAGTGTGAGTTCTCCGTCCCGCCTCAGGCCTGTTGAGTCGGAAACCCTGGGGTGGGGCCCAGCCATGTGTCAGGTCTTCCAGGTGATTCTGATGCACGTTACGTGTGAGACCCGGTCGTTTAAAACAGTGGTTCTAATAGTGGTTTGGCTCAGTGGAGAGAGCGTCAACCTACAGACTGAAAGGTCCCAGGTTCGATTCCGGTCAAGGGCATGTATGCACCTTGGTTGTGGGCAGATCCCCAGTGGGGGATGTGCAGGAGGCAGCTGGTCAATGTTTCTCTCTCATTGATGTTTCTAACTCTCTATTCTTCTCCCTTCCTCTCTGTAAAAAAATCAATAAAATATTAAAATAATAATAAATAAATAAATAAATAAATAAATAAATAAAACAGTGGTTCTCGGCCAGGCATGATTTTGTACACACACACACACACACACACACACACACACACACACCTGCCAAGGCATTGGGCAATGTCTAGACGTGACACGTTTGGTTATCCCGATATGCAAGAGATGCCACTGGCACCTAGCGGATCAAGAGCAGGGACCCTGCCAGACATTCTACAATACACAGGATCCCCCTTCCCCAGCAGGGAGTTATCCAGCCCCAAATGCCAGCTGTGCCACGGTGGAGACGCCCTGTCCTAGAAGGAGGGGGACAGGGACACAGGTAACAAACATACCAATAGACAAGACCGCTGCTGGCGGTGACAAGAGCTCTGAAGCAAATACGTTGAGGTCATGAGAGAGTGGCCAGTGGTGGTTGTGACGTGGGGTGACCAGAAGGCGCCTCTCTAAGGAGGTAGCTTTTGAGCTGCAACCTGGACAATAAGAGGGACCTGGTCATGGACAACTCGGGGAGAAGAAGGTTCCAGGCAAAGGGCACAGCGGTGGTGGTGGTGGTGGGGGGGACCCAACCCAAGCAGGGGCTTGGATGTTGGAGGTTCTGGGAGGAGGCTGGGCTATGACTGGCTGTTGTCAGAAACCCATCTCCCGCCCTCCCCTTTCTCCCGCCTCCCTCCCTCCCTCCAGCACATATGTATGAAGTACCTGCTGGATGCCCGCTCTGTGCTGGACATCACATCCCTGAAGAGCACCTAGATGAGTGGACCGGGTCTCTGTCGACAGAGGAAATTGGGGAGCAGAGTACAGGAGCTGGTCTCCCAAGGTGACCTGCACCTCCCAATATTCTCAGCTTGTGGAGCCCCTCCCCTTGACCCTGCGTGGGCTTGTGACTCGGTTTGACCAGCAGAGAGCGGCACAAGAGCGGCCGGTGCATCCCAGGCGGGTCAGAAGCCTGGCCACATCCCCCCAACCCCCGCCGGGGCCTCAGGAGGCTGGCTGGGGGGATGCCCTCTCTGGACACCTAAAGGAAGAACTCCTGTTTCCTCTGCTCCCAGCACATCTGACCCTGATGTGTGTGCTTTCCACACCCACCAGCTCTGGGAGGACACGCACTAGGCATCCTGCAGTTTAACTCAGTTCGTGCAGACCCCACCGGCGTGTACGACTCGGTCCCTCCAGATCCCAAGCTGTCTGTCACCTGTACTTCTGCCACCTGTCCCCGCCACTGCCTCCTCACAAACTCGGGAACTTTGGCTTTCACTGATGCCTGTAAAGGACATCCCCGAGGACAGAGGAGCAGCCAGGGAGGAGGATGGGGAAGGGTGGGGACTCCCCGCCTCCTCCAGGTGGGCCACCCTCCCAGCACCTTCACCAACCTGGAAGCGCCCCACACCCCTCCGTAGGGTTTTTAAAGGCCCTTCATTAGATAAGTTGATTAAATTATTGACTATTGCCGAAACCGGTTTGGCTCAGTAGTAGAGCATCGGTCTGCGGACTGAGGGGTCCCGGGTTCGATTCCGGTCAAGGGCATGTACATTGGTTGCGGGCACATCCCCAGTGGGGAGTGTGCAGGAGGCAGCTGGTCGATATTTCTCTCTCATCGACATTTCTAGCTCTCTATCTCTCTCCTTTCCTCTCTGTAAAATATCAATAAAATATATTTTCAAAAAATTATTGACCATTGGTGATTATTACTTATTAGTGATTAAAGTTCCAACCCTTTAATCACATGGTCCGTTCCTTTGGCAACCAGCCCTATCCCCTTAGGGGCTTTCCAAAAGTCCCCTGGTTAACATAAACCCAGGTGTCATTGAGAGGGGCTCGTTACGGATAACGGTGTTTCAGGAGCTGGGAAGAAAAATCAAACACAAGAGGTGGCACCAGCGAGGAGAGCAGACGCTGCCCTGGGAGCCAGCGTCTGCGTTCCTTCCCCAGACATCGGTGGGATGTGGGTGCGATGCCAGCCCCTCTGGGCCTCTGCTTCCTCATCAGGAAAATGGGGGTGACTATCCCCATGCCCCCCTCAGCCTCCTCCGGGCAAGGTGAAGATCCTGCGATACGGGGTGCAGAGTGCTGTGCCAACTGCCACGTGCTGGACGTGTGCTCGTAAGGGGCACAGTGGCCCGGGATCAGCCCGCAGGCCTGGAGGGTGGCAGAGCTGGCCTGCCTTCTGGCTGTGTGACCTTGGGCATGTCCCCTCCCCTCTCTGGGCTGCAGTAGCCCCATCAGGAAAGGGAAACATGTTAATACCTGTAGGCATGTTGCTTTAGGTGCACAGGGTCCTTTAAAATGTTGAGCCTGTTTTTTTTTAAAAAAAAACTGGAGGAGTTCACCTCGAAATTGATTTCTACGTGTTCTCCAGAAAGCCAGGGCTCACACTGAGGGGTGGCTGTGCCTCAGAGGGGTCTGTGTTCCACAAGACTCCCCGCCCTCCCAGGCCCCCAGGCCCTTCCAGCCCCGCTCAGGAATGTCGCCTGTGCCGCCCCAACAGCCATCTGAGTGTGCTAATACCCAGCGAATCTCTGCCCACGGTGACTGTGACCGTTCCGCTTCCCGGTATCCTGCTCAGCCCGGCCGTTCCGGGAAACGACGGATGCTCCGCAAACACTGGTTCCCACCCGCCCTCGGCTGCCGGTGACCTCAGTTACCCTCCACCCCGGAGGCTGGAGACGCGGCCTGCAGGGCGTGCCCCGTCTGCGCCCTGCCCCGTGCGGCCTGCGTCCTCGGCCAGCACAGGGGAAACGGGTCAGCAGGGTGGGCCTGAGGAAGCCCCAGGAACTGTGGGAGCTCCTCTCCCACCGGGTCCCCATGGGTGACTCTGCCCTCTCCCCACTCGCTCACCCCGCGGGAGCCGGACCTCGCCTGCCAGCGGGATTTCACCTCCCCCCGCAGACAAGGATGGCGTGGACTCCAGGATGGCACACTCTTGGGTTGGAACCCGAGCTCCGTCACTGGGCAGCTGAGAGCGTAGTTGGGGTTCCCTCTACAGAGAATAGAGCATGGGGGAACTCTATGGCAAGATGGGCTCATGGGATTCTGGAGGCCGAGAAGCCCCACCACTGAGGTCCCAGGGTAACTGAGGTCACCGGCAGCCGAGGACTGTGGGAACCAAGTGTTTGCAGAGCATCCATTGTTTCCCAGAACGGCGGGCTGAGCAGGATACCGGGAAACAGAACGGTCACAATCATCACGGGCAGAGATTCGTTTGATATTAGCACAAGTGGCTCCCAGAGGCCATCTGGTTCAGGGCTGGCAAACTCAGATGGTTGGCGGGGGGAGGGGGGGCGCGTGGGCCACAAGCGATGGATGTCCCAGTCTATGCCATTTGCTGAGGTTGATGCTCTTAACCCAGAACCAGGCCTGGCCAATCAGAGCCCTGACTCCTCCAACTACAGTGATTGGTTCAGGAGTGAGCATGTGACCCAGACTAGGCCAATAAGAGGCCTCCCTGGGATTTTTTTGCTGAGCTCTTGGGGAAAAAAGCATTTTCTTTCAGCTGGAGTGGCTAAGCTCATAGAACATAAGCCTGCAGGTGCTGGTGGGCAACTTTATAAAAGCAGAGAGAAAAAATCCCAACCTGCCCTAGAGTGATATCAACACAGAGGAAAGCAGAGGCAAAGGGTGTAGGGAGGGTTCCTGACAATAACATCTAAGCACCTGGATCCAGTCATGACTGAAGCCGTATCTTAGAACAGTTCAGATACACATACGATTAAATTCCTTTTTCTGCTTGAGTGAATTTGAGTTGTGTTTCTGCCACTGGTAATGAAAGAATTCTCACACAGTCCAGAAATAAAGACTGCTACACAGAGCATACAAGTGATTAAACAAATTAATTAGTGAGTAAGTACATGAATTCATTAATGAGGGAATGAGAAAACAAATGGGTGAGCCCTAGCCAGTTTGGCTCAGTGGATAGAGTGTTGGCCTGCAGGTTCAATTCCAGTCAAGAGCACATACATTGGTTGCGGGATCCTCCCTGGCCCAGGCCTAGTCGGGGCTGGTACAGAAGGTAACCAACTAATCAATATGTTTCTCTCTGTTTTTCCCTCTCTTTTCCACTCTCCCTAAAAATCAACGGAAAAATATCCTCAGGTGAGGATTAACAAAAATAAAGCAAAGCATGGGTGAGCCGTGTGCCCCAGGAAGCCATGTGCCCAGGGTGAGCCGTGTCCCCCAGGTGGCCGTGTGCCCTGGGTGAGCCGTGTGTCCCAGGGGGCCGTGTGTCCCGGGAGAGCCATGTGCTCCGGGGAAGCAGTGGGACCCAGGGGAAGGGGCGGTGTGAACCAGAGGAGGAGCAGATTCTATTCGTGTGGTCCTGAGATAGTCACCATAAAACAAGCAGACTGTCAAATGGGGAGGGGAGGGGAAGGAGACCTGAGGGGAGATAGGAGATCAACCGAAGGACTGGTATGCATGCATATAAGTACAACCAACGAACACAGAACTCTGGGGAGGGAGGGCATGAATGGGAGGTGGGGGGGGGGCAATAGTAAGCTATGTACACATATAATACCTTAATAAATTTTAAAAAAATAAAAAAATAAAGCAAAGCAAAAAAAAAAACAAACCGAAAAACAAATGGGTGAGTGAATGAATGAATGCATGAGTGAATGAAGTATTCCAGGAAATGATCCATTCTTGTCCTCTGAGCCTCAGATGCCAACACCTTTTGTTCCTGGAAGGCCTTCTCCATTGCTCCGGCTTTCAGGAGCGCCCAGCCTGTGGTACTTTGTTTGGCAGAATTTTCAATCTGTCTCTCAGGAAGGCAAGTCCCTGACCCTTGGGTGGGCCTGAGTGTTCTCACCATGAAATGGGGACACGAGGCCTTAGCTCATAGATCTGTCACGGTAGTTAGATGAGACCCCAGAACGTGGATAATTCTTCTTGTGGCTTTTTGCTTTCTCGAGGAGGGAGCTGTGATGTTGACGGAGGGGCTGCAGCCCTCCAGACTGGAAGCTCCGGCAGGCAGGGCCTGCGTTTGCTCACCATACTTCATACCGCCCACCTGGCACGTAGTAGGTGCTCAAGGAGTGTGGATGAGGTGGGGAAACGGAACTGCGGAGCCTGCTTCACGTTCCAACTAGCTCATTTCTTGTACTGCAGACGCTCTGATGGTGACAAAGTGTTACCACCATTTCCCGTCCCCCTCACTGCTCCCGTCGTGGGGCCGGGGGACAAGGAAGCCCAGAGGTGGTCCTGGTCCCAGTCTTGGACCAGGGCCGCCAGCGCCGGGTGTCTGTGGGTGCGGTGAGGGGAAGATTTCTGCCGAACTCGCTCTGCACAGCCGGCCTGCCATCACCCCGCTGCCTACGCTTCCTCCATCAGCGCTTTGGCGCCGCGTCCCATGGCTCAGCCTGGGCTGGATTTGATTGATTCTTTATGGCCTGTGGACTCGATGCCCGTGCTGAGCACATGTGGAGGACGAGCCAGGGAAGAGCTGGGGGGCGAGGGGAGGTAAGCAGGGGCGGGGGCGGGGGGGATGCGTGGGCCCGACCCCAATCCTTGCAAAACACAGGGCTTCCCCGGGCCTGACCCGGCCGGGACACCCCTGCCCGCCGCGCCCACACGCCGCAGACTCTGGCTTCCAGAGCGGCCCTGAGCCTCATTTCCCAGCAATGCCCCGTGGAATGGGGATGTCCAAGGCTAGGCCAAACGTCCTCCTGAAAAAATGTGATGCGAGCATCGTTCATCTGTTATTGATTGGGCGGCTGTGCGCGCTGCTTCCAGCATCTCCAATGAAACTGGCTCGGGGGAGAATTTCCTGATTCCCTGGGTAAGTGGATAAAGATGTGGCGGAGTCCGGGGTGGTGCTGGTGGGGCGTCCTGGGCGCCGTGCCCCGTGGGTCTCCCCCTTGGTTACTTAATAAAGAACAGAAAGCAGCCAACCCCATCTCTCTCCCTCCTTCACCCCCTGCGGTAGTGTCCCGTTGGAGGTAGGGGCCTGCTCAGCCTGGGGCCCCCTGGGAATATCTGCCCCTCCTCTTTGGGGGCCGGGGCTGGGACCACCTCATTTCCCTGGGCATCCCAAGAAAGGCTCTGGGGCCGGAGGGTAGGCGGTTCCCAGGGAACGCCGAGAGGTGCTGGGAGCTGGTCCAGTTGCCGGGTTACAGAGAGAAGCATCCAACCCCGAGCTCCCCCTCCGGGGGCCCTACCATTTACTCGCCGTGTGACCCTGGACAGGGGGTTTGCCTTCTCGTGGCGCCTCAGTTTCCTCATCTGGAAAATGGGTGTCACCTCAGCCCGCCTCATGGAAGTTTGTTACCGGGAGCTGAGGCGTGCCTGAGTGCACATACATGTGCTTTGCACGGTGCCTGGCACCCAGTAAGCGTGGTGTTTATGACTGTTATTCCTTGACATCAGCCGCTGGGACTCTGGCTGACTTCATGGGGAGTCCCAGAGACGCCCTGGGAGATAGGATTAACCCCCCCCCCCTCGCACTTCTCCTTCCCTCCCTCCACTCCCTGCACATGTTCTGGGTCCGTGGGAAGAAGGATGAGGACAATCTGAGTCACAGTGCTTGTCATCTGGGTGGGGGAGGGGGGTATATGTGTGGGGGGTTAGGGGCTGGGAGCTGGGAGACCTCGCTGGAGCCAGGGTGTGGCTGGGGAGGTCTGCCCTGGGCCCCCAGTCTCCACACTGTGGTGTGGCACAAAGATGCCTGACAGCCTCCCACCGCCAGGGACACAGAGCGAGGTCTCCCCCAGCCCTCGCAGCTGGCGGGGAAGGAAGCCACCACTTGTGGCTCTTGCCCCGGAGCACCCACGGAGCCGTGGGTCCCGAACGGCCTCACCTGCCAGAGGAGGAGGTTGACTTTTGCATCGCAAAGGGTTGTGGTGCAGCTCCCGTCAGGACCGGGCTCAGAGAGGCCTGAACGACCCAGACAAGTCTCAGCCAAGCCCAGAACAACGCGGACACCGGACAGATCCAGCCCAACATGGCAAGGGCTCAGAAATCTGCACTGGGAAGCGAACCACCGCCCACGGGAGCCACGCAGAACTCAGACCCTGAGCCCAGCCTGGTTGGCCGGCTGCCCAAAGACAAGCCTCATCATTCTTCAAAGACAGTAACGATCCAGAATCCACACAGCATCACTTTGGCAGGGCCCAGGGTGCAATCCAAAAGTCAACACAGACTAGTGAGAGCCATGGAAATAGGACGGCCTGAGCCTGGTACAGGACCCTGTGGAAAACCTAGAGCGAGCAGCAGGCTTCGTGGGGAAAGACGGAAGTCTTTGCCCCCGAGGAGCTGCATCTTGCATCTTGCAATTCCACACTTAAAAAATGGATCGTATACCCAAATATAAAACACAAAAAGCGCAAAAGTTCTAGAAGAAAACGTAGGAAGAAATCTTCGTGATCTTGGGGAAGGCAAAGGTTTCTTGGATCTAGCACCCAAAAACACTGTCCGTAGAAGAAGAGATGGGTAACATCGGACTACGTCAAAATTAAGAACGTATGCTCTTCGAGAGACTTTGCGAAGGAAGTGAAAAGATAAGGCACAGGCTGAGAGAAGCCATTTGCAGATCACATATCTGTTAAAGGACGTGCATCTGGAATGCATAAAGAACTTTCAAAAATAAGAAGAAAGCAAACAGCCCAACCAAGAAAAAAGGGGTGGGGGTGGGGGACAGGGCAAAAGATTTGAACAGATATTTCACCAAGGAAGATGAACGGACGGACGGCAAATAAGCACATGAAAGACGTTGAAGATAATCAATGACCTGAGAACAGATTATTACAGCCTCCCTGAGATACCATCCACACCTACGAGTATGGTTAACATTAAAGACGCACACCATACCCAGTGCTGGTGAGGATGAAACTCATTCACTTCCGGTGGGAATAAACACAGCACAGCCCCTCTGGAATGTGATTTGGCAGTGCTGCGTTGCAGTCCTCTTACCCAAAAGGAAGGGAATTATACGTGTTTAAAGACCCTTGTATGCAAATGTTTTAGCAGCTTTATGTGTCACAGCTGGTAAAAAACCGGGGACCAACCCAAATGTTGGTCAACAGGTGAATGGATAAAGAAATTGTTCTGTATCTATACCAGGGGCTATGAGCCAGCAATTAAAAGGAATAAATGATTGATATATGTACCAATGTGCATGAACCAAAATAAGCGGAGCAAAAGGAGCCAGACCAAAAAGAACATATTCTATGTGACTCTATATAAAACTCTAGAAAATAAAAACAATTTTGTGGTGTGTGTTTTTTTTAATCCTAACCCGAGGATATTTTTTCCATTGTTTTTAGGGAGAGTGGAAGAGAGAGGGAAAGAGAGAAACATCGATGTGAGAGAAACACATCAAATGGTTGCCTTCTGCACGAGTCCTAAACAGGGCCAGGGCCAGGGAGGAGTCTGCAACCTAGGTCCCCGCCCTTGACCAGAACTGAACCTGGGACCCTTTGGTCCGCAGGCCAACACTCTACCCACTGAGCAAAACCAGCTAGGGCGGCAAAAACATTTTGTAGTGATGGGTGCAGATCAGTGGATTGAGGGAGAGATGTTTCTTATCCCAGTTATGGTGATGGTTTCATGACTGTATACATATGTCAAACCTGACCAAAATTGTACACTTGGAATGTATGCAGATCGTTGTACTTCCAGTATAACCCAATAAAGTTGGGGAGACAAAGGAATGGCTTTCTTCTCTGCTGATATGGATGCCCATGCACGTAGCGCCCCCAGGCACCCCTGCACCAGCCAGTCCTCTCGCTGCAGGAAGCACTTCTTGAAGTACAGGAAGATCTCAGGGACCTCGGGGGTTCGATTCCAGACCATCGTCATAAAGCGAGTTGCTTTGGACTGGAATTCATGCCGTTGGCACCCAGGTTCTCAGGCTGAAATGACACCTTCAACTTTCTGGGGTCTCCAGCTTGCAGATGGCAGATCCTGGGACTTCTCAGCCCCCTCTAACTATGTGATCCAGTTCCTCACAGCAAATTGTATACTGACACGCATGTTTTGACGTCGGTATCAATACAGATATGTCTCCTCATGGTTCTGTTGCTCTGGAGAATCCTAACACATCAGGACGCAGGAGTGAAGGACGAGAGGAATGGGGCGGGGAGAGGGCCTCAGGGGATGTGTGATCGGGTCGGCTACAGGAAAGAGTCATTGACTGCCCGGCCCTGAGGCACCACATCGGCTGGGCTTTGGGACACCCCTTGGGGTTGAGCGGTGGGGAGAACATGTATTCACTGGCTCTCATCTCCGAGGGATCAGTTTTACACTTGGATCCAGGAACCCCTGCACTTTTGGGTGGAGCACACCTGGGCTTGGCACACAGGCACCCCAAGAGTGAAGAGGAGCCCCAGGGTGAGCAGGAAGATGGCTGGTAGCCATGGAGAGTGGGAAGGAGCCACAGGACCGAGAGGACAGAGGACCTGCATGGCGGGTAAGAGGCAGCTGATAAATCAGGAGAGCACCAGAGGGGCAGGAGTGCTGGAGCCAGGCCTGGGAGGATGGGTGCGTGGAAGAGCGTGAGACAGGGAGCTGAGGAGGCAGTCAGGCTGAGGAAACAGCAGGACAAGGGTGCGGGGCTGCCCCACGCCTGGCGGGACCGTGGCATCCCTGTGTCCACGGCGGGGCCAGCTCTGGCTTCTGTTCCCCTTACCAGCGGCATCGGTGCTTTGGCCTGCCCAGAATCCATTACCAACCCCGCATGTCCAGGCCCCAAGTTCACCCTGCAGGAGGCACCTGGCCTTTGCCTGGCCACAGCGATTGGCTCAGGGCTTGGCACATGACCTGTGCTGGGCCAATCAGAGCCAGTGAGCGGCAGTGCCAGGACTGCGCATTTAGGACACTGTCCCCCTCTCTTTGGGTGGGTGGGGGGTGTGGGGTTGCTAACCTGGGAAGACGGGAGCCTGGACCTGTTGGGCCTCACAGTGGCACCTGCACCGGAGGAGAGGCCACCTGGGAATGACTGACTCGGGGAAGGAGAGCGAGACATGGAGCAAGTTCTTGGTGTCATTTTAGTGCCGGGATCCCAGCACGCCTGCAAATCAGATCTGTCCTCTGAGTTTTCAGTTACTTGAACCAACAACTTCCTTAAAATAATTAAATAAATAAATAAATAAATAAATAAATATTTTTAATTGTGTTTTTTTTTTTTACAGAGAGGAAGGGAGAGGGATAGAGAGTTAGAAACATCGATGAGAGAGAAACATTGATCAGCTGTCTCCTGCACAACTCCTCCTGGGTATGTACCCGCAACCAAGGTACATGCCCTTGACCGGAATCAAACCTGGGATCTTTCAGTCCGCAGGCTGACACTCTATCCACTGAGCCAAACCAATTAGGGCAATTTCCATTTTTTTACATAAGGGAGTGTGCGTTGGTTTCTATCACCTGTGATTAAAAGAGGCCACCATGCCCCAGCTTCCCTATGTTAGAAACGGGGTAATGATGCGACTCGTCTCCTAGGGGCACTGGGGCTTGTAAGTGAATTATTATATGCAAAATGCTACTCCATCATTTGTGCTCAGTCAGTGGGAGCTGGCGTTAGCCACATACTGACAACTCACGAATCTGTACCTAAAATTCATGCTTCTGAGCTCCAGGCCTTAGACAGCTCCACCCCTCCACCCCTGCCCTGGCCCCTCTCAACTCCCCATGGGACCTAGACCCCACCCCCAGTCCTCATGCCCGCTCAGCCTCCAGTTCCATTGGTGGAAGGTCCCCGGCCTCTCCGTCTCTCAGCCTAGGAACCTGGGGACCTCCCTGGAATGCCCTGCCCTCCCCCACGTCCAGGCATCACCAAGTCTGTTGGTTCTAACTCCCCCATATTTTCGCCAAATGCTCGCTCCTCCAAGTGTGG
Source organism: Vespertilio murinus (assembly GCA_963924515.1). Lineage (NCBI taxonomy): Eukaryota > Metazoa > Chordata > Mammalia > Chiroptera > Vespertilionidae > Vespertilio > Vespertilio murinus. Next base: position 12,214,754 of record OZ004706.1, read on the forward strand.
CCCATGGACCCTCAGACCCTCTGCCCCCCCTCAGACCTATGGACTAAAATGTGCATTTCAGCAACATCCCGGATGACCCCTCCGAGTATTGAAGTCTGAGAAGCTCTGCCCTCCCACGTCTCCAGCTCCTACTTTTCTCAACCGTGGCTGCATCGTGACATCTGAGGGCCTTGGAGGACGCTGGTGCCTGGGTCCCCCTGCAGAGATGCGGATTGAGTTGGTCCGGGGCGTGGTCTGAGCTGCAATTCTAATGTCCACCGGAGGCTGAGACCCGCCACCCCTGCCTGGCCCCTCTCACTCCCCACAGCCCCGCCCTGGGCCAAGTCTCCTACAAGGACAACTAGGACCGTCCTCAGCCTCGCCTCCAGGGCAGCCCGCCCCCCAAACCCACCTCCCACACTCCACCAGAGCAGCCTCTCACCGCAGGAGAAAAGCACGCCCGCCCTAGTTGAGATGGACCACACGGCCGTAGAAATGCAGCTTCCTTTCCCCAGGACTCAAGTCACGGAAAACTCCGAGGGCAGAGCTGATTCCTGGGGTCCAGGCGATCAAATGATGTCAAGAACCTGCTCCAAGAAAAACAAACTAACAGGTGCACTGGACTTCACCAGTTAAAGGTGAGTCCATCTCTTTGGGTTACCTTGGTTCCTTCCTCTGTCTTTCACTGGTTCTTCCCCCCATCTCTTCCCCCCCCCTTTCCTTCCTGGGTGGTTCTCGGGGTGCAGGGCTTGCTGCTAGTCCACATGTGTCCCCTGGCCCACCAACTTAGCCTCAGGCATCCTGTTTTCTCAGGATCTGCAGGTGCTGTCCTTGGTCCCTGCCGTGACCTCTCAGTGGCCCCCTGGCCCTGGTCCTCTTGGTCGCTCGGAACCCCACTTCGGGAGGCACAGGCGGACTGCTGGGCTTGTGTCCCTCCCCCGCAGGCCACAGGCTGGAGCCAGCCAAGCTCTCTCCGATGTGCTAGTCTGGACGCTTCACTTGATGTTGGCCCGAGCCAGCCTGCTCTCCATCCCCGCTTCACTCCCTAAAGTGCCCCAGAGCTTCTGTTCCCTCCCCGCTTCCAAGGCTGGTGCCTCTCCTCCTCCCGCCCCAGGGAGGCCTCCCAGTTCCACTCGCTGGGCTGGGTGCTCCCCTTGCATCCTGGATCCCTCTCGGGCTCCCAGTGACGCTCTCTGGTCCAAGTGGGTCAGGCCTGGCCTGTGAATACACAGGGAGCTTGGGGTGTTGTTAAGAAAGCTTTTCTTGCCCTGACTGGTTTGGCTCAGCGGATAGAGCGTTGGCCTGCGGACTGGAGTGTCCCAGGTTCGATTCTGGTCAAGGGCATGTACCTTGGTTTCAGGCACATCCCCAGTGGGGGATGTGCAGGATGTGCAGGAGGCAGCTGATTGATGTTTCTCTCTCATCGATGTTTCTAACTCTCTATCCCTCTCCTTTCCTCTCTGTAAAAAAAAAATCAATAAAATATATATTTTTTTTTTAAAAAAAAGAAGAAAGCTTTTCTTGGCTTTTAAGACAATTATCAAGGCTGCAAGGCAACATGCTTTAGGGGGGAGGATGAGAGAATCCAAAGCCGTCTTTTCATAACGCAAACGCCCACCCACAGTGAAATGATACCCACACTGTGGGGCGGGCAGGGGAATGTTACTATGTAGTAAAAAGGATCCCACTAAGAGATAAATGGGGACTCTCAGAGGCATGGCGCTCAGTGGAAAAACAGAAGGCTGCCCCTGCGTGACGCTGTTGGCGGGAATGTCTCCACAAGGCGCGTGCCCAGATGGGAAAGCCGGTCCATGTGCCTGGGGCTGGTGGGTGGAGGGAGGGGACTGACCGCAAGGGGCAGGGCGGCCTCTGGGGGCGATGGACATGCTCCATCCTTGATGACAGTGGTAGTTACACAGCCGTGTGCCCTTGTCAAAAAGGACAGATCTGTACCCTTAAAACTGGTGATTTTTATACGTGAATTATTTTTAATAGAGCTGATTAAAAACAAAAACTTTAAAAAGTACCAGTTTTGTATTCCCAAACATCAACCTCATTTTGTATCTGCAACTGACATCCCCCCCATCGGGTTCTGCATTTCACGCTCCCCATGGCCCTCGGGTTCAAGTTCAGATCTGCATTGCTCTCTCCCCTCCTTTATCTCAGACACTCGGCTTAAACTCCCCCTCCCCCCCCCCCCAACACAGGTCCTTCCTGAACCCTGCGTTCTCCATGCGTGGTAACCCACAGACACAACCACTCCTCCTTTGCGCTCTGTCATCATTTGTTTACTTTCCGTTTTCTCCGGAGGCTGTGAGTCTGGGGTCCTTGGGTTTGCCACAGAGCAGAGCCTCAAGGGATGTTTGCAGCAGCAGTTTGGTGGGGCTGGGGTGTTGTTTGCAAGGAACGGAAGATATTGCACAAAAACTGAGCAGGGATCTGGGGCTAAGCCACGTGACCAAGGCAGAAGGAATCCGGAACGGAGGAGGGGGTGTGAGGAGATGCTCTGGGTGGCGAGAGCAGCCGGAGCGGAGGCCCGCGGTGGACACGTCGCAGCATGCGCGCGCGGGGAGTCACGAGCCGACCCGCCTGTTCCAAACAGGCTCACACGTCGTTAGCGAGCGTTTCCCGCGCACCGATCACACGCCCGGAACCGCGGGGAAGTCGTGAGAAGTACGGGCTGTTCCGCCGGTGTCCGCACCACGTTTCACCGCCCCACACACACGGGTCCCGCCTTGTAAAGATCGATTCTGTATTGACAGTTCCTGTCTGCACCCAAACAGGCAGAAAAAAACAGCCCCGCCGGAGCGGCCCGACGACAGCTGGATTTACGACCGCATCTCCAAGCACGCGGGCTGCCAGAGCGCACCGGCCCCGCCGCGGCTCCCGCACCCCCAGACACACCGCTCCCGGCGGCCGGGAGAGCCGGGACGGGGCCCAGGACCGGGCCGGGCCAGTAAACCAACATTTACCCACGCCTGTCCCGTGCCAGCCCCTCGGGCGGGCGGCGGCGAAGAGAGAAGCGCCACTCCTGCCCGGCGGGGTCCCCGGGCCAGCCGGCAAACAGGAACCAATTCCCTCCATGTGTGTTCAATAATGTTTGTGGAGATCTCGTTATTTAACAAACACTTAGATAGTGCGCGAGCCCCGTGCCAGGAAATGTTCTAAGCGCTTTGCAAAGATTAACTCCGTGAATCCTCAGAACGACCATCGTCGGAGCTCCCATTCTACCAGCCGGGAGACTGAGGCAGAGAAAGAGGCAGAGATGTGCTGACATCACGTGGCTGGGGCATGGCGGGACCTCGGGACAGACTCAGACAGGGGGGCTTCAGCTCTGCGCTCACGCTCCTGGTGCTGAGCTGCGTTATATTTGCAGCTGCTGAGCTCCATTCACTCATGCTCCGATGGCCTAGTGAGCACCTACTGTGCACCAGCACCGGGTGCAAGAGGAAGGCCGTCCACCTACTATGTGCCTCGTGGACAAGACTGTGTCTCCCTCGCCTCCACACTGGGCACAGGGTGCAGCACATTAGTGGGGCTTGATGGTGCTCTCTGGGAAACCAAAAGTGCCAGGAAGAGCGCTGGACTTGGACCCCGAGAAGCTGAATCCCTCCCGTGGGAAGGAAAATGTTTTGACATGCTCATCCATATTCAGGTATGTTATACATCCCAGGGGGCCTATATGGAGAGCGTGGAACTGAGATAAGGCCACAGTATCCTCCCAAAGAATGAAGTACTAGCGGTGGAATTTCAGGCATCCACCAAGGAGATAATTTGGTGGGTGGGTGGCCCCCAAGCACGCCCTGTCGCTGATGGCCTCCTCGGAGCGCCTGGGAGTGGGACCGGCGCTGTCTGCTCGAGGGTGCCAAGCGCTCTGCTTAGCGCCGTGAGTCACCAGGCTGGTCACATTGGAACCTGATGGGGAGGCGAGAGAGCACGCCTGCCCTGCAGACAGAGCGGCCCCCGGGGACCAGGCAGGGTCTGTGGGAGCAGAGCAAGGGCCTGGCCCTGAAGCGTCAGAGGGGCAGGCCGCCAGCAGCCATCTGGGCCTGGGCTGGGGCTGGCGCGCCTCCTCTGCGCCGGCGGAAGCCTGGGAGGGTCTGGTGGAGGACCTGGCACCTGGGCAGGAATCTGCCTCACCTGAGACGCCCAGGGTCCGCCTCTGTGGCCCTGTCCCCTGGCCCGAGGCACTGTGTCAGCTGGGAGAGGTAGGGTTTTCCCAAGTTCACTCTGCTGGGCCCATGGGTGGGGCAGAGACGCCGGGTGGGCCTCCTGTCCCCCTGGAAATGACACCCATCGGCAGTGCGCGGGGCCCAGGTACCCCGACACATGGCACCTGGTCTTACCGAACCCTCGCCTCCGCTCTGCGAGGCAGGACTTACAGAGAAGGAAGGAGGCGAGGAGAAGGCAGCCGCCCAGGGCGGCTCGGTGGGAGCTGTGGTCGGCTGTGAGCCTGCTGCTTCCGAATCCTGAGCCCAAGCACAGAACTGCAATGCCATGCTACCACCCACTGGAGAGGAGTCCAGACCTCGCCACTGAGCTGCCCATCGGTGCCCTGAGTCAGTAGCCAGGCATCGGTGGTGGCCGCCCGCACTGGCCCATGGTTCGGCCATCACAGCTGACGCTGAAGCCTGCTAAGTCCCTCCTTGGGCCTTGGATCAGAACCTTTAGTGCAGCCCATGTTAGAAGGCAGACCAGGGAGCTCCTACTGTGCACCAGCGTTGGATGCATGAGTAGGTGCTCCCCCCAACACACACACACACACACACACACACACACACACACACACACACACAGGCACACGGTCAGCACCACTCTCTCTGGGGTCTCCCTCTCCCCTGCCCCGCCTCCTCCAGCGCCAGGAGCTCCCAGCAGGCTGGCGTGGACATAGTCAAGTTCGCCTTGCCCCCCTCAGGCAGAAGGGGCTGTGCCTGTGGCACAAACGCCCCCGTGAGTGGTGACAGTGCTTGGGGCGAGCCCTGCCCTATCCTGAAACGCTGGGCCCGTTGCTGCCCCTGCTGCTCCTGGTGATGGTGTCAGGAACCACCTCGGGGACAGCTTCCCTTGCCCCCGTCACACGGGTCCCAGACCATGGCAACGAGGAGGCCCCGAGAGGCCACTGTGACCAGCGTCTCCTTTAACCGATGAGGAAACTGAGGCCCAGAGAAGACGGAGGACTTCCCCCAAATCACGCAGCCACATCTCTCTGGGGCGGGGCTGGACTCTGTCCCACCCAGGGCAGCGGCCGTTTCCTGGAGTGAGGTGTCCGCAGCCCTGAGGCCTCCAGCGACCCCCAGCGTAGATGCCACCGCCAGGCCCTGTCCCCGGCCCGGTGGAATGCAGCCCTGCCCGCGGCTCCTCCTGTCCTGTCCTGTCCTGCTACTCACATCCCCAATGCCCCGTCCCCACCCCTCCACCCCCAGCTCTACAACCAAAACATTTCCCCATACTTCATTTCATCACCAAAAAATAGAAGCAGACCTTCCCCTTCGTGGAAGTGCTAATTTATTCTCTGCTAGGCAGGCCAGCCCAACCGAGAGGACACAGCCAAGCCGCGCGAGGAAGGCCAGGTGGGCAGCAGCTCTCCCGAGGCCGGGCCGGGGTGTCTTAGCTCTCATTGGGAGTGCCGCTCCGCCCAGCCCAGCCGAGGGGGCAGGGGAGGAGTGGCTCACTCCCCCCCCCCCCCCCCCCCCCCCCCCCGCTGCTGGGTGTAGCCAGCGGCTCGTCCTGGCAGTCCTTGGGCCGGCTGGCCAGGAGGCAGGACTCCTCCTCGGGGCTCGGCTGGGTGGCCGGCCCCAAGGCATCACATTAAGAGTAAATAAAAGCCCAGGGTTGGGAAAAGAACCCGAAAACCCCGCCAGCTGATCCACATCCAACCGTCCAGGGTTGGCGGTCTGTCCCGGGTTCCATCGCATGTGGGCATGTCACGGAAACACGGATCCCAGCCGAGAACGCTTGTGCTCCCACAGCTCCCCCTCAGCTTCCAACTGTTAGTTGTTGTCAATTCTTCTGTCTCCCAGGCCTCCACATCAGGCGCTCCGTGGGCACACCCACCAGCTCTACCTCTAAAATACACCTGGGATCTGGCCACATCTCACATAGGCATCATTTCCTCCTGGATCCAAGCCAGCATCCTCTCACCTACAGTATTGCAGCAGCCTGCCCCCCGACCCCCGCGGCTCCCCACTTACACACTTGTCTCCTATGGTCCATCCAGAGCCAGAGGGACCATTGAAATGGACTTCTGATCTCTTCCCCACCTGCTTACACCCTCCGATGGAATACAACTCTATGTCCTCACGGTGGCCTGCCACGGTGACCTGGCCACCGCCTGCCATTCTAGCTCATGTCCGACAGCTCTCCCCTCACTCAGGTCTCACCAGACACACCGGCCTCTGCTCCTGCTCCTCCACCTGGCCCAACACATGCCTGCCTTGGGGCCTTTGCACGTCTGAGTCCCTCCGATATTCCCAGGGCTTCCTGCCCACTCCCCTAACTCAGATCCCTTTAACCATCCCTCCTCGGTGAGCCCCTCTCTGACTCTGACCATCTCATCTGAAGCAGGATTCCTCCTCCTGCCATTCCTGTCTCCGCTGTGTCTTTCTTCCTGACATTGTATTTCACATCATTTGTTTATGTGATGGTGCCCCCTCTAGAACGTAGGTTCCACCAGGGCCGGGGGTCTCTCTGTGTGTCTCCTTTCATCCCTGTGCCCTTAGTGCAGGGGTGGGCAAACTTTTTGACTCGAGGGCCACAATGGGTTCTTAAACTGCACCGGAGGGCCGGAACAAAAGCAACCTGACCATGCTGGCACTCTCCTCTTGGGCTGCTGGTGAAGAAGCGGAGGGGAGAGCACGAGAACCCTCCGCTCTTTCGGTTCCGAGGGCCGGATAGAACAGCCAAACGGGCCGGATCCGGCCCTGGGGCCGTAGTTTGCCCACGGCTGCCTTAGTGCCTGGGACGGCCTGGTGCCCGGCAGGGTCTCAGTAAATATCTGCTGGATATTCTGTTTGGCAGAGGCCGAGTTTGTATACCTAGCAACACTGCCCACCTGGATGATGTTCTTATCGAAGGGAGGCACTGGATACCCCAAAAGCAACTCCCAAACACTCTTGAACGAAGGTGGTTTTGTTGGCGTACACAGGGATGGCGAGTGATGCCTGCCTTGCTTCGGTTCTGCCCTTCCGCTCCCATGACCGATGTTATTTGTAAGTCATGATTAACCACTTCTTCCCAAGTGAAGGTTTGACATCTTGGACAGGTGATGTTACAGACAGCATGCTTGAACCCTCCCCCCGCCGCCATTCATATGTTTAAATCTGAACCCCCAGTGAGATGGTATTAGGAACTGGGGCCTTTGGGTGGTGATCAGGTTTAGGGGAGGTCATGATGGTGGGGACCTATGATGGTATTGGTGCCCTTCTGAGAAGAGAAAGAGATGCAACAGGAAGGGGGCCGTGTGCAAACCGGAAAGAGAGCCCCCACCAGACACTGGATCTGTCTGCACCTTGATCGTGGGCTTTTTAGCCTCCAGAACTGTGAGATACAGATGTTTATTGTTTCAGCCACCTAGTCCATGATAACTTTTTACTGCAGCCCGAGCAGCTAAGGCAGGTGAGGAACCGCTGGGGGAACCGCATCACAGAGAGCTCCCGGGGCCATGGAAGTCTGGGTATTTTCTTTGACGTGACTCACAGCTGGGACAGACCACAAATGTGGCAGAGGACAGCACAGCCAGAGCGGCAGCACTGCCCGGCTGAAAGCAACGAAGTTCAAGCAAGGTCAGTCTCGTCCCTCATCACATCGGTTCCTGAAAATCAGGCACTGCAACTTACCCGAAGGTGAGGTAGGAGGTGGGTAGAGATTTATGTCTGAAACTCTTTCAGGACCTTGGTTTTCCTCAGTGAAAAACTAGAAACAACTTCATTTGCAACAAGAAAAGGTGGATACGTCAAGTCTTGTAGCTCCGTATGACGGACCACTAGCAGCAGGGTTCTCAGCCTTGGCACCATCAGCATTTGGGCCGGATAATCCTTTGTTATGGGAGCTGTTCCTGTGCATTGCTGGACCTTAGCAACCCCTAGCAACGCGCCCCATTCTCCCCCTTGTGACAACCAAAAATGTCTCCACACATTGTCAAATGCCCTCTTGGGGGCAAATCACCCTCAGTGGAGAAGCACTGCTTACATCCAAGAAAAATAATATTCCTTAATACCGTGGGAAACAAGTACGCTATTATGCTGTGTTAAAAGATGCAAAGTGTGTTTTTAACTATACTTACACATAAAATAGAAAAAAGGCTTGGGAGGAAACATACCAGGATGCGAACAGTAATCTCTTAGGTGGTGGAAGTATGAAAGATTTCCTTTTACTTCTTCATTTTTGTTTTTAAACATCCATTCATTCATTCAATAGATATTTATTGAGTGCCTACCCCATACCAGGCATTGTTTGGGTCAGACACTGGCATTCATTCTATAGAGCTCTGCCTCCACAAAGATCAAGCTCTATTGGGGGAGGAGGAGGGCAGACATTAACCCCAGAATCTATAAAGAACAATACTACGAGAGAGTGATGGAAGCTGTGAGGACCATAAAACGGGGGAGGGGAAAGGTGGGGAGAGCCAGCCTGGCACTTACACGCACTCAATGAGTATTTCTTGAATGAATGAACGGAGAACCCTTAAAGAATTTTAAATGGGGGGGAGGGGCGCTAAGTCATCTGATTTCCATTTTTAAATGATGATTATAAAAATTTTATAAGTAAAGATTATAAAAATTTTAGTTTTGAAACGATAATACAGATTTTTTTCCTTTTAAAAATTCCAAAAGCATAAAGGAAAAAATATAAGGGAGCATATAAAAGTCACGTGAATGCAGCCACTGCCATCATTTCCGTGGACATCTTTTCAAGCATCCTTTTTGCCCTCTCTCTCTCTCTCTCCATTCCTGCCGATCTCTGCCTCACTTTATAAACACATAAAAACATTTTATGCAAGTGGATTCAAACCATTCATGCTGATTTGTAACTTGCTCTTTTCCTGCCCTTTGTAATTTTACGCTCATTACAAACTTTCCACAGTGGGCATATATTACTTTTATAATCCGGAACATAAAAAAAGCAAACAGACCACAAAAAATAAAGTGAAAACCCACAAATGCAGGATGAGGGATCACTGGCTGAGCGAGAAGGCTGTGAAGAAAGGCTTTGGGGTTTAGCTGGCCACAAACTCAGCATGAGTTGACGGCATACTGTGGTTTCTAATTTCAGTTCAGTTCGTTTTATCAGACAACGCTCCAGCTCCTAGTATGGGAAAAGCACTGGGCGATGTGAAAAGGCTTGTTTGTGCTCAGCTCAGGGCAACCCAGTACCTTCCCAATCCCCTTTCCTGTGGCTTTTGAATCAAGCTAATGTTCAATGAGCATTTACTCTGCTCCAGGCACTGTTCTAACAGATTTACATATATTAATTCATTTAATCCCCCCACCAACCGGGCATAGGCCAGCCTGCCCAGGATGACCTGATGTACACAAGATACAACTCCCCAGAGGCCCTGCCTAGAAATTACTGCCCCCCCACGCCCACCCAACCCTGATGCCCCCGAGGCAGCACTAGACCTGTGAGTAATTGGCCCCTCCTCAAGGATTGCTGGGAGGGGGGAAGAATCTGAGAGGAATCCTTATCAACTCAGAGGTAACATTATAATATAAGCTCTGGTCATCAGAAATCTGTCATCAGAAATTACTCCCCCCTCCAACTGTCTTCCCCCTCCCTCTTGCTTCTCCTGGACCCAGCTCACCAGCCCTCTCAGCCCCCTGCTCCACTTAGCTTAGTCCACCTCCTTTTCCGGGCGTCTCTGTGGTCCTGCAATTCACAGTTCTTCCAAGTCAGCTCAGCCCCTCTCAGCATCTCCTCATCACATTCTTTCCCACCCTCCTCTGAGGAGACAGTAGGAAAGGGATAACAGAAGTAGAGTTAGAGGTGATGACGATGATGATGATGATGATACTGGTGGGATGATGATGGCAATAATGATGGTGGTGGTGATGGTGGTGGTAATGGTGGTGATGATTGGTGATGGTGATGATGATGGTGTTGAGGGTGATAGTAGTGATGATGATGATGGTGATGGTGATAATGATGGTGATGATGGTGGTAATGATAGTAATGGTGATGATAGTGATGGTGGTGATGATGGTGATGGTGGTGATGGTGATGATGAGGAGGATGATGATAATAGTGATAGTAATGATGGCGGTGACGATGAATGCTAATATACCTCTTACTGAACATGAATGACCTGATGAGACTTCTCATCTATTCTTCCTTGTAGCCATGAAAGTAAGTGTTCCTCAAGTGGCAGTGGTGTCCCAACATCAGTAGGATAAAAGCAATGCACACTATTTATTAAGCACTTACCATGTGTTCAGTTTGGGATAAGTACCTTCTGCTCACTGTATCCTTTCAGCTTAACATAATGATGGGAGATACGTTTATTACATCCATTTTGCAGATGAGAAGGTTGAATTGCTAAGTAAAGAATAAATTGTGGATCAGAATTAAAAAAAAAAAAGAAAAGGAGGAAGAGAGACTCTAAGAAATGCCTGCTAACCATTGTGACACCCTGAATTCCTGAGAAATGATGATGGGGGGAGAGGGTTGTGTGTTGGATGGGGGGGGGAGGGGGCAGAGAAACACTCAGTTTGCTTCCGAGTTCTGCCCTGGGGGAGGGGTCCATGGGCCTGTAGCTGTGGCACTCAGGAGAGTGGTGAGGGATGTGGGCACCAGAAGTGCCTTTGACTTGAGTGTGTCCCAGCAGGACTGTGGCAGCCTTTGCATTTTTGTGGCATAAGGTGAAAATCTGAAACATTAAAGAAATGGGAGAAAGAGATAGAAACACTAAAAAAAAAGAAAAAGAAAAACCAAAGAAACAATAAAATGTCACCATCTTGCAGGCACCAGGCTGAGCAATGAACTCGCTCATGAGCCCGAAGTTCTGCAGAACCCAGCCTCTAATTCAAACCAGAGGACAGCCCCGGCACTCCTGTCCCAAGCGCTGAGAACACACCCTCTAAGCAAGGCTGGGATGGGAGTCCCCGCACCACGCTGCCCATCCAGCCAGCAGCCTCCCTGGTCCAGCCAGGGCCGAGGAGGCTGTGTCATCACCCACTACTCAGCGTTGGAAGCCCCTCTGCATCCCAGAATCAACCAGAAGCATTCCTTCCTGTGCAATGAGGTGGGCGTTACAGTCCACAGCGCAATGAAGGGGACAACAGACAGCACTGGACTTGGGGTCAGCTCCTGGCCTGCATGAGAGGCCACTACCGCACCCATTTCCCCACAGGAAAACTGGGGACATTCACACGAGCCCCATCTTCCTCACAGGGTAGCTTGGAGGACCAGGTGAGCTTATGCAACTTACTACAGACCCCAAAGAGCAGCGTGCGGACGGCCGCCCAGCCGTCTCTAGGTTGTGCTTAACACTGACAACAGCGGACCGCTTTGAAGGGATGGGTTACAAGAATCTCTTAAGCTCTGGGGGCTAAAATTCCTATGTCCTCAACTGCCATGGACCGGCAGCTCCAGTTCCTGTGGATTCTTTTGGTTTGGTTGTAAGTGATAGACAATGAGAATTGAAAGGAAGAGAGACAGAGAAAAATAGAGGAAAGGAAACACTGTGGAGAAAATGACGGGAAGGGAGGGAGGTGGGCCTAAGAATTGGGATATCATCCATCGTCAGAAGGATTGAAAAGTAACGCATAAAAGGACAGGAAAGAAAGTGAGGTGGGGGAGACCAATGGTGAGGACGAAAGAGGCTGGGGCGGAGCCAGGAGGGGGCGGAGCCAGGGGCAGCTACTGGCACAGCGTCCGTGGGCTCCGAACCATCATCCTAAGTGATGGGGGAGAGAGTCAGGGGGGTGAGTGGCCTCGGGGCCAGGGCTGCATGACTCCTCCAGCCTCACGGCTCTGGGTTTGGGTTGAGGAGAGGGTCCTTGCTCTCCGGACCCCACCAGAGAGAAGACTGTCTGTTTCCGGTGGCTGATGCCAGCGGCTCCATTCTACCACCGCTCAGCCCAGAAAGCCCAGCGACTGTTACCACTCAGATATAGACCTTGGACATGGATGGATGGTTTCTAGAAGGTCACGGGCTGGTGGGGCCTCCGGAGCCAGGCTGTCCTGCCCTCCCTCTCATACTGCATCGTGAAGCTTAGCCAAGGCCTAGAGCGGGGGAGGCCTGCCCACAGCACAAGGGAGGCAGTGGCTGTTCAGAAGCACAGCCCAAGGCTCCTGGCCCTGGAGGGGAAGAGCAGAGAATGAATGGGGTAGAGGGTGAGTGGAGGTCTCCACAGTGGGAGGCTGGAGGGAGGAGGGAGGCTAGAGAGAGGAGGAAGTCTGGGATTGGAAGGATGAGACTAAGGGAAAGAATGGAGGCTGGGGGGGAAAAGATGGAGGCTGAGGGAAATGAGGGAGGCTGGGGAAAGGAGGGAGGCTAGGGGGAAGGAGGGAGGGAGGGAGGAAAGGAAGTGCAAGTCGGGGAGAATTGGGGCTCTCCCCTCTGCCCAAAGCAACTTTCCATGCTCACAGATAGTCGCCAGCACCTAGAAGGCCTGGCGCATTGGAGGCGTTTAATAAGTCATTTGTGTCGGACCCAGAGGCAGAGGAAAGCCATCTGGCGACCCCTCTGCCCTTGACCAGATATACCACTGGCCCGCCCCGGGGCTCAGGCCGGGCTGGGACGGAGGTTAGGATGAGGCCGATCTGGGAGCAGGACTCAGGCTTGGGGTAGGGCTGAGCTTTCTGCCTGGGCTGCAGCTGCAGTGGGTCTGAGGTTAGGGCTGGGACCAGGGCAGCTGCCGGTGTGATTAAGGCTGGGGCTGGCGCCAAGGTCAGGCTGGGATGAGGGCTGAGGGGGGGGGGGTGCTGATGTCCAGCCTGGATTGAAGCTGGTTTGGGACTGGCTCTGGGCGTTGTGTGGTCCCTGCCTGCAGGAAGCCCTGGACTATGTGGTGAGGGGGCTCTGCTGGGCGAACGGCTCGTGGGGCACCATCTACTGGTCAGGAAAGAGCACCGGACCAGGAGTCCAGCTCTGCATCTTGTCCTCCCTCTGCAATGAATGAACAATGCAAGTCTGAGCCCCTCAGTGCTGCCTGCTCCGTGTCACCGGGAGTTGGGAGGAGGCTGTGTGATAACACTTGAGGGTATTGTTTCAAATGTTTCATGTTTTCCAATGACTTTCAAATCTTTTAAAATAACTCACATCCTGTAAAATTCACCCTGTAACGTATACAGTTCAATGGTTTTTTTTTTATTATTATATTCACAAGGTTGTGCAAGCCTCACTGCGTTCTAATTCCAAAACATTCCATCATCCCAAAAAAGAAATCCTCTATCGTTAGCAGTCATTCCTCATTCCTCCTTTCCCTCAGCCCTGGCAACTACTAATACACTTTCTGTCTCTGGGGATGTGCCTTTCTGGAAAGCTCAAATAAATGGAATCACGCATGATATGGCCATTTGTGTCTGGGTTTCTTTCCCTTAGCATGGTGTTTTCAAGGTTCATCTATGTTGTAGCATGTGTCTGTACTTCATTCCTTTTCGTGGCCAAATAATATTCCACTGAATGGATATACCACATTTTGTTTACCCATTCGAATGGGATTATTTTCAGTTCGGGGGTGTCCTCAGAGGGAGGAGGCCAGAGCAGAACCGGGAGGAGGGGCCACATCTGCATGGGGAGGCATGTACAGCCCAAGCAGACCTGCCCCTGGCCCTCTGCATCCTACAAATGCATGAAGGCACTCCAGAAATCCCCTGGATTTTGAGAATGGAGAATTATTGCTACCTAGACTCCTGGTTTTCCATGGCCTCAAACCCTAGGTTGGTTTGGGCACGGGTGGGGATTTCCCGGAGGTAGGGAGGTAGCTAAACCGGGCACACCATGAGCGCGCAACAAACACTCGGACAGACAAGTAGATGGAGAGAGGTCTGTGGGTGACTGGAGGAAAGATAAATGGGTGGAAGGTTGGACTAAGGAATGGGCTGGTGAGTGGAGCTGGCTCTGCATGCTTGCCAATGCCTCCTTTATGCCAGAGAGAGAGAGGTGGACTTTCTACCTGGACAGAAGGCCTAGCCCACGGCACCCTTGGACCAAAGGGACCTATCATTCATCTGCTATCTCCTACTCAGCACCAGGAAGGATTCAGTCTCAAATCTTTGGACTTTCAAACCGAAACGATCGGGTTGTGCTTTTGGCACAGAGTAGGTGCTTAATGCATTGTCCATGGCTGGCTGGCTGGCTGAATGGCTAAAACAACTGGGCACACCTATTTCCCATCCACTTTACAAATTAGGAAAGTGGCACCTAAGGTCGCCCAGCAGACCGGGGGCAGAGTGTGAGAGTGTGATGTGGGGTCTGGGCCAGCAGGAAATCCAACATTCTTTGCCCCCCAACCAGGCAATTTCCTGGTTCCTGGTCTCACCGGGGAGTGGGGGGAGGGCATCTTGTGTAAACCAGAAGAGTCACTGGCAGGCCTTGAATTCTGTGTTCTCCTACCTATGACCAGGAGGTCCCCGAACCGACCCCGTGTCCGTTTGATGTTGGAACGCAGGGTGTGTGCGTGCGCACATGCCCAAAAAGAGAAGGGCAAATGCGTCTTGTCAGCAGCTCCCATCTCCCCGTGTCCAGCTGCATCGGATCAGGTGCGGGGGGCACTCAAGATAAGCTGGTTTTGACACACTGCATATGCCTTCCTACCTCCCAGGGAGGTTGTGACGGCTCCCAGTGACAGGGACAATGACATCCAACATCTGGGGAGCATGCACACGAGGTAACGACTCTGCCTGTCACATGGTAAGTGCTCGGCGAATGGAGGCCGCCTTCATTAGATCGTGGCACTCCGCACGGCCCAGGCATTCTGAGCAGGCTTCACGCTTTTCAGTGCCGTGGGGCTGGGTGTCAGGAGGCCTGGTTCTAACCCCAGCTCGGCCAGTCACTCACTCCCCGTGTGACCCTTGATGTCTAACCTCAGTCTTTCTCATCTGCAGAATGGAGATAACCATGGTCTCGCTGGGGGCAGCTGGGAAGACTGGTTATGTGGGCGCTTTGCGTGCTACAGACGAAGCAAAGAGCAGCACACTACCACAGGTCCAATCTGGCCCACCGCCTGTTTTTTGTTTTTTTTTTGTAAATAAAGTTTTATTGGAACACAGCCATGCCCATTCGTGGGAGCATCGTCTGTGGCTTCTTCCAGAAGAGCTGTGACAGAGACCAGTGGGCCTGCAAAGGCGAAAATATTTACTATCTATCTGTTTACAGGAAGAGTTGGCCAACTCCTGCTGTTGAGCAATTATTCCCAGGCCTGAGCGGCACAGGCCTCCACCCCTTCCGTGGGAACCTGTGGAGAGCGCTGCTCCCAGGCCCACCCTGAGGTTCCCAGTCAGTAGGTCTGGGGCGAAGCCTAGGTATCTCCTTCCCAACGAGTGTCCCTGGTGTTTCTGACCACGTGAGGCCCCTGGCCCAGCATTAGAGACACCGTGTGGTCGTGTGGTCTACAGACCCGGGATCAAACCTGTGCTACGGCCACTTGCTCTCTGTGTGACTGTGGGCAAGTTTCTTAACCTCTCTGAGCATCCTTGTCTGCGGCATGGGGACCACAGAGCCTGCCTCTCAGGGCTACTGGGAAGATCACGTGAGAATCACTATAACGTGCTCGGTCAGGCCTGGCACTCAATAGCCGACCGTGAGCTTTCCTTCCCGCATCCCTGGGCGTTCTCCTTCAGCCCCCGGCAGGCTGTTCCCCGGTTCTATGGCTTCTCGGGGGCGCCTGCCCCCCATCTTCGCAGGCCGGTCCTGCTTCCCCAGCGTTCGGCGAGAGACAGCCCCAGAGGGCCGGGCTGGCCGAGCCTGGAGTCAGCCTATTTCTGACACTGAACTGCCACCCGCTCTGTGTGGACACATTTACTCTCACAATATTTTCTTTCTGTGGCCGTTCTTGGGCCCAGGGCTGACGTCAGAGGAGACAGCCAGCTCCCCACCAGAGCTCCCAAAGAGCAAGATCAGCACCTCCCCATCCCTCCGCTGTCCCATCCCTCCTTCCTGGTCCGAGCTTCTGACACGCGACTTGGCCAATGTGTTGGTGTGAGACCAGGAGAGCGAGAGGGCTCTGGCCCCAGCCTGTCCTGACCTGGGGCTCTCCCGGGGCCTCAGCGGCCTCCTCTCTGCCCGGGGCGGTCTGCTTCCCTGGTCTCCATGGCTCTCCCAGCACCACGAGGCCGTGACGCGGGGACTCCACGAACCCCCTGGTTGGGAGATTCCAGAATTTACCTTCTCACGCAAAGGGAAGGCTAGGGAGAAAGAGAACGGGTATTGTGAACATGGTGCCACACTTCTATGCACCTACAACCATGCGAAGTGCATTGATCTTTCTCCCATCAAGATAGAAAATAAAAACCGAGAAATACTACAAGCCCTTCGATTAGACCTTGACCTTCTCACGGAGGTGAGTGCCACCGTGGCAGCCAGCGCCCTGCATCTCAAGAACCCCAGGGAGCTGGGGAGGGACCAGGAGTCGAGCTTCTCCCACCCACCTGCCACTCACTCAGACTGACAGCGGGGTCACCTGCCACTCAGACTGACAGCGGGGTCAAGTTGCAGGCAAAGGCACTTGCATCCCAGAGCCGGCCCTGCTTGCCAGGGAGGAGGAAGAGCCGTGCTCAAGTCCAAGGGAAGAGGAAATTGCAAAGTCCCCGACCTCCCACAGCAAGCACATACAGGGTGGGGCAACGTAGGGTCACAGTTCTGAGTGCACAAAACACAGCTTATTCTCACATGGTTATGTATGAACCCGCTATCACATTATTTTCCATACAAACCACTGCGGACCCACTCCTGCCCCACCCTGCACTGGTTCCTGGGAGAGCCATTGGGAGGGGAGCCAGAGGACACTGGTCTGGAATCTCAGCACGGAAGGCAGAGGACGTGCCGGACCCTCCTGCCTCGGGGGGAGGTGGGCTGCGCTGAGTGTGGCTGACGGCAGGTCTGTGAGTCAGGTGGACCCAGGTTGGAACTCCACCAAGGCCACCGGTAACTGGGCGACCCTTTCGGGGCCCGGGCTTTGCCAGCTGTGAAATGGAGATGCTAGTGATTCGTACCGTATGGGGCCCTCGTGGGGGCGGAGAGAAGATCGTCCAGGATCGGGGCCTCCGCCGGTTCTCAGGTCATAGGAGGCCCTCGCCAGGGCCACCCCAGCAGGGTGACGGAACAGTCTCTGAGGTGATGCCGGCAGATGCTTCCTCTGGCCTAGGGAACAGCCCCGAGCGTGGAGGCGCTCACACACACACACTCTCCTTTAGAGCATTCCGCACCACAGGCCGGAAGGCAGACATCATCGTCCCCATGTTACAGCTGCTGAAACGGGGGCTCACAGAGGCATCAGGTCCTAGTGGCCCCCATGGCTTGTCCCAGGCCTCTGGGGGCTGACCCCGGGACCTTGCAAGTTCTCGCCAGCAAGTTCTGGGGCAGCTCAGTCAGAACTGTGAGGACACAGCGCCCCCCAGTGGCCTGTGTGCAGCAGCGAGGAGCTGTGCAGGGGCTGCTGCAGCCAGAGGAGGGGGTGCACGTTCTGCTCCTGCCCTCACCAGTCCAGCCAAGGATCGGGGTCACTGACTCCTTGACCCCCCCCGCCCCCCAATATCCCTTCTGGCTCCTTGAACCCCCCAATATTCCCTCTGTCCCACGGCTCTTATCACATCATTTTAATCAGGGAGGAAGCATACCACCTGGACAAACTCTTTGCAAAGAGGAAATCACTGGACCCGGGGTGGAGGCTCTGCATCCAAGGTCACACAAGGAGTCACTTGTGAGCGACCCTGCCACTCCCGAGCCCCAGTCGCCTGTCTCTCCTTCAGCCCCAGCAGGAGGTTCGTGGAGGCTGTGCCCACCGACCCTGTACCCAGCCCCTCACCATTTCTCCCCTCCGCCCTCCCCGAGCCGCGGTGGGCCTGCAAGCCCCCGCCCACGGCCCCAGCCACCCGGAGCCTCGCTCTCTAAACCCTCCTCTGCAGGCTCCCCCCGCCTGCCCCCCACCTCCCCAACATCCCCCTCGTGGAACTGAGCACCAGCTCCTCTGGGCCCCACGGCCCCTCTCAGACCCCGTGATGGTCCCCCTCGCCTGCACTGGGCACCCTCGCCCGGCCACTCGATTCTGGGAGACGGGGGAGGGTGTTGGCGGAGACCGGGGCCTCGGGGCCACGTCATGGGCGAGGGTCCTGGGTCTCCGTGAGGAGTTACTGAGAGGCTGGGTGGAAGGTCCCATCCCCGCGCAGAAGGTGGTCTTTCTAGTACTCTTCACCTACGAGACTGAATATTCCAAGAGGGCAAGACTCCTGTCTCATTTACCTTTGTATCCCTGGCAACTGGCAGGTGACGGGGCCCATAGAGGAAGCGTAACAGATGCTTTTTAATAGGCAGGTGGGATGGTGGAGGCTGGCAAAGGAGAAGGAAACACAGGAGAGCTGCCGTTCACCTGGTGGTTGGGCAGTGACGGGACAGGCAGAGCACTGGACAGAGAGGAGTCGGGTAACCCTCACCCCAGCCATGGAGCTAGACTCACAGCCGTGGGCAAACTATGACCCGCAGGCCAGATCTGGCCCGTTTGGCTGTTCTATCCGGCCCCTCGGAGCCGAAAGAGCGGAGGGTTCCCTTGCTCTCCCCTCTGCTCCTTCACCAGCAGCCCAAGATGAGAGTGCCAGCATGGTCAGGTTGCTTTTGTTCCGGCCCTCCGGTCCAGTTTAAGAACCCATTGTGGCCCTCGAGTCAAAAAGTTTGCCCACCCCTGATAGAGTCTCTTTATCCCCCTAGTTCAGTGGTCAGCAAACTGCGGCTCTATTGATTACTACGTTTGCTGACCACTGCGTAAGGCATTAATCACCCTTACCCAGAAGTGTTGACTTCAGGTTAAAGATATTAGTACATTATTAAAATGTGTTTTGTTTTGTTTTAAGTGTTTTGCCCTAGCAGTGGTCGGCAAACTCATTAGTCAGCGGAGCAGCAAACCGTGGCTCGAGAGCCGCATGTGGCTCGAGAGCTGCTGTTTGCTGACCACTGCCCTAGTTCACGGGGGAGAACAGGCCTCGGAGAGGTCAAGGCCCCCGCCGGAGTCCCCTGGCGATGATGTTGGTGACAGAGCTCACATCAGAAGTCACCTGTCTCTGGCTACAGCCCCGTGCAACTTCCATTTCTCCGCAGAATACAGAATAACAGCTAGTATGTGACAGAAATCCCAACTAGTATTTCTTGAGAGTTTGCTGAAGTTACCAGGTGCTTCCCGCCTGGTATCGCATGGACTCCCCACCAGAAGGGCGGTTGCCATCGATCAGCACCAGCATGCAGGTGAGGACACTGAGGCACAGGGAACCTGAGTGGCCTCGGCAGAGGCGAGCTTCTTACTGCCACGGGAGCCACTCTGTCGCCCAGATGCTGGTGGCAGTTAGTGCAGACAGAAGGGCGAGCCTGGAGCGGTGCATCCTGGGTCTGAAAGTGGGAGGCGAAGAGAACAAGGAGCTACTGACGTAGCCAGGAACTGTCGCCATTGCCACCGTTATTAATAACAGCCTATTCTTACAGAAGCTCTGTGATAATGTATATGAAATTACTCTCACAGCCAGGGCACTGTACGTTCTTCAGAGCACTTTTACATGCACAACCAATTTTTTCTCACCCAAGTATGCAAGGCAGGAGTTGTTATCACAGCCTCACAAAGAAATGGCTTCAGAGGGGTTTCTAGAATCCCTTCAAGGTCGTAATAGCTGGTAAGTGGTTTGCCAGAGCCACAGCCTAAGCTTTTCTGACTCTTATCTGTGCTCTTTTTCCCACACCTGCAGCCTCTCTGAGAATCTACGGTGTGGTACAGGTGTGGTGTGAGCATGTACAGTGTGGGCAAATGTTGTGCGAGCACCTACAGTGTGATACAGGTGCTGTGTGAGCATCTACATGTGTGAGCATCTACGGTGTGGACAGGTGTTGTCTGAGTGTCTATGGTGTGGTACAGGTATTGTCCTAGCATCCATGGTGTGGTAAAAGTGTTGTGTGAGTATCCATGGTGTGGACAGGTGTTGTGTGAGCACCTGTGGTGTGGTACAGGTGTTGTCTGAGCACCCATGGTGTGGTACAGGTGTTATCTGAGCACCCATGGTGTGGACAGGTGTTGTCTGAGCATACATGGTGTGGACAGGTGTTGTGTGAGCATCCATGGTGTGGTACAGGTGTTGTCTGAGCATCCATGGTGTGGTACAGGTGTTGTTTGAGCATCCATAGTGTGGTACAGGTGTTGTCTGAGCATCCATGGTGTGGTACAGGTGTTGTCTGAGCACCCACGGTGTGGTACAGGTGTTGTCTGAGTAACCATGGTGTGGCACAGGTGTTGTCTGAGCATCCATGGTGTGGTACAGGTGTTTCCTGAGCATCCATGGTGTGGTACAGGTGTTGTCTGAGCACCTGTGGTGTGGTACAGGTGTTGTCTGAGCATCCATGGTGTGGACAGGTGTTGTGTGAGCACCTGTGGTGTGGTACAGGTGTTGTGCAGTAGGCTAATGTGAGTGTGATGGAGAGTCAGTGATGGCAGAGGTGAGTGGAAAGAGAGAAAGCAGGACGATTGGGGAACTAGCTAGAGGCTCTGCAGGGAACAGGGCTGGTCAATCCAGACATTTCTGGGCCCCACTTCTGCTCTGCCACACACGAGGCTGCCAACCCAGACTCTGTCACTAGATGGCGCTCTCGGATAGGGAACTGACTGGACTGCCCCTGGCCAGGAAGGGAGACATCTATGGGGACTGCTGACCCCAGTTTAAGGGGCCTACAGTGTCTGCCCTGCCTCTGACGAGGAGGGTCTCTCCCACATCGGCCTGTGTTTCAGAAAGGCCCTATCACGCCTCCTTCACTGAAGTCCAAGGTCCCCCTCAAATCCAAGCAATCGAGCCCAGGCCTTGACCCCAGAGCCTCTGTCTCAGCCGGGCTCTCTCCCGTCTTCCGGAATTGAGTGGCCTGGTGAGGATGCCAGTGCCACCGTGGCGATTGAGGGTGGCTGGTGGGGCCCACAGGAGCTGGGGCTCAACTCCACGAGGGGAATGTTGGGGAGGTGGAGGCAGGCGGGGGGCTTGCAGAGGAGTGTTTAGAGAGCGACCCCGCTCTACTATCAGGCCCACGGTAGCAGGGGGTCTCCGGGGACCTGGGTGCTCGGGGCGGTTAGAGCAAAGGGGAAGCGTGGGATCGTGATGCCGGGGGGTGGGTGCAGAAGGGGCGCCGGCTGTCCCGGCTCTGTTGAGGACTCCCCGCTATGGGGAGTGTGGGGGTGCCGAGGAAGGAGTGGGAGTAGAGAGGAGAGGAGAGGACACGACCACCATGGCAGTGGGGAGGGAGGATGGAGGAATTAGCTGTAACTCACCCTGGATCATGGTCAGGGGCCCGAGAGGGTGGAGAGGGTCCGTGGGCAAGGGAAGGGAAGTGGGACTGACCTCCCTGCTCACTGAGCTGACACAGGAGAGAGAACTCTGGCAGCTACCAGCCAGGCGCTCAATCGCAGCGACTGCAGACATTAATCACAGCCTTCTGAGCAAGCCCTGGGCCTGGAGCGGGGGGCTGGAGCGGGAGGGGGGGGTTTAGGGATAAGCAGAGCAGTGGCTCCGGCAGAGATTCTGAGTTTATTTAGCACTTCCCATGGGACACACATATAAGGTCAGATACAAGGCCCGACACCCAGTTCAATTCCAATTCCAGGTGGGCCAGGAGTAACTTATTAGCATATGTATGTCCCAACTGATGTGGGGGACTTAACTATACTAAAAAAAAAAAAATCATTCCTTGCTTATCTGGGATTCAGGTTGAACTGAGCAGCCTGTATTTCTATTTGCTCAACCTGGCGACCCCGTCTGTTTCATTTCATCCTCCCAGCCACCAAGGAGGATGATTCTGGGACCAGGTACCATCCGCACGTTCACAGGCGTCGTAACCCAGGTCCCCAGAGGCGAAGGGACTTACTTGCCCAGCTAGTGAAGCAGGTGAGCGACGCGGCTGCGATGCCAGCCGGGTGTGCCCAGACCTCACTGACTCTGCGTCCCCACCAGCTCCCCCTCTAATCAACCCGCTCGCTCGAGGGGCGGAGGAAAAGCTGACACCTCTGTTCTCTCGGGAGGCGGCCAGTCAAAAATGGGCTCTGAAGGCACCCAGAGTGAGTATCCTCCATCGGAGAAGAATGGAGCGCCCGTTGCAACGCAGGAGTGGGGCTCGTTATAAACCGTCCAGCGGGGAGGCAGGCCAGTTCGGGGCGAAGAGGTGGGCTCTGGGGAGGGTGGTGGGGTAAAGCCCAGCCTCCGCTGTTACTAGTTGTGGCACTTTGGGCAAAGGACTTGACCATTCTGTGCTTCCGTCTCCCCGTTAAGAAGAGAGGAGAATGCTGCCATGCTGGGGGGCTGTGGTAAGGATGAAGCGGGATAACACGTGCACCAGCGGTGTGAATAGTGCACCCGGTTAGTGTCTAGGTTAGCTCTGCGTGTGTAGCCGAACCGCGTTACTTCACAGAGAGATCGCCGAAGCCCGGAGTGGAAACTGCCTGGCTCAGGGCCACACAGCACAGGAGAGGGTGAGCAGAGCCTCAGTCTCAGGCCTCCAAACCGAAGTCTGTGAAGCCAGTGTTAGAAGGAGGAGGAGGAAGAAGAGGAGGAGGAGGAGGAGGAGGAGGAGGAGAGAGAGAGAGAGAGATTGGCCTCTTGTGACAGGAGAGAGCCTGGTTCCTGACCCTCCCTCCCATCCAGATCTCTCCCCTGTCAGTTGGGACAAAGGAATCCGACTAGGTCCGTCCGAGGTCATTTATGGAACTGAAATCTCCCGGTTCTTGTTCAGCGATACAATATGGCCAGTTTATTTCATTCCCTCCACAAACACCTGTTGGGGGCCGGCCACATGCCAGACACTGTGCTAGGCACACAGGACCGAAAAGCAGGTCGGTCAGTACCAAGAGACCCCAGTGTGGCTGGCCAGGGCTGTGGAAGCCAGAGGAGGGACGCCTGGCGAGCAGGCGGGGGTGACAGGGAAGCCACGATGGAGAAAGTGGTGGTTGATCTGAGCTCTTCAGGGCAAAGATGGTGGCCAGGCACGGAAGGCACAGGAAAGGCCTTCCAGACCGAGGGAACAGCAGGTGGCAAAGCCTACAGGCCAGACATAAACGTGCCCTCCCCCGCCGCCGGGCACATGCCAGGGAGCCCGGAGGTATAGCTGGCTGTGCCCAGTGTTCCCCACAGCACCCTAAAAGCCAAAACTATGAAGACCGCCTTTCATCCCTGCCTGTCTTTCAGCCCCTGCTCATCAGGTCCCGGAGCTATTCCCCCCCCCCCGGGCCCCTCTCTGTCCACTCTCTCCACCACCCCTCACTCTCACCTGGTCAAAGCCACCAACACCTCAAGTGTGGGTACCGAAGAGTCTTTATTTGGTCTCGTTTGATTGAAAAGGAGGCCGAGGCACTGGGTGGAATGTATTTCTTCTCTTTTTAGCTGTTTCCAAATGTGGCAATCTCTTCCCGCAGATACCCGCATTCCCTCGTGTGAATGTTCCAATGCCATGTTTTGGAGAGGATTTCTCTCTTTGTGAGACCATCTTCATTACTCCGTACCTCCTTTACTCTGCTTTATTTTTTCTGTCCTGTGTGCCTAGCATACTGTCCGGCATGTGGCCGGCCCCCAACAGGTGTTTGTGGAGGGAATGAAATAAACTGGCCATATTGTGTCCCTGAACAAGAACCAGGAGATTTCAGTTCCGTAAATGACCTCGGACGTAGTCGGATTTCTTTGTCCAATAGCCAGCGACCCTATCCCACCGTGACCTATTTGCATTTCTACATCTAGAGTGCTGATTCGAACATTAGAACATAATTGTCCTGCTTAAAACGTTCCCACCCATTCAATCATTCACTTATCCATTTAACCAGCTAGTCGGTCACTTCTTCAATAATGTTCGGCTCACCTTGTGCCAAAGATTATTTATTATTTCAGTGGGAATACATCAAGCCGGACGAAGTCCCCGCCCTCCAGCAGCAAATGCTGCGTTAGCACAAAGCTCAGGGCACAGCCTTACCTCCCTCCCCTTTTCGTGCCCTCCCCCTCCCCACTTTCTCATGAAGGAGCAGCTCTGGGTGTGGAGCGGAGAGGTGAGTAGATCTAAGCACGTTCAAATAAGCCCTAAAGCCCTGTGACCACGTCAGTCTGTGTTTCTTCTGGGTGGAAGGAAGCCTTGAGGGATGAGGCAGCCACGAAACAAATCTGGGACGTTGAAGCAAAGGGGCACTTCATGGGCAAAAGGGCATCAGGTGTGTGAGTCGGGGGGGGGGTGTCTTTGCCAGGCTCTGCCCCTGTTCTGTGTAGCTGTGCCCTGCGTACCGCTCTGTGAGACTTTGACAAGTGGATTCTGTTGTTTTATGTGTTGCTCGTAGACTACATGCTGTGGGAAAGGAATTTTGAAATACTGTAATGATATCAAATTCATGCGATTATTGTGAGGTCTGAGAAAGATAATGGATGCAATGAGATTTCACTCTGTGCTTGGCACAGAGTCAGCTTTTAATAAGCATGTGCTGATTTTAGAAATGTGAGATCGTTGTCATTGTTGAAAGCAAAAACAAAAATTGCCCTGGCTGGTGAGGCTCAGTTGGTCGGGCATCATCCCAGGCACTGAAAGGTTGCCAGTTCGATTCCCAGTCAGAGCCCATGCCAGGGTTAGAGGCTTGACCCCTGAGAGGGGGTGTGCAGGAGGCAACCAATTGGTCAATGTTTTGCTCTCACACCAGTCTCTCTCTCTCTCTCTCTCTCTCTCTCTCTCTCTCTCTCTCTCTCCCTCTCTCTGTCTTCTCTCCTCTCTCAATAAATTTAAAAAATATTATGAGGCATGGCCTGTTTCATTTGCCACAGAATCCCCCTGCACCTCGCACAGTGCCTGGTACATAGTGGGAGCTCAATAAATACTGGGTGAATAATATTTATACGGAATGGAAAGATTAACAACAAGAGGGATAAATGCTCACTGGGTTCATTATAAGAAATGTACTGAACGGAATAGGAATATAATGGAGAGACCTTTACAAAACCTGCCAGGAAAAGTCCTCATTCTTGCAGACGTTGCATATGAGTGAGCTCTGTCTCTGTTCCAGGCACTTTTCCCAGTGCAGGGACGGGGCAGTGAGCAGAGGAGGCCAGGTCTCTGTGCTCACGGAGCTCACATTCTAGTGTGGGGAGACAGATAAACAAATGAACAGAATATGATATACCGTAATCATAAGTGCCGTGAAGAAAAATAAAGCAGAGTAAAGGAGGTAGGGAGTAATGAAGATGGTCTTACAAAGAGAGAAATCCTCTCTAAAACATGACATTGGAACATTCACACGAGGGAATGCGGGTATCTGCGGGAAGAGATTGCCACATTTGGAAACAGCTAAAAAGAGAAGAAATACATTCCACCCAGTGCCTTGGCCTCCTTTTCAATCAAACGAGACCAAATAAAGACTCTTTGTAGTGCATCGCCTGCAAGTTGAACAGAGACACACTCCACATGAAACTGCAAACCTTTAGTTAATCTGTTTTTGTTGTTATTGGAATCCTAAGTACCTCCTTTATCGCAGATGGCTCAAAACCTGCAGGGAGAGCGATGCTTCAGAAACACAATGCCAAATGAGAAACAAAAGCCCTCAGCAATGGTAATGGCCTCACAAGAAAGAACTTGAAATTGTGAACGCACCCCTCGATGAGATTAAACGGTCGGAGGCAAATGATGCTAGCCCCTAAGAGGAAAGTATTCGCACGAATCGTCACACAGATCCCACGCACGAGGCTTCACACCAGACTCAGCGATTTTCCATTTGGGGAGTTGTCCGCCAGCCAGTCAAATAATACTAGGGAGTATCAGTTATTTGTAAAACTGGGAGTTTTGTGGCTTTCAAGAGGAACCTAGCCCAGATCTATATGTAAGGAGCTTCAGTCTTGCCCCAGGTTGGCACATGTTTGTCATTTATTTTTATTTTATTTACTAGAGGCCCGGTGCACAACATTCATGCACTTGGGAGCTCTTGGGGGATGTCCAACTGACTGCTTAGGCCTGCTCTCTGTCATCAGTCATCAGTTGAACATCCTTAGTGCTGCTGCAGAGGTGGGGGAGGCTCCCACCTTGACCGCTACACTTGCTAGCCCTCAGCTTCTGGCTGAGTGGCGCTTCCCCTGTGGGAGTGTACTGACCACCATGGGTCAGCTCCTGCATTGAGCATAAGCCACCCCTAGTGGTCAGTGAGGATCATAGCAACCGGTCATTGGGCCATTCGGTTGATTTGCATATTAGCCTTTTATTATATAGGATTATTACTTTACTTTTTAATTGAAAATTTTCTGTTCGTCTTCAATTTTCAGTCTCATTCCCCTCACCCCATAGGCACTGTTCTCAGGTTCTTTGTCCATTTTATTTATACTTATAACGTATAAATACACTTACATCTTAAATACATAGATAGGCATTATATGAACAACATACGATGTGTACTAGTATATTTAATGTACTTAGGTGACACATTGTTGCATGTCTCATTCTGCTTCTTTGAAATGTATTAATATTCATTAATGTAGGTCTAGTTCTCTTCTTTTGACTGTTGCATTCTATTGCATTCTTTCCATATATTCTATTTTATTTAGCAATTCCTTATTGAAGAATGGTTATTTACAGCTCTGTTTTATTATAAACAAGGCTGCAATAAACATCCTTAAACATCTCTCTTTGTGTACTTAAGGAAGAATTTCTCTGGAGTTTATACACAGGATGGAAAGTGAGAATGCCCTTTGTCACAGTATAAAGTGAGAATGCCCTATGTCCCTACCACTAAATACCCCCAATTGGTCCCCAAAATGGCTGCACCAGTTTTGCCTTCCCCTGCCAGTGATGTGTAAAAGTTGTATTTCCCCCCACATCTTGGCAGTTTGATATTATCCCATATTATATCTTTGGATTTAAAGTTGTATCCATTTCTCACTGTGTTTTCATTTCTCTGGTTATTAGTCAGGTTAGACATCTCTTGTTCCTGTTTACTAGTTGTTCTGGTATCTGGTTTCCTGGTTCTGTGAACTGTTTGCCTATATCTTTTCCTTTTCACATTTTTATATAGAATTCTCCCCCTCCTTTTTTTTCTTATTTGCTGTTCATTTCCAATATTAAAGTCAGTCACATATATTGAAAATATATTCTCCTAGTCTGATAAAGAACTATTATCAACATACACAAAGAACTCTTAAAATTCATCCGTAAGAAAGCAAACAACCTGATTTTTAAAAAATATATATTTTATTGATATTTCACAGAGAGGAAGGGAGAGAGATAGAGAGCTAGAAATGTCGATGAGAGAGAAACATCGACCAGCTGCCTCTTGCACACCCCCTACCGGGGATATGCCCGCAACCAATGTACATGCCCTTGACCGGAATCGAACCTGGGACCTTTCAGTCCGCAGACCGATGCTCTACCACTGAGCCAAACCGGTTTCGGCAAACAACCTGATTTTTAAATGGGCCAAAGAGTTTAACAAACACCACCCGGAAGACACACAGATGGCCAGGAAGCATATGAGAAGATGTTCCACGTAACATGTCATCGGGGAAATGCAAATTAAGATAATAATGCGATATACCACAATACGCCCATCAGAAAGGCCCAAATCCAAAACACTGGCAACACCAAATGCAGATGAAAACGTGCGGCCACAGGAACTCCGACACACTGCTGGTGCGAATGCAAAACGGTGCGGCAACTTTGGAAGACAGATGAACCGTTTCTTATAAAAACTAAACACACCCTTACCATAGGACCCAGCAACTGCGTCCCTTGTTCTTTACCCAAGTGAACTGAAAACTTATGTCCACACACACATGAACCTGCACAGAGCTGTTTATGGCAGCTGTAGGCATAATTGCCAAAACTTACAAGCAACCAAAATACGTTTCAGTCGGCGAATGGATAAACTGTGGAATATTACTCAGCGCTAAAAAGCAAGGCGCTGTCCAGTCATGCAGAGACACGGAGGGAACGTACATGCATGTGATTACGTGGAAGAGGTCCATCTGAAAAGACTACATACTGTGTGATTCCAACTATATGACACTCTGGAAAAGGCAACCCTGTGGAGACAGTCAATAGGTCAGTGGTTGCCAACGGTTGGGGGTTGGGGAAGGAAGGGGTGAATAGGCAGAACACAGAGGATTTTAGGGCAGTGGAACTAGTTGTCTGGCACTATGATAGTGGATACTTTTGCCCAAACCCACAGAATGTACAACACCCAGAGCAAACCCTAATGTAAATGACTGGCTTTGGCTGACAATGATCTGTGAATGGAGGTGCAGCAACACTAACACATTTATCATTTATCATTCTGGTGGGAGGGTTGATGGTAGGAAGGCTATGCATGTGTAGGGGCAGGAGGGGTGGAAAATCTTTGTACCTTTCTCTCCATTTTGCTGTGGAGAGCATATGAGTGAGCACTGTCTCTGTTCCAGGCACTTTTCCCTGAACCTAAAACTGCTCTTTTTTAAAAAAATGTCCTGTGTTTCAATTTGTTACACAAGTGTATACACTGCCCCAAATTCCACTTTAAATGAGTAGATTGTCTTGGGTGTAACTTTATTATATGTTTATAAAATTGGTTCTAATAGAAATGTAAGATGTGCTGTGCATAGAACCAAGTAAAGGATAGAAACAGAGACCGAACCAGGAGGCTATCCCAGTAGGTGAGAGGTAAAGGTCATTTGGACTTTGCCTGTGGACACGGAGAGAGTATATTCAGAGGCAAAATCAACAATCTTGGTGACTGGTTGAGCAACAAAAGTGTCTGACCTGAACAATGGGGCAGGGAGTGGTGAGTGGACTAGACTCTGAGCTGGGGAGCCAGAGGGAGATGTTGTTCCCATCATTCTAAATGCAGGAGTGCCTTTTGTCTCGGGGGAAACTGAGGCAAGGGCTTCATTCACAGTATATGGTAATGATAGAGCCAGAACCACCCAAGTGCTCCAGACTCTCACCGGCCGACAGCCCCTTTGGAGCGAGGCAATCTCCCTCCTTCTCTGTCGTTCGTCATCCCAGATGGATAAGCAGGCAGCTGACCTTTCTGAGTCATCCGGCAAATTCCAACAGCGTCCTCTTCGGAGACTCTCTGGTCTCCACTGGGCAAGATCTAAAAACCAAGCTTCAGTTGGATTGCAGAAAAGGGGAGTGAAATCCTAACACGTAAGAAGGCCAGGGGAAAGGATGCCAAGGCCCAGATACCTACTCTAAGAAATAGAAAGCATATGTTGAGCCTCTAGCAAAATCCACTTCTACAAATAACACCACCGCCTTGGGGAGCAGCAGAGACATCTGACCAGGCAGCAGCTGTGCGAGGATGCTATTTAAAGACTCGGCGTTTGCAGCCCAAGGACGCTGGGCTTAAGGTTGGATGGGAAGGCAGAGGGGAGACAGCAAAGACCGAGAAAAGAACCAGACTTGGGGAAAACACCACCAGGTGGTTGGCTGCGGATGTGACCCCTGACTATGTTAAATGAACTCATTTTAATAAAAAATTCTGTCTATTCATTTCTGAGTAAAGTAAGTGTGTTCATTCATGGAAAGCCCTCGGCACAGCATCCAGCACACAGTGCTCACTGGGGGGAAACTGTCATTATTACCATTATTTGTCCATCTTCCTACCTGCATATAACTGCCCAGAGATGGAGAAATGCTCCCCTATCATGTAATGTCACCGCTAAGTGGTAGGATTTATAGTGATTCTGCTTTTAATTCTCCTGTGTATGATATATATATATATATATATATATATATATATATATATGTAAATAAATCTAGGAATTATTCACAATGAGCCTATATATTTTGTAAAAACAGTAAGTCATTATTTTGGGGTAAAAAAAATTAAGGCTCTAGAGCAGGGGTGGGCAAACTTCTTGACTCGAGAGCCACAATGGGTTCTTAAACTGGATCAGAGGGCCGGAACAAAAGCAACATGACCATGCTGGCACTCTCATCTTGGGCTGCTGGTGAAGGAGCGGAGGGGAGAGTAAGAGAACCCTCCGCTCTTTTGGCTCCGCGGGCTGGATAGAACAGCCGAACGGGCCGTAGTTTGCCCACGGCTGCTCTAGAGTCAGACTTTAGCCTACTTTTAGACCCCAATTCCACTGCTTAGTAGCTGTGTTACCAAGAGCAAATTATTTTATTTCTCTGAGTCAGTTTCCTCCTGCATAGAAGGGGATAAGAGTGTGATGTGTGACCCACCTCACTGGGTGGTTGTGAGCATTAGATGAGATAATCTAGGTAAAGATCTTGGCATGGTGCCTAGCGGAGAGTAAAGTGGGAGCAGTGATGACTTGTTAGTAGCTGTAGACGTGGTAGCGGTTGTGTTACCTCCTACCAGGGCAGGGACCATGTCCCGTTCTCCCCGGTATTCTTGGCATGTCACAGTCACTTCAGAAGTGGTGGGTTAGTTGGAGCCACCTCAGCCACTGTCTTGGGAACATTTTCTCTTAAGTTGGAAAAAAGGGTGAAAAGTCCACAAGTACCTTCCCCCTCAAGGTCAAGGATTGGGTCCTTCTGGCGATTAGTTAGAAGCACTCGTTATTTCTCTAAAAACCTTTAAGATCTCCCTAGAGGGTCCAGCCACTGTTTCCTTCTTCTCCCATCTGACGGCCAGCCAGAACCCAGGGCCATGGCGCTCCATGACCCAATGCCGTTCTTCATGCCCTGTGGTCCAGGCATCCCCGGGGGAGTCTCTGGTAATGCAAAACCACAAGTAAACAATTATGGAGAAACTGCAGCCATTGACCTATTGACTATATGTGCACCTGTGGGGTGCACTGAGGGATGGTATTCTTTTGTTGTTGTTGCTGCTGTTGTTAATCCTCACCTAAGGATATTTTTCCATTGATCTTTTGGAGAGAGTGGAAGAGAGAAAGACCGAGAGAAACATTGATGTGAGAGAAACACATCAATTGGTTGACTCCTTCACATGGGACCAGGTCCCAGGCGGGGGAGTACATGCCCTTGGCCAGAATTGAACCCTAGACCAGGGGTGGGCAAACTTTTTGACTCGAGGGCCACAATGGGTCCTTAAACTGGCCCGGAGGGCCGGAACAAAAGCAACCTGACCGTGCTGGCACTCTCATCTTGGGCTGCTAGTGAAGGAGTAGAGGGGAGAGCAAAAGAAGTCTCTGCTCTTTCGGCTCCGTGGGCCAGATAGAACAGCCGAACGGGACGGATCCAGCCCGCGGGCCATAGTTTGCCCACGGCTGCCCTAGACCCTTCGGTCCACAT
Source organism: Vespertilio murinus (assembly GCA_963924515.1). NCBI lineage: Eukaryota > Metazoa > Chordata > Mammalia > Chiroptera > Vespertilionidae > Vespertilio > Vespertilio murinus. The sequence continues at coordinate 12,246,099 of OZ004706.1, forward strand.
GCCAACGCTTTATCCACTGAGCCAAACCAGCAAGGGCAGGGATGGCATTCTTTATGTCTGAAACAACCCTTCAGAAGGAGGGACTCCTTCCGATATTTCCAAATGCTCCACAGCAAAGGTATTTTTGTTTTAGAATATGAAATAAAATGAGAAATGAAAACTTTAAAACACCCCTACACTTTGCAAACATGGTCCTAGGATGTCAGTTTAGGCACAGTGACCGAATTCCTCCCACTTTCTCCTCGAGTCCCGATAGGATGCAGAGTTTGGGTAAGTGGGAGAGGGAGGACAGATTGTACCCACAAAGTTATTCCTGTTATTTGTGGCTGATAAGCCTCAAGTCACCCACATTCACACACAGTACATTGGAATAATACAGTGTGTGTTTTTTAATCTATTCATTTGATAAGTATTTCTTGAGCACCTACTATGTGCCAAGAAACATTGTAGGTGTTTGTTTCCTAAGTCTGACAACCCTATACGGAGGGCTCTTACTAAAGGAGAATGCAACGACAGTGGAAATACATGCTTAGGAGATACAACAGCTGTGTTGTGGCTCGAGTGACTACAAAAATGACCGAGTGTCAGCTACATTAAACCTGACGCTGAAGGAGACAGTGATGTGTGAGTATAACAGTGAAAGTGACTGATTGGACAGTCCAAGGACAGCTGCGCACCGGAGGGGGCTTGCTAACTATTGGTGGGACTGTGCGGCCGTGAAGGTAGGCGAGTGCCAGGGACAGTGAAGACAACTGAAAGGGCGACCGCTGGGCACGCAGTCCGAGCGCTACGCTGCACACAACAGCTTGGCGTCTGTGGTCATTGGTCACAGTGTTTGCATCTCAGACAGTGACGTCAAAAATGAGGGGCCATTGCCAGCAACAATGGTGGGTGACAGTTCTGCCCAGGGGATTGGATCTGTGGCTAAGAACGGTGATGGAGTGGAAGTCAGTGTGGCCATGACTGAATGCTGATGCTGCGGAGGCAGCAGCTGCAGCACCCAGGGAGCCCGGCATGGCACGGAGACAATGGATTTGGGCAGCATGACTGGCAGTGACAGGAAAGGCGGCTGCGGTTCAGAGTGACGGTGTGCAGCGCGGGGGTGGAGGGGTGGGGGGCGGGGGTGCGGCTCTGACCCCGCTTGATGGGTCTGAGGCTGTCTGCATCTGCTTCATCTGCTGGGCTGGGTGAGGCCAGCAAGGGAGCGCCAACGTGGGACGTAGAGTAAGTAAGGTGACCTGACGTCCCGCTTTCCAAAAATTGGGACTTTTTTTTAAAACGCCGCGGGACGCGGGACAAATTGTTAAAAATCGGGACCGTCCCGCCCAAAGCGGGACGCCTGGTCACCTTAACGTGTAGCGTGCGACAAAGTGCGGGTACGGGACTTTAGCAAACAGACATGTTTTCTCCAAAACACCAAATACTAACATTGGGAGGAGAGGCGGGATCAAAAAGAAAAAAAATGAGTTCAAGACACCACGATTGGTTGATGCGGGCCTGTTAGCCAATCATGTCTGAGCGGTGTCAAGCCTCTCCACCAATGAGAATACGCCCGGGGACCAGCCCCAGGTCCCGTCCCCGCCTTGCACGTGAACGTAATGTTTTGGAAAAACGGAGAGAGACCTTTTGTGTACACCTTCCCACCATTCAGTGAAATAGGATCCCAACCCCAGGGCTGCGTCAGCCAGGGACGGTGGAACCCAGTTAGAACTTTCCTAGAAGTTTGTATGTATGTGTGTGTGTGGGGGGGGGGGGGAGAAGAGGGGCGGAGGGGTGGAGCGAAGGCGAGCGGCCAGGCCAGCACTCGGCCTGCCATTGGTGGAGAGCGCGTGAGCGACGCAGGCCCCGCCCCCTGGGGCACGCCCCCAGCACGTGACCGCGGCGCGTGAGGCAGGCTGGGCCTCCCCCTCTCCGCCGGTAGCCCTTCCTCGCCAGCCTCAAGATGGCCGCCTTGCGGCGTCTCGGGCGCTGTTGAATGGAGAAATCTTTATTGTTCCCTTCGGGCAGGAGTGTTCGTGTCCTCCATGGCGCTGTCAATAAAGAACGGCAGTTTGAATCGGTGCTGAACAGGTAACCATAGAAACGGGGCTAGGACGCAGCGTGGAGACCCCTTCGGTGGCTGAGGCTTGAGAGGCGCCCCCAATGAGGGGACCGCAGGGACAGAGACCCTTCCGCGCGTCGAACTCCGCGGGCTCTGCTTCGTCCCCGCCGCCCCTTGCCCCGGGGCCCCCAGGAGCGGCCCACACCCGGGCGCAGGCTCGGCTCTAATCTCCGGCGGAGGAAGGCGGCGGGTCCCGGCTGGGCCCTCCCCGCCGCGGGGGCCTCTCTCCCCCGGACCCGCCCTAGCCCCGCACCCCGCGCCCCGCGCCCCGCACCCCTGCGGATCCGGCCTCGCGCTGCCGCCGCCGATCTTCTCGGTCCTCCCTCCCCCTCCTCCTCCCCCTCCCCCGCCGAGTCCCTTCGCCTGCGCGGGCCATCTGGCCTAGGGCCAAATCCGCCCCCCAACGCCCCCTCCCCAAACTAAAAATGGAGTTTACGTTTTTTAAATGGGGGGTGGGGGGAGCGGGGAGGAGGAATATTTCATGTGAATTGTGACAGTTATATGAAATCAAATTTCGGAGCCCGTAAAGGGAGTCAGTCTCGTTGGAACACAGCCAGGCTCATCGTTTATGTATTGTCTGCGGCGGCTTTCCTGCTGCAGGAGCCGCGCCGGGAAAGCCCCACGTTGCATGGCATCGATCGCCTGGCCCACAAAGCGGAGAATGTCTGGCTGGCTGGCCCCTCGCAGAAAGGGTGCCGACCCCTACCCTAGACACAAATACACCGGGTCGATGTTGTCCAGTCACACCTAATGGGTCACGTCACACCTAATGGGAAACCCTGGGTACACCCGTCCCTTGCACTCCCTTGCTGGAGAGCTGTTTGACAAAGCACTATGACTTCCGTTATCTCTTCAGGTCTTAATGGTGTATTAGTCAACGTGGGAATTGTTTCCCCTACTTTAATACGACCCACCCAGCTCCTACCAGAAGTCAGGTGGTTTATTTACATTCAGACACAGCATTTTTGTGCTAACAACACTTTATAGGCAAGTGTCCATGTTTCCACGTAAGAGGAGGAATCTTAGTTTGAGCCGTTTAAGGGGGTCCTAGATCACAGGTTGTATAGGTCATGCCTGGTGACCAATGCCATATTCTCAGAATTTCTTTCAACTCTCTCAATCTGGGGGTATTGGTTCTTCCTTGGAATTGTACCCAAGTCTTTTGTGTGGTTTGTGTAGATTTAATTACAACCCCAGAATGAAATATATCTCTACTTGGCTAAAATCTTCGAACTTTTGCCACACTCCATTTTCTAGGAGTTTATATGCCTTTCATATAAGGCAGTAGTTCCCAAACCTAGCTAATCATCACTAATTTATTTATTTGATATATTTTTTAGTAATTTCAGAGAGGAAGGGAGAGGGAAAGAGAGAGAGACACACATCAGTGATGAGAGAGAATCATTGATCTACTGCCTCCTGCACATTCCACACCGGGGATTGAGCCCACATCCCGGCATAGTCATCACTAATTTAACAAGTGGTTTCAGAATATTATGTTTGCATGCATGCATTCATAAATCATTCAGTATTTGTTGACCACCTACTGTGTACTAGGGATGGTCCAAATCCTTGGAAATACAGCGGTGAAAGGATCAGTGTGAACTTTGTCCTTCCACAGAATTTAAATTATATGGGGGCTTGGGCAAATGGTATACAAGTAAACAAAGATGACTTCAAATACAGCTGTCAGCGCATCATAATAACAAAAGAGTAGTTAATATTTATTAATTCCTGTGTTGCCCTGAGCTCTTTGAGTTCGTTTTACACTAGGTGCTTGATTTGCATGGATTATCTTTTAATCTTCACACCAACGTTATGACGTAGGTAGTATCAATACTACCATTTTAAAGATGAAGGCACTGAGACTCAGAAGAGATTTACAAGGTTACATAGCTAATGCATAGGGGAGCTGGGATCTGAACCTGAACTGATCGCACTCACCACCCTGCATTAGTCCATCTGTTTGTCTTTCCTACCAATGTGGGAGGTCCTCAAGGGCAGCCTTCTGTACCAGCTGCTCGCCAGTGCCCACAGCCAGTCATCTGGTAAATATTAAATAAACAAGTCCAGGCTGTTGGCTGAGCAAACATTTGAGCGCCTGCTCTGTACCAGACACCATTGTGCTGGACCCTGTGAATACCATAGTAAGCAAGATGGCCCTAACACAGCGTCTGAGACTAAAGAAATAACAGAGTTATTCCAAATCGTGGCAGCTAATAAAGGAAACCAAGTGCTAACCCGAAAAGTTTACGCTGAAACTTGTTGAGTGACAAGGATGCAGCCCAGCAAGAAGGGAAAAGGGGGAGAAGTGGGAAGGCAGGACTTTTCAGCAGGTGCAGAGCCTGTGAGCTGACAGGAACTTGGGGTGCTGAGGAACGGAAAGAAAGGAGTGGCTGTGCTGTGGTTCTCAGTCCGGTCCGGAGCCCCTGGCCCTGGACACAGCTTTGCTGCTGGCAGAGCTGCGTGCCCGCGGGCCAGTTACAGATCGGTTGTCTGATCTGCCAAATGCGGATAATGGTACCTCCTTAAAGGTTATTGTGTGGACCGCGTTAGAGAGCATGTAAAAATAGGTTCCAAGTTTTCTTGTTGTTATATATGTTGCCAAATTCCAATCAGAGGAAACTAATGAAAACTGGCCCCAAATGGAAACTTATGTAAAATGGTAAATGATTACAAAAATCCAGAAGAATGTTATAGACAAAATTGAAGGGGTGTGTTTTTCTGTCTTTTGGGAGAAGAGGAACAAATCATATTTTTTCTTAATGTTTCTCTTAAGAGTTGAAGTTATCCAACTGGGATGTAATTTTTTTTTCAACCTAATTATACAAATGTCTATTTAGAGCATTTTTCATCATTTTGGTGTTTTAAGCTCGAAACGGTTTGTTCCTCCATGGCACACATGAAAGAGGCATGCTAACAAAATGATAGGCTTCAGGCTCTAGTTGGAGGTCATTTCAAAATTTGTTTGCAACTGATTTGGTTTCCTCTAAAAGTTTTCAAAATAATGTTGGATTATTTTCAATGCCTTGCTTTAAATACGTTTAAAGCAACTAGGGGACTTTTTAAATAGGAAAATGATGTTTGGGCCAGGAACATGGAAAATTACCGAGGCGGTAATAAATGGAGCAAACTATATAAGATGGGCAACGTCAAGGTTTGCTTTCAACTGTATCCAGTGACCAGATGGCACATGTCATCAGAAGATATGATCCAGCCCAGCAAATGGAGCACGGAACCGGACAGAGAGTGGCATGTTAATGCAATGTTCAACAACAAGCCCCGAATTAAATGGCTATTTTAGGGCTGGGTGGGACCTTCACGTTTAAAGGATTGCAGTTTCACTCTGTGATTTGGGTCTGTTGGGCTCCAGTAAAGAGTAGGTGGTAACACCAGCTCTGAAGGGTAATGTAAAACTGCGGGAAGAGCCAGGGCATACTGATGTGTTTTTCAATCTATTTTATTTCGGTTCAGAGCATCATTGCAGACAGGCAGCGCCGGAAAAAGAGCCACACTCGAACAATGCTCAGCTGCTTTAGGAGATTGAGGAGGACTGGGTATAACTAAAATGTGGCTTATTTTCTTGGACTGCCTGTCTGCAACGAGGCTTTGAACTGAAATAAAATAGATTGAAAAACAAATTGGTATGCCCCGTTGCCTCATACCGCGTATTTGCATTACCGTTCTGAAGTTCTGCCCGTGCCAGCACCCTGGGGGCAGGCGGTGACCCCTCAGCCTCTTTCAGCTCTTCCAGAGAGCGAGCGCTTTGATTTTTACAAGGGCATTAGATTGGGATATATGGGTTCTGGATCTCCAATAGCCTGCCTTCTAAAGTCATCGTCTTGATAATGTGGAAAAAGCAAGCTATAACCACAGAGAGGAAAAATTAAATATTAAGGTTATTTAAATTCATGCAGGGTGTGCCGTTTTGAGACTCCTGCAGGCCTCCAGGGAGAGAAGGGAAAGGAAAGAAGTTCCTTACACTTTCCTAATGTTGTTATCCTCCACCATCATGCTGTCAGGTCCTCAAATCATGACTTCAAGTATTTCATTTCCTTGGGTGAAGTAAATGTGTTCCAGCAAGGATTGTTAATCTGGAGTGAATGGCCCAGCTGCAAGGGATCCATGAACCCTTTGCGTTTGCCTGCAAATTTGTGGGAATGTTGTTTTTCTGGGGGGAGAGCCCACTGCATTAATCAGATCTCAGCCCTGACCCCTCAAAGGGTGCAGAGCCAACAGCGAAATGTCACATCACCAAATGGAAGTAGTGATGAGACTCTCTCTGGAAACAGTTACTTTCTAGAGTTGTATGGCCTTAATCTCAGAGTTTTGAAATTATCTTTTTTAAAAATATATATTTTATTGATATTTTACAGAGAGAAAGGGAGAGAGATAGAGAGCTAGAAATGTCAATGAGAGAGAAACATCACCAGCTGCCTCTTGCACACCCCCCACCGGGGATGTGCCCGCAACCAATGTACATGCCCTTGACCGGAATCGAACCCTGGACCTTTTAGTCCGCAGACCGACGCTCTACCACTGAGCCAAACCGGTTTCGGCTGAAATAATCTTTCCAGCCTTTTTTTCCTGCCTAAAGCAGTTAAGCATAGTTGAATGCTTATTTGTAATAGAGATATTTACCCAATGAGGTGCTTCGGAAATCCCTTAGAGATCCTCATTTGCCCTTATTGTAGGTGAGACTGGTGAAATGGGGGCAGGTTGTCTTGGCAACCTTGTTAGCAGGTACCAAATTTGTTTCTCCAGACAGGTGAAAGGAAGAGCAATAGCAGCCTAATTATTTGGCTCTGGGCATCAACTTCTTACAGACGGATTCAGTTCCTCGGAGTTAGGAGATGAGGATTAGAAGGGAAATGGGGAGGAGGAGAGGGGTAGATCCAGGGAGGCAGAGACAGGGGAGTGAGGAGGGGAGGATGCCTGCCTGCTTTGTCCCGGCGTCCCTCTGTCTGTACCTGTGAGAGTAAAGAGCTTCTTTATGAGAACCACTTTACTCAGAACTTCTCTAATGCTAAGACCCCCGGGAAGGTCACTTCATAGATGTAATTTCTGGGTTTATTAGTACTGGGAGGGAAATAAGAGGAAGGAAATAGCTCTTAAATCTTTATCTTAGGCTATTTTGTAAAAATGCCGCCTCAGTAGAAATCTTTTGTAGGCCAGAGTTTGGTCCATATGGTGTTTCACAACTAGTTGCTTACATTTAAACATCAGAGATTGTGCACCTGCCTGCCCTCTGGCGGTATTTGGATGAGTGGCCTCTGCTATACGTCCTAGAGTCTGGTTCTTGGGACAAATAATAGGGAATATTTTATGAAGGAAAGGACCCCAGAAGGATGAGGGGGATTGGAAATACAGGATTATAGTGTAAATAATAGCTGTTGAGGTTCCAAATATTGGTTACTTGAATTTTTTAATATAAAAACAAAAGTGATGTGACTTTTTCTGACTTGGAGAAAATATTGCCAGAGGTGAACTAGTGGGCTTCTTCTCTGTTTCTCGGTTTTCTAGGCTGCAGCGTGGATCTTCCTTCTTGGCCCCTTCAGCTCCTGCCCCCCTGCCTGAAATAGCATGTCGGGGGCTCAGGCAGCAGGGAACTTGAAGCTCCTTTCACCTGGCACTTCCCTTCAGTTACTAGACTCAGTAAATGGCACCACAGAGTTGCCCAAGGCAGAAACCTAGGAGTCCTCCCAAGTCTTTGCCCTTCTCTGACGCCGCCACCCTCCTTCCATCCCCCCCTCACAAAGAGCACACATGTATATCAGCTCTACACCTGCTGGATGGCCCCCTTTTGTTCTTTTGGTTAAAGCTACTATAATCTCTTGTCCTGGGTTAGTGCAGCAGCCTTCTAGCTGCTCAGCTGGCTTCCAGCTCTGCTCTTCACTATGCTTTGTTCACTGTTTGTCAGTGATCTTGGTAAAGCACAAATCTGAACATGCCGCTCCCATGCTTGAAACTCCAGGATGGTTGTCTGCCTCACGAGAGTGCATTTCCTTGGCGTGGCATCTGCTGGCCTCGAGCTCTGGCTGAGCCAGCCTCATCTACGACTCTAATCCATCTGGAATTTTTGGCATTTAGTTTGAGAAAAGAGCAATTTTATCTTTTTCCTATTGGCCAGCCAGGCATCCCCAAACTACTTAAAGTTCTTACCTTTTCTCTACTAATTTTAGATGCAGTCTTTCTTAGATATAAAACTCTTGTATGCATTTGGATTTCTTACTGGATTTTCCATTTCCACTGATTTTCTAGTTCATAGGCAGTTATAAAAGCATCATAATTTTAGAGCCTTTTAATTTGTTTTACTATCTGGAAGGGTCAGTTTTTTCATATTTCTCTTTTTCAGGGTTTTCTTGTCTGTTCTGCTTGTTTATTCTGCGATATGAACTTCATAATTAATTTCAGGAGGAGACAACATGATGGCATTTTTATTGAGATCATGTTAAATTTATGAGTCAGCTTAGGGAAAACAGACATCTTTCTAATATTGAGTTGTCGTATCCTGTCTTTCCACTTTCTCAGGGTTACTTTTATGATTTTTCAGGAGTGCTTTATGTTTTCCTTATATAAAATTTGTATGCTTCTTGTTCACTTTATTAGACTTCCGTTCTTAATTTTTTTAAAAAAATTCTTAAGATTCCCTCTAAAATGTCTCAGAGAAATTGCATACATCCACATACTCCAAACTTATTGTGTACCATTCTGTGCACCGTGCCTCTAGTTAGACCTATAAGTCTGCACTCGGCAGCTGTTAACCCACTGGTTCATAGTATTTTGTTCTCTTTATCCCTACCCAGAACTTTAAAAAGTAGCATGTTGGTAATAACAGTTACCATTTATTGAACACCTACAAAGTGGCAGGAACTGAATGGGGTGTTTCTACATAATTATTTCATGTAATCCTTACAGCAGCTAAGCAATAGGTACAATTATCCCCATTTTAAAACTGGAAATTTCAAGCATACAAAAGTGAGAATAGCATTGTGAACTCCCATATACATGTTCACTCCATTTTACACCTGAGAAAGCAGGTTTTGAAAGGTTAAGTGACTCAAAGGTTACAAAGCTAAAGTCAGCTTTAGAAGCTAACTTGTTTTTAGCTCCTTATTAAGGTGGGTTTTTTTTTTTTCCCCTTCAAATTTTAACTCCAGCTGGCTAGGAAAAAGCAGAAGGAAGACAGCTGAGAGCCACTATTTCAAACTCAAACTGGTAATATTTTATTAGTCCCTCCTAATGCAGATCACGGATACTGCCCTCTCTTGTGCCATTTGCAAACAGTAAGCCCTCCTGTCATTACTCCTCTGGTGTGCTCTGCTCACGCTTTGCCTTCTCTTTGTCCAGTTTTATTAGTGCCATTTGACGAGTTGATGTTTAAAGGACTGCCTCTGTTTTGAGTGCCCAGCTCCTAGCATGATGTCAGGAACATAACAGGAACTTGTAAGTTTAACAGCGAAACTTATTGCTCTTATACATTTAGCCCTGACATTACCGTGGTACTATAACTTTTAAATGTTGCTCTAAAAGGCCTGGCAGTCATTAAATTTGACCACCCAGACACCACTCTGCTGTCAGCTGCCCTCAGTTCCAGTCAGATCCAATCCACAGGGAGACTTTCCGAGGTCAAAGTCCAAGACAGCAGACTAATTGGCCCCTGGAGTTCTGGATTTTCTTCCTGGGCAGCAAACTTTTGAGGGTGAAATGTTCCAGGTCTTCCTTTGAACATTTTTGAGCAAATACTAGAGACTCCATAGGCTCCTTCTCAAAGTTAAAAACAATAAAGGAGTTATGCCTTTTACATTTTTTTATTAGCTCCTTAATTTAACTCTCTTGTCATACTCCCTGGTGATGGATGAGAGGAAGATAAAAATGAAAATAATTCGCATTTCTTCAAAGACAAAAGAAGAAGCTTACAGCACTAGAAGGAGAGGAGAATGGAGTTCATCTGTGAACGAACACGGAGGTACCAAAGGTCAGCTGACCTGAGTGGTGGAGCGGACAGTAGGGAGCTGGGGGTTCACTTTCTTCAGTGCTTCTGCTACTTCACCACTAAGGTGTAAAAAAAGGAAGGATTTTAAGCTGAAGGTGGTCTCTTCTTCTTAGCTGTGCCACATGCTCCCCGGGAAGAGATTATGCTGAATTTCTTTGCAGTGCCAAGCCGCAGGTAAGGGCGCTTGGCTGACCTTGGTAAAGACCTGCTGGACACACTGGTGAGGCTGGAAGCAGCCTCGGAGTCATGCTGGGGCTGCATGGGCTCTACAGCCCAGCTGTGTGGCCTGGGACAAGGCCGGGGCTTGAGAAATGTGTCTGTGGTGCCTCATATGGCACAGAATAAGTAAATGCTAAATAATGTCATCTGCTCTTACTTAAAAAATCACTTCTTTTATCTCTGCAGTGCCTCTGAACAAAGAAGTTACCAAAAAAGTAGGAGAAAGATTCTAGGATCAAAAGCTTAACTGCTTTTTCAATTCTCAAGGTTGGGCAAGGGACAGTGAGTGGTAAGGTTCCAGCTCCAGAATCAGACAGTGTGGGTTCATTTTACTGACTCCACCACTCCCTGGCTTTGTGATTTGGGGCGAGTCATTTCATCTCTCTAGGCCTCCACTTTCACAGTTGAAAGTGGAGTTAATAATAGTAACTGCCTCACAGGTTTTGCACAAATTATATAAGGCCACCCATTGCAAAGTTCTTGGCATGGTGCCTGGGATATAATAGATTTTGGTAAACGTTGGTCGCTTCCTTAACCCTTCCAGACTGTGTTTGGACATTTCCAAAATGTCTTCCTCATTACTTTCCACTGAGAATGTTTAGCTCAGACAGGGGTAACAAGATCAGCCTCGTTTCCATCACTAGTTAACTAGAAATTCTTAAAAATACTTTACTTCTCAACAGTTTCTCATCTACACAGTGTGGGCATTGAACCAGGTGATTTCCGAAGTTCTTTGTATCTCCTCCCATTTTTCAGTGAGTTTAAGGCTTTGAATGAAATCTCTGATGATACCCCAGGGATTTGTGCTATAAAAGGCCTAACCCTCTTCATTCTCTCTTTCCTAGCTGACTCCCTTCTCAGACCAGCTGTATGAAACTAGTAATGTGATTGTCTTAGAAATTCTTTTCATTTAAAGAAGAATTTTTGTAATATTTGCCATATATAGAATATACATAGATAATATATAAAATGATGAGGCAGAGTGATTTTTAAAAAGTACCATCTGTGCTACCAAAATCGGTTTGGCTCAGTGGCTAGAGTGTCGGCCTGCAGACTCAAGGGTCCCAGGTTTGATTCCAGTCAGGGGCATATACCTTGGTTGCGGGCACATCCCCTGTGGGGGGTGTGCAGGAGGCGGCTGATGGATGTTTCTCTCTCATCGATGTTTCTAACTCTCTATCTCCCTTCCTCTCTGTAAAATATCAGTAAAACATTTTTTTAAAAAAAGTACATCTGTGAACTGACCATCAACATAAGAAATATAAAAACATTTTGGCAGGTTTATTTTTATTATTTCTTTTAACATTTAGTGAATGTTTAAAATGTTACAGGAAATGTCCTTTATGTATATTGACTCATTTACATGTAGTAGTATATTATTGCTTGTAACTGCCCCATGAGATAACTGTTATCCCCATTTTACATACGAGGAAACTGAGGCCTAGAGGGTTAAGCAACTTATCTAAAGTTACATAGATAGTTAGGGGGCGGAGCTGCACTTCACTCCCTGTCTGTCTGTCTGGAGCCTGTGCTCCAAACCTTTACTGTAAGCACACAGCCTCTGGAGTCCCAAGGCTTGGCTTGGTCTCTTATTTGCTGAGTGCTTTGATATTCACGTTAGACTAGTATCTCTCAACTTAGAATTTGGCATTGTGTTGGCCCAGATTTATTCCCTGTTGAAGAAAAGTATTCTCATAATCAAGTTGATGAGAACTCAGGACTCATCCACATTTTCAGGTCAGAGCAAAAAGTCTATCAGTACCAGCGACAAAGCCAAGGGCCTTTATTACCACCGAAGAGGTTGGACGTGAGAGCACTGAAGTGATGATTGCTTGTTGAGGCTCTCAATGCAGGGTGCAAGAGTCACCCTAGATGTGATGCAGTCACTATCCCCAGTCATTCAATAGATGAACGTGTTGCTTGGGAGATTTTGCAGTTTGGCCTCTTGAGAGTTGTCTTGGATGAACTCTTGGATCAGAACAGCATGGCCCAGAACGGCAGAGCAAAGGCAGATAAGTCTCTCAAAGCCTCCTTCCATTGTAAATCGCTCTTTTCTCTGAATTAGTCTGAGATAAGAGGACACTGGCAGTTTGTTAGGGCTAGCACTTTGATGTTTTATATCATGGTATTTTATAGAATGACTCAAAAGAAGAATTCCATTTGAAATTGAGAGTCTGGAAAAAGAATAGTTGAATGTAATGGTTACTTTCTAGTGGACCTTAATCTGCTGTGTCTCTACTTTGAGGATCTGTGGTGAGGTGATAGAGATGATGATGGTGATGATGATGGCCAGCAGCTTATTGATTTATTGAGTGTGTTCCTAGTGCTGGTGCTTTGTGTGAGTGGACTCATTTAATAAAGCTTCTAACAACTCAGTGGGAGGGGTACTATTAAGACTCCTATTTTGTAGATGAGGAAACTGTGCCCTGCCCAGGTTAAGTGATTTTCCTAAGCTCACACAGTGTGTGGGATAGCCAGTGTAAGGTGGATGACCCAGATGGAAGTTAGAAGGCGGGTAAGTTTGAAGTGAGTTGAAAGCTTCATTGGACTTAGATTCCTGGAAAGAGGAGTTGTGATCTGCTATAGATAGATGTTTGGAGCACCAACAGAAAAGCCCGTGGGCGGGAGCCAAGGAGGGCGCTCATATTCTCAGAGAGTCTGAAAAATTAGCACATGGTCACTGCTATTAGGTACCCGCACAGGGTTACCTCAAGGATAAAGCTGAGTCCAGCCGTTCCAAAGAGAGCCTGTAGCCACTTCTAGAAACTCAGTGATGAAGGTGAAAAGATAGAATGGCAGCGGGTGCTTCCTGTACAGTGTGCATTCACCCTCAGACTCTGTCTGCCCAGTCTTGAGGCCAGGCATCTACTTCCATGGAAAGACAGATGCCTCAGGCTTCCAGTGAATATAGCTCTTCTGTGATTCTTAAAAGGCGTTCTGATGATCCTTGGCCTCACTGCTTAACTTTTTTTTTTATAGATAACTGCTAAGAGGAGACATATTTCACTAGTAAATGAGCTAATAAATTGACTTTTTGATTTATAGTTCTTTTATGAATTTAGACAGTGTTTTCTAACCTCCCCAAGTCCAGTTAACTGTGAGACTTCTACAGGATGGGGTTTTTGTATCCGCAAGGTTGACAACCACACCAGACCTTAAGTTCAAGACATCAAGGGAAGAGTCTTGGCACCTAGCCAGTCAGCTGGCCTTTTCCAGCAGCACTGCGTGCCAGATACACATCTCCACCCATCTTTCAGCAGGGCCCGGCCGAAGAAACAAGGTGCCTCAAATGCAGGTGCTCCTGTTGGCATCCCGCAGTATGCTTGTCGGTGAGAGGCCTTGAGGAATGACAGCGGTGAGCCCAGAAAGCCTGTCAAGACTAAGGTGGTCTGCCAAGACCCGTTTGGCTCAGTGGATAGAGCATCTGCCTGAGGACTGAAAGGTCTCGGGTTCGATTCTGGTCAAGTACCTTGGTTGCGGGCATATTCCCAGTAGGGGTTGTGCAAGAGGCAGCTGATTGATGTTTCTCTCTCATCGATGTTTCTAACTCTCTATCCCTCTCTCTTCCTCTCTGTAAAAAATCAATAAAATATATATATTTTTAAAAAGACTAAGGTGGTCATTAAGAGCCAGGCAGATCTGCATCTGAGCTCTTCCCAAATTCATTAGCTGTGAGTCTTGGGCAAATTGCATAACCTTGTTGGTCACTAGTTTCCTCACCTGAAATTAGAGAAAATGATGGTATTCTGCCTCATAGGGAGGGTGGGGGAAGTAAATGGGAAAGTGTATAGACTGTGATTAACATGTGCTGGACATCATTACCATCAGAGTAGTTGAAGTCCTATCAAAGGCATTCAAGAGATTCAAAGAAGTGAAAAGAGTACAGACTGGTGGATTGGGCAAAAAAATATGTTTTAATGACCTCTATTTCATCCCAGTGACCGGGGAGGGATTTTAATGCTAGGGTTATGGCTGAACCTACAAACACAGGACACTGGACAGAGAAGATTGACAGCAGTTTATAAGCATATACACTTGGCCCCGGAGGAGAACACAGCCAGCCATGCCAGGGTGCGACTGGATTCAGCAGCAGCAGCAGCAGCAGCAGCAGCAGCAGCAGCAGCAGGGTGCGACTGTCCTCGGGGACCAGGGGCAGTGGGAGGCAGGCCTTGTAACTAAAGAGGATCAAGTGCCCTCTGGCTCCTGCCAGAGGATGCGAATGGTTTATTTGAAAAATTGGGGCTGTAGGGAATTAAGTCTCACTGCTCAAAGATAAACAGGAACTGTGCCTGGTCCCTTTATAAGAAAGATAACTTGGTTACAGGATCTCATCCATGGGAGAAGAGCAGGAGGTGGAATTTGTGATCAAGCCCTTTAAGGCTCTCCTGATTTTACCAAATGAAAAGGCAGCACATAATATTGATCCTTAATTTTAGACTTGATACTAGGGAAGAGAATTCAGTCCTTGAAATGCTCTTTAATAGCATTTTCAGGGGATCTGAGTAGGAGGCTTTGGGGGATAAGTAGAGTTGTCTGATTCTGTGGGGGAAGACTGGTGGCACAGTGGCTAGGAAGGATATGTCACAATAGATCATATATAATGTCATGAACCAAGATCTCTTCACTGTATGTATTTCAGCATTCTTTTATCGAATGGCTGTACCATCCTAAAGCCCTTCCAAAGCTTGACCAGACTCGGTGGACCACTTAACTCAAGATTGGGAGCAATTTGACCTCTAGTTACTTGGGCAGCAGCCAGGGAAGCTGAGCTAGTCTTGGAGGACCAGGTTGCTGAAATGCATTTTAAAGGAGTTCGGGTTGGTGTCAGGCCACAGCGCTAGTCACTAAGGCCTGGTTATTGGAAGCTTCCATATTTTGTATGTTTTATTCTCAGAGCTATTCTGGAGTTTGTTTTTCAGGCTGGAGCCAAGGGCAGATGGGGGAAAAAAATGGATTTGACTTGCAACTTTTTAGAGATGAAGGGTTGCTTAAAGCATAATAATTAGATATGAAAAACAGATTTGGGAAGAGATAATGCCATGTCCTTTGTGACTCAGAGAGGATTCCTTGAACCCACAGCATTCATATCACCTGGAGCTTATTAGAAATGCAGAATTCAGGCCCCACCCAGATCCCCCATGATTCTTACCCACATGAAAGCTTGAGAAACTGTTCTAGTGGACAGAGCTTTAGAATCTGGCCGGCTGGATTAAAATCTCAGTCTCTCTACTGATTTGCCATGTGATCTTGGGCCTGTCTGTTCCTTAACTTCCTCACTGTCAGTACTTGTTTTAAATTGGATTTGACGTTCTTGCCACGTTGTTAGTATCAAAGGAGGTAACACGTAAAAAGTTCTTATAAATATAACAAGGTACTTAATTATTAGTAGCTCTTACTAGTGGTTGTTTGATGATTAATATTCTAGTATAATTTGGTAGAATATGAAGAGAGAGCAAACTATCATTAAGACTGATTTGTTGAGAGACATGAATTGGTGATTGAGAACAATATAGTCTCTTGAGCCAGCGGGGCAGTTCCCGCAGAGGGAGGCTGTAAGTGTACTTGTTAAGTGACCAAGAGTTGGCAGCTGTACTTCTTAATGGCTGCTGAGCTCTTGGAAGGGAGAATGATCTGCAGAATTGGTAGCTTGGCGTTCAGTGAGACTTTCGCATTACAAAGGGAAGAACCATGGCTTGAGAATTGAGACTTGGGCTCTTTTTTGCTCCTTATTAACTCTGTGGCCCATATATAGTAAGGCTTTTAGCATCTCTGAGCCTTAGTCTTCGAGGATAAATGGGATGATGAGGCACATATCCCAGTATTGTTATCGTAGCATCATCCTTACTTGATTTCTGCCATAGACCTCAGTAGACAGCACCCCAAATCCCCAACAGTGTGTTTTCTGCCTGATTCAGCTGCTATAGAATTTTGAGTGCTGAGTTCTTCAGAGCTGTGCTGTCTACCTGGATTCCCCAGTGACCGGGATGTACTTAGGAAAACACGCAGGTCAGTCAAATGTTACTGCAAATCTTAGGGACTGGAGCAGGAGGAGACCAGCATTTGGGATGGAATGATGGTGGTAGTAATGAATAACATTAGAAATAACCATGATGATACATAAGAAAGGATACTACCTAAACCCAAGAGTGTCAGATACGAAAATCTTCATCCCTTACACTATAAATTGCTGCCTTTCAGGCTGTCAGTGTAAGATAAGAGAATAATGACAGCTGCTTTTGAACTTGAGAAATCTGGGCCTGCTAAAAGCTACAGTCACCCTTTTCTAACCTTACCAATCCTCCTTGCGTTCTCAGAAATAATTGCTAGTGGTTCCCTTTTAACTTAGCCGATTCCTTAGATACCTTACATTTTAAATCATCTTTTTTGTGTGGAGCAAATGCCCCATTTCTTGTTTCAGAATGTGTGATCTTTGCTCTAATTATTTGAGAGTGCCTGTTATTTCACCTGATTCGGGTTGTTTGTGTGATACAAAACAGCCATGGGGTTAAAGCTGACTCAGATCAAAGAGCAACTCTGCCTCTCAGGACCTCAGTTTCCTTCCTTAAAAGAGGAAGAGATTGCACTAAGGTCATTCAGTCATATGACAAGAGTACATGATAGATAAAGTAATGAACTGTTTGCTGAAAGCAATGAAAAGGGCTCAGCAAGGTCCCTGCCAGCTTTCTGGTTCAGCAGAGCTGAAGCATCAAGAAAAGCAGAAATTTTATTCAGGAGATAGGGATTGTCAGTAGCAACAGTAAGGGGGAAAAATGCTCTAAGCAGGTGAGGTAGCATCAAATGAAACCATAAGAGAAATGTCTTAGGCCCTGAGAGATGTTCTGCAAAGAGAGTACAGAATTGTTAGGGAAGCAGGACCCCTGATCAAGTATTAGAATGGCTTTTAGAGGACCCCTGATCAACTATTAGAATGGCTTTTATCATGGAACTGGAGGCTCAGGGCGTGAATTCATGCACTTGGGGTGGGTGTCATCCCTCAGACCAGCCTGTGCCCTTTTGCAGTCCAGGAGTCCTCAGAGGATGTCCGACTCAGAGGGAGCGGGTCTAAGCCAGCAGTCGGACATCCTTAGTGCTGCCGCGGAGGCAGGAGAGGTTCCCGCCTGGCTGCTATAATCACCACCGCTGCGATCCTCAGCTGTGAGCCTGGCTCAGGGCTTGTGGCTGAGCGGCGCTCCCCCTGTGGGAGTGCACTAACCACCAGGGGGCAGCTCTTGTGTAGATCATCTGTCCACTGGTGTCAGTGCACGTCATAGGGACCAGTCATTTACCATTCCGTCGAATTACATATTGGCCTTTTATTATATAGGACTAGAGGCCCGGTACATGAAATTCGTGCACTTGGGATGGGGGGTGTCCCTAGCCCAGCCTACACCCTCTCCAATCTGGGATCCCTCTCACAATCAGGGACTGCTGACTCCAAACCGCTTGCCTGCCTGCCAGCCTGATCACCCCCTAACCACTCCTCTGCCAGCCTGACCAACGCCTAACTGCTCCCCTGCTGGTCTGATTGTCCCCAACTGCCCTCCCCTGCTGGCCTGGTAACCCCCAACTGCTCTTTCCTGCCAGACCAGTCACACCCACTGCCCTTCCCTGCCTGACATCTTGTAGCAGCCATCTTTGACCATATGGGGGCGGCCATCTTGTGTGAGGTTGTGAGGGTCATTTTGCATATTACCCCTTTATTATATAGGATATTGAAATATAGAAATCCAGCAGAGGTGGACCCAGCTTCTGCTCCATGGAACTCCAGTTGTCTAGTTGTAGATAATTGTAGGATGCTCATTCTTCCTTCGCATCGCTGCTCACTTTTCCTCATTAGTCCATCCTACCTGTCCCTTTGTTTTTATTTCAGAAGTTTCTCCCTCAAGTAGATGTAAGTTCCTCTGCTCATTTTCTGGCCTCCCCAATCTAGGCAGCCTTGTCACTCCACACATCTTCTTGGAGACCCACTCTAGCCAGCCCAGTGTCCATAATCATAATGGCACCTGCTTATCAGATACCTTTTCAGTGCCTGTTGCCTGTGCACATATGTTATTTTCAGTGTATGTGCCAAGTGTTCTCTTTCGGAACTGGGTTCATGGTTCCCCCTCAGTCTGTACTTCTTTACCTTTTCCCTCTTGCCTGTTGAAATTGTACCTCACTTACCTTTACCTGTTCCATCCTTTTCCCTTTCCTTGCCACTCACTGGGATCGATCTGTTTTTCCTCTCCTCTTCTTTCTTTCTCTCTTCTTGTCTCATGTGGATTGAGTCTCTTAAGAGTTTTATTCTTCGATCATTTCAGTGTTAGGCCAATTTTATTATAAATTCCCTGTGGCCAAGGATCTTGTTTTATTTCACTTGGCTCCCACACAGCACCTAGCAATGTGCTGAGTAAATAGTACGCAGTTGGCCCATAAATTATTGGTTGACTTAGGAGAAAATAAATACAGTGAATGGGGGAATCGCAGGCGCAGTTACTGAGGCACAGAAAAGTCTTTTACTCTCCGGTAGTGGCAGTGAGGGCCTTTGTTTGTGTGCTTTGCCAAGGACATTGCCAGCAGTTGTGGATTTCAGAACATCTATTTTATTAAACTAAGCAATACATATCAAAACCGTAAGTTTTTATATTCCTCTATGTTCATTAAAGGGATTCTATAGCTTCTACCAACTATGACTTGGTTGCTACTTTTGTGTTTTGTGTTTTTTTCTCCTGTGACTGTTGTTTCTTTGTAACTTAAAGAATCTTCAAACTTCCAATTCATTTTTGGAAGTAGACAGAATAAAACTGTAAATGAATAGATAGATAATTGATAGATTGATAGATAGATAGATAGATAGATAGATAGACAGATAGACAGATAAAATACATATGTGCTTTCTTTAGAAAGCTGGCCTAGTTTTCACTTTATGTTGAAGTTCCATTTATGTTTCAGGTCATTATGCAGCACTTGGTTCAACCAATTAAGTTTTTCAATGTATATTTATTCTATGTCAGTAAGGTCTTTTCTTGAGGCTTTAATATTGTTCCTTTGGGGAACATTCATCATTATGGTGCTCTTTTGTTGCTTACATGTTTTCCCCCTAGGACCTTTGACAATTTTCCCAAGACTAGCAATTTCAGGAAGTGCTTAATAACATGATTTAGCTTGCCTCTATATGAGAATCTACAGGATTTCCTTAGAGATTTCCAACATGCAGTGTTTACACTATCGTATCTTAACTCTGAAAAGCACACTTTTGTGACATTCTAGCTATGCTATATTCTCTCTCTAACATCTTTGCAAAGGGAGGTAGGGGTAAACTCACTAAAATATAAGTCAGAGGCTTTTACATTTTAGTTGTGAGATCAGCAAAGTATAACTTAGCCTCTATAGTATATTTCCGCAGCCCCCAAATCACTAGTGTTCACTCAGTAACAGTAGTACGTACCTGAAAGTGGTCTACAAAGATTATATAGTTTGTTTATTTACAGATAGATACTTCAGCTGTCATGTCAGATGGCTAGCTTCAAGTTTGGCTCAGTGGATGAGAGCATCAGCCTGCAAACTGAAAGGTCCCAGGTTTGATTCCGGTCAAGGGCACATGCCTGGGTTGTGGGCTCGATCCCCAGTAGGGGACTTGCAGGAGGCAGCTGATCCATGATTCTCTCCCTCTTCCTTCCTTTCTGAAATCAATAAAAATATATTTTTAAAAACCCATATAATGAGAATTATTCACATCTTCATTTGGTAATAATAATAACAGCTAACACATGTAGTATTTATCATGTGCTAAACACTGTTATACATGTAAATATACCGACACTTTATTCTTTTAAAAGCAACATATAGCTGGGTGCCCCCCCCCTTAAAAAAAAAAAACCCAAACAGAGAATCTCTTGGCCTTTTAATTTAATTTAATTTAATTTAATTTAATTTAAAAATTTTTTTAGAGAGAGGGCGGGGAGGGAAGAGAGAGAGAGCACGAGCGAGAGACATCAATTGGTTGCTTCCCACATGTGCCCTGACCAGGAATCAAACCCAGTATCTTTTGGTGCATGGGATGACACTCCAACCAACTGAGCTATACCAGTCAGCTCTCTCTGCCTTTTAACAAGAAAGTTTAATCTGCCTTTTAAAAAATTGTAATTACTAATACATTTGGAATTATTTCTACCATCTTAAATTTTTATTTATTATTACACTTTCTTTGCCTTTCTTTTTCCTTTTTTTAATTGCTATTGGATCAATCACATTTTTCTTTATTTCCTTTTATACCTCTAGTTTGCAAATATTTATTTAGCTCCTATTCTCTTTTGCCCTTACCTGTTAACATATATCACCTAACAAAGGTTAAACTTAATCATTGTTTTTGTCATCCCCTTGACCTTGGAACACTTTAACTTTCGTTTCCCTTCTTTCATCTTCTGTGTTGTTGTTTTTTAATTACAGTGGAGTTTTAACCACTTCAGAACCAGGCTGCCTGAGTTTAATTTTTACTAACCCCTACTCCCATTTTCCTCCCCCATAGCACCCACTCTTACATATATTTGATAGCTGGCTGTATATGTAACTTTATATACCATACAGGATTGTTTTGATTGTGTATTTTTGATTAATGTAAATGGTGTCATGTGCTATATCTCATTCTGGTTCTTACATTTTTACTCAACACTGGTTATTTAAGATCTATCTATGTTTTGATCTGAATAACTACTTGGTGATTCTTTGCACCATATTCCATAGTATACATCACAGACACATTCTTTTAGTGATGGACATCTAAATTGCCTCTCTTCTCCCTGCTACCGCAGACAATACCCCAGTGATCTTTTTGCCTATGTTTTCTTATGTGAGAATTTTTCTAGGATATATGCCTAGAATTATGATCTCTGGGTCATAAGGCAAATATGCACAAACATTTTAATTAAATATTACCAATGTTTTCCCCCCAGGACAGCGGTATCAATTTGTAAACCCACCAGTGGTGCCCTGGATGCAAATCCATGTTCTACCACACGTTACGGTGAGACCTTGGAGAAATTACTCAATCTCTTTTGGCCGTAGGTTCCCCATCAGTAACTGGGGATAATTACGGCATCCGCCTTATCAAATAAATGTTAGATGCTGTTGTAACAACGACTGCTACTATAGTTATTATCAGTTAAATAAGCTTTTCCTTCTCTGAATTGTGAAGTTATATAATTTGCCCATTTCCCATCTCCACTTGGATTTCAATGTTTTCCCTAAGATTTACAGAAACTTCTTAATAGTCTAGATTTGATTCTTTGTTGCCTTTAAACTTTGCAAATATTATCTCCTACTTCTGCCATTTGTCCATTTGTCTGTTAATTTATTAACAGAGTTCTTTGGCAGAAACCTTTAATATCAATATAGTCAAATTTATCCTTTACCTTTTTTTCTTCTACCCCTTTTTTTTGGCTTGTAGTTTAAAAAGTTTTCCTACCCTTGCTTCAAAGATACCCTCTGACATTTTCTACTGTTAGCTTTTATAGATTTACCTTTCACAGTCCTGTTTCCTCATATGGCTTATAATAGTGAGCTCTTTTATATTTTCCTTTTTCCCTGTGTGAGTCTATGCCTAGGATTTTGAAAGTATTTGGGGTTTTTTTCTGCTGCATGTCAGAGACCAGTTTTTATGTTAATTTCTCAGGATTTCTGTAGGATGCAGGGTGTACATTTGGATGTTACACCTCTATGGCATACACCTTCAGTGCCCCTTCATATTAAGCAACATTTGTTAATGAATGAGTGGATTGCCTTAATATTTCATTCAAGGCACTTCCCTGTGTGTTGTGAAGAATTAACATGGTCTTCTGGGGTTTCTCTAGGATCTAGTGCTGATCCGCACAAAGCAGATCCTGGAAGAAGAGAGGA
Organism: Vespertilio murinus; assembly: GCA_963924515.1. Lineage (NCBI taxonomy): Eukaryota > Metazoa > Chordata > Mammalia > Chiroptera > Vespertilionidae > Vespertilio > Vespertilio murinus. The sequence continues at coordinate 12,268,289 of OZ004706.1, forward strand.
AGAGACAGCCCCGTGGCAGAGCTGATGCGATGGAGCTTCCCAACTACAGCCGGCAGCTGCTCCAGCAGCTCTACACGCTGTGCAAGGAGCAGCAGTTCTGTGACTGCACCATTTCCATCGGCACCATTTACTTCAGGGCCCACAAACTCGTGCTGGCTGCTGCCAGCCTCCTCTTCAAGACCCTGCTGGACAACACAGACACCATCTCCATCGACGCGTCCGTGGTGAGCCCCGAGGAGTTCGCCCTCCTGCTGGAGATGATGTACACTGGCAAACTACCCGTGGGCAAGCACAACTTCTCCAAAATCATCTCTTTGGCCGACAGCCTCCAGATGTTTGACGTGGCCGTTAGCTGTAAAAATCTTCTGAGTAGCCTTGTAAACTGCTCCGTGCAGGGTCAGGTGGTGAGGGATGTCTCCGTGCCACCCTCGGAGTCATCCAGGAAGGAGTCGGAGAAGCCCGAAGTAGAAATCCTCTCTTCTGAGGGTGCGGGAGAGCCGCCTCCTCCCCGGGAGGGTTCCGCCCCTGTGAAGGCCGAGACGCAGGAAGCCGTCCCTGCGGTTGCACAAGAGATGAGTGTGGGTCCTTCCCCCGCCCAGGAGCGTCAGGGGGATGCAGACGCCCCAGCGGAGACTCCTCTCACTGCGGAAATCTGTCCTTCCTCCCCTGTTGTCCAAGCCTCCAGTGAGGCAAAGGAGGCCAGCACAGGACCAGGTAATATACATGTAATAGTTTTGTTATCTGGCCTCCTTTCGTCAATTGCTGGATTCAATGACCTTTATGAATTTTTTTGTTTCATTGATAAATTTACCAAAGACCACTGTTAGGTAGGGTATAAAAATCCAATACATTACTCCTACCAGGGCATTCTTCTTGTAAAAGTATCTGTGAGTGTTAAAAATCTGAAGCTGAGCCGAAACCGGTTTGGCTTAGTGGATAGCGCGTCGGTCTGCAGACTGAAAGGTCCCGGGTTTGATTCCAGTCAAGGGCATGTACATTGGTTTCGGGCACATCCCCGGTGGGGGGTGTGCAGGGGGCAGCTGGTCGAGGTTTCTCTCTCATTGACATTTCTAACCCTCTATCTCTCTCCCTTTCTCTCTGTAAAATATCAATAAAATATATATTTTTAAAAATCTGAAGCTGAACTACAGAGCAGAAAAGCAACCTTGGAATAACAGTGCACCATCTTTTATACTTGGTCATTACTTAAATCAGGATGAGGATGGCACAAAGAAGGAAGATGTTAGAGACACAGTTTTCTATTTATTACTGATAACGGGTGTGCTGTGTGACTCACAGTGCAATTTATGACCTGAAGCTTCTCTTTCAAAAGTCATTTCAGGTAATGAATCACTGATTTTTTCTTTTTGTTTGTTTTACATTAGAGTATGAGACAAAACACTACCAGATGAATTTTCTTCTAGAAAATGAAAGTATCTTCTCAGACGCACTCTTGGCTACCCAGGATGTTTTAAAAAAACTAGAGGAATGTTCAGAAATTAAAGGTTTCCAGAAGGAGGTAGGTACTGAGTTTTACTTGCTAGTTTCGTGTTCGCAGGGTACCAGATCCGCTTCTAAAATAGGACAGAAATATGAAAATGCAAAATCCCCCAGAGTTTCAGTTCTTTCAAACTATTTTTTTTAACATTTATTCCCTAAAGTACTAGGCAAGATACTTTCAAAACAAAATTGTATTTTGATTAACAGGTGGATTCCAGCTTATAACTAATTTTGATTCTTAAGTGATTATAACATTCCCTCCAGTTAATCAAGGATTAAACAAAATAACAAATACTTAACACATGGTACAAAAAGGATATAATATAAACTTACCTGGGCTGAAACCGGTTTGGCTCAGTGGTAGAGCGTCGGTCTGCAGACTGAAAGGTCCCAGGTTCGATTCCGGTCAAGGGCACGTACATTGGTTGCGGGCACATCCCTGGTAGGGTGTGTGCAGGAGGCAGCTGGTCGATGTTTCTCTCTCATTGACGTTTCTAGCTCTCTATCTCTCTCCCTTCCTCTCTGTAAAATATCAATAAAATATATTTTTTTTAAAACCCTGATAAATTGTGCCCAATGTTTAGGACTATAATGGCCATTTTCAGCTATCCAAACAAGAATGGTGAACATTTAGTATGCTATGTTTGGAGCATGTGTTATCTCATTTAAGTCCTCACAAAAATCGAGGTGGATGCTACTTTTTTTTTTTTTTTTTTTGAGAAAACTATCTGAAGGAGATGCTGTAACTTGGCCAAGTCACAGAGCTTGTGAGACTGAGCAAGAATTCAAACTAAGCATTCTGACTTGAGCTGTTCTCATACATGTTGAGTTCATACTGTCTCCCAAAGGGTCAAAGTGCTGTGTGTATATCATCTATAATAATAAAAGCATAATATGCTAATTAGACTCATGACCTTCCAGAGGAATCCGGGGCTGCCAGGGGAGCCCAGGTCCTGGGTGCCAGAGGGAAGCAGGTGCTGGCAGCCGGGGGGAAGGAAGGCCTACTCTTTTTTTTTTTTTTTTTTTAAACGTCAGAGAGAAAGGGAGAGAGAGAGAGAAAAACATGATAAAAGAGAATCATTGATCAGCTGCCTCCTACACACCCCACACTGGGGATCAGGCCCACAACCCAAGCTTGTATTCCTTGACTGGAATCGAACCTGGGACCCTTTCAGTCCCCAGGCCGATGCTCTATCCACTGAGCCAAACCAGCTAGGGCAGGAAGGCCTACTCTTGCAAGAATTATGTGTAACTGACCTCTAGTGTATGTATAAATGTTCAGAAATTAACTGACATAAAACTGCCAAATGGTAGTCAGGCTCTGTTTCTTAGCCAACCTTTTTTTTCTTCTTCAGTATCTCAGTGAGACATACCCCAACCATCCTCACAACCTTGCAGGATTGATCCCTGGGCCATTTTGGAACTCCTCTTGCTTCCCCTTCCCCAGCCCTCCCTTCCCAGAGGCGCTGGCAGAGGAGAGGGCACTGCCCCCCAGGCGTCCTCATCTGATGGGTGGGCCGTGTGGTGAGGTCTCCCATGCTGCTGTAGGTGTTTAGTTTTTGTTAGTTACTATTAACCCGATAAATAAATGCCTTCTAATATTTAAATATATCCCTGATGCATAGGAAAATTTAAAAAAACAACAACAACAAAGTCAAGGTCAAGTACTTATTTTAACCATGGTTAATCAACAGTCGGCTATAAATTATTTTCTTAAGAGATAAGCTATTTAAAGGCTGGGCTAACCTTGAGGACTGACTCTCTTAGCGAGGGTTCAAGTTATAAAGTCTTCGTATACTTTGAATCAGTTGTGCTGAAGGACATTATAGTTTTATGTTTTTGCACTTGGATGTTCTCTTAACTGTTGAATGCATCATTTTGTCACTAGTTTGTTGTAGGCAGTCCTCGGGTTATGTCAGACTCAATGTATGTGGTTTTGTGGTTAAGTCACCATCTTCCATTTATTTATAAGAAAAAAAAGTTCTGCCATTTCGATGTATGTACATATGTGCTTTATGTTTTTTATTATTTATTTACCACAAGGAAAGGTCAGGAATTGTTATCTTTCTTTTAAAATTTTTATTTATTTATTTATTTATTTATTTATTTTTACTGTTTCACTTCATTACTGCTGTGTATGTGCTCCATGTGAGTGACGTAGGTGCTTGTGTAGGTGGGTTCCAACTTACGGTGAAAATCGTGTTTCGTTGTGCTGTAGGAATGGATCTTCAACATAACCCGAGGACTACTGTATTTGATAGCTAGCTGTAGGCATACCTCTTTGTTTTTTCTCTTAAGGTTTCCTCTTCCCTTAAGTTTGGATGCAGAGAGCAACATCATCCCTTAATCAGCAATACTGAAATTATTAATGACATCTCTGTACTTACTTGAATTGTGTCTTAATGCATCTTTTCCCCCATCACTGGTGCCTAAAAGTATCTGGCACATAACAGGTGCTTAAAAATATTTACAGACATGGACTCATTTAACATTTTCCCCTCCAATTCTTATCCTAATCTTTTGATGGCAATAACATTACTGGTACTTTGAAAGAACACTGAATCACTGCTGGCAATCATTATAGGCTTATGTTATTTCTTCCTCGGTTTTTAGATGTCAGAGTAAGAGCACTACATACCATTTGGTGGCTGTATTTAAAATTGATTCTGTTATATTCCATAATAAATCTTCCTGCTGCAGAAAGAAAAAAGGAAAAAGATACTTCAAGAACATAAGATTACATTAAATAAAATATAGCATTAGGGAGGTGCTGCTTTCTTAGGGCCCACACTTCTCTCTCTTTTTACTTGCTTTTAGACAGCTTTATTGAGGTATGATTAACATATAGTAAACTGCACATACTATTTAAAGTGTACAGTTTGACAAGTTTTGGAACATGAAACCATCACTACAATCAAGATAGTGAAGAATCTGCCACTTCTAAATGTTTTAGTTCCCTTGGTAACCTCTCCTTCTTCCTCCTTCCACTCACCCATGCCCAGGTATCACTGATCTGCTTTCTACACTACAGTTAATTTGCATTTTCTAAAATCTATACTAATAAAAGGGTAATATGCTAATTAGACCGGGTTGACTAGCCATCTTCTGGATGTCCAACTTTCTTTCAACAAAGCCATGGTGGTGAGGGCTGAGGCAGAGGCAGTTAGAGGCAATCAGGCTGGCAGGGGAGGGCATTTGGAGGTGAGTTCAGGCCGGCAAGGGAAGGCCGGCAGGGGCAAGATCAGGCCGGCAGGGGAGAGCAGTTAGGGGCGATCAGGCAGGCAGAAGCAGTTAGGGGCGATCAGACAGGTAGGCAGTTGAACAGTTAGGAGCCAGTGGTCCCAGATTGTGAGAGGGATGTCTGACTGCCGGTTTAGGCCCAATCCCACAGCCAGTCAGACATCCCCTAAGCGGTCCTGATTGGAGAGGGTGCAGGCTGGGCTGAGGAAACCCCGCCCCCCATGCACGAATTTCATGCACCAGGCCACTACCACTCTATAAATGGAGTCATATAGTCTATATTCCTTTGGTCTGGCTTTTTTCATTCAACATACTTATTTTGAGGTTGCATATTCATTCCTTTTTACTACTGAGCAATGTCTATTGTGTGGATATACAGTTTATCCAGCTCTGCTAACCTTGTGACCTTGAGCAATTTCATCTCTCAAAGCCTTTATTTTCTAATTGGTAAAATGGGAATGTTATCACCTGTATCTCAGAATCATGGTGAAATTAAGGTTATTTATATGAAAGTCATACTAAAATGCCAGGCACATAAAAGGACTCAATAGGTGCAACTGTTGTTATACATTCACACAGCCTTTTTAGACATAGTTGATCTTGAAACCCCTTTTCACCTCATGCCTTTTTTTTTTCTTTTTCCAAAACAAAACACTTTCATCTTAGCCCCAATGACATTTTGCCATCTTTCCCCAAAAACATTTCTAGGACACAAAATAGGTTCATAATTGTTCAATTAGATACATTTTATATATTGTGAACATAACAGCTCCCATAGAAATAAACTAATATTTTGTACACATAGTTTTATTTACTGTGCCACATTCATAATGCACCACACTTCACCTCATGCCTTTTCATATCCTAGTTCCATGGTCATTTACTCCTACACGAGATGGTTTGCTGTCGCTTTCGGCATAATTTGCAAGTCATGTTTTCAAGTAGGTGCCATTCCCATCGTGGAAGTAGCTTCCTGGTCTGGAGGTATAGTGTTGCCTACACAGCCATCGCCTCTATAGCAGTTCAGTGCGTATAAAAATCCCGGGGCTTGTTAAAATGTATACCTCCAGACCACGTTTCCAGAGAGCCTGGTTCCTAGGCTGTGGTAGGACATGCACATCTCCCTCTTTCACAGCTGCCTGTGGGATGCTGTTTGGTATTTGTGAACCACTTTTTGAGAAGCTGGAAAATTAATGGCTCACAAATTCTTAGTGCGTGATGGCAGATGTCACAGTTTCCCTGCTGACCTTTCTTAAACTTTCATGGGGTCACTGAATATCCATTTTTCCAAGGGTTATTTTTTGCTTTCCCCTTGATTTGGCAAATATTTACTGAGCAACTGGTATGTGCCAGACATTGAGCTGGTTGCTAGGAAAATAAACCTAAGACTAGATCCCTATCCTTACAGAATGTCCTAAGAGCAAAGAAATCTGCCAGGTGTAATTTGGAGGGAATGTATACAGAATCCACCCAACTACAGGAATCACCAGAAGACATCAGTGTTCAGAGTATTTAAGATTCGTTCTGCACCATTTTACATTTCAACTACATTTGTAAAGGTTGTTTGGAGGGTTGTATGTGGGCTTGATCCCCAGTAGGGGGCGTGCAGGAGGCAGCCTATCAGTGATTCTCATCATTGATGTTTCTATCTCTCCCTTCCTTTCTGAAATTAATTTTAAAAAGGTATTTAAAAAATAATGTATCCTTAGATGTGTCATTGTAAGGCTTGATTTGAGGCTTATGAGCGATTTCTGGTTGAAGTGGACCACCTGTACCTTTTCTAAAAAACAGACCAGGCTGTGCTGCTGGCCTGAGTTTAGGAAGGACACCATGGACCAGTGTCCTGATTATTTTATTTCCTGAGACAGATGATGAAAGGTGGCAAAGCCATTCCCTGAGCAATGATTGCGGCAACATGAGAAGAGGCTGGGCGGTTTGAGTTGTGTGAAACCAAAGCCACAACTGATTATGGAGAAGGGCGTTGGTGCTGGGATGAGGACGGGTCTTCTGCCTGTCTTTGTGCCCTGTCCCCGACCCACTAGAAAAAGCAGGGACTGACCCCATAGGCTTTCTGGCTGAGCTCAGTAAAATCTGTATTTAAAGGCAAACTCGGGCTTTTTTTCAGCTTTTACGCTAGAACTTTCCATTGTCTTCTTTATTCCTAGCCATGCCCCTGCTTTTAATTAATTGTGTGTATAGCAAAGTGAGCCTTTCACTGGAATAAAGAGATTTCCTTTTCTGCTATTGATTTTCTTGCTGTTTGAGCCACCTTTCACCTAAAGTTCTAGAAAGACTCCCAAGGCTGAGAATGTAGTAGCATTTTTTTCTCCTTCAACTTTGTTTCAAAGGCAAACAACTTTTATTTCCTGCGAGAATCTGATGCTTCAACCACGTCACTGCTTTGGAGGTTCGTCAGAAAGTGCAGGTCTGTGCTGTGTGGACTGTGCTCACTGACAGGGTAGGCTGACTCTCTTGAGAAGTGAGTTAATAGGATTCACTCTGCAGGTCTATGAGAGATGAAAATACATTTTCCCCAAATCTCCTCTGTGCTCATTATCAAGTCTAAGATATGATGCCATAGACAGAAGGGCTAGTGGTGGTATGGCAAAGAAATGTCATTTAGGTAAGCATTTATTAAGCACCTACTATGTACCAATCTCTACTAATCATTGAGATCAAGTAGAATGCTGCATGTTGTCTAGATACTACTACTCAGTCATATCCACAGTGATATGGATTCTAGAAATCCAGTAGAATCCAGTGCACATGGATTTGGTCACACTCAAAATCTGGGAGATGGAACCGGATAAAGAGGGTGCCAGGTCAATGAGCTCAGTGTCTGTTCTTTTCCCAGACTCCTCTGCTCGCTTGCCATGTGACCTTGGGTGGGTTACTTCACCTCTCTGACTCATTTAACTAGTCTTGGTAATGCCTCCTGGGAGTGATGTGTGGAGTAAGGTAGATGACACATGTGCACAGTCTGGGGTGGTGTTGAGCTGCAGTGGTCTGTATCTTTCCTGCTCTCAGCATTTAGGGGAGGCATGAGCAAACAAGAAAGTAGTGCAGTCCAAACAGACCTGATGGCTAGCAGTTGGGAAAATAAGAAAATTCAGTTAAAAGACCTGAGTGTAAGGGGAAGATTAAGTGTTTTATCACATATAATTGAGAGAAAGGAAACTGTCTCATCTTTACTTTACTCACATAAAAATGCTTTGATTACGCATGTGACTATGAATTTATATGGATTTACTAAGGTGCAGTACCTTTAACTCTAAGAATCAAAGGAGTTCCAAATGTGTGGTTAAAGAACAGAACTCTGTTTTGGTTCATGTCTTGGAGTCTGTTTCGCGGTAGCAATCAATGAGCCTGTAGCAATTTGTGACACCCTTCTGTTTAGGCAGACACACTGTTTCAGCAAAGAGCCCACTCCACTGTGGAGCCCCAGGCAGCGCGGGGGCTGGTGGAGTGACAGTTCATGAACGCTGGCTCTGGTACAGGGCCCCAGGAGGTTCTGGGAGGAAGAGCGGAGTGCAGGGCCATCCAGGCAACTCCCTGCTCCCTCCTGGCCCTTTCATCAGCCCACCCTCCTCCTCTTCCCAGATGGTAACCCTAGCGTCACTGCTGAGCAATGAAGTTAACAAATGTTTTAATTTCACTGCTGAGTAGTTCTGCAGAGGAGGAGACAGCAGAGAGGATAATGAGAAGCACATCAGATGCCGCCATTGATGAAAGCTTCTCTTCCCCAGTGGCTCCAGGGGTAATGCCAGACAAATTGGATGCTGAGAAAGGTGGATTTGGGCTATTCCAAGAGCTTCGGGTGCACAAAGCTGGCCACCTTAGAATGAGTTAGCCATTTAATTATGATGTGCTAAAGAAAGAAAGGGGAAAGAAAGAGAAAGACACATGTTTACTCAGGGCATTAGCAATGAGTGAGTCTCTCTCAGTTATCCATTGCTATGTAACGAATCACTCTAAAGTTTATCAGCTTAAAAGAACAAACATTTATAACCTCATTGTTTCTGTGGGTCAGGAATCCAGACCTAGCTTAGCCGAGTCCCTGGCTTGCAGCCTCACAGGGCTGCCCACTAAGTGTCAACCAGGGCTGTTGTCATCTCAGGGCTCGGCTGGGAGAGTGTCTCTCTAAGCTTAGTCACGTGACCTTTGGCATGCTTTGGAAGAGCCACTTCCAAGTTCACTCACTGACTGTTGGCCAGAGAATTTAGCTCCTGGCCGCTCTGTTGGCAGCTTACAACATGGCAGCTCGCACCAGAGCAAAGACAGCGCACACATAGGCAAGATGGAGTCACAGTGACCTCATCTCAGAAGTGGCACCCATTGCCTGTCACCTTCCTTAGTTATTAGGGTCAGCCAAGGGCATGAGTGCCTGGAGACAGGGATATTAAGAACTATTTTAGAGGCTGCCTACCTCCGGTCCCTACTGCTGTCAGGGAAAAAGCATTCTACAGAGAGTGTAGGCCAGCTAACCAAAACATGAAGGGCTGAATGCGTGTGATTAGAGGGGATTAAGCATTCAATTGGTGTCTGAATCTTGTTTATTATTTTTAACATAGAGACAAGATAAGTTCATGGTAGTTACTCAAGTAACCAATAGGGAAGGCTGAAAAAGAGTGGTCAGAAAGTGCTTATCTAAAATGCTTCATTCAGTCTGATGAAGAATTGGTATACAGAGGAGGATTGTTATACAGAGGCAACAGCAGTGCCAAATGGCACAGAAAGGTCACGTGGGTGGGGATCAAATTGTTGTGGGCCTTACTTGCCAAACCCAAGGAGCGTGGAGTTCTTGCTAATCTCTCTTTCTGGGTACTTGTGTTCCGCAGGCCGTGATGGGATGTCTTGTGGGTACAGAAGGACATTCAGCATTCCAGAGAATCCTGGATAAAGTAAGAGCTGGGAGCCTGGATGTGCAGACAGTTGTGACCCTGCTGAGGCTGCACCAGGACTCTAACCCTGCAGTGAAGACAGCGCTGTCAGGTGGAAAGCCAGAGGCTGCGGAAGCCGGGCAGCCAAGAGGTGGGAGAAACCCACCCGCTGGGTCACCCAGTTTTATTCTGGGCAGATGCTATGGAGTTTGCTCCGGTGATTCATTCCTTCAGTGGCCTAGTTATTGTTAAGTGATTTTCACATAAATTGTGCATGTAACTCCAGAAGCCGCGTGTTAAATATGTACACGCTAAATTGGAGACTCCATTTCCGTTCCCTCGTGTGCTAAGCTAGTCTGACACCTTGAGGCTGGAGAATGCCATCAGTGCTCCTCTGCCCTTCACAGAGCCGCACGCCCTCCCCGGTGAGCTGAGCCCAGGGTGAGCTGGTTCGCCGACAGCGCTTTTAAAGGCTGCGGCTCGTCTCATTGGGGTTCGGTACAAAGCAGCGGCCTTGCCAACCAGAAGTTAACCTCTGGCTGGCTCTGCGGCTTTGTGTTTCGACAGATAAATGAAATACTTTTCCTTTCATACAATTTAAACAGAATAATAAAGTATTTTCCTCTCCAGAAAGTGAGATTCTGCATTTGGAGCCTCAGAATAGGCCGAGAATCACTTTGCTATTCTGTTAGATCTCTCTTGACAAACCATGCTGTCACTTTCTTCAAAATGACCGGCTTCTCTTGTGCGTCTCTAACTCTTTCCCCCCAGGGAGCACAGGAGAGGGAAAGACCTTGTCCGCTCTGTTACTGGAACACAAAGAGGACCTGATCCGGTGTGTAACCCAGCCGAGACCCATTGTGGAGTTCCTGGAAACAGCCACGGAGGGATTCCTGCCCGCCACCGAGAAAAGGGTAACTGTCGAGTGTCTCTCCTCCCTTCTGACTTTATAAGGCACTGTGTTTTTTTAAACTTCTTTGTGGCATGTAGCAATTTTCGCCTTGCAGTATTTCTGTACATACTACACAGTAAGCACCTTGAAGTTCAGGTTCTTGGTTCATGCCTCTGCATCCTTGCAGAGGCATGCCAAGGGCCTTTCGCATTGTAGTTGTGCATTAAATGGGCAGGTATACAGCGGATGGGTATTCCTGCTCTGGTCAGTGAGTTTTATGAAATAGTTGTCCCAAGAATTGAAGTGTCTAGGAATATTTGTAGTTGTTATGACACTTTTTCCTTTTTAAAGAAATGATATACTGTTCAGCTGTAGAAAACTGGCGGCGTGGAGGAAGAAAGGAAAAAATTCCATTATCCCGCCATCCCTGTCGAGATGCTGCTAGCCCTGTCGAGCACACGCTCCCCTTTTCTCGTCTGAGTCAGCCTTGCACAGGGTCATCAGACAGTTTTCTAACTGTTTTACTTAATGTATTGTGAATACACCTCCTTACTTCAGGGTGGATTTTGGGAGCTGCATTGTGCTCTGTCAAATAAACATATCATAATTCATTAATTCTTTATTGTTGGGCATTTGCTCTCAGTATTTTGCTATTGCAAATGATGTTTCAGAGAACCCCCCTGGCACATAATCTTTGCATTCTTCTGAAATCCTTTCCTTAGAATAATTTTAAGAAGTGGGATTTTGAAATAGTATAAAATGTTTCAAGTGCTTGGTATATGTTGTCAATTGCCCTTCAGGAAGGTTATACCTATTTACTCTCCCACCAGCCAGCGACTAAAATCCTCCTAAAACTGCTGGCATGTCTCCTCAAGTCAACTAGATAACTGTGTTTGTCGGTGTTATTGATTTCAACTTTGTGCTAAAAATATTTTTATATCTGGAAGGAAGCAATAAGAACAGAGAACTTTTGTGGCATCAACTCTTTGTGCGAAGTGGCTTAAATGTTCAGGGGAGAAAGTGTTTACGATAATCGCTGGCATGATATAATAGCTAAGCACTGGATGAATATTGAGACTGGATTCTACATTTTCTTTCTTTTTCCCCCAGTAATCTTATATTGCTATTGTTTCATGTAAAATGGGAATAATCTTTAATCTCAAAATTGTGTTTTGCAAATTATGTTTTTAAAATTTTAACTCCTTTGAACTTCTTAGAAAAATATAATGCACAAAATAATATTAAAATTAAACCCCTGTTTTGTCCTTAGACTTCATATTAAGTGTAATTTCTGGCACTCAAAGGAAGTTGCTTATGTGCTGGAGGCACCTGATACCCTTAGTGATTCCATTCGATTACTCATTCAAACCTTTCCCTTAGTAGCTGGATTGGATGCGTCCTCTGAACTGTTTCATTATCTTGGTAAAACAGCATTGATAGGGCGAGCCCAAACTCAGCCTCATTGTGTGCTGCAAGGCAGGCCATGCTGTCACTTTCTTCTGTCGTTTTCAATTAACTTGACAGAAAGGGCAAAGCAGAAGAACTTAAATTAGTAATAAATTGCAAAAAACATTTCTTAGGATTGGGTTCCACCAGAGCCTCATTAAGCTGCTCCGTTTCACGAAGATTGAAGCAAAATGATAAAGTAGGTGTGCAGAGGTGAATGTTGATCAAATAGCCGCAGTGTTTTGACATCACGTGGAGCATGCAGGCAAGGCCTTGGAACGACGCTAATGACAGGCACCATGGCCCTTCTCTGTACATATCTTGGGTTCTGCAAGAAATGGTGAAGAAGAATGTCTTCAGGATTGGAAATATATAGCTGCCATTTACTTATTGCTTGCTGTGTGCCAAGAAATATGCTGGGGACCTTTTAAGTTTATAAACTCTACCCTCACAGCGACATTATGAAACTATGGATATTACCCTAATTTTAAAGATGAAGAAACAGGCACTTAAGAAGGAAAGTAGCTCACCCCAAGTCATAGCTGCTTGTAGCCAGTACTGGAACCCAGATTTCTCAACAGAGCACATTCTCTTAACCACTGTGCATACTGCTGCTAATAATGTCAGTAACTACTGTCCTTTGTTCACAATCACACATGTCCTAGGGGCTTGACCAGGGGTTGGCAAACTTTTTGACTTGAGGGCCACAATGGGTTCTTAAACTGGGCCGCAAGGCCGGAACAAAAGCGACCTGACCATGCTGGCACTCTCATCTTGGGCTGCTGGTGAAGGAGTGGAGGGGAGAGCAAGAGAACCCTCTGCTCTTTCGGCTTCGAGGGCCGGATAGAACAGCTGAACTGGTCAGATCCAGCCCGCGGGTCATAGTTTGCCCACGGCTGGGCTAGACTCTCCAAACAGCAACTTCATTTTAGACGTCTCTTAAGAATAGTGCAGGAGGTGGTACACTTACCATTTTGCAGATGAGGAAAATAAGGTTCAAAGAATGAAATACCTTGCCCAAGCTCACACGGGCAATAAATTTTAGAACTGGGGTTCAAACTAGGCCTATCTGGCTTGGTAACCCATTCCTACTCTTAAAGTAACTGGCTTCCTCGTTGTGTATCAGGTTATTGCTTCGGAATGAAGAGATAGCACTGAAATCAATATGGGTTTTAGATACAAGCTCTTAAATTTTAAATTATGATTCATTTAGATAGAAATCTTAAGATACATTAGACCTTAAAGAGAATGACTATGTGTTGTACTGACAAAGAATATGACGACTTATTTATAATATATCCATTCCTTTAATAAATATATATATATATATATATATATATATATATATATGTTCCTTTCACATATATAAAACCAATTTTTAAGTATATTTTTATTGATTTCAGAGATGGAGAGAGAGAGAGATAGAAACATCAATGATGAGAGAGAATCACTGACCTGCTGCCTTCTGCATGCCCCCCACTGGGGATCAAGCCTGCAACCCAGGCATGTGCCCTTGACCGGAATCAAACCGGGGATCCTTCAGTCTGAAGGCCTGTGCTCTTATCCACTGAACCAAAGCAGACTAGGGCAAACCAATTTGTTTTTATAGCTAAAGTAATTATTTTAAACTGGGAGTTAATTTGATAGTAGCATCCTCTGGCATGCTGCTGTGAATGATCTGTTGGGCGGTTTCTCCCGAGAGCTGGTGCTCTCCCAAAGGAACGCTCAAAATCCAGTTACTGTGAACATGTTGATTTTGTACTGAAATAATCCCCAGCATTATCAGTTCCAGAAGAACCAATTATGCATAGTGAGTTGTAAATCCATGAAGAAACAGTTCTATTGTAATAGGAAAATATCTGAAAGATAGATGTCATCTGTTTGATTTTTCATCCTTTTGCTTGGGCCCTATGCACGCTTGACTCAGAACACCCTTTAACACACCAGGAAGAACAGCTGATGTGGGTGATGACTGAAGCTTGGTATATGAGGCCATTGGGAATGAGACGGATAGACAGCAAAGAACCCACAGAAAGCTAACCCAAAAATGTACTTTAAGTCTTATTTTGGAGGACACAGACCAATATGTAAATTATCTGGGTATTCAAAATGCTATACAAATAAAGTAAAAGGAAGTAAAATAATAGAACTGTGTTAAAACTGCAACCTATACCACTGTCGTGTACTTTACTGAACACAAGTTGAAAAATGCTATCACTGTATTAATTGCCAATCTGTTTCTCAGCCTTAGTGTCGGAACAAACTGATCTAAAGAATCAGGTTAGATGTAAGCTACTTGCTCTGCCATGTAGGCCCGGTATAAGAGTATTTTCACAAAATGCAAACCGTTGGAGGGAAAGAAATACACACGTCTGCCACCGAGAAAGATTGATTTTCATAGAGCTATTTGTTCGGAGAATGTTAGGGGTTTTTACTGAAGCAGAATAAGGAAGAGACTTTGACAAAAATAAACACCAGAGACCAGCAAGAGGGAGGACCTGGAGACAGGGCATCTGGTAGTACCAGCTTGCTGGCCTCTGCAGCGGTGCGACAGACACACTGGAATTGCCGGTAACTGGTGTCTGGTTGATTGCTTGCCACCACAGGTGATTCTGAATTGCTGTGAGAGCGGAACACCCAAGGAGACAATAGAAAAGCTGTTGTGCAGAATGTCTGAGGAGAGGACCCTGACTGCGGAGGGTTTGGTAAAGGTCCTTCAGGCTGTGAAGATGGCGTTCCCGGATCTGGGCCTCCTGCTGGACAATCTGCAGAAACTAGCCACTTTGCCGAGCACCACAGGTACCGTTAATTGCTGGCTCTCTGGACTGGAACCGCTCCTGCAGAAAATGATAGCTTAAACACGCTTCAGTGCCATGCTGGGGAGCAAGATAATGCTCAGAAATGCCATTGCAAACCGGAAACTAGCTCTCACCAATCAGTGATGCTAATATTGCTGAAGCTAAGATCTGGAATCTGAGAACTGTTCTTTTCTATTAAGCTCCCTTATGATGGTCCAGTGGTGCAGGGTTTGTTCAGGCGTGGCTTTCCCAGGATGTCACGTGTGTCATCAAATGGGCTCACAAGGCTCACGATTTTGACACATTATGTTGACAAATGTGAGCAGTAAAAACTCTAATCTTGACTTCCCCATCCCACTGAGCGCTGTTTGGTTCCAGCAGCCCTCCCTGTCCATTCAGTTCGGGGCAGGGAGTCCGTATTCCATCCTCAGAAAGACACCCGCGCTAGCCAGTTCCCCCATCTTAGAGCACTTGAAACTAGGTGGTTTTCAGAAAAAGCATATTTGGGAAGTGAGAACTTTTTTCTAGCTTTTAAAAGTAAGATATACTTACACAAACTTGAACAGTTTTAAAAATAAAGGAAAAAAAACAATCTAAAATCCTACCACTTGATTATATCAATATTTATACATTGTCATATTTTATCTGTCAATTATTTGTACAGTGTTGAGCTACTTTACCAAATGGTATCATTTTTCTCACTTAACAGTGTAATATAAACATTCTCCCCCCTTACAAAAAGCTCCCTATAATCCTGTTTTTTTAAGGCTAGGTAGTTTTCATTCATAAGGATGTGTATGATGTATTTATTATTCCTGCCCTTGTTTGGGCACACATGTAGCATAATGGTTAAGACTGTCAAGACTACTCATTTTGTAGCTGTGTGACCCTGAGCAAGTGACTTAGGCTTTTTGAACCTCATTCTCTCCTCTGTGAAATAAAGATAAGAAAGGTACCTGTCACATTCGTTTTTGTGGCTACCATGAGATTATGTATGTAAAACTTTTAGCACAGTGCCTGCATATAATAGGCACTCATAAATAGTCATTATTATCTGCATCGTCATCACCACCACAAGTTATACAGTGACAATACCTTGATCCCCAGGAGCGGAATTATTGGACCAAAAAGGAGAATAAATTTTTAAATATCAGCAAAGCTGATGGAAATGCCTGATGGTGTTGATTTTTCTTTACTTTTCAAGTAAATATGACTTCTTAAAGGAGGTCATCTAGCAGATTGGCTCAAGGGGCCTGTAAACAGAATGGTGGGTCAGCTTCACTACCACAATCTCGGCTCACGCCTGCCTGTGTTTGACCCCCCACATGGATCCTCTACCTCAGCCTTGATAAGCAATACCCCTTGAATCTTCATCTGGTTCTGTTACACGTGAAGCCTTCTAATCACTCCCTTCTCTCCCCACCCCCTCCCCAGCCCACTGAGCAATTGCTAGCTTGTGCCACGGGCACTAACTTTCAGAGGCTTAATGGTCTGTGACCTGCACGCCGAGTGATGGAGTGCAGCCTGAAGGACGTCTGAGCGTGAGCACGCACATGGGGCCTACGCCAGGAGCTGAGCTCCTCTCCGGAGGACCCCACGCCCTTGCGCTGACCTCTCCCCTCCTTTCATTGAAACTCCCTGGTCCTCCATAGGAGGAGCCCCTGAGGAGCTGTGTTCTACCCAGCATTATTGTTTTGCTAATATCCTTACAGTCCAGACGAGCCCCGAAGATTACGGGACGGAGCTATTGAGACGCTATCAGGAAAACCTCTCTGAGATTTTCACAGACAACCAGATGTTATTAAGCATGATCCCGCACCTGAGGAGTTTAGCCCCTGGAGAAAGAGAGGTAAGAGAGGGGATGGGGGAGGGGGGTGTAAAATGAGAAAGTAGAGAAAAAGATGAGGTTTTTAAAAGGTATTTATATCTTATATAAATATACACACACAGCCATGTTGAGAAATGCTAAGGGGTCAGTGGAGGAGAAATAGAAGGTGATTTGGTTCCTGAGGCGGCATGACAGGTGGGATAGTTGTAACTTCTGCAGTGATAAGCCTTATTCAGCGGGAAGCATGAAGCACTTCGTTACGTACCAGCATCTCTCAGGTAGAGAGAGGGAAGGTGCTGAGAATCTCCTCCCATAGGCACAGACCCTGGCCCCAGTGGCCAGGAAGCCCCTCACACGTGTGTTTGTGCTGCCCCTTGAAGGTCATGGAGAAGCTGGTGAAACGTGACTCTGGTTCCGGTGGTTTCAGTTCTTTGATGTCAGCAGTTCTAGAAAAGCAGACTCTGTCCGCCACAGCCGTTTGGCAGCTGCTGCTGCTGGTTCGGGAGACGAGGGCCTGCCCGCTGAGCCCGCTCATGGAGGAAATGCGAAGGGAGCCGGGCGCCGGGCCTTTCTTCCGGGCAGGTAGGTGGCCCGACCCGCGCGTGACCATCCCCACGGGAGGCTGCTGTCAGGAGATGGCAGGGGCTCTCTGTGGAAGCCTCCAGGCCCTCCCGTTAGAAATCAGGATGAGTCATTTTGTTTCAGGATGTAAACCTTTTAAAATAAAAGATGCAGTAAGTGTTCTAAGCTTTTATTAGGAATTATACTCGAGTGCCATTTTCCTTGCTCCCACCCCCAGCTAGGAGACAGGTGAAGGGTATTCTCATCATGAAGAATTGACTGAGAAAAAGTGAAGAGAATTCAGAGCCCAGAATGGTGCTCACGGTTTACTAACAGGTCCTCACCCTCCTTTCTCCCAGTGGCCACCCCGGAAAGTGCTGCCTTAGGAACCATCCTGAGGCACCGCACGCGCATCCTGGAGGCCGTCCAGCACACGCTTGAACTCAAGGGCTTGACGTCGGAGGAAGAGCCCCTGGCGGAGGCTGTGAAAGAGGTGAGGTGGGGATGAAACACGCTGTTTGGAGATGGGGAGGGGATGAGGTGGGGATGAAAACACACTGGAGATGGGGAGGGGACACCTCTTCTGCTCTGCGTGGGAGGTGACGTCACCCCCAGGGAAGGGACAAGGGCACTGAGGCCCCTGGTGCTCGGTAGCTTGTCTGGGTTGCTCCAGCTGCTTAGAGGTGAAGCAGAGTGCAAACCAGGTTCATGTGACAAACCTAGATTTATTCCATTTGTCTGAACCTCAAAAACTCCAAGGGAGCCATACTGCTCTCTCACATGTTTCAAGAAGCGACTTCTTTTAGAGGAAGGAAACTTACACGGTCTTATGTGCTCCATTCTGGCTTCTCGAAAGAGCCAAGATACACATAGATGGAACAAAGCTTTTGCCCATATGGGGTAGCAGATAGTGCCAGCTCATTTTCTGTAAGGCTTCTCACAGTGTGGCCAGCATCCCAGAGACGCCAGGTGGGGCCTGGGAGAGCATCCGTGGATGTCCAGCCCAGGATCGGGTGTGTCTGGAGTGGGGAAGACTTATAAAGGAACAAAATTAAACACAATTCACCGTAGTGCCTTTTGATCCGCGTGGGCCTGAGAGGTGTGAGCAGAGGGCTGGTTTCTCACTGTCCACACCGGTGCCCGCCCCACCTGAGTCTGACTCTCGGGCGGGGGAAGGCGGCTCACGTTTCTGCGGCTTCCGAGGGAAGATCGTCCGTTGGACTCTCCCAGCGCCACACACTTCAGAGACCGGGCGTCTGCAGCTGATGGGCTGAGCCTCACTAATGAGTCTCTCGCCTGCCTCCAGGGACAGCAGGCTTATTTAGAGAGACTTGAAAAGAGCAGAAATGAAATATCTTCCAAAATGAAAATTCCGTTTGGCCATCTGTGGATGGTTTTGCTTTATTTCCTCAGTGTACGACCGTTTCTGCTGATAGCTCTCACATTCTGAAAGAGGGTGGCTTTGAAAGAATGTTCTTGGCCTCTTGAAAGGCCCTTTCTTTAAAATGCTGTTTCTTTATGAAAGAAAACGATGTTTAAAGGGTGCATCTAAGTACCTAAAAATGTAAAGCCACTGATCATGCAAATTACTTCCAGATAGTGAAACAATTATCTAGTATGAAAAATTATTTTGATCTTCAAGGCAGAAGCACCAACGACCAAGTCCTACAGTTTTCCAAGCTTTTAATATTAAGATCTGGAAAAGTTCTGGCTGCTGAGAGGGTATTTCTCATGGCAAACGCTTCCTGCTTCCTGGAGTGGCACCTTTTTTATCTGCACATTTGTCTTCCAGGTGCCTCCCTTTTGCACTTGTTAATGTCCGTGTTTTTTGGGAAACAGGGCTCTCCACTACATTTATCACAGGCATTGTAAGCTTGTTATAGATGGAGCAATGCCCTTCTGAAATTAGCTTTCTTTTTTTTTTAAGTTGCAAACCACGTAGAAAATCTGTTGATATTAACCGCAAACCCTCGTCTCGTGGTATTCCTTTAGATTCTGAGCACCCCCTCCGAGCCAGCCAGCCCTGAAGCCTCCCTGCGAGCTGTGCTGAGCAGAGCCACGGAGAGATCCGTGTCGGCCGCTGAGATGTGTCAGCTCCTGTGCAGCGCCCTCCGCTGCTCCCCTGGCCTGCGGCCCGTCATGCAGGAGTTGGCACACACCGGTGAGGATCGGGTGGTGGGGTCCTGCCAGGCCCCCGGGGGGTCCGTGTTGGAGAGAAGAGGCAGCGGTTCATAGGAGGGTTCACCATGGCTGCTTTATTTACTTATCTTATATGCTCTTGGTTCTTCGAAAAGTCATAGCCATAGATGCAGAATGATTGTTTATGCTAATCAAGGGGATATTGCTTCAGAGTTTTCTGAGCAATATTCTCCTCTAAGAAGGAACGTTCGGGAGCAACAGAGAAATGTAGAGCCACGAGATGTCTCTCCTGTGCAGGTTTCCTTACTCAGGAGAACGGGGAGAAGGACAGGTGGAAGGTGAGGACTAAGTTCCACCTGGAAGCCAACAACAACGCGGATGCAAAGGCAGCTGAGCCCGCCGAGGAAGGCGGCCAGTCCCGGGAGCAGAGCGGCCAGGGGGAGGCTGGCTCCTTGCCAGAACAAGAGAAGGAGCCTTCTGCCTCCCAGGACTCTGCCAAGAAGAGCTTTGTGTGTAAGGCCTGCGACAAGAGCTTCCATTTCTACTGCCGCCTGAAGGTGCACCTGAAGCGCTGCCGGGTGGCCAAGAGCAAGCAGGTGCAGTGCAAGGAGTGCAGCGAGACCAAGGACTCTAAGAAAGAGCTGGAGCAGCATCAGCTGGAGGCCCATGGCGCAGGGGGGGAGGCGGAGGTCCCCAAGAAGAAGAAGAAGAGGCTTCCAGTGACCTGTGACCTCTGTGGAAGGGAATTTGCTCACGCCTCAGGTACGTTCAGGAGGGCGAAGGAGCTGGCCATGATCATTCTGGAAGCTGTGGTTTGGACTCCAGGCCTGGCTCCTGGCTGTATGCAGTCAGGGCTGGGGGTGGGCTTAGAAAGCAGCAGGTTCTCACAGAGGCAGGGCGGTGCTTGGAGAAGAGCATGCGCTTTGGAATATGTTCTCTGCACTTGAATTTCCCCATCAGTAGGCGCCCTCACTCCACCTACTTTCTTAGATTGTTAGGAAGATTTAAGGTAATATAGCCAAACACCTAGTACAGTACCTACATTAAGCTAGTGCTCAGTAAATTGTGGCTGTTATTCATATGATAACCAACTATTTTAACACCTGACTCTCAGGCTTCTGTGCATCACTTGAATCATGATAATAAACAAGAGAAACCATGGTACATAGTCAGAATTGTTTTCCCTTGCCCAGGTGTTGGGTAAATCTAATGAAACATAACAGTGAGCTTTGTTTCACTCTTTCTGGGTGACTGGATCCTGTTTAAGAAAAGGAGAGAGGATAGGAAAGAAAAACCTAGGGCCCTTCATGCCTGATTGAACCATGAGTGGGATGAGGTGACTTTTGGAGTGCTGGGCAGATGGGCAGCATGGCCGTATGAGGTCAAAGCACATACGACCTGTGTCTGTGGTTCATGCTGGGCTTCCTCATGAGTCCTGGCCCGAGGCATGTTGGGGTGTACCTGACACTGGATACAAGGTAGCATCATGTCACTAATGACTGGTACCTCCCCAGGCATGCAGTACCACAAGCTGACCGAGCACTTTGACGAGAAGCCTTTCTCCTGCGAAGAGTGTGGGGCAAAGTTTGCAGCCAATTCTACCCTGAAGAACCACCTCCGCCTCCACACCGGGGACCGCCCGTTCATGTGCAAGCACTGCCTCATGACCTTCACCCAGGCCTCGGCCCTGGCCTACCACACCAAGAAGAAGCACTCAGAAGGTAAGGCATGGGGAATGTGTGTGTGTGTGTGTGTGTGTGTGTGTGTGTGTGTAATGTTGATTTCGGAGAGAAGAAGAAGAGAGGGATAGAAACATCAGTGATGAGAGGGGATCATTGATCAGCTGCCTCCTGCACGCCCCACATGGGGATTGGGCTGCAACCCAGGCACGTGCCCTGACTGGGAATCAAACTGTGACCTCCTGGTTCATAGGTCACCGCTCAACCACTGAGCCACACCGTCTGAGCAAGAATTTCTTCATTTTTCCTGATACTTTAATTGTGTGAGCTGCCTGAAAACCCACTTGGAACTAGGCAGGATCTATATCTCAAGAAGATTAAAAACAGAACAGAATGTAAAATCTCTAGGCACACAGAGGACTAGGGACACATATGTGCACAGGCATGTGAATGCTTTGGTGAGTGATTCTGAGGGGAGGCTGACTAACACAATGCTGTGACTTTATTGTCATAGAATTTACATAAAGCCAGAATTCCCTGGACTTTAAGGTGGGCTTGGAGCATGGGACAGACCTTGATTGCGCACCTGCTGTGGATCGGGCAGTGGCGGATGCTGAGTGACTAAGCTGGGTGCTGTGCTCACAGAGCCGGTGGCTTAGAGTGTCTAGTGTAGAGGCAGTGACAGTGCGGTCACGGGTGGTGTGATACCCAACAGCACCTGGAGATGTGGGAGGAGGACGTTGGGGTTTCTGGTCCGGTCGGAGAGGAGGAGCCTTCTCCAAGGGTTCTGCATAGTTTGAAGCATTTACGTGGAAGTGCTAATGTGGCTGCATCTTGCCTGGCTCGCAGTAGCCTCCTAACCAGCCTCCTCGCCCCTCCCCCGGCAGGGTTCTCAGTACACAGGCGGGTGGTCCTTTTGAAACTAAACCATATCCTGTCACTCTCTGCTTGAAACCCCCGAGAAGGCTCTTCCCCTCACTTCTCCTGACCACCTGTGTGAAATCTCAGGGACCCAGCCCAGTTCCCGCCGTATTTTTCTCCACAGTGCTTGTCATAGGATTTATTATCTACCTTAGCCGTTGATTAGAGTTAGTCTCCCCGTTAGAATGAAAGCTTTATGAGGCCAGAGCTGTCGGTCTTTTGTTTCATTGCTGTGCCTGTAGAACTCGGAATAGTATTAGCAATGGAAGGTGCTCGGTAAACACTTACTGAGTAAATGAATTTCTTGAGCCTGTTGCAGGCCCTGGGGACAATGTAACTGAATGCTCTGCTCTCGGTACAGCAGACCACAAACAAATATAAATTTGTGAGTAATATAAATTTAGGTAGTGGTCATTGTGTGAAGAGAAATAAGGCAGGTGACCAGCAGGGGACGGTCAGGAGGGGCCTGTCTATTTAATCAGAAAAGGCCTCTGAGAGCTGAGAACTGAGGAGAAACCTGAATGAAGGGAGAGGTGGAACCAGCAGAAGCTCTAGGGGAAAAGCATCCCACACAGGAATGAGCTGGGCTGTTTGAGAGACCAAAGGAACTGGAAGGGGCTGAAGCAGGATAAACGAATGAGTGCTGAGAGATGTGGTCAGAGAGGCCGCCAAAGGCCAGACCTTGCAGGGCCTTATACACCAGGGTAAGGGCTTTGGTTTTATGCAAACCGTGTGTTACAGACAATGGCTTAAAACAACAAGAATGTATCGTCTTACCGCTCTGGAGGTTAAAAGTCCAAAATGGGTCTTACGAGCCTAACATTTGTCAGAGTGAGAAGATGGAGAAGCCAGGTGACTTATAATAACTATAGCAAGTCGTTGGGAGAAGCTGAGTCTCACCTGTATGTGCTGCTGCAGTTCCGTTCTGAAAAAGTTCAGGGGATCCAGACTTGGGGGTTTCTGGACACCTGGATATATCTGTTTGCTGCGTGTGGAGTGAGCTCTGCCATACTTGTGGTGGCCTGGTTAAAGATGGGTACTCTGTGATAAGATGGCCTGGGTAAAGATGGGTAATCTGTCCTTGTTCCTCAGGGGGGCGCCCACACTGACACCCGCTGTGGACCAGCTGTGTTTATGAGACATCCTCTGATGGGATGGCTCAGGCTCTCACCCATCGGATTGCAAACTGCCTCATGTTTCGTGCTGGCTCTAATAAACACATGTGTATTTCCAGGGAAAATGTACGCGTGCCAGTACTGTGATGCTGTGTTTGCCCAGTCCATCGAGCTGTCCCGCCACGTGAGGACCCACACCGGGGACAAGCCCTATGTCTGCAGGGACTGTGGCAAGGGCTTCCGGCAGGCCAATGGCCTCTCCATCCACCTGCACACCTTCCACAGTATGTACGGAGGTTGCGGCTGACGGGCATTCAGCACAGACCTGGCCTTGAGAAAACATTTGACCATCATAACAGAATTGTCACTCTACCTTAGCTGGGCCCCAATCAAGGCCTCAGACATGTGACAGTCATAACACGTTATCACTCTGCCAGGGCTGGGCCCCACCCTACCAGAGCCGGAATGAAAGCTGGGTCCTTACCTACTTCAGCCATGTCCTGCTGTGCCACCCGCACTCTCTGAGCCTTCGCTTCCCTCCTCAGTAGAGACTAGGACCTACCCACAGGGTTGTTGGGAGGATTAAGTGGGTTAACATATGCAAGGCACTGAGAACATGCCTGTCACATGGTATCATTAAACATTACATACGAAAGCGTTTTTATTATCGGGTCTAAAGTGGGGAGCAAAGGAGCATTCCTCCTGTCATTCGTACAATACTCTGGGGAGTATGTCGGAGATCTCTAGGGCGAATTAGAAAACAAAGATGCCCACCACGAGCAGGGGAAGAGCAGCACACCCTGGGCAGCAGTAAAACACACTTGAACTTGTAAGATGTGAACTGTTTGATGCTGCAGAGATGGTTAATCCAGAAGCTTCCCGGGATGAGGCTAGGATAGTCAGGTGGTCACTGTACTGACTTCTGGTCCTTGACGCCTGTGACGTTGCATGACCTCTAAAGACAGTCTTGTACCTGGAGCTCGGCACGGCCACCCACACCTCACTGACCAGCCTGTGTTTTCTTTCCCACCCCTTTCCCTCATGGACGCCCTCCTGGAACAGACATAGAAGACCCGTATGACTGCAAGAAGTGCAGGATGAGCTTCTCCACGCTGCAGGATCACCGCAAGCACATCCACGAGGTGCACTCCAAGGACTACCACCCCTGCCCCACGTGCGGGAAGATCTTCAGCGCCCCCTCCATGCTGGAGCGCCACATGGTGACCCACGTCGGAGGGAAGCCCTTCAGCTGCGGGATCTGCAACAAGGCCTACCAGGTGACCGCCGGCTCTGGCGCTCGTCCCTGTCCCTCGGCTTCTCTCCCTGGTCTGGTCTGAGGAGCACATGGTGCTCCAGGTGGGCCGGCTCGGCTGGCGCTAATGAAGATGCAGCCGGTACTAGTGCAGACTCTCTGAGGTGGTCTGGTGGGAGTAGTGTGGGGGGTCGGGGGGCTCTAAAGGAGCCGAGTTCTCACCCTCTGAACCGAGTGCTGCTTCCCCCAGGCCAGCCACGTCCTTTAGACTCTGTTGACCCCGAGTGTGGAGGGACATGAGAATGGCAATGGAGCCTGTAACACTGCCTGGAATTATTGTGTTTAGGACTATTATTTTTAACTCCCAGGGGAGGGCTCCGCTTTTTTACCTTAGAATTTGGTACGTAATTAAAGGGAAACTCCACAGAGAACTAAAAAGAAACCACACGCATGGAAACCTAAGTGCACAGAGAGGAGAAGGGTCCTTGCCGGCATTTGTAAGGTTTGGGTTGTGGAGAGAAGCCGGCAGCTCATTGCCGCTCAGCAGACTGGGATGTGGACTTTGTACCAGGCCTTGTGCTGGACATTACGGTACAGAGCTGAGGAAGACCGGGGCTTGGTGCCTAGGAAACGGTGGGATTCTGGGGAGAGCCCCAGTGCTGCTCCGAACCCAGAAAGGAGGGGTCACCCGCCTGTGGAGTAGGGCCTGCGCCCTCAGCAGACTGCTCCCCGCACCGGGCACTGGGCAGCAGTGAGACACGCTCTGGTAAAGGACAGGCGCCAGGATTTGAATTGCTCCTGCTGTTTACTAATCGTGTGACCCTGGGGAAGGCATTTTACCCCTCTGTCTCCGCCTCCGCCTCTCAGAAATGATTCTAACTCCTCCCTCACGGGCTTGTTTTGAGGAGTGGGTGTCCTGCTGAGCCTTCCCCATGGTGGCCTCTCAGGACACGTGCAGGTGCCTCTTCCCCCAACTCTAGCCTCTGTGGGGCCAGCACTCGGTGGCAGGGAAGAGCGGGAGGCCAGACCCACCGCCAACCTGGGAGCGGTTTCCCTCTCGCACGAGGGCTTTCTGAGCTCTGCTTGCTGGAACATCCTAAACTGAACACTTGCCAAATTCCTTGCAGCAATTGTCTGGTCTGTGGTACCACAATCGGACCCACCACCCTGACGTGTTTGCTGCTCAGAACCATCGATCCTCTAAGTTCTCATCACTCCAGTGCAGCTCGTGTGACAAAACCTTTTCCAACTCCCTTGAACACAAGAAGCACATCAAAACCGAGCACGCAGGTGAGCGGTGCCAGAGGCGGGGAGCAGAGAGGCTTGGTGACGCGCATCCTGGGTTTACCCCGAACCCCAGCTCAGGGCTAGAGGAGGGTGCGATGGTAACGCCTTCATCCTCCCAGCACACCGGGAGGGTGCCTCCCTGGTGCCCAGTGACAGCGGCTTGAGTGGCAGTGGTTCTCTAACCCAGAGATGGAGGCAGTGCGAGCTGCTCCCAGCCCGAGTCACACAGCCACAGACAGGGAAGGGCAGCTCTGGTGCACACAGGCCTGGCTGGCAGTCCTGACAGCTCTGATCAGCTGCATGACCTTGGCAGGTGACTTCCTTCTCTTCAGGATGCCTGTAATTAATACCTACCTTGCAGGGGAATTTGAGGATAATCACAACAGCCAGCAATTACAAAGCATTTCCTGTGTGCAAGGCACTATGCTAAGCACTCCACATGTATTTTGTCCTTTAATCTTCACAACAACCTGCATCCAGGCCGTCTGGACCCAGCACGGGCGTCTTCACCACTAGAGTGCATGATACGTCCTAGGTGGAAGGTTCTTGGCACTTGGTAGGCGCCTGCTCAGTGTTAGGCGTCACCCCCGCCCCGGCCCTGTCCTGTCCAGCCTTTGGGAGCCATCCTGTTCTTCTCTGTGTGCTTTGCAGACATGAAGTTCCACGAATGTGAGCAGTGTAAGGAGCTCTTCCCCACGCCAGCGTTGCTTCAAGTTCACATCAAGTGCCAGCACTCAGGTCAGTGCCCTGGGGATGCGGTGAGCTGCCTTGCCTCTCCACTGTTCACAGCTGGGCAGCCCAGGCCACATAGCCTAGCTGCCTGTGCCTCAGTTTCCCCATCTGTAAAACGGGGACAGATGTAGTTCCTACCTATCAGGTAGCTGTAAGGATTGAGTATGCCAGTAGACAAAGTGCACATAGGGGCCTGGCACCAGTGAGCATCCCGTAAGCATGGCCTATGATTGTCATTGTTACTGCTATGTCCCCTCAAGTCTAAAAGCCAGTTTAAGATGAACCGTTAAGAAAGAAACGCAGCTGCTAATTAAACTCTGCTTCCTTGTCACTTAGAACTTACAGATTATTCTAAGTGCTGTTTTAGACTAAATTTGATATAGGTTTTTATGCATTTTTAAAATAAATCGTAATTCAGATTATTACAGTTGTTCCCCTTTTTTCCCCCCATAGCTCCCCTCCACCCGGTTTCCGCCCCAATATGCTTTCTTATGAGTATATATAAAAAGGGAAACAAAAGAATAAATAAGGTCAGACTCCAGCTTCTCAGAGTAGCTTTAGCTCAGACTGTTGACGTGCGTGCTTTTGCACATGGTGGTAAGCTGCCACCGGGAGCGCTGGGTGGAGCGCGTAGTGGGGCCTCTGGTATGGGCTGTTAGGCACCATGGGAATCTGGCTTATCTCTCATTCCACCTAGGGGGGATCTGCACACGCGCCCTCGCCTCCTCTCTCCTGCGCCTCTGGGCCCCGGTCAGTGAGAGACATGGCTGCTCCTGTCTTAGTGACTTCCTTCCAGGCCTGGCACACCCTGTGTGGGTCCAGTTTCCGTGTTCTTCGTGCAGTCATTGACAGTGATGCCCGACTGCCACCTCGCCCGTGACGTCGTTAAATGTGTCTCAGTGTCAGAGACGTTCAAACGTGCTTCCTCGAATTATGACATACAGTGTCGGCAGCACCATTCCCTGCCGCTGAGGGAATGGCGGGCTGCCGCTGAGGCGGTTTAGCCTGACCACCCCCCCCCCCCCAGGCTCCGGAAGCTGTGGTTCACGGGGACTTCAGGCCCCCAGAACCCAGGTCTGCCTTTGAGCGTGTTCCTCGTTGCTCCTCCCTCTCCCTGCCCTGTCTCTCAGCCATTTCACCCACAGCTCACCCCGTCTCCCGCCTCCAGGGTCGCAGCCGTTCAGGTGCTTGTACTGTGCGGCCACCTTCCGCTTCCCCGGAGCGCTGCAGCACCACGTCACCACGGAGCACTTCAAGCAGTCGGAGAGCACCTTCCCCTGCGAGCTCTGCGGGGAGCTCTTCACCTCCCCGGCCCAGCTGGAGGGCCACCTGGAATCCGAGCACCCAAAGGTGGCGGGCACGGAAGCCCAGGCAGCGGCCTCGCAGGTGGTGCAGGTAACTGGGCCCTCAGAGGCGGGGGTGCTAGCTTGGGGTTCCTCAGGCTTCTCCAGGGGTCTCCCTCACACCACGCCTCTCTCGGGTTCTCAGAGGGTCCTGAAAGCGATCCAGTCATCGCTAAGAGGACCTCTCAGAGCCTCTCTGGGACTCTTGCCAAACAGAACAGAAAGTTCTGGTGTCCTGGTGGCCACAGGCGAGATGCCCCCAAGTAGCGGGAGCCTAGAACAGAATTTCCAAAGCGGAACCACCTAGGCGGCTCTGCGATTCCCGCACTTCCCCCTCCTGTGGGGCACCGTGGGACGTGTGAGGGCTGGGAGCCTCGGAGAGGTGGGGGCTCTTTGTTGGGAGCTCCGTCACCCTGAGAGCTCCTCCGGCTGGCGCAGGACACACGTGGGCACGTGGGCCTCTCCTTCACCCGGTGGAAAGCGCCTCCTAATGTGTGTGGAGGCCACGCTCGCTCCCGCCTCCTTCCATTGTCCTTCCCGTCTCCTCCCAGAGCGGGGCAGAAAGGAACAGCAGCTCCCCTCTAAGGATGGCAGGATTTGTGGGGACTGGAGAGGACCTGCAGGCTGACGGCACGGCTCCACAGCCTCCAGGGAGCGAGGGCCAGTCAGGGGCAGGCCTCCGGGTGACGCCTGCCTCACGCCAGAGGCTGTGCTCCTGGCCTTCTCAGCTGTTCGGTTCTGGTAAGGGCCTTGGGAAGAGTCCATTGCTGAAAGAAAAGGAAAGAACACTCGGCTTAAAAACTCCTCCCCGAGGGCTTTTGGTTGGACATCAGAGTTGGTCTCTCCACCCCCAGCGGCAGAGACGTGGCTGAGCTGGGCTGCCCACCGCTGCCACTTCTGTCTGGTGCCCTCTTCCCACTCTGGACTCCTCCTCAAGAGCCAGGACACCTGTGCCCCCTGGGCTCTCTGGCTTGAAATAGCAGGGGCATCAGGCTGTCCTGAGCTCCGCAGGTCGGGTCACCAGCCTGGAGGTTCCAGCAGGAGCCGGGTTCTTAGCACAGACTGGTTCTCCTGGCCGGGAAGGCCGTCTCTGACAGATGCCGACACGGAGGGGGTGCGACCTGTGGAGGGAGGGGCGATGCCTGCCCTGCCAGCATGGTGGGCCAAGTGAGTGAGCTGACAGAAGTCACCCTTCATCCACTCACTGCAGCCATGGAGCCCCGGGGGGCTCTTAGCCTGATCAGGCCCAGAAACACCCCTGTCGGCATGTCATGCCAGTGTCCGTGGTTCTGGCATGACGCTGACACCTTGGGAGCATTCCTTCGCATGGCTCTGACTCTGCGGCGTAATCCTGGGGACGGGAAGGCCCAGTGTGAGGGCTGGGCCGGCGCTCACCGGTGTGTAATCAGAGTCCGGGCTGAGGTGGCACACTGAGCTAAATTACAGCAATTTAGCCCACGGTTATTTAAATTGTTTGCCTGCCTCTCCTTTGCATCGCCGGCGTGTAAGATTTGCCTCTTCCCATTAGGCACGTGTAATTGCTCTCCTCAGGTGAAAACGTAAATATCATCATTACAGCCTGAGATGGAAGCCAGTAACTTCTGGGGAGCTAACGGCGGACGCTGCCCAGAGCCCCGTGGTCTTCTCCTTGCAGGTGATCCAGGCGCCGGAGCCGGCCGCCTCGGCAGAGCAGGTGATCACCCTGGAGGAGACCCAGCTCGCTGGCTCCCAGGTGTTTGTGACGCTGCCGGACTCGCAGGCGTCTCAGACCAGCTCCGAGCTCGTGGCGGTGACCGTGGAGGACCTGCTGGACGGGACCGTGACCCTCATCTGCGGGGAGGCCAAGTGATGGCTGCGCATCGGGGAAGGGGTCCCGCGCCGGCGCAGAGAGAGCTCCAGGCGGGCCCTTTGCCTCCGCCCCTGCCGTCCTGCGTGACGAGCGTCTGAGCCCAGCGCCGACCATATGGTCTCCCTTGGAAAACAGACGGCAGACGCGTCACTCTCATAGAACCACCGATGTCTGAACCACATCGTTGCCGACCCACCGCCCTCCCACAGGCTGGCCACGGCCTTCGAGACACCGTCCGCCCCGCAGCAGAGCAGAGCTTCTGAAATAGAGTCAGGAAGCCGTGGGCAGGAGCTGGTGACCGGGTAAGCAGAGGTGCCAGGAGCCGCAGCCCTCTGCAGAATGGCAGGGGTGGGGTCGCAGCCCCACTGAGGGGCTGCTGATGCTATCAGTACCGTCTGGCCACCTAAGAATGAGAGAGAAGCACCCACGGACCATCCAGGGGCCCCCATCTTGAGCACAGTTGGCCCCTTCCTCACATCTCCCATCCCCCAGCTGCTGGTCACGGGCAGGAGCAGCCTGTGAGCACAGCAAGGCCTCATCCACAGGGTCTCCCCCGGGCAGTGCCGTCAGCCCTTCCGCAAGCGAAGCCTTGGGAGGGTTTCTGGGCGGGTGCAGTGGAGCCGTCCCGCCCCTCCGGGAGCCTCGTGGTGCTCGGTGCTGAGGCTGAGCCTCGGCCTTCCCCACTGCCCTCATCCGCTTCCCTGTCAGCGCCTGCCTCTGCCCAGCCCGGAGGCCGTGCCTCCCTCCGTGTCATGGAGCTAGCAGCCCGCGCCGGGTGGAGCAGTGCCCGTGACCGCCCGGCTCTGCCCCCTGCCACCGTCCACGCCGGGTGTTCGGCCTGCTGCCGCCTCTCCAGGCTGCCACCGTTCCTGCGGGTCAGGCAGCCTTGGGAGTCTGAGTCACACCAGGCTTTTTATCTTCCGTTCAGAACATGTAATCTGGTAATTAATGGGTGGCGGAGGCCATTATGAAGTGCAATTAGATGGATGTAGGTCCCCGCCATTTGGAGAGAATGACTAGCATTTATCTTCCTTTCCTCCACGCCAGAAGGCTGGCCCGCTCCTGCAGTGTTTACACACAGCCAGACTCCCTGCCACCTCGGGCTTGCCCCCCTGCGGAGGGCAGTGCCCAGTGTGATCGCTGGCCTTCAAGCTCGAGGAGGCCGAAAACCGGCCCCTTTCCAAGCACATTTCACATCGCCAGGGGCAAGCGGGGATAACGGGTCCCTGTTGGTCACGGGAGGGAGGGCACACTGCTGGAAAGGCAGAGGTGGGCCCTTACGCTGACCCGCGTGTGCGTGGGCCAGGGCCTGTGCAGGCAGCGAGCACCCACATACCTCCAGGGTGCCCCCATCGTGATATGCAAATTGCCTGAGCTGGGCGGCTCAGGGATCTTCATTCTGAAGCCAATGACATGTCAAAGGCAAGTCGCCTCAAAAGCCGAACACTGACCAGAAGATGGTGCTCAAACCTTTGAGACTCAGCCTCCACGTGCAGCCCTCACTGCTGCTGCCGAGCCTGTGTGTCTCCTTAAGCCTCTCCGTCCTGTGAGCTGCCAGCCCAGGAGAGCTCTCCATCTGTAAGTGGCGAAATGACACCGACTCTCCGCTGACACCAGATAAACCCGTGGAGAGAGTGGAGTGGCCCCAGCCCAGCGATGAGGACAGCTCAGAGCCACGGGCTGCGGCTGGGACCTGCGTGTCCTCAAAACGGGTCCCAGCCAACACACAAGTAAATGGGAAGGAAGTGCTGAGGGCCTGCAGGAGAAAGGCGTCTCTCCTTTTAAACAGTCTTCCAAAGAAGAAAGGTGTGTTTTAAACCCAACTTCCGATCCTTCGGGTACCGAGACCCCTTTCTTCATTCCTGACGGAGCCGGGCTGTGACGGACGTGTGCTTTCTCCTGTCCCAAGCCCAGCAGGCCGAGCTGGGAGCTGACACAGACGCCGGACTGGCTGCTGCTGCCAGACTCGCCCGGCACCCGCATCAGGCGCGGCTTGTGCTCGTGCTGGTCGGGATGAGGAAGTTTCGTCTCTGCTCCGAGGGGACCTTTGCAACATGCGGCGTTGGCAGTGACCTTACACTGTCCCTCTCCGGGGATGCCCAGGTGTGATTTTATTGCAGAAAAACTTCTCTAGCTCTAGTTGGTCATTTTATTCTTTCCCCCACTGCCGCAGAAGAGATCTTCTGAGTTACTGCCACAGAGGACACTGTTACCCTGGCCTCGTCCCCTCACCGACTTGCTTCATGGCAGTGGTCTTCTCTCTGCCTCATCGCCATGGTGCTACCTGTGGCCCCTGGCTGAACGCGGGGCTTATGCAGTGCCTGGAGGAGCCCGTGGCTCCCAAGCTCCTGAGACAGCGGTGAGGAGGGGCAGGCAGGCTGCGAGCGGAAGGCTAATCAGTGGGAGCGATGGGAGTCACCATCCAGGTAACGAGAAGCACGTAGAGGCTCCGGAGCAAGGATGGCCGTAGGGAGGTGTCTGAGCAGAGCCTGGGGCCACAGGGGCAGCGCAGGGCAAAGACGGAGGTGTCTCCTCCTCTGTTTCATAAAGCCCATCTCTTCCGTCTCCAAGGTGCTGTGTTTGGAAAACTCTGAGGCCATGGTCTTCCATGGTCTACAGTGTGAGTCCTGGGCTCCCTGGAGATTGCAGCCCTCTCTGGGGTTGCTTCCGACTCTCCTCCTGCTGACCACGGAACACATCAGCCTCGCCTCCCAGGAGGGCCTGGGAGGGGCTGAGGATGAACGGGAATCAGGCCCCTTCTCTGCGCCTGGCTGGTGAGGAACACTCCCAGATCGAGGAGATGAGCGGCCCTAGGAGTTCCTCTCTCACCGGGTCATGTGGGCACCTCACGCTGAGGGCATATCAGTGAGGTGGGAGGGGTGTGCCCGAGATCAGTGAATGGCCAAGGATGGAGGAAGCTGCTCACCTCACACTGAGTGGTTCTTACAGCAGTGTTTCTGTGACACGGGTAGACCGTTGGACAGGGATGGGGAAAATGCTGGCAAACTTTAACCAGTCCTCCCAAAAGAACTCACTGCCCGGCCTGCCCGGTGCGGCCCGGTGCATCCAGGGACTGGGGAGGTAGAAGATAAAGGAGGACTTTTATCTTTAAGGGAGTGTGAAGGCAAGCTGGTAACTGTTTTGGTTGCCATGGAAAACCTTGGGGCTGGAAGGATTTGGGCCAAAGGCTCAGAAGCACAGTCAGAGCTCAGAAACTTGTTACACCATCGACTCGGCCTGTAACGCAGAGAAACTGTCTGTGCTTTGGTGATAACGTGTTGAGAAGTGTATCCCGTGGGCAATTTACTTTTGTGGGCTTCCAAATCACAGAAACGTTTGTCGTTGTACCTTACCAGGCCGGCCCCACCCATGATCAAGACTAAGCAGCCCGTGATGCGGTATAAATAGGATTACAAACCATTGTTCGGGCTCACCTTGCATTAGTCTATATAAATAAAATATGTACCTTGAAAAGCGTGATGCTGCGTGAGCTTCAAATGCCTGGCCTCCTAGGGGCTCTGTGCACCTTCAGGCCATTCTAGCGGGGGTGGGAGGGGGAGGAGGGGCGCTCGCCTGTCCTGTGGAGTCTCATTTCCCAGGGAGCCAGGGTGGTGCAGGGTCACCCTGGGCACCTCCCGGCTGGGCCACGTGCTGACCGTGTGACCGGTGAGGCCCCTCCTGAGCTCCCTTCTCTGGCTTCCTCTGTAAATGGGGGGTTGTTGTATCCACCCCACAGAACCGTAGTGTGGGTTAAAAGCCCGGCCTTAGCGAACTTAGTGTTGAAATTGTGGTTGTTATTAATCACGTCCTTCACCCGGTCAGCCGTTCCCTGCGGCCTCCAGCACCGAGTGTTCCTTCCTTCACGCTTACTGTCTCTCCCAGTCGCCGCGCATCCTTAGAGATCCTTACCACACCCCCCACTTCTCACGCGTCTCTAGACTCTCAGCTGCCCGGAGCATAAGATGCTGAGCAGATAACGATAAAATAAGCAGAAACCTTTTGCGGTGGAGGCTGGAAATGTCACGTTGTTGGCAGGCACAGAGAGGCTGTGGTGCTTTCTGCAGTTAGATCCAGTGTGTGGGGGGGAGGGGGGCTGTTGGGGGGAGGGTCTAGCCTGTAGCCTCGGCTCACTGTCACCTCCAAGGGAGATTTTATAGAGCAGCCATTGCCCACCCAACACTGGGAGGGGGGAGGGGGCCTCCTGGAGTAGCCCACCCCAATACGCTTGCCCAGAGCCCACAGCGCCCTGAGAAGGGATGCCCTCCGCCTAAGCAGTGTCTGGGAGAGGCTGGCGCTGTGGATTTTAGAGCTGTGATCCCGACAGTGTCCGAGGCGGGGGGTAATGGCAGCGAGCCGCTGGCTCCAGCGTGAAGGTGACCGCGGTGGTGAAGCGCGGGAGGACGGGGCAGAGGTAGGAAATGGGCCGGCGGGTCCTGGGTGGTCCGTCACCTCAGGCCTGGACTCCGGGCTTCCCAGCCCACTTCTGACTCGGCGATGACCTTGAGGAGGAAAGCCAGCGTTTGTGCAATGTCTCCCGGAGTGTCGGTGCCCCATCCAGGATGCCTGTCCACACCCCAGGTACTTGACAGTGGCCTGGGCAAGGGCAGAGGGCGGGAAGGGGGAAGCCTCGCCGTCCTGAGGCTGAAAGCCTGGGTGAGCCGCAGGGGCGTTCAGGACCCAGGCAAGCAAACAGCCTGTGTCCCTGGCCAGACTGATGGGCGCAGGGAGCCAGCCCCGGGCACCGCCGCTGAGGGGCCGCATGTGAGAGGCCCCGACTCTGAGTGTCAGGCGGGGACACGCCCAGCCGGGGCTCTGAGTTGCGTGTGGTGTGCAGCGTAACTTGTCTGAGGCCAAGAGCCATCACCTTGGTTAGGAAATAACAGAGGACCCACGTGTCACTAGGACATCAGTACAGGCAGCAAGCTTCTTCCTCCTGTGCACCTGTGTCTGCTGCCCTGTCACCCTGTGAGCCAGGCCACTGTCTCCCCAAATAGTTGGCCCAGACAGTGTGCTTGGTGCTTAGTAGATGCCGCTGCTTGGCCGGGACCATGCAGTGCTTCCCTCGCTTACCCTTGTGGCCGCTCAGGAAGAACCCAACTTCTCCAACCACCCCTCCGCCCCCCAGCCTGCTACCCCCAAGTTACCTGTGGGCCGGTCTGTCCACACTCCCTCCTCTCCCCGAGTCACCCGTGGGCCAGTCTGTCCACACTCCCTCCTCAGAGAGATTAGCGGAAGGCAGGAGCAGCTAGCCTGGCTCCCGGCTGCTCTGACCAAACACCACTCCCGCCGGCTCTTCCCGCTCTGGCTCCCCGGCTCAAGCCACAAACAGCTGATCAAACACACTGGACAAGGTCAGTCCAGGGACCCACTGTCACCTCCAGGGGAGGTTTTATAGGGCAGCCATCAGGCGGGTCTGATAAGAATGGGCAGGACGTGGGACAGGGGCCCATGGGGCCGGCACAGGACCGAACAGCCTCTCAGTCCATTGAAGATAGAAACCTCTGGGCCCACACCGGGTCCAGCCCGGGCCAGAGCTGCCTGTGAGCCCGGAACAGAAGGGAAATGAGGACGGGGTGGCTGTGCCGGTGAGCCTGGGGGAGCTGCAGGCAGGGGAGGCGGGGGTGGGGGTGGGGGTGGGGGAGCTTGGCGCTGCGGGTTTGGGAGCACAGACCCTCCCTCGCTAAACGGTGACCCCTTCGAGGACAAGAACTGTGCCTTATTCCGTCTGTTCATCCATACATACATGTAGGTAGCCTGGCACATCGGCGTCATAGACCTGAAGTTCTGGAGACCTGAGCGCCTACCACTGCCCAGTCCCATGCATGGGCCCTGCTCCTGGGCCACTGCCGACCTGTGGCCAGGCCAGGCTCACATGTGAGAAACAAGAGCCAAAAACACCCACGCTGCCCAGAGACCTACAGTGCCTCTAAATGCTGGGTTTCTCTTCTCTCTCTTTTTCCTGGGGTGGTGGCGGTGGGTGGAGGGGGATTAGGGATTAATATTTTTTAGAAATATTCTTGCCCAGCCTGCATGGCTCAGTGGTTGAGTGTCAACCTAGGAACCTGGAGGTCATGGTTCGAATCCCGGTCAGGGCGCATGCCTGGGTTGCAGGCTCGATCCCCAGTGTGGAGCATGCAGGTGGTAGCCTATCAATGATTCTCTCTCGTCATTGATGTGTGTGTGTCTCTCTCTCCCTCTCCCTTCCTCTCTGACATCAATAAAATATGTTTTAAAAAAGAAGTGCTCTCATCATTAATAGTTCCTGTCATGAAGCACATATTGGACATGGATAAAGAGTGAGTGTAATTCTGGTCTCACCGGCACCATGACGCAGGTGCTGTTACTATCCATCCCCTGCGACATGAGGCAGCCAGCACCCGGAAGCCACCTGAGCCACACAACAGTGAGCAGCACGGCTGGGATGGGAGCCCGGCCACTGGCTCCAGAGCTTGAGCTAAGCACCACGCTATATTCAGGCATTTTTTAATCCTTCCCAGTCCCGGGGCAGCCTGGCCTGTCAGGCCTAAGTGTTGTCATAGGTCCTACGAGTCTCCCGGCCTGCTCTCCTTCTCCCCGTCCTGCCTGAGACAGCAGCCCGGCCCACACGCTGCTTTTGTCAGCTGGAAACGTGTCCGGCAGCACCAAGCACGCCCTGTGCCTCGCTCCGGGACTGGACTGTCCATGGCTTAGTCCACCCCTCAGTCTCAGAGTCCTCGGTCAACACCCATTGGCTCAGCCGGGGCCCGCCCTCCCAGTGGAGAAGGCCGCGTGGGCAGCCGAGCCCCATGCAGTGCCTGGCACAGGTGTGCGAGGGTGGTTTCCCGGCCCAGGCACTCTGGGAAGCGTCTTGGCCGATCTGACTTCCCCCTCTCCCCCCTGACCCTGGGCTCCTATAGGAAAATGTTTTCTAGAACAGCCACCGTTCTGTGGGGAAGGATCGGATGGGAAGACGGTATCCATTAGTGCAGCGGTTCAGAGCCACTCCGATCTGAGCTCCGACCCCTGCCCAGTCTTGTTAGATGTGTGGCTCTAGGTTTTATCCACCTGGTGCCCTGGTTTCTGTCCTGACCTGGGCTATTGGAGCCGGGAGGCTGCCCAGGGGGAGCAGGGCTCTCGGGCAGGGGTGGGGGACAGAGAGAGGAGAGGGGGGACCACACGTGGCCAGGTTGGCCTCCCTCGTTCTGGTGCGGGTAACGGTAGCCCCACCGTGTCTCACTCTCGAGTAGCACTCTGCCATTTCCCCATCGCTTTCACCTGCACTGTCGATCTCCACAGTCCCCTGAAGGTTAGGGCAGTGTCTTGGCTGTTGCCCCTTCAGACGCCCCCTCTGTGTCCTCAGCTGGTGACAATGGGGTGTGGCCCGCTCTCCGCCAGCAGGTGTGGGCTATCCCCGCTCTCCGTGCTGTGGTCCCCCATAATTCAGGGCACTTTCCATCGCTGACTGGCTTGCCTGTGGCAGCAGTGGTCTGAGGAGAGGAGCGTGGATTACCATTTTGCAGATGAAAAGCCGAGGCTACAGGAGGCACCACAGTCAGTCAGTCACGCGAGGAGTCACAGCAGGGCCGCAGTCAGCCCGCTCTGCACGGGGAGAGAAGGTGGGGCCGAGTCAGAGCCGGGGAGCCCCACGTCTGATGCCAACCGTGGGCTGCCCGGCGGCGCTCTGGCCTGGGGGAGCCACCCGCCCTGGGAGCCTGTCTCCCTCGCTGTTGGCTGAGGGGCGGGGTGAGAGCTCCTGCCTGCCTCTGGGCTACCGAGTGAGAGCCGGGAAGGTCCTGACCGAAGAAGGCCAGGAGGCCATGTTAGCCTCCCTGGCCCCGACCCCAGGAAGGCCACCTGGGGGCTGGATTCGGGGGCGCAGGGCATTCGGAGGAGAGAGGCTGCAGGGGCCCCACCCCTAGCTGTCGCCTCAGAACCCAGAGGCAGAGGCAAGGCCTGCGTCCTCCAGCCGGGGCCCGGCTGCCTGGGAGACCAAGACCAGAACAACCTGCCGCTCAGGGGGCCTGAGGAGAGGGTCCCCCGGATACCTCGGTGGCCCCCTCTGTTCTGATCAGAAGCTTTTCCACAAGCCTCCCTGGGCTCGGACCCCGGCTGCCAGGGGGAGGGGGAGGTGACAAGGCTAAAAGGTTCCCAGCGTGAGGTCCTGTGGAGCCAGCCAAGCGACCTCCTCAGCGGCCAGACTGACCACCTGCAGGCCTTCCGCGGGCCGCCGCCCCCTCCTCCACGCGTGCCCCCTGCCAGCCGTCCCCACCAGCTCCCCACTCCTCCACGGCCCGCCACAGCGTCTCTCACTCCTGTGGGCGCCTCCCAAGCAGAGCACGTGCTGAGGGGGTGGGCTCAGGGCCGCTCGAGACCCCAAGACAGAAAAGGGAGGCCCAGAGGGCTCTGGGGCTGTCTTCACAGGCCTTTCGGCTGGCATCTGCTCAGGACGCGGACGTAACATCAGGCCCGGCTGCAGCCCCAGTGCCCGCCGCGAAGTCCGGGCGGCCTGGTCGGCCAGACAGGGCTCTCTCTCCCAGACCTGCCCTCTGCGGCCCTCAGCTCGTCAGCCACGGCCCTGGCCTCAGCCGCTCTCTCCCTGTTGTCAAACTGCTGAGAGCCCTCCCCCCCTCCACCACATACACATACACATCCCCCCACACCACCACACACACACTCACACACACACACACTCACACACACACACACACACACACACTCACACACACTCTGCCTGGCCCCACCCCGGCCAGGAAGGAAGCTGCTGTCCCCAAGGCCCGTCCTCCGTCGCCCTGGACACTCCTGCTCAGGCTGGAAGACGTGGGAGCCGCGGCTCAGACGCCGGCTTTTCAGGAGCCGCTCCTGTGCCTGTGCTGAGCGCCCGCCCGGGATTTCGGTGACACGGAGCTGGCTGCGTGCCCGCCAGCAGGCCGGCCCTCACGGGGAGGTCAGCGCGGCTCATGAGTTGTCCGCCCCGTTACCCAGGGAGAGGCGGGGTGCTGGGGAAGTAGAGGAGCTTCTGAGTAACCAGCCCAGCGCCCCTACCTACTCAGGGGCCACACTGACCGCCTCCAGGCCTGGGCCCGCCGCCGCCCCTCCTCCACACGCCCTCATCTCAGCTGCTGGGAGAGCAACTGGGACTGAAACCTGGAGCCCGATGCCAGAGCTTCAGGAGTGAGGCGGGGAGGGCAGGGCTGGGTGGGAGGGCACTGGGCGGGAGGGCACTCCAGGAGGTGGGGGCTGGGCGGGAGGGCACTGGGTGGGCACTCGGGGAGGTGGGGGGCTGGCCGGGAGGGCACTGGGTGGGCAGGAGGGCACTGGGTGGGCACTCCGGGAGGTGGGGGCTGGGCGGGAGGGCACTGGGTGGGCACTCGGGGAGGTGGGGGGCTGGATGGGAGGGCACTGGGTGGGCACTCCGGGAGGTGGGGGCTGGGCGGGAGGGCACTGGGTGGGCACTCGGGGAGGTGGGGGGCTGGATGGGAGGGCACTGGGTGGGCACTCGGGGAGGTGGGGGGCTGGCCGGGAGGGCACTGGGTGGGCACACGGGGAGGTGTCGCTCTCCATCCTTTGGCTCTCTAACTTCCTCACCGCACTCGTCAGGATCTAAATGACTTCCTCGTTGGCCCCTCACCGGCACCATCAGCACTGCGGGGCCGGCCTGTCTGGTTGCGGGTGGATTCCCAGGTTCCAGCAGCAAGTGTTTGCCCAGCACACGCGTGCCTCCCGGCTGAGCACTTGGCATCTGTCCCCGCCACCCTCCCGGCGTCCTTCCGACGAGGAAGTGCAGCCAGAGGTCACCTGGCCCGGGATCGGGGATGAGTGGCAGAGCCGGGGGCCGGGTTCTCTGCTCCGAAACCCGTACCCGGAGGCACGGCCACCAACGAGGAAGCTGGCACCCAGAGGGGCTGCCCACAGGCCTGCTGCCGCCCGCCGGTTGAGGCCGCAGCC
Source organism: Vespertilio murinus (assembly GCA_963924515.1). Taxonomy (NCBI): domain Eukaryota; kingdom Metazoa; phylum Chordata; class Mammalia; order Chiroptera; family Vespertilionidae; genus Vespertilio; species Vespertilio murinus. The sequence continues at coordinate 12,307,675 of OZ004706.1, forward strand.
CGGCTCTGTCCTGCACAGCCCTCAGCTGGTCCACAGGAGGTGCAGAGTCCTGGATGCCTAATGGCTCCTCCAGCTCAGGTTCTAGAGCAGTGAGGTCCTGGCCGGTGTGGCTCAGCTGGTCGGGCGTCATACCGGGCACGGAAAGGTTGTGGGCTCCGCTCCCGGTCAGGGCACGGCCCAGTTTTCAGACTCGGTTCCCCTCGGGGGACATGCAGGAGGCAGCCGATGAATATTTTTTCTCTCCCTTTCCCTTCCTCTCTCTCTCTCTTAAAAAAAACAACAAACCAATAAATGATTTTTTTTAAATAATAAGAAGAAATATAATATGAGCCACGTGTGTAATTTAAAGTTTTGTGTTGCCCACATTTTAAGGGCAAAGAGAAACAGGTGAAATTAACGTAATCGTACATTGCACTTAATCCATTACCTCCAAATTGTTTTCCTTTTCACTTGTAATCAGTACAAACGCTAACGAGGTCCTTCCCGTTTCTAATAGTCATCTCGTCAGAGGCGAACCCCAAGTGCTCCACCCACAGGCTGTGCCCGCCGCAGTCCTCATCCCGCCCCGCCCAGCCTTCACTCCCTCGCATCGGGGACTCGGCTGCTCTAGCCCAGGCCGGGGTCACCCGCTCCCCCAGGCCGGGGTCACCGCCCTCCCAGGCCGGGGTCACCGCTCCCCCAGGCCGGGGTCACCCACCCTCCCAGGCCGGGGTCACCCTCTCTCCCAGGCCGGGGTCACCCACTCCCCCAGGCCCTGCCCACCCGGCTGAGTGCGGTCTGGACTGCAGTTATAGGGCCCGTGACTGGCCCGAGGGCTTCCCTCCCCTCAGCTGGAGGAGAGGTGGGGAGAAGGCCCACCTTCCTCTCCCCCCAGGAAGGGCGATGTGGGGGGAAAGGTGTGGGGGGGGCACAGATCTCAGATTCTACGTGTGTGTGGGGGGGTGTCCCTTCAGCTCAGATCCGACTGAGCCAGTGCTGGGCTACCTCCCAGAGCCGGCGAGATGTGCCACGTTCTGCTCCCAGTGTCTTACGCAGGAGGAAACTGAGGCTCAGAGAGAGGAAGTGACTTTTCCTTTCTCCCAGATCTCTCTTTCATTCCATCCCTCCCTGTCCTCTCTCCTTCCCAGCCATTGTGTGTGTGTGCACATGTATGTATGCATGTGTGTGTGCATGTGTGTGCACGGAGGAGAGCTACATGGGAATGAGCCCCCTTTGCACGCATAGCCCTGGGGTTGAGCATTAAGTTCCTGTTGCAAACTGCCCACTGCCGGGGGTCAGGGCGGCGGTGGCTGGGTCAGATCAGGGGACTCAGGACCTCCCCTCGCCTCCGGGACAGCCGTCCTGGGTGGGAGGGGGCCGGGGGCTGGAGACAACTCCCTCCTCCCGCCCCACCCACTGCCCCGAGCCCAGCTCCCTCCACAGCCTTGGACCTTGCCTGTCTGTTCCCTGCTGGACCCCACGCCCCCAGGCCTGGTGCTGAGCCAGTGCTTCGTAACTGTGGGTCTCACCCCTCTCCCATCCCCCTCAGAGTGTCTCTTCATTCCCCCACCTCCCACCCTTCTGTCCCCGCCCCCCACGGTCTGTCTCCACCTCTGTCCTCTGCTGTGGGTGGGCCCTCTGCCTGCGTTTGACCTGTCAGTCTCTCTGCCTCTTTCTGCCTAGCCCTCTGCCCTCTGGTCTTCCGTGGTCCATGTCTCCTTGTTTCCTGTGCCTCGCCCCCCTCCCCCTCCCCCTCCTCGCCAGCCCCCTCCCCTTCCCTCTCAGTGTCTGTCCAGCTCCGGGCCCCGACGTCCCCTCCCCCCCCCCGTCACTGTGTACCCTCTCCTCCCCGAGCTCCCGTGGAGGCGGCTCCCGGGGAAGGCAGCGAGGCCCCTGGATGACAGCGAGCCCGGCAGCCCTCGGAGCTGCCACCGAGGAAATCACACGGCAGCGCCTGAAATTCAAATTAGAGTTTTGCTGAAGCTGCTAAAACCCATCAAATGCTGTCTTTGAAGTTCCCGAGCCAGCTGGCCACCGCGCACAGACGAGTCCCTGTCGGGAAGGAGACGCCGGGCAGAGGTCTGGACAGGCCCCCATCCCGGGGCCCGGGGGCGGGGGTCCGGCCTCCACACGCCCCCCCTCCCCCCAACACGTCCTGCCACCCACGGTCACAGCGGTTCCCTCGGAGCACGCTCCCTGGGTCAGCGCCGGCCCCCGGCCGCCACCTGCTGCCCCACCTCTCCCCAGCGGAACCCTGCACTGGGAAACAGAGGCAGGAGGCCTGGGCAGGGGGAGCCGAGGCCCCGGGGGTGGGGGGGCGGGGAGGTCTGACTGTCCGGCCCCTCGGCCCTCCCCTGCTCCCCACCATGTGGCCCCCGAGCCCTGTCCCCGCCCCTCCAGGCCTCTGGGAGCCCTAATGAGGGTCCTCACCACAGGGGGCGCTGCTGGTTAAATGAGCCCATAAACAATGACCATTACTATTATGGTAACAACAGCAACGGCCGGTGTAGTCAGTCACCACCATGGCAGGCGGCTCTCAGAGCTGCACCATTTCACCCCAGATCAGCCCCGTGGGGACACTAGGAGCATTGTGTCCCCCCCATTTTACAGGGGGGAACATGGGGCCGGAGGAGGTAAGGCGCTCACTCACAACTCCTCCCCACGGACGGCCTCCCCATCCTCCAAACCCAGGGCCCGGGGTTGGTCCCGAGCGGCCCTGTGCCCTCCGCTTACATGTGAATTTCCCCCGGCAGCGCCCTGCCCCCCATCGGTCCGTCCCTTCTGGGAGGGAGGGGAGGTGGCTGAGGGATAAGGCTGCCAGGCCGTCTCTGTCCCTCTGCCTGCCTGGAGTCCCCAGCCCTGGAGCCGGCCGGCCTGCTTTTCCACCACTGCCTGTCCCCCCCTCGGAGCCCCCCTCCCCCATCTTTTCCACCCAGATAAGCCTTCGGGGGTGGCCTCACTGCAGGTGCCCCCAGGCAAAGCCCAGGCCTCTTCCTGCTCAGGTCCTTTCAGACGGAAGCCCGTGGCACCCCGTGTCCTGTTGCCTCTGACCGATGACCCCGGAGAGGGAAGACTGAGCCCTGGGGCCCTGGGGGACGGGAGAGAGGGGCGCTGGCTTTGGAACGGGAGCCCAGGGGGAAGAGCGGCACCTGTCACGCTGGCCGGGCGCCGGGCGTGAGAGAAGGGCGGTCCCCGCGGAGCCTGCCTGCGGCAGAACGGGCAGCGCTCGCCGCGGGAGGGCCGCTGGACCCGGGCACTCCGGGAGTGAGAGGCCCGCAGCTGGAGAAGGAAGCAAGAGCCGGGACACGGAGCTCTCTTGGCGGGCACCTGCCTGCCAGAGAAGAAGGGATGCCTGGATGCTTCCTACAGAAAATTCACTCCTACAGGGGTTGGTGGGTAAGTTCAGACTCAAGCAACCATCCCACTATGTGAGCACCTACTACGTGCCCTGTGCTTGGTGCTGTGGGAACAAAAGCGCCCGCCCACAAAGGAAGCACCCGAGTCGAGCCTCTCAGCCACGAGTGCCCAGCAGGCTCTGGCCCCCAGAGCTGCCCGGCCCCCCTCCCCGCCGGGCTGCAGGGTCCGCGGGCCAGCCGACACTCCCACGTGACTCAGACACCCACCACGGCTGCTCAGGTGCCCCAGGCAAGATGGCTTCTCTGAGAAGGAGACTGACGCCAAAGAGCGGGAGGCCCGGCTCACACAGGAGGCGAAGGCCACACGGGGGTCAGCGCCAAGGCCAGAACTCAGAGCCAGGCTGCCCGGCCAGGCCCCGAGCGGCGTGGGTGAGGCCGAGCTGGGGGGCGAGGGGTGGGAGGATATTAAATAGGACCTGGCCCTCATCAAAGCCATTCGGGAAGGATGCAGGGGGTGAGCACGTGCCCTGCGCTCAGAACGTGCCATCTGCAGGGTGGGGGAGGCCATGAGGGGTGCCGAGTGAAGGGTGCCCCGGGGTCTCCACGCTGGGCCCCAGCGCCCCGTCCTTAGGCCAAGGGAACTGCTGGAACCGCCTCCCGGTCCCCATCCCTCCCTCCCTTCCCTGCTGCTCCCTGAGCCGGCGTGCGTGCACGCGCTGCCGGGCGTGTGCACGGGCCGCGTGTGCACGTGTGATGAGCAGGCGCCGCTGACAAGCGCCCCAGGTGTATTTCAGGGGCCGTTAAAGCTCCGTGTGTAATGGCTGGAGCCACAGTGGTCACGGCTGTCACCGGGGATTTCACGGGCTCGCTTACATCTTTAGCTCCCTTCTCCGGAGACGACTTCATCATCCCCAGCCCCCCGGCCCCTCGGCGACATGGGGGAGGGGGAGGGGCAGGCAGAGCGCTGAGCTCTGAGGAGGGGACAGGCTGACAGAAGAAGCCGGAGCCCAGACCGAGGCCGGGGCAGGGCTCAGGCGGGGTCCAGGTCCCCGCCACCACATGAGCCAGCAGGTGGAGGCAGGTGGGGCCCAGAGGCGGCTTGAGGGCGGAGGTGGGGACCAGGGACAAGCAGGCGGTGCATCCAGGAGCCAGGGGTCGGGATGAGAAAGGTCAGGAGCTGCAGCAGCTGCGGAGAGGGGAGGGGAGGGGAAGGGAGGGGAGGAGAGGGCAGAGGAGGGGAGGGGAGGGGTGGAGGGGAGAGAGGGGAGGAGAGAGGGGAGGGGACGAGAGGGGAGGGGAGGGGACGAGAGGGGAGGGGAGGGGAGGAGAGGGGAGAAGGGGAGGGGACAGGAGAGTCTCCAACACAGCCCCCCTGGGAGGAGCAGCCGGGAGCTGCTCAGCCTGTCAGGGGCCCGGAGACTCGGGGCCCTGGCGGAGGTCTGAGGAACCAGGGCTGGCCTCTGGGCGGACCCAGAACGGCCCCCAGAAGCCGTGGTCTCAAGGTGGGGGGATGTGGGCTAGACTCGGGGTCCTCAGGATCCGTGGGTTCGTGGCTCCCACCAGCCCTGTACCTGCTGGTGCCTTGGAGCAGGTCACCCCCTGCCCCCCTTTAGGAAGTGGGCGATCCTGAGGCGCCCCCAGGGTGGCGGGTGAGATGGACAAACAGGCAGTGACCGCACTCTGGCCAGTGCCCGGCGGACTGAGACAACGTGGCACAGCCCTCAGCCAGCCCCGCGTGCCTCCGGTCTGTGGCAGGGAGCTGTGGGGTGGTCCCGGGTAAAGGCGGGCACGGGGGCACCCAACCCAGACTGCAGGGCCTCAGAGGAGGGGAGGTTCCCGGAGGAAGTGCCATCCCAGCTGAGGCCTGCGGGGACGTAGAGTTAGCCCGTCACCGCTGTCCCCCAGCCCCGGAGGAAGGGGCGGGTGAGGGGAGAGGCCAGGAGGAAGGGGTTGGGTGTTCACAGGCCCCGAGCAGAGAGGGGCGAGCGGAAGGTGCCGCCTCAGCGAGAGGAGGAGGCCAGACCAGGGCGGCCTTGGCTTCTCAGGCCAAGGAGCCGGGCTCTCTCCGGGGACAGCGGGGTCGGGGCAGGGGGCAAGCTGGGGTGCACGTGCTTTAGAAAGCCCTGGCTGGTTTGGCTCAGTGGCTAGAGCAGGGGTGGGCAAACTCTCTGACTCGAGGGCCACAATGGGCTCTTAAACTGGACCGGAGGGCCGGAACAAAAGCAGCCTGACCATGCTGGCACTCTCATCTTGGGCTGCTGGTGAAGGAGCGGAGGGGAGAGCAAGAGAACCCTCCGCTCTTTCAGCTCCGCGGACTGGATAAAACAGCCGAACGGGCTGGATCCGGCCCGCGGGCCGTAGTTTGCCCACAGCTGGGCTAGTGTCAGCCTGTGGACTGAAGGGTCCCAGGTTCGATTCCAGTCAAGGGCACATGCGGGCTCAATCCCTAGTAGGGGGCGTGCAGGAGGCAGCCCATCAATGAATGATTCTCTCTCATCATAGATGTTTCTGTCTCTCTGTCTCTGTCTCTCTTCCTCTCCCGTCCCCTCTGAAATCAATAAAAATATATTTAAAAAAAAAAAAAAAAAAGATTGCCCCAATTGTAGGGAGGTGGGATGGAGGTGGGCCTGGAGACAAGGAGGCTTGTAGGGGGCTGTGCGGGGATCGGGGAGGTGATGGAGTCACAGAGGGACGGATCCGTGGACGGCAGCAAGCTGGAAAAGGCCGGTGAGGGACGGACGACGCCTCTGGCTCTCAGGGAGGCAGAGGCTGAGCCCCGCCCCTCGCTCCCTCCGGCTGGCCGGGCTGTCCGCACCTGTCAGCCGCCCTCCCAGCCCGGCCTGTCACCAGCAGCCCCGGGAAACGTCCCCTCCACGCAGAGGCCGGCCTGATGGGCCTGTCACCGCGGTGCCGCGGCCGCCAGCCCTCACCGGGTAATCTGCTTTCACCGGGAGCTCTGTCCTTCAGCTCCCGGCTCCGGCTCCCGGCTCCCGGCTCCGGCTCCCGGCCCCCGGCTCCTGCACGGGCCGCGCAGCTGCCTTTCTCCCCGAACAAACGACCTTGGGCCAGGCCGCGCAGCTTGGCCGGGATCCAAACCGCCCGGCGGCGGCAGCCCCGGCTCTCGGCCCCTCTCCCGAAAGCTGCAGCTGGGACAGTTCCAAGCCCAACGCACGCGGCTCGGGGAGGTTTGTAGGTGACCCTGGGCCCTGATGGCTCTCCGGAGTCCCACTCGGCCTCCCTCCCGAGAAGCCACCCGGCCGAGGGGGGCGCACACACAGTTCGAGAGTCAGTTGGCCGCTTTGGAGTGGGGTGACCTTGGGGGATCCCTGTCCTCCAGCGTGACTGCCCACCGCCTCCGCCGCTCCATGCACACACCGTGGCCACCGTTCGGCTCTCCCTCCTTCTGGCCCCCAGTACCGGGTGCTCCCCCCTCTGCCGTGAAGTGACTGTTGGAGGTCCGTCTGCGCCATCGGCCGAGCAGTTCCTGGGGGGGAAGCGGCTGACGTGTCCCCCTGGCCTGCACCCAGCACAGCCCCCACCCCGACACTGCCGGCTCAGGAAGTGTGGGTGGATGGCACAGGATGGCGGGGGGACAGGGGTCCTTCTCTGTCCCTCAGGCAGAGGAGCAAATGAACCAGGATCAGGCGTCTGCCGGGGTGGCGCCCGGGGCTGGCGGAGTGCGGTGGCCAGACTGAGGCGGCCCCCTGAGCAAGGGCCTCCCGCAGGCCCAGGGCTCTCCTGGTGGCTGGCTGGGGTGGCAGCTGGGGTGGCCGAGGTGTGGGTGGGAGTGGCCTCTCGGGTCATGACCCCAGGCTCCGGCTCCTTCAGTCAGACCTTCCAGGCAGCAATGGTGCCGGAGCCACTGCCCCTCCCCTTCCCTGCTGCCTCCTCCTCCACAGTTTTAATGAAAATCAGACAGAGATCCGGAGGGCTGCTTAGCATTTCAATACATCAGATATTGGATATTAGCAAGTCACCTCCTAAAACTGCTTCCCGGCTCCAGAGGTGAGAGGCGCCATCAACCCCCACGCCCTCCCGCCCCCACAGCCTCCACCCCGCGAGTCCTTGTCAGGGATCTCACGAGCTGCTCGTCTGTCAGAGCGCTGGTGGGGGCTCATCTCCGCCCCCCGGGGCACAGTGACGACCAGGTTATTTTTTGATATCAGGGATATTAATGCTCCTCTTTCTGATGACGAGCCACACCCTGATTCCCGCCTGCTCTCCGAGGAGGAAGGTCTTGGCGCTGAGTGGGGCGAGCGGGGATGCATGAGGGCCTACTGTGTGCCAGGCACCCTTGTAATCATCACGACCCTGCGGGAAAGGCGGTGCTGCTCTCCTTTCACAGACGGGACCCCGAGGCTCAGAGAGGCACCGGGACTTCCCAGAGACACGGCGCACCGGAAGGGTTAGGCCTGAGATCTGAACCACGTCTAACTCTGGAGCCCCAGGTCCTTGCTGCCTCTCCACGAATCTGGAGACACCCCCCCCCCCCAACTGCTGCCCCGGTCACCCCGACACCCCAGAGGGCGGGTGCTGCTCTGTCCCACGGCCCAGCGGAGAGGTCAAGCCCCACTCTGGCTCAAAACGACAGCCAGGGGCCGGGCGGGACCCCCCTCCCCCACCCCCGGGGTAGCCCAGTGGTGGCCTGTCTTCAGGGCCCTGAGCTGCCCCCACTCCACCCCCCAGGGGCCTGAGGGGCTCAGAGAGCATCAGCACACCCACCGCCTCGCCCACAGGTCAGTGGCCCACAGGTCAATGGCCCACAGGTCAATGGCCCGCCGTGGCACCTGCCCTCTCCTCCCCTCTGACCAGCCCAGGCCCCAGACCTCCCACTCGGCTGAGCGCCCAGGCTCCCCCGGCTCCTGGGGCCGTGCGGGCGCCGGGACCACAGGTCTGCGCTGGAGTCCCAGGCAGGCCACATCAGTAGCCGCGGCATCTTGGACAAATCATGTCACCCCACCTGATCCCCCCACTTACGAAGTGCAGACAGTAGAACTTCCTCCAAAGGCTGTTCCTGGGATCAGTGAGAACAGTGGACGTGCTGCCACGTTCTCCTGGACGCCGAGCGCCTTCCCCACACTGAGCTGCGCCCAGAGCGGTACGCAGGTTTGCCTGGGGTCACGCACACCCCAGTCTAGCCCCGATCCAGGTCTGGGCCAGGCCTCAGAGGGAGGGCCACCCACGGGCCCAGGCAAATGTTCTGTGGAGGGAGGTCCACCCAATGCGCGTGCCGAGGATTGGGTGCTCGGCAAGAGCAGAGGAAGGGGTGGCTCAGGGGTGGGTCCGTCAAGGTGCAGACAGGGGGGAGGCGATGGCTGGAGAGGTGGCGGGGGCAGGGCCCCCCGGACGGGGACTTGCAGCAGCAAAAGGCCTCGGATCTTCACCCAGAGGGACAGCGGGAGGCTCTGGAAACCGGGGAAGGGGCAGGCGCGGGCAGGAGCTGACCATGACCCTGGCCCTGGCAGGGCTTTCTGGCTGCCGCGTGGCATGAATGAGGGACCTGGGGGCCGGGGGTGCACAGAGGCCAGCGACGTGGCCGGCGCAGCTGCCCCAGAGAGAGGTGACGGGGACTCCGCAGGCTGGTGGCAGTGGCGAGGAGTGGCCGCAGAGGGGGTGACATGTCCCAGATACACGGCTGGTGGAGGAGGAGGGACCGAGACCAAGTTCAGGTCCCCGGCCTTGCACAGCTGGTGGGGGTGGTGGCGAGTGAGGGCCAGGCGTGGGACAGAGAAGCCTGGAGGGGGGTTTGGGGGGGGGGGGCTGATGGTTCAGGGACAGTGGAGGTGATAATGGCGGGAAAGAAGTCCATGAGGGGGGGGGAGGTGGAGGCGGGGAGAGAGATGGCAGCAGGCGAGGGGCGAGAGGGAGCGGGATGCTTTGGTTTTTCAGGACAGAGAAGCCTGGAGCGTGGACGACGGTGGGCAGCCAGACCTCGGAGGCCGAGGCACGCGGCCGTGTTTTCCCTCCGCCCTGCGCCTCGCCCGTGGCTCCCGCCCGCGGACGTGATTGATTATATGTAAACAGGAGGAAGCAATTAGTCTGGGCATGCCCGGCCATTAATAAGCCTCTTACGTATTTGTAGCGGCACCTCACTCCCTCGCCAGCCCGAGGACAGATATCCCGAGAGCGGCCTGGAGCACGCAGAGGGGGCCTCGGAGCAGGAGCCACAGGCCCCGAGCCTACGCCCCGGGGTCGCCAAACTGCGGCTCTTCCACAGACACCACGGCCTGGGCGAGTCTATGTTGAAGAAGTGGCATTAGAAGAAGTTTAAGTTAAAAAAAAAATTGGGCTCTCCAAAGAAATCTCAGTCGTTTGTCCTGCTGCTGTTTGGCTCTGTGGACGGATGAGTTTGCCGACCACTGGTCTGCGCTCACATTCTCCACTCCTGGGAAGCCCCTCACGGAGAAGCCGGGGACTCCTGCTTTTCCTGGGCGAGGACCAGCGGGCACCTTCTTTGTGAGCCGGAAAGAGCCGGGAGCAGCCCCTGGGGAGGCAGAGGAGAGGGCACAGCAGGCAGGGCTGCGGTGGAGAGCGGCAGCGGGCGGCTCCGGGGAGAGGGCCACACGGGGACAGGTGACAGACAGCGGGGGAAGCCGGGGCCTGTAGGGGACGGGGTGAGTGGGTCCACCCACTTCTGGGGCACGTCTGCCTCGTCCTGTGCCCCCCCAGAGGTTTGGACACATGGGGGGGGTCCTCGTCCACATCGAGATCCGATCGATGGTCCTCTGTTCACGCCAAGCCACCGAGAAGGAGCCGAATCGCCTTCGGTGATTTTCTGCTTCAAGAGGACTTTGCACCAAAAAGTGATTTAAGTTGTAAACTTTTATTTTACGTTGTGGCGCTTACGGCGTCGGACACATCCCCTTACGTGGAAGGGGCGTTGGGCATCGCTGGTCATTAATGACCTGCTTCCCGCTGGACCGGGGCTCTGTGCAGCCTGGACCGCCCCCCCCCATCTCGTCCCCGCGCCCGGGGGGGCTGGCCGTGGAGCTGCTGACCGGCTGAATTGACTCATAAATCTTCCATACCAGCCAGCATGTGCTCAACAACTACATTATTCCACCTAAGTTTACCTATTTCTTTTTACTTTTTTACTGTGGCTACTGGAAAAAAGAGATTGAATTTCCTATGTGGCCACGTTGTCTTTGCATCGGCCAGAGCTGCCCGAGATACACCCACCCCCCACCGTCCCCGGCTCTGGCGAGCCATGGGGTTTTAACTCGGTCCCTGTGATCTGAGTGAGTCCCTCCTAGGCACACGCTAGTGAGCTGCTTCCTCACCGGATTCCGGGGCCGCCTCCCTCCGTCCCGGGAGCGCTGGGAGGGAAGGAGGGAAGGGTCCCATCTCCTTACCTGGGAACCCAGACCTCCCGCCCCGCCCCCAGTGGAGTGCTAGCTCCTGTTCCCTTCCCGCCCCCTATAACTCAGACCACAGGGCGGCTGGCCCGCTGGGGTGGGAAAACGGTCCCTAATCCAGGGAGCTACACAGACCTCATGCTGAGAACCCGGCTCTGGCTAAGATCGCTAATGGCTCCCTCCCCGAGCCAGGGAGGAAGGAGAGGTTCCTGTACAAAGGTGCGGGCTGCCTGCCCCCTCCAACCCCCTCACAGAGGAACCAAGCAGAGAGTGGGGGGGGGCAGGGTTTCTCTGTAGCAGTCTGGGCTGCTGAGGGGACAATGAGGCGGCCAGGGCAGGGTGAGGGGACTTCACCACTACCCACTGCTCCCACCCGCACACTCACACTCGCCCATCCTTCCTGCCAGCACCGTTTCTTCTACCAAACCGGTGCCCTGCCCAGCCCATCCCTGTGGTACCAAAGGGCCCAGCCCCTCCCCCCTCCTGCGAACTACAGCAGCGCCTTCCAGCCCCCACCCCCGCCCAGGCCCCCAACATGTGTGCACCTGTGAGCTCCCTGAGCCACCCAGCGCCTCTTTGAGTTGGTGGCGTACCCCCACTTTCACAGTTGGGGAAACGGAGGCTGTCTCTCCCCCCCCCGCCCCCATCCGGAGGCACGTGGAGGGAAAGGTCTGTCTGATTAGCTGGGAAGGGAAGAAACATGCCTGGGAGGTTCCCTCTGTCGTTGGGGGCTCACCCGATGATCCCTATGACTCCCCAGAAGCGAAGGACGGTGGTTGGGGGAGGAGCTGTGGGGGGGGGGGCAGGACCGGCTCCGAGGCTGGGCTGCTTGGCCAAGTCCAGCTCGGCCGGCCCCTCCCGGCCTTGCCTGTCCCCACGGCGAGGACCCATGGGTGAAGGTGCTGGTGGGAGAGGTGAGGCTGTGCAGGCTCAGCCCCCGGAGAGCGGCAGTCAAGGCCACTGAGCAGGTGTGGCTAGCACACCCGGGCGGCCATCCAGACTTCAAGCTGCGGGCCTCCGGGAAGTCAGCTCGTGCATGGTCCTGCCGGTTAGCAAAGGTTCCCAGGACGCCTCTGGGCACCCGGAGGACACGCCTGTGACCCAGCCGGCATCCTGCGATGGACGTCGCCCTCAGAGGCTGGGAGTCCAGTCGGGGAGAGGAGACACATGAGATACGGCCAGCCCAGATCCCGCTCTCCCTTCCCACTCCGTCAGACAGTCCTCCGGGGTCTCGGTCTCCGTGCCTTTGAAATGGGGTGAAAGCCCTATATCTCGGGAGGCGGGGGATTCGGTGAGAGGAGGGATGGAGGGTCCAGCACGGACGGGGAAGCCTGGCCATGCCCCCCCCCCACGGGTTTGCCCACACTGCAGTGTTCTTACAGTGTTTGCATTAGCTGCCAACTGTAAATAGTAAGAGACACCACATCCAGAATTAGATACAAAACTTCTCCTGAAAATGCAGAAAACTGGGCTCCCGTCCCCATGGCAGCGGTGTCCGGAGCTGGGAACACGCCCCTCGCAGGTTCCATCGGGGGCCAGCCTGTCTCCTGCAGGCATGTGCGCTCCCTCTCTGGGTCTGGCCCAGCCCGCTCCCTTTGTCCCCACCCCTTCCCAGCACCCCTGACAGGCCCCGCCCAGTGCCCGCTGGAATGCCCGGGGACAGGGGGCTTCCTACCTCGCTGAGACCGTTGATCTGAGCCGGGGGGGAAAGGGCCCCTCCTTGGAGCGGTCTCTCTCTCCGGTAAGGAAGACGCTTGGGGGAGAGCGGGCGTTGGAGCCGGGGACCTGGGTCCGAGCGCCTCTCCAGCATGTGACCAGCGGGGCGATCTGAGGCAAAGGATGGCCTTTTTGCACTCCAGCTTCCTCAGCTGCACCTGCCGGCAGGGCCGGCTGATGCTGAAAGTAGAGCAAGTTTACAAAGCTCCCAGCGTAGGTCCCGGGGCAGGGCACACACTCCCCGAGAGCCTGCATCGCCCTCTGACCTCCACCAGCGCCCAGCTCTGCCCCCTCCCGGAGTGCCAGGAGCTGGGCGTGCGGTCAGAGGTAACCGTCGGTGCCCAGTGGACGTCAGAAGTCAGAATGTGTCCCCGAGGGGCACCCCACGTGAGGGCCAGCCCCTGGGAGCTGCAGACCTCTTATCCGCTCATGGGATTTAGGGGGGTGGGAAGGGTTTGACCCCTGGAGGGATCCCCAAGTCCCTGCCTTCCCCCTGACAGCTTCCCCAGGAGGGGAGACCGCTCCTGGGAATGGGACTCCAGGTGGAGAAAGGCGAGGGAGGAAACGCAGGGCGTGTTGGTCCCCAGCTGAGAGCAGCTGCCACTGCCAGCCTCCCGGCTGTGCGCCTGGCGTGGGCGGCGCACCGTACCTGCCTGCGTCCTTGCATGCACATCTCACAGCAGCCCTGGGATTCGGACAGCATTGTCCTTGTTTTGTAGGCATGGAGGCTGAGGCTCAGAGGGGCCAAGACACCTGCCCAAGGCGGCACAGTCAGGATGCAATCCCTTCCCCGCCTGGTCCAGAGCTGGTGCCCAGGCCACTGCACTCTCCACCTAGGGTGCCCCCTCCACGCCCAGCCTGAGAGTGTCCCCCTAAAGGTGCCTCTGAGCGGGCCTCAGCCTCTCGCCGTGAGCGGGTGCACCCGCGTGGGTCACTGTGGAGGTCCCCGCGGAGGCGAGTGTGTAAGAGTGGGTGGTGAGCGTGCAGGGGGATGCGTGGCCCCGTGTGCCCCGGGGACTTCCCCCAGGGTGAGGGGGGGCGGTCTGTGTGTCCCGGTGTCGCGGGGGCGCCGCGGCCCTGAGCCCAGGGGCGGACACGGGCGCGGGGGACGCGCTGCCCCCCGGGGTGCCGGCGGGCGGGCGCACGTGCGGCGGGGGAGCCGGGGAGCCGGGGAGCCGGGGGGCCGCTGTCCGCCGGCCCGGCCCGCCCCCGCCTCGGTGCTGATTGGCTCGGCGCCGTGACGGCGGCCCCGTCCGGGCGGCGGCGGCGGCGGCGGCGGCGGGCGCGGGTGCCCGCGTGTCGTGAGCGCCGGAGCCGCGTGTGCGCCGGGTGTGCGCCCGGCCGCCGGGCGGGGAGCGGGGAGCGGGGAGCGGGGAGCGCGCCGCCGCGGCCGAGCCGAGGGGAGCGGCGCCCCCCCCCCGGCCATGGCCTCCGCCCGCGGGCGCCTGCCCCCCGCGCTCTGGGTCGTCACGGCCGCGGCGGCGGCGGCCACCTGCGTGTCCGCGGCGCGCGGCGAAGGTGAGCGGCGGCGGCGGCGGCGGCGGGGCGGGGCGGGGGCGGCCGAGCGGCGGGGACGGGGGCGCGGCGCCCGCGGATCGGGGCGCAACTTCCCTTTCCTCCACCCTGAGCGCCACCGGGGCCGGGACCCTGGGCTCGGGGACGGGACCCTGGGCTCGGGGACGGGACCCTGGGCTCGGGGACGGGGACCCTGGGCTCGGGGACGGGACCCTGGGCTCGGGGACGGGGACCCGGGGCTCGGGGGGGACAGGGATTGCCTGCGGGAGGGACCCCGGGGTCTAGGAATAGTGGGATGGAGAAGGGGATGGGGACCCTGGGCTCGGGGACGGGGACCCTGGGCTCGGGGGGTGGGGTGGGGGGACCGGGATTGCCTGCGGGAGAGGCCCCGGGGTCTAGGAATAGTGGGGTGGAGAAAGGGGACGGGGACCCGCAGGCTTGGGGATGGGGAACCTGGGCTTGGGGACCGGGACCCTGGCTCGGGGTTTGGGACCGGGATTGCCTGCGGGAGAGACCCCAGGGTCTAGGAATAGTGGGGTGGAGAAGGGGACGGGGACCCGCAGGCTTGGGGCTGAGGGGCAGAGGCAGCGGGGGCCGGGGGACGGGATTATGGGATTCGGAGCTGGGGACAGAGAACTGAGGACCAGGCGCTGGGAACGGGGCACAGGCTGGGGGACAGCAGAGGAGGGAAGAGCTATAGAGGAGAGAGGGACAGAGAGGGCAGGGACCGGTGGGGACAGAGGGGCTCAGAGATGCAGGATGAGGTTCAGAGGCTGGAGGAAAAGGGGGGGTCAGGGATGGCACTGAGTGGGTGTTGGGGGTGGGAGAGACACGAACTGAGGACCAGGGAGAACAGGCAGGTTTGGGGGAAGCCAGGGCTGAGGGGCAGGGACGGAGAGCCTGGAAGTGGAGGGCTGGAGGCCGGGGGAGAAGGGGTGCTGCCAGGAGGACTGGCGGTGGGGAGGCAGCCTGGGTGGGCAGGCAGGGGTGGCCATGGGAGGAAGCGCCAGTGAGGGGAGAGCGGCGGGGCTGGTGGGGGGGGGGGACTGAGGCACACCAGGCCGGGAGATCAGGGTCTTGTCCAGGGTCAAGGCTGGGGCAGCGGGTCACTCAGGGGACATGGGAGAGAGGCTGGGGCAGGGGCTGTGAACTCAACACTCGGGACCGTTCGGCAGGTGGCCTGCCAGTGACGGGAGGGGACAAGGAACGCCGGGAGGGGGCAACCATCAGGGTCCCCAAGGCAGGGCCTCATGCCTGGCACACAAGGGGTGCTGCCCTGAGTTCTGCTCCCAGCCCAGCCCCAGCCCCACCCCCCCCAGACCTCCCCGGCTGCCCAGAGGAAGCCACCTAGTGCTCCGTGCCAGATCCCAGGACTGACGCCCTGGGTCTGACCCGGACCATGAACTTCAGACTCAAGGGAGCACCAGTCAGTGCTTCTCATCCACACACACACACACACACACACACACACACCATGAATAGCTCACAGAGATGCAGCCATATCCTCAAACACACACACACACACACACACACACACACACACACACACACACAGCAGGATTCACACGCATAGACCCAGGCCCGTAGAGACCCCCGTGCGTGACAGCCCCCCTCCGCCCACTGTCATGCACAGAAAGGCAGGCAGTACATGTGTGCACACACATGTACGTACAGACGCATATATGTGCATACAGACGCATACACTTGAAAATATGCACATTGGTGGGCGGACACCACATCCAGGGAGGCCTTCAAACCGGCATCCGTGCCACGGAGATGGGTGTGCACAGAATAAACGCACAGACGCCGGTAAACTCTTAGTTTCCGATGCAGCGGGTCATGCGAGCGGGGACCATAGCAGGGGAGCGACGGTGACATGGCAGGAGGGATGGCCTGGCAGGGTGGGCCCAGGTTCCTGAGGCGCCAGGAGGCCGGAGGGGCGGGCAGTGACTCGGAGCTGTGGCCGGAGAAGCGTCTCCCCAGGGCTGAGCACAGGGGAGGGGTGGTTGCTTTACCCCGTAGGATTCTGGGGGACCCACATCCTGGCTCTGGGCACTGGGTGGTGCACCTCAGTTCCTTAATCCACTCTCTCCTGGGGTAGAGCCGGCACCCTCTGGAATGGCAGCAGCGAACACCGGCGTCCCCCCGGGAGGGAGGGCACTCTGGGAGGATGGACCGTTGGCCTGAGAGAGGGGGCGGGTCTGTGTCCGCGGAGAGACAGCAGTGGGGGCAGAGGCAGGATCTATAGAGAGGCAGGCGGGGAGCTCGGTGGGGCGGAGGGACGTGATGTCCATCCTTCCTGGTTAATGCCACAGGCACCCACCGCCGGGCCTGGGTGCCCCTTGCGGGTCAGAAGCCATGGGTGGAGACCTCGGGGATGTTCCGCGTGGGACCGCCAGGAGTCTCTTCCCACTCAGCCGGCACAGAGCCGGGGAGACAGTTGGAACTTGAGGAGGGGCTCTGTTCCCCGCTGGGGCCCCAAAGGTGGCAGTGCCCCAGGCTGGTCAAGTGCCCCTATACCTGGTCATACCCAGTCCCTCCTCCGGCGGGGGGAGGCCCTGCAACCCCCTCCGCCTGTCCCCCACAGCCAGCCCCGCCGGCTCGCCAGCCTTCCTTACCCTGGTGGGGATTACCCACCACTCCGGGTGATCTCGGAGGCATTCGCGTCCTGGCTGACATCCCCTGGCCACCCCGAATCCTCCAGCCTCCCCGCCATGCGCCGCGTCCTCGGGGAATGTAAATCAATTTAAGTATTAGTCTCGGCGAAATGGAATGGGGGAAGGTGACGGTGCTGGAGAAAAAAGGAATCGCGTAACGCGTCCACAGTCGAACAGGAGAGCCTTCGGGAGCCTTGTCTGTTCCTCCCAACGCAGGAGGGGGGCCCACCTGACCCCCCAGAACCCCCGGGCAGGTAGGCCCAGAAGGGATGTCTGTGGAAACTGAGGCCAGAGCTCCGCGACTTGCTTCATGAAAGGCCCTGAGACCATCTCTCACCCAACCCTTACCCTTGCAAGTGGGGAGACAGGCCCAGGGAGGGGAACTGGCATCACAGATGCCACACGGCTGGGCAGCGCGAGAGGCAGCCCTGGTGACCAGAAGGGGGTCTGGTCCGTGGGGACTCGGGCCAGGCCAGGCGGGCCTGGTGCCCGGGTTCTCTCCCGCCCCGATGGAAACTGCCGGGGGCCAGAGCTGCCCGTGAAAGACACTCAGCATCTCCCCCCCAACCCCCCCCCCCCAGAGGGGGCATGAGGGAGGGCAGAGGGGGACAGAGGGAGGAGAGGGGAGGGAGGGGCCGAGAAGGATCTGGAAAGAATGAGAGCAAGCAGCCCTGGAATCCTATAGCTCTTCCTGAATCCGATAGAATCGACTTTTGACTTATCTTTGGATTATCTGAGCGCCCCCCCGCCCCTCCTGGCTAGCTGGTCCAGAATCTGCTGCAAATGTGGGGGTGCTTCCCAGGGGAAGGGAGAGCTGGAAAGCGGGGTCTGCAGGCGGCTGCCCGGGAGGGAGGGTGTTCCAGGGGGAAGAGTCCAGGAAGGGGACCTCCGGTCAGGTCCCCGCTGCTCGGGGGCAGGCGGAGCTGCGTGGAGAAGGGGTGGGGTTGGGGGTGGATGGGGGCGCCCACAGGCCTCTTTCCTCCCCTCTCCCCAAACCAGGCCCTGCTGGTCTGGGGGAAACTGCAGTGCGGCCCCCTCTCCTCCCTCCAGGCAGCGGGAGGGAGCTGCCTGACCCAGTTTTCCTTCCATCGCCCGAGAGGGAGGGTGGAAGGGAGGGAGGGAGGCGGGAAGGCTGCTCCGCCTGCGCCCCTGGTGCGTGGGGCCCAGGGGCCGGGGAGGGGCGGTCCATCCCCGGATCCTACCTGGCCTCCGGGGACCCCTCCCTGGTTCTGTAGGCCCTCGCTCCAGCCAGCCTGCTCCTATCCCCTCCCTGATCGGGTGGGGAGGGTGGAAGGAGGGAGAAAACCAGCAAATAAGAGCATCCTCACTGCAACGTGTCCGGAGGAGACCTGTCTCCATCTTTGAGGGGCAGGCATGGAGCTGTCCAGAGCTCCGGCGTCTGCCTTCTTCCGGCCTTCTGACGGGCAGAGTGGCAGGAGGGCCTGCTTAACCCTCTGGGACCTGCAGCCCGCGGCTGCTGGCTGGGAGAGGGGGCGCATGAGCAGAGAGCAAAATGGAAAACCCCGGGGAGCCAAGGACTCTCTCAGACGCCCATCACCAGATTCAGCAGAGGACGCAGGGGCCCAGAGAGGTGAGGGGGCCTACCCAGGGACACACAGCAGCTACGAGACAGAACTGGGATGCAAGCCCTGACGTCTTTCTCACTGGGTAGGGAGCGGGTGGGTGTGAGGCGCAGAGAGAGAGGCAGGACGTAGGGACGGGGAGCTGGCGTGGACGCCAGGCTCTACAGGTGACCCTCGCCCGCCCGCTGATGCTATTATCCCCGTTTTACAGATGAGGAAACTGAGGTTCAGAGGACCGCCTGCTGCAAGTAGATGTATTGAGATATGAGCCCGGGGAGGGGGCGGGTGTGACTCCGATCGTGGGCTCGTGTCCTTGCAGTGAGGGTCTGGCTTAAAGCAGACTTGCTTTCTGGCCGGAGCTCTTTCCCCACAGCCTGGAGCCAGGCTGCCAGGGCCGGGGGCATTGTCTGCGCTGCCACCGCAGGTGCTCTGAATGCTGAGCCTGCCGGCTACACCCGTGGTGCCCTGGGCACGGTCCCGAACTTCCCGGGGGCTCGGTGTTTTCACCCACAAAATGGAGAGAAGAAGGGCCACCTCTCGGGGTGGTTGTGTGGGTCCCAGATGAGGCATCTCAAGCTCTCTTTGCAGAGCTCGGCACATAGTAGGTGCTCACCGAGAGGCAGTTCTACCGCCCTGAGTCGCTCTGCATCAGGTGTGCAGAGGGCCTACTGGGTGCGGGGCATCTCCTGGGGGATTATGGAGCCGGGCCAGTCCTCTGGGGGAGGTATGGCTTCTCAGCGTGAACTGTGAACGCCATTATGTCCCATGGATAGGTGAGGGTCACAGACCCCTGTGTGACAGGAACCGCTGTCGCCCCCCATTTTACAGAGGAGGAAGCTGAGGCTCAGGAGGGAGAGAGAGGGACTTGCCCAGGACACCGCTTCTAAGTGCCGGAGCCGGGGTCATGACCCAAGCCTCCAGCCTCCTGAGCTCGTCCCAGCCACCCCACCGGCCCACCAAGCGGGGCAGCTGGCACTCGGGGCAGCGTGCATTCTGGGAGTTCAGGAGATCGTGTTCTGGCCCAAGTGGCCGAGGAAGGCTTCGGGGAAGAGAGAGAACTTGAACCCTGCCTTGGTGGTCCGGGCAAGCCAGAAAGGGCACAGAGCCTTGGAGCTGGCGCGAGACTGCCCAGCGAGGCCCTGTGCGGACGCACACAGACATCGGTAGGCGCAGGGCCTGGCGCGTGGCTGGGTCGGGCGGCTCTTGGGGCGCAGGGAAGGCGGCTCCAGGGGTCTGATGGCTCCCGTCTCCTGTTTTGCAGTGAACTTGCTGGACACCTCAACCATCCACGGGGACTGGGGCTGGCTCACGTATCCGGCTCACGGGGTAAGTGGTGGGCGGTGGGGCCAGCCTCACCCCTCTGGGAGCAGAGGGAGGCTGTGACTCACGGAATCGAATCAGATAGATCCATGAGGAGCAGAGGCCCGGGGCAGGGAGGGCACTTACCCGAGGACACACAGCCACGAGAGACGGGGCTGCTGATTCCCTAACAGTTTCCTGCGCACACAGAGCCTTGGGGATAGAGAACTGTCCCTGGTGCCGGCTGCGGGTGCTCCGTGGCTGAGGCCACAGAGATGGGGTCCTCACGTCTGCGTCCTGGGTCTGCAGACTCACGATGTGCCCAAGACCTGTCACGGTGGAGGCACAGGGCCGGGAAGGGGCCTGTCCAGGGCTTTCACGGCTTCAGGACCGGTCCCCTCCCTCACAGCCGCGTGCCCTCACCTGCCAGGAAACCTGGGTTCCCTGCTTGCTTCTCTTTCCCATCAGCGCCACCTGCCTGGCATTGCCAGCCCCCCCGCCTATGTGGCTCAGCCCCTCAGCTCCCTTGGGGGTCAATGCTCATGGGAGACACCCCGCCCACTCTCCTGGGCGTGGCCATGGTAACTCCGGGTCCCTCCACTTCTTTTATCCAAGTCCCAGGAGGCGGGCAGGAGAGCCAAAGCAAGCCATGCGCCTGGTGGGGTCCTGGCTCCGCCATCGACAAGCTGGGGCCCTGGGTCACCACCTCTCGCCCCTGGGTCTGTTTGCGATCTCCGGAGAGGGAGGAGCACGAGACGCCCCCAGGGGCTGTGCTCACACACGATCATAGACGGTGCCTGTTCCCGACGAGCCTTCCCTGAAAGTATTGTCACCAGCACTTATTAGCGTACGAGAGGTCCAGTGCGTGAAATCCATACACTGGTATGGGCCTCTCTCCCTCCCCCCAGGTCCAGGACAGCCTCCCGGTCGAGGGGACAATTTGCATAGTATGCTTTTATTATGTAGGATATCATGGTTGTATCGCACATGAATTTCTTCCTACAAATGTGCTTAGAAACACACACACTCACACACACACATTCACTCACACACACAGTCACACACACACACAAACACACACACACACACACACACACACACACACCCCTGCTTTAGACGTGAGCACATGTATGTACCACAACTTCTTCTGTGAACACTGGCTTCTGTGGCTCTGGGGACAGAGGGATAATCGTGTTAATAATAATAGTAACGATGATAATGACACCAGGAGTTCACATTTATGAAGGGGGTATCTCTTTACTTTGAGGTAGGGGTTTCATCCGGGCTGTTCGTGGCCTGTGGCCTGTGGCCTGTGGCCTGGGGCCTGGGGCTGAGGTGGGAACTCCCCTTCTCTCCCGGGTCCCAGGGAGCAGTGAGCTGAATCCGCTTCCTGCTTCAGCCCTCGGGCACCAGGCTTCAGGAGCTGGAGGGTTAGGCCTCGGGCCCCAGAGCCAGTAGGAACCCCTTCTGGCCTGCCTGAGACCAAGGCCGGGTTCTTGGGGTGTCCCTTTACCTCCCTGGGCTCCGTCTCTCCCTGGGCAGGGCCCTCTGCGTGCCCCAGTGGCTCTCCCAGCGGGGAGGAGGGTGAACAGGATCTTGGCTCTGCGGGGCGGGGGCTGGCCCATGAGGAGGGACTGCCGGGTGTTGTCTGGGTCGGCACGTCCCTGCCGCCCCACAGCCAAGGGGCGTGGGCCTGGCTGCAGCTTGGCTCTGGGCCTCTGTGCCCTCAGATCTGAGGACGTGGTTTTGAGGGTCACGAGGAGTGGTAGGATTCTAAGCAGGCGAGGCACAGGACCCGGCGTGTTTCCACGACCGCGCTGTGGTTCTTTTGTCTGCAGGGAGCAGTCAAGTGGGGCTCAGTCACCTCATTTCATTTGGGACCTGGAACTAGTAATAACTTCTGTTCAGTAGCTCCCAGCAGCCTGTAGACGTCATCTCTTTTAATCCCACCACCGATCCTGCAAACAGGGACAGCCGCGCCCTTTTACAGATGTGGACACTGAGGCTCAGAGCACGGGGAGACCACTGCTCGGCTTCGGACAGGGTCCAGGCGATGGGCTGGAACCCGCATCCCTGAGCCTGGAGCCCGGGTGGGGTCCCTGCTGCCCTCTCTGTGAGGCTGGGGGGCAGCCCTGCGTTGTCCCCTGAGGTAGGGGCCACCTCCTGCCTCCGTGGGGCTTGCCCGGGAGAGAACAGGCCAGCCTCGAGGCCTTGAACCCGTGCTGGGCTACCGGGTGAACCTGCAGATGCTGACATGGGGGGGGGGCTAGGGAGGAGCTGGGTCTTTGGTTTGATATGCCGTCCAGGCGAGTGTCTGCCCAGCTGGGTGGGGAGCCGTTGGAGAAGGTGCTAGAGGCTCCTCCACCCCCTGGCCCCGCAGCCCGGTAAGCACCTGGTGCAGGTAGGTCACCAGGACTGCCTCCGGCATCAGCAACGCTCTCAGGCAGGCGGCCCAGCCAGAAGGCCGAGGTGCCGGGTCCCCCTGAGCCAGCCGGGGCTCTGCCGCCTCCGATCATGTGACTCGGGCAAATCCTTTACCTGCCCCCACCTCCACGGCTATCATGGGGGGCGGGGAGGGGGGTGATAGCGCGGGCTGGGGGAGTTGTCATCCGTGAGATGGCGCATAAAGAGGGCGGTTTACCGGTAAGAGACCAGGAGGAGCTCTGAGAGGTTAGACGTCTCTGCTGCACTCAGGGCAGGGGTGGGGGGCTGGAGGGGGTGTGGCAGACCGGCCCCAGAACCCCTGCTTTTCCCCAGGCTGCGCCCCTCCCTCTGTGTCCTGCCCTCCACTCACTAGTAAAGAACAGCTGCCTCCGATGAGGGCACACGCTCCTTTCCATTGTCCCACCGAACCCTCCCCATCCCCCGCCCTGGATGGAATGGGTAGGCTGTAGCTACCCCCTTCTGCATCGGGAGAGCCGGGGCTCAGAGAGGGACGTGTTGTACCCAGGGCTGCACAGCTGGTTCACTGCCTTCTGTTCGGGGAATGAGACCGAGTTGCAGAGCAATGGTGAGGGTGGGGGTGGGGGTTGGGGGAGGAGGGTGCCAGGGCCAGAGAGGCAGCTGGGGTGGGATGGCACCCAGCCCGGGGTGGGGTGCCCCAGGCGGAGAGCAGGACGGATCCCACCTTTCTGCCAGCCTCCGGGAATCCCCGCCGCTCCGGGCACCGATGGCAACGGCGGCGACAGCCCTGGGGCTGGCAGGGCCAGGTCAGGCCGCTGGCATCGGTGGGGCAGCTGGAACGGGCCCAAAAGGAGCTGATTAATTTACCCCAGTCCCTGGCAGGCAGCAGACAGGGAGCAGCTGGTTGGCTCTTCGGTGCTTTGTTCATTGTGACCGTGACGTTAACCCCAGATGTGGCCCACACAGCACTGCCCAGAGACCCCAGCTGCGGTGTGGGGTGCAGGGCAGGGGTCCCCTGGGGGCGGGGGTACAGGAAGCATGATCTCTGTCAGGGAGGCTGGCCCAGGCGGGTCCTCTCCCGCAGCGGTCCCCGGGGCAGGCGCAGGTGGGTGGGAAGACGCTCAGCGGTGTATGGGCCCCGTTCCTCGGTGCCTCGCTGCCAGGCCCAGCTCCCCATGGCAGAGGCCTTGTGGTGGGCCTGTGTGGGCTCCGTTTTACAGACGTGGGGGCCGCGGGTCCAGACCACATGCTGGCCAAGAGGTGGTGGAATGGGGGGGCGCACTGAGTCAGGCAGGAAGGATTTGGGGTGCCCATGGTCCTCGCTCTGCCTCTTGTGGGACAGCTCAGAACCCCACGGCTTCCCAGGCCACCACGGGGAGGGGTGGTGGTGGCTTTTACCTTTTGTCCCCCTTTTCTTCTGACTCTGAGGGCGAATGTTGTTTTATATTGGTTACAGGTGTGCCGCACAGTGGTTAGACCAGGGGTGGGCAAACTTTTTGCCTCAAGGGCCACAACGGGTTCTTAAACTGGACCGGAGGGCCAGAACAAAAGCAACCTGACCATGCTGGCACTCTCATCTTGGGCTGCTGGTGAAGGAGCGGAGGGGAGAGCAAGAGAACCCTTCGTTCTTTTGGCTCCATGGGCCGGATAGAACAGCCAAACGGGCCGGATCCGGCCCGCGGGCCGGAGTTTGCCCACGGCTGGACTCATCCGAGCGCCTCCTGCCCGAGTAAGCGGAGCCACGCCGCCGCTGTCTGGTTTTGGGGAGTGAGATGGCCCGGGGTTCCCCGTGTTGCATCCTCTGTCGGGTGTGTCACCCCCGGCAGACGGAATCCCGCCCCGGCGTGTGGAGGGGCCACGTCCTGCGTCCATTCATCCGCTGGCAGGCAAACGATTCCACCTCCCGGCGGCCGAGAACACGGGTGTGCGGGCCCCTGAGTCCCCGCCTGTGTTTCTTCGGCGCGTGTGCCCCCAGACGTGGGATTGCTGGAGCCTGTGGTGGCTCTGTGCTTACCTTCCCGAGGACCCACCGCACGGGCCCGAGCCGCGCCTGCACCTTTCCCATTCCCTCCGGCAGCACGGAGGGCTCCCGTTCCTCTTCTTCCCCACCAACATTCGCTTTCTTTCTTTTTTTTTTTTAATTTTTTTATTTATTTATATTTTACAGAGAGGAAGGGAGAGAGATAGAGAGTTCGAAACGTTGATGAGAGAGAAACATCAACCAGCTGCCTCCTGCACACCCCCTACCGGGGATGTGCCCGCAACCAAGGTACATGCCCTTGACTGGAATCGAACCG
Organism: Vespertilio murinus; assembly: GCA_963924515.1. Classification (NCBI taxonomy): domain Eukaryota; kingdom Metazoa; phylum Chordata; class Mammalia; order Chiroptera; family Vespertilionidae; genus Vespertilio; species Vespertilio murinus. Next base: position 12,331,835 of record OZ004706.1, read on the forward strand.
GGGACCTTTCAGTCCGCAGACCGACGCTCTATCCACTGAGCCAAACCGGTTTCGGCTCTTTCTGTTGTTTTGATAACAACTGGTGGGTGGCACTGCATTGTGCTTTTGAGCCACACTCCCCCACGGGTTTGGTGATGCTGAGTATGTTTTCACATACCGTGTGCCACTTAGCCTAAGGTGACCAGGCTAAGTGACCAGGCCCGATTTCTGACGATTTGCCCTGCGTCCCGCGGTGTTTAAAAAAAAAGATCCCGATTTTTTGCCAAAAATCAGGACCTTTTTTAAAACGCCGCAGGACAGATTGTTGAAAATCGGGATTGTCCCGCCAAAAGCGGGACGTCTGGTCACCTTAACTTAGCCGCCTGTGTCTCTTCTTCAGAGAAATGTCTGCTCGAGGTCGTTGCCAGTTTTAATTTTTTTAAATATATTTTATTGATTTCTTACAGAGAGAAAGAGAGAGGGATAGAGAGCTAGAAACACTGATGAGGGAGAATCTTCGATCAGCTGCCTCCTGCACACCCCACACTGGGGATGTGCCCGCAACCAAGGCACATGCCTCTGATGGGAATCGAACCCGGGACCTTTCAGTCCTCAGGCCGACGCTCTATCCACTGAGCCAAACCGGTTTTGGCCGTTGCCCATTTTTAAACTGGGCTGCTTGTGTTTTTGTTACTGAGGTGGTGTGGGAGTTCTTTGGAGCTCTGGATGTGAACTCCTCGGGAGACCTGACTTGCAGGTGTTTTCTCCCCGCTGCTGCTGCCGTCTTCTCCGTTGGTAGCGTGTGGCGTGTTCCTGGGCCAGCCCCCGTGTCCCCAGCTCCTGGCACCTGTGAGCGGGCCCAGGCCGGCCCGGGACCCCCCACCCCCCAGCCCTGCGTGGGAGGGCGAGGGGGCTGAGGGACCATCCCGAGCAGCAGGGCCACGGCCACCCATCAGCCTGCACGAGCGCCAGGTCAGGGGGCGCCGCCGCAGGATCTGAGTGGGGTTCGTGCCTTAGAGAGAGACTCCTCGGGGCGCGGGTGTGGAAACTGTTCCCGGGGGGCGCGCTGACTTCCCCCAGCGGGTCCCCGCCCTCCAGGCGGGATAGGCGTGGCCCCAGAGAGAGGAGGCCGGAGCGGTGCAGGTGCAGCCGAGGTGTTGGTTCCAGTCCTGGCTCCACCCCTCGCTCGCTATGGGACCTCAGGCCCGGGTCTCCTATGTCTGAGCCTCTGTTTGCCCCTCTGTAAGCAGGCCATACGTACGTAACCCCTCCCCAGAAGGATGTGGCACGCTGTCCCCTCCTCTGCAGGGTGCCTGGTGTCTGGCAGCTGTGACAGTCCGCCCGACCAGATCAGCTCCCCCAGGCTGGAGAACCCCCCCCTCCTTCTTCCCCAGAACTCCCCCACTCCCCTGCATGGGGCATGTAGCAGGGTGCCTGGTGTCTGGCAGCTGTGACAGTCCGCCCGACAAGATCAGCTCCCCCAGGCTGATTTTTTCCCCAGGACTCCCCCTCCCCACCAGGATCGATGTGTGGGCGTGTGGCGGGTGCCTGGCGGGCACCCGCCCGTCTCAGCGGGCCGCGCTCTCCCTTTCTGCCGCAGTGGGACTCCATCAACGAGGTGGACGAGGCCTTCCGGCCCATCCACACGTACCAGGTGTGCAACGTCATGAGCCCCAACCAGAACAACTGGCTGCGCACGGGCTGGGTGCCCCGCGACGGCGCCCGGCGCGTCTACGCCGAGATCAAGTTCACCCTGCGCGACTGCAACAGCATGCCCGGCGTGCTGGGCACCTGCAAGGAGACCTTCAACCTCTACTACCTGGAGTCGGACCGCGACCTGGGCGCCCGCACGCAGGAGAGCCAGTTCCTCAAGATCGACACCATCGCGGCCGACGAGAGCTTCACGGGCGCCGACCTGGGCGTGCGGCGCCTCAAGCTCAACACGGAGGTGCGGGGCGTGGGCCCGCTGGGCAAGCGCGGCTTCTACCTGGCCTTCCAGGACATCGGCGCCTGCCTGGCCATCCTGTCCCTCCGCGTCTACTACAAGAAGTGCCCCACCATGGTGCGCAACCTGGCCGCCTTCTCGGAGGCGGTGACCGGGGCGGACTCCTCCTCGCTGGTGGAGGTGCGGGGCCAGTGCGTGCGGCACTCGGAGGAGCGGGACACGCCCAAGATGTACTGCAGCGCCGAGGGCGAGTGGCTGGTGCCCATCGGCAAGTGCGTGTGCAGCGCCGGCTACGAGGAGCGGCAGGATGCCTGTGTGGGTGAGCGCGCCCCGTGGGGCTGGCTGGCGGGGGGTGGGGGCGGGGGGCTCAGTCGGGGCAGGGCTGCTGGGTGTGAGTGTGTGGGGGGAAGGAGGGGGACACCGGAGTCAGCAGGTGTCTGGGTGGTGCACACAGCACCTGGGGCACTGGGCGAACCGCCCGTGTGTCTGGGTCAGCAAGTACAAGGGCTGTCTGTGCGTGATGGGGGCGAGGAGGGAAACGCACGACAGATAGCCAGGCGGTGCCCTCGGTGGCACAGGGGAGAGGTCACCCTACCGGAGCCTGGGTGATTGGGTACCACTGGGTGCGCACCGGTGCGAGGGAGCAATGCCGGGAGCTGACGTAGGTCAGCGCGCTCTAACTCGGTGGTCCGCAAACTCATGCGTCCACGGAGCCAAATATCAGCAGGACAACGATGGGAATTTCTTTTAGAGCCACATTTTTAAAAAATATTTTTTTATTGATTTTTTACAGAGAGGAAGATAGAGGGATAGAAAGTCAGAAACATCCATGAGAGAGAATCATCCATCAGCTGCCTCTTGCACACCCCCTACTGGGGATGTGCCCGCAACCAAGGTACATGCCCTTGACCGGAATCGAACCTGGGACCTTTCAGTCCGAAGGCCAACGCTCTATCCACTGAGCCAAACCGGTTTCAGCGAGAGCCACATTTTTTAAACTTAAACTTTTTCAACACAGACTCACCCAGGCCGTGGTATTTTGTGGAAGAGCCACACTCAAAGGGCCAAAGAGCCGCATGTGGCTCGCGAGCCGTAGTTTGCCGACCACGGCCCTAAGCACCTTTCACCACCAACTCATTCCATCCCACCCCTCGCTGTGAACCAGAAACTGCTCCGGTCCAGGCTTTGTAGGTGAGGAGACGAGGCACAGAGAGGCAACGGGGCTTGGCCCAGGGTCGCCCCGCTGGGAAGAGACAGAGCTGAGACGTGAACCCGGAAGTGTGGCTCTCACGTCCGTGCTCAGAACCACAGAGCTGCTAGCCTCCCCCACCGTGGAGGGAGGTGGCGCCGGGCCCGGGTGCCTGGGTGCCGCGTGGGGCGGTTGTGAAGGTCGGAGGCAGGGACCAGGGAGAACGGTGCAGGTGGCATGTCACGGGGGCACCCACAGCACCTGCTGTGCTCAGGAGGGTCTCGCTGCGGGCCAGGGGAGAGGACAGCCGAGGTGCTGGTGAAGGAGGACAGCTGCGGGCACCCGGGTCGTGAACTAGCACGACCCCTGCCCCCACAGCTGGGGTTTCCATGTCAGGGACCAGGAGCAGGGCCGACCTCAAGCTGTGTGTGTGTGTGTGTACACGTGTGCGTGGTCAGCAGACTCCCACGTGGCACAGTGCAGCCGAGCATCCCGCGAGCCCAGGAACACGGGAGAGCAGGTGTGGACAGGCAGCTGGTACCCCAGCTGGTCCTGGTCTCGGCCTGGTACTGGTTGCCCTCTGCCCTTCCTTGGCCTCCCCGGGGGCCGGACACGTGGCAGCTCAGCCGCTCAGCACAGGGAAGCCTTCTGTGGGGACCAAGGTCGTTCTCCGGGACCAGGGTCGTCCACCCAGCCACCAGCCCCTTTCCAGCTCCTCTCTGGGGCTCTCCGGTTTCCTTAAAAATCTTCCTTCGCGCCCCCAGCTGCTGCGAGTCTTCTCTGCTCCTGGGCCCTAGACGCAGAGCACCTTCTGTGACATTTGCCTGTTTCGGGGTTTGTTCTGCCCTCTGTGGCCTAGTGCACCGGGCTCCCCGGGTCCCCAGCCTCTCCTGGTCCCTGTCACAGACATCCCTGTATTTCTCAGCTCCCGGCCAGGTAATAATAATAATAACAACAACAGGCATCCCTGACAGCTTGCAAGGGGGTTCCTCAGACATCAGTTCATTTGCTCTTGGTAGCAAGGCAGGTATTATAATTCCATTTTATAGATGGGAAAACCGAGGCTCAGCTGGTCGTGTCACCGACTGAGGTGTCACAGCTGGTGAGCGGTGGAGTCGAGTCTGTCTTGCTCTGAGCTGGGATCCAGGTGTTTAATTCCTGGCCCACCCCAACAGCTTTTCTTACCAGAGCTGGCTTCCAACACCCCCTCGTTCTGTAGAGATAATAAAGTCCTTTAGGGATGATTTTTTTTTGAGCATTTGCCCTGTGCCAGGCACTTTTGTAAGTGATTCTTACACACTATGTTAGTTACTCCTGTCGAGCTCGCATCTACTGTGTTTCCCCGAAAATAAGACATCCTCCGAAAATAAGACCTACTTCATGGAAACATAATACATCCCCTGAAAATAAGACCTAGCGCATCTTTGGGAGCAAAAATTAATATAAGACACTGTCTTATTTTCAGGGAAACAGGGTAACTGTGACCCAGGTCACGGGGATATAGACCCAGGGGGTCCCTGCCTTCAGGGAGTTCACACAGTTTCTCATCCTTGCAATAGTTCCCGAAGCTGAGTAATATGCCCCCAACTTATAGATGTGAGACAACGAGCCCCTCAACTTCAGTTCAGGAAGGATCGGATCCCAGGTGACTCACTCCAGAGCCCTGAGCTGCTTCCTGTGTCCTCGAAGCCCCGCCTCCCTTCTCCCTCCTCCCGGGTGACACTCAGGCAGTAACTGGCTCATCCGCAGGTGGACATCTGTCAGCCACTGCCCCCGGCTCTGGATCTGTCCAGCCCCACGCACACACGAGTCACTAGCTTGTCCTGTGTGCGCTGAGGGAGACCGGTCCTGCCTTTAGGGCTGGGGCCTCGCTCAGAGGTGCTGCTCCAGCCTCCCTAGTCAGAGGCAGGAAGTGGAGCCCTAAGGCCCCACAGCTTGTCAAGGACAGGGCTCTTGGTGGAAACCCCAAAACCGGAGCAGCGGAACCTCCCAGGGCCAGGAGAGGCCGAGGCCACGCCCACTTCCTGGCGCTGCAATTAAAAAAAAATAAAGAGAAGGCAAGGCGGGGTCCGGGAATTGCAGCAAATTTTGAATTTTCATTTAAATCACAATACACATAATTACGCCAGTTGCGAGATAATTACAGGCTTTATAAACAATATTAATTCACGGTGCCCTGCAGGCAGGAGGCTTTAGGAAGGAAGGCGGGTATATGTCGCACAAGGAGAGGGGGGCCTCTGAGTGTCCTGTGGGTGGGCTTCTGGGATGGTCCGTGGAACCTCCTTGAGGAAACAGCACAGGCCCGAGGCCGAGGCCCAGAGAAGGGAGGCGGCTGTGTCCCCCATCCCCTCCCCCTCCTCGGTGGGAAGCCTGACAGTGCGGAGTTGGGGGCCAATAAGAAGCTGGGAACGGATGGGGGTGCATTTCCTGGGCTGTGGCTGCTTGAGGGGGTCCCCCTCAGAGCTGTGGGACCTCCTCAGATTGTGGGGCTCCTTCTCCGGTGGAGGGGTCTCTCTGAGCAAACAGTGAGGAGAGGAAGGGCTGGGACTTGCTAAGAGGGGGTCCTGAGTGTCTGGGTCCTTAGTTCTACATACACACACACACACACACACACACACACACACACACACACATATCCCTGAGGCCTGCAGCAGAGGGCAGGCCACATGCCAGCCACCTGCCAGCCCCCGGGATCCGGTTTCTCAAATTTTGCCCTCACAGCGCCCCTCCGAAGTGGGCTGTGCTTGACTCCACAGAGAACGCCCGGGAGGAGGGACCGAGTTGGTCACTGTGCTCTTTGGCGGCCTGAGTGTGACTGCCCTCCGGCCTCAGACCCGCAGGGGAGTGTCAGAGCCATATGGAGCGCATGCAGCTCACCAGTGAGGGAGTGGGGCCCAGAGAGGTGACGTGAGGGGCCCCAGGCACACAGCTGGGGTGCTGGACTGAATCAGCCGTCTGACCCGGTGACCTCCCCCACACCTGGGCCCTCCCCTCCCGCCCCTGCCCCAGACAGGGCAGGGTCCCCGAGATTGTCACCCTGGGGAGCAGCAGCCCGGCCCAAGTCCCCGTCCCGTCCTTCCTGCCACCTGGACACGGACTATAAATCACCCTCCACCGCCCTAATCATCTTTCTATAAATACCGGAGTCTCATTTCGGAGGGGAAGGGGGGGGGGGGGGGAAGCGCGCACGCCGAGCTCTCTTGCCTCCTGACTGCGTTTAAAATCTGATTTAGAATTAATTTCCTTTGGTCGTCCACCAGCGGACACCTTATTTGTCAAATCTCAAGCTCTTAGCGGGGGAGAAGAGCGAGGTGGCCGGGGCCTCGGGCAGCTGTCGGCCTGACAGGCGGCCTGGCCAGGTGCCCTCGGCAGGGGCAGGGGCAGGGGCCGGGGCCCCGCCTGGCCCGCGGCCACACGGGCCGGGCGCACCCAGGCTCCGGAAGCGCCCCGGGTGGACGGGCAGGGCCAGGCCCCAGCCCGGAGCTGCTCCATCTGTCTCGGCCATTAATTCCCGGCTCTGCCTCCGGGTCTCTGGGCTCCCCGAGGCCCGGTGATTAGTATTCTTATTAAAGATTATTTTATTTCGTTGCGCGGATTAATCTGGCCCTGACACGTCGGAGCCGTACGGGTATTAGTGGAGCGTGTGAGAGCCGCCCCCTGGAGAGCCGCAGGGTAGCGGGGCCACGTCCAAGCCAGGGACGCCTCGAGGTTGCTTTCTGGCTGGGGGCGTGGCGAGGGGGGGTGGGGGAGTGACTGGAGTGAGGCACTCCAAGCTCCCCGAGCCTGTTCCCTCTCTGCCAAGCAGATGTATTAATGCCGACGACGACGTGGAATTGTAATAATAAGTGTCATGAAGCATCCTGGCATGAATGCACGTGTGTGCATTCACGTCGTCCTCACGTCAGCCCTCGCAGCCCCATTTCTTTATATATATAATTGATATTTTACAGAGAGGAAGGGAGAGAGATAGAGAGCTAGAAACGTCGATGAGAGAGAAACATCAACCAGCTGCCTCCTGCACACCCCCCACCGGGGAGGTGCCAGCAACCAATGTACATGCCCTTGACCGGAATCGAACCCGGGACCTTTCAGTCCGCAGACCGACGCTCTACCACTGAGCCAAACCGGTTTCGGCTCTCGGCCCCCATTTCACAGGTGTGGAAACGGAGGCCCCGCAGCGTGCCCCGTGGCACTTAGCTTAGGGGAAGAGGTTAGACGGGAAAAGGAACCCGGGCAGCCTGCTCCCCGGGGCCGGTCTTAACTGGCCAGGTCTCAGAGGGACTCCGAATGGTCAGGGACTCGGTGAGCGAAGTCTGTCTCGTGCTTCCTTGGTGCCACGCGTCACGCCTGGGTGTCGCCGCTTGTGTCCTTGTCTGCCCCTCGCGGCTCTGCAAGCTCCTAGACCAGGGCCAGCCCTTCCCGAGCTCGGGTCCCGAGAGGCTCAGGGGACGTGGGTGAAGGAATCGCCGAGGGGACGGAATAGGCACACCGCCCCCGAGGTGCTGAGCGGCGGGGACCCGGTCATCACAGTGAGGACCACCGTCCGTCCGCTCAGCAGCGCATCCAACACGTACTGGCTGACCAAGTGCAGAGCCCGCCTCCTGGGCTCAGCAGGGGGCTCTGAGGCTGGGCCTCCGGGGAGGGGGGCTCCTGGGAAGAGCGGGTGAGACCACAGCGTGCCACTCAGGAGCCCCCCGTTTCCAAGCTCCCAGCCCCCAGTCGAGTCACTTTCCCCCAACCTGGCCGCCCCTCTGGCTCCACGGCTTCTGAGTCCCTGAAGCAATCTGAGGGCATCATCATGCCTCTGGATTTCAGGTTTTCTCTCAAGTTAGTAGAGTTTCACACATTAACCTGATTTTAGCTATTGTAGTAGAGAGATATGTTTGTTTGTTTGTTTGTTTGTTTGTTTTAAATGACGTAATGCCTAGTCAAATAGAGCGCCTCTCACGCCCAGAGTCTTCTAGAATGGGACTTGGTGGAAGGAGAGCCTGGGGGCTCCCTGGGGTCCCTGGTGCAGAGGGCTCCGTGCCAGGGGCGGAGCTGGGAGCTCCTGGCTGGGAGGCGTTGGGGCCTCGAAGGCCTGGGGTCTCTGCCCGGAGCAGGTAGCCGTGGGAGTTGCTCACTTGGGGAACTCCCACCGGCATTGGCGCCCTCTCGGCCAGGTGCCGGGAGCTTTGGGATGAACCGCGCGTCCTGGGGCCTGAACCACAAGGATCTGCCCACAAGGACCTTCTGGTCCAGGAGGAGAGAGACACACAGATAAACTCGTACAGCATCGTGCTGCGGGTGGCGAGACTGGGCAGGGGCTGTGGAATAGGGAGGGCAGTGGTCACTTCTGTGTGTGTGTGTGGCCGTGTGTGTGCGTGTGGCGGTGTGTATGTGTGTGTATGTGTGTGGCCGCGTGTGTACGTGTGGCCGCGTGTGTGTGTGTGTGGCTGTGTGGCCGTGTGTGTGTGTGTGTGTGTGTGTGTGTGGCCGTGTGGCCGTGTGGCAGTGTGGCATAGTGTGGCAGTGTGTGTGTGTGTGTGTGTGTGTGTGTGTGTGTGTGTGTGTGGCTGTGTGTGTGTGTGTGTGTGTGTGTGTGTGTGTGTGTGTATAGAGGTCCAAAAAGCCTTCATTGAAGAAACGGTTGAAAGGAATCTTGGAAGAGTTTGATGGGGCACGAAGGAGAAAAGGCATCCCGGGAAGAGCAAAGGCTCTGAGGAAGGAAACAGCCTGCCGGTGTGAGGAAAGGCCAGTCCCCTGGTTCTGCCTGAGGATCGGGAGTGAGGGGTGGTGCCAGGGGAGGCTGCAGGGCGGGCGTGGGGTGCCAGGCTTAGGGGAGCCCATAGGACTGGGACTGGCAGTGACAGAGTCGGGTGTCCTGATAGGAGTCCCTCAGCCCAGGGAATGCCCGGTCCCGGCGCGGCTGACGCGTTCCTGGCCTTTCGGCCACAGCTCACCTGTGACCTCCGGCCTCCTTCTCGGGGGAGGGGGGGTAGCTGCTCCTTTATTTCCTTCCCGGAAAGACCACAGCCTGGTTGGTTACTGTGTGCCCCCAAACGCCACTACCTGGAGGCAGAGACTCCGTGGGTCTGGCGCATGGCCGTGTCTCCAGCGCCCGGTCGGCGCCTGGCACGGGGCAGGCGCTCACGCAGCCGCCGGGGCTGGGGAAGCAGGAGGGAGGCCGGGGGTGGAGGCTGCGGAGTCAGACGAGGCAGAGGCTGGAGAGAGGGCCACGTAGGAGACAAGTCCGTGGCAGCCGCCGTGACAGAGACGTGATCTGAGAGGGTCCAGGGGCCTGCAGTTCCTGAACGGTCAGCATTGCATGGAGAGCTTATAAAACACAGACGTCCAGCCCTCCCCCCGCCCCAACCCTCACCCCGCACCCCGCACACACGTGTCTCCTCCAGCCAGTGTCTGTCCACTCTCACTCCCTGTCCTGTTGTCATGTCCGGCCTAAGTGGCATCCTGGGCTTAGGCCCCCTTTGATTCTTAGGCTGGCGTCTCACACAAGACGGGTGTCCTGTGATAGACAGGGCCTGGTGGGCGGGGCTGGGGGGAGAGGCCCTTCCCTGGGCCGCCGGTGGGGCTGGGACTCAGGTGTCAGGGTCCTGGCCTCAGCTCCGCCTTCGACCTGCTGTGCAACCCTGTGGAAGGCACTGGTCCTCTCTGTGCCCCAGTCCCTCCCTCGCAAATGGAGGTAGGACGGGGGGGGGGGTGCTCAAGGTCTGCGCCTCTGTCCCTCAGGGGACCCCTCGCCCCCCGGGAGCCCTGGGTCAGAGTGAGAGCTGTCCCCGAGACCAGCGGGCTTACCTCCAGCCACCTTCTCCCCACAGCCTGTGAGCTGGGCTTCTACAAGTCGGCCCCCGGGGACCAGCTGTGTGCCCGCTGCCCTCCCCACAGCCACTCGGCGGCCCCCGCCACCCAGGCCTGCCGCTGCGACCTCAGCTACTACCGCGCAGCCCTGGACCCACCGTCCGCAGCCTGCACCCGTGAGTACCGGCCCAGGACCCCAGAACCATGTGTGTGAGGGGCTCTTTGGGGGCACGTGCACATGTCTGGGGACCCGCAGGGGACTCCTGAGCCCCAGCAGAGCCTTGTGAGCGCCCCGTGTGTGCTCCTGGCCCCTCGGGGGAAGCGAGTGCTGGAGCAGGGGTGGTCGTGTGCGTGCCCTGGGTCCCTGAGGTGACTCAGGACTCTGGCGTTGCGCCTACTTGTCTGGACTGTCTGCTGACATGGCTCCTCCATTGCCTCCTGCCCACCCAGCCTACAGGGGCCTCTCGCCTCCCATCCCAGCTGGGGAGGGGCTGCAGCCAGCACAGCCACCCCACGTGCCACCTCTGGGCTCTTGTGGTGGGACGAGGCGGACTTCACACGGTTCTGACCGATCTTGCCCCAGCACTTACCCCAACCGGATCCCCATCTTTCCCTGCCCCCACCTCCATCACCACCCAGCCCCAGGCTCCTGGCAAGTGAGGGCCCAAGTGTATTCCCACCACGCGCACACACACACACACACACACACACACACACACACACGCACACTCCCTCCACCATTCTGCCCAGACCTGTGCGTTTCCTGTGCAGACCTGTGCACGTGGGACTTGCCGGGCAGGATGGCTGGCTGAGTGACGTGGTGGCATCTCGGCTGCCGGCCCAGGAGAGCCCAGCCTGTCTGGGCTACGGACACGTGCCCTAGACTCCGGTTTCTCTCCAAATGCACAGTCCAGGCTCCAGAAATCTTAAGGCGCGGCTTTTGGTATCCCATGCCCTTCCGATCGAAGATTCTCCATGATTCTGAGATCCCGCCATGCTGTTTTCTTAAGATCTAAGGTCGCCTTCCTGGCACTCTGAGACTTGGAATCCTCAGGCCCCGGGGTCTCCACAGCCCCGCCCCCTCCCAGGCTCTCCTCGCTCCGGGGCTCCCACCCCCCTCCTCAGGGGCTCACCCCAGCCCCGCCGCTCTCTCCAAGGCTCTGCACTGCCCAGATGGGGGCTCTCTCATCTTGGGGGAGGGAGGAGGGAGGGTTTGGGGACCCCCACTGGGCTTCCTGGGGCCTCTACTCAGCCCAGAGCTCAGTGGCATTTATATGACATTCAGCTCAGGGGGCGAAGGAGTGGAGTGTGGGCACCAATGACCGGAACGTTTCACACCCCGAGTGTCTGCTGTGGGCACCCCCAGGGCTGTGCAGTCTCTTTCCGGCTCTTTCCAAACCCAGGCTCCCTATTGTCCAGCGGAGGGAGGGGGACCTTAGGTTTCTGTGACAGTCTGTGGCCTATGGTCCTAGCCCAATGGCAGACACTGCCTCCACCCTTGCCTCCTCTCACTCTGTGCGCCTAGTCCAGTGGTCCGCAAACTCATTAGTCCACAGAGCCAAATATCAACAGGATAACACTTGAAATTTTTTGAGAGCCAAATTTTTTAAACTTACACTTCTTCTAACGCCACTTCTTCAAAATAGACTCACCCAGGCCGTGGTATTTTGTGGAAGAGCCACACCCAAGGGAACCCTAAATATCATGGGGGAGCCAGAGACCTCCCCTGGTCTGTGGGGGAAACTGGACCACCCCCAAATAAATGCCCTTCAACCCCCTCTCCCTGTCACCCCCTGCCCCCAGGGCCGCCCTCCGCACCGGTGAATCTCATCTCCAGTGTGAATGGGACGTCTGTGACCCTGGAGTGGGGCCCTCCCCTGGACCCGGGCGGCCGCAGCGACATCACCTACAACGCCGTGTGCCGCCGCTGCCCCTGGGCGCTGGGCCGCTGCGAGAAGTGCGGGAGCGGCACCCGCTTCGTGCCCCAGCAGGCGAGCCTGGTGCAGGCCAGCCTGCTGGTGGCCAACCTGCTGGCCCACATGAACTACTCCTTCTGGATCGAGGCCGTCAATGGCGTGTCCGACCAGAGCCCCGAGCCCCGCCAGGCCGCAGTCGTCAACATCACCACGAACCAGGCAGGTAGGCGGAGACGCTCCGTGCCCGGCTTCCCTGGCCCTGCCCCCCAAAATCCCCCCCACCCCCCACTCCGCACTGTGGTCTCAGGCCCGTGCCTGCCTCTCCGGCCCTGCCCTGCTCACCAGGACCGGGAGCCACGGGCTCCCTTAGAGCACAGGGGCAGGTGCTCACGGCCACCATAGGCCTGGGCTCCAGAACTTCCCCTCTCTGCCTCTGCTTCCTCCCTGGTGCGCTGGCACACACCGTGCCCGCCCGAGGCACTGTGCGGAGGCTTAGAAGAAGGAAAGGAAAACTCGAGGCCCATGGACTCGGTCTCCTGGTCTGGACGGCAGCCAGCCATTTATCTCTGTTTCCAGCCGGCTGTTGCCCTGAATTTAGCGACGGGCACCTCTTTCTTTCCAAGTTCTGGTGGGTCCTGCCCGTCAGGTGACAGCCTGGCCTAAGCCCACCGTGGCAGCCAGCTTCCCTGTCAGCAGCCATCTCACACGTGGCCCGGACCCCCTCCCTCCCACCGCGCCCCATCCTCTCCTCCCAGCACCACCCAGGCCCCGCAGACGCCACCCCCACCAGGTCCCAGAGCAGGGAACGGAGGTGCAGAGCGCCCCCCGGCATCAGCCTGTGGGAAGTGGCAGAGCTGGGAATCGAACTCACACTGGCCTCACTCGCAAGTGAACTCTCTGCTGTCTTTTCTCATAAAGGCACCCATCCCAATCTGAGGGCCCCCTCCCCCGCCTCCATGACCTCATCTTGACTTAATTACCTCCTGAAGGCCCAGCTCCAATGATCACATTAGGGGTTTGGGCTTCAATATATTCGTGGAGGGGGCGGGGGGAGAGGGGACACAGTTAACACCCACAGCACCTCCCATGTCCCCATCACACGTTGCCTGGACAACCACAGGAGCCCCCGCCCGCCTTGCCCGTAATTGGTTCTCACACCACATGCCGAGCGAGCTTTAAAAATGAGAGATTTCTCCACATCCTCTCCGGCGCCCGCTGTTTCCCGGCTAATTGATAATGGCCGTCCTGACAGCTGGGAGGCAGGGTCTCGTTGTGGTTTTGGTTGGCCTTGCCCTCGTCACCGCGGAGTGGAGCATCTTTTCCTACGTCTGTTGGCCATCTGTCTTACGTCTCCCTTGGAGAACTGTCTGTTCAGGTCCCCCGCCCATGTTTCGTTCAGACTGTTCTTCTGTTGTCGAGTTGTATGAGTTCGGAAGTATCGTTTGCAAATACCCTCTCCCGTTAGGGTGGTTGCCTAAACTTACCACCGTATTTCCCCGAAAATAAGACAGGATCTTATATTAATTTTTGCTCCCAAAGATGCGCGAGGTCTTATTTTCAGGGGATGTCTTATTTTTCCATAAAGAAGAATACGGTACACATTTATTGGTAAGTGAAAATAAAGGAAATTTATTACCTGTGTATGGTACGGTAGTACGGGAGTTGTCAACACAAACCAGACAAACTGTGAATCCTACAGTATCAAGGACTTACTCACTTATTCAGTGACAATCATGTTATCATCTTCTGGAACATCATCCTAACAATCCAATTCCTGAATTTCCTGGTGAATTTCTTGTGACTCCATTTCTTTCAGAATGAGTGGACCCAATCTCTCACGTTTAGCAATAGCACTGTCTTTAAATGAGCACTTCTTGTCAAGGTAGCCTGCTCGCAGTGCATTCGGCAATGCAGCTGTCAGTGATTTTCTCCCATGAAGTCTTCACCCAAGTCACAGCTTCTTGCAGTTTAGGTTTCACAAAGTTTCCACTTTGCTGATTTCTCTCCATTCACACAGCAGTGAGGTCAGGACTCCGCGTCACGTCACTGGTTGCTAGACGCCAGTCGGGGCGGCCCTAGCGACCAGTTTACGGTAAATTAATTTTCATCCTGAGACAGAGCCTGGGGGCCTTATTTTCAGGGGGATGCCTTATATTTCACTCAGAAGGAAACCTGTAAGTAGGTCTTATTTTCGGAAGATGTCTTATTTCCGGGGAAACACGGTAGCATGTAATGCTGTTCGCACGACCCGCCCTGCCTGCCTCTCCAGCCTTTCCCCGTCCACTCTAGCCCGGCTCATCCCCTGCAGCCACACGGGCCTCGGTTCCCTTCCTTGAACACGCCAAGCCCTTCCCCCGCTGGGCCTTGGCCTTGCTCCGCCATCGCAGTGACACGCTCCTCCCTGTGACGTCCCCGCGGCTGGCTCCGTCAGTCCTCAGCTCAGCTGGCATCCCCGCCCCGGGGAAGGCCTACCCTGGCCAGCCCTCCTGGCCCCTGTGGGCGGTCTTTTCCATCACAGCCCCCTCTTCCTGTCTCACACGGCACCTCACCAACCTGTCATCCCGCCCTGACTCGGTTTCTTAGTCACTGTCTCCCCTCGTAGACCGGGGGCGCCTCGAAGGCTGTCTTAGCCCCTGCCGTCTCCCCAGGTCCTCGCCCGGGGCCGGGCCTGCGGTGGGCATTCAGGAAACCCTATGGGCACGGTAGAGTGGCCCCCACAGCTCAGCAGCCCTGAGCAAATGGTCAAGGTTTATCCTCAAGAGACCACTTGCTCCCCTTCCTGTCCTCACCTCTCCTCCACAACCCCCTCTTTACCTAAGGCCTTCTCTGGTGCCCCGCCCACTCCCCTCCCACCTGGGCGTCCTGCTCTCCCCGTGTGTCCGCCCCACTCACTCTGTCGCCTTGGCAATTTCTCCCTCTTTCTCAGGAGGTGTTAGCATTCCTGCCTCCGTGTGTGTCCGTTGCCTGCAATCGTCTCATCTGGTCCTCAGTCTTCCTGGTGGGGGCGCCCCCTAGCTTGCTAGCTTAGCTGCTGCGTGGAAGGGGAGGCTGCAGCAGTGCGACCCAGCCAGCAAGAGAGGGGCGGGGCTGTGAGTCCCAGGCGGTGGGGACACCCGTGTACCACGCCCTCCAACTTACCTCTGGAGTTGCTTCTTAATCCTTCATGTCCAAGTGCAGCATGCATTGAGCAGCTAGTGTGTGTGTGGTCTCTGCCTTCAGGGGCTCCCAGGCCTCCGGGAAGCAAGGGGCCCAGAGATGAGGCAGGTGGGGGACATGGGAGGGGTGGGGTACACCGAGGGGGAGGAGGAGGCCTGCGGGCTGGAGGGACAGGGAGAGGGGTTTGCACCCCTGCCGGTGCTTTCCTGTGCGGCTGTGGCTGGGCGTCTGTCTGGCACTTTGCAGCAGACACACACCCCCTCCAGGATAGCGCCCGGGACGCAGGAGGGAGGGTGGCCGGGCAGGATGGAGGGAACAGGTGAGTGCGAGTGAGGGTGAATGGGTGTCTTCGTGTGACGGTGAAGATACTTGAGCTCAAATGGGCCAGGCTCGGCTCATGTCCCTTCCCGAAGTGTACAGAACTGTCCTGGGCATACCCCCAAACCCGGCGGTGAGGGTGCGGGCTCCCTCCACGCATGCCCTCCCTTCCCTCTGCTTCTCTCTTCCTCCTCCTCCCTCCTCCTCCTTCAGGCAGCCCTGAGAGCGATGGCCGGAGGGCTGGGGTGGGAGACAGGGAGACGGAGACAGAGACACCAGGTGACGGGACCCCAGAGTGGACGAGGACAGCTGCTTGCGGGGGCTGCTGGGGTCCTGCTCCCCCAGTTTCAGGGCCCGGCCAGACAGGAGAAGGTGGAGGAGTGAAAGCCGGGGCCCCTCAGGCTTCCTCTGGGTCAAGCCACCCGCCAACAGGCCAGGCCCAGGTGACGACCAGGCGGCAGCCTGTGATGTGCCAGGAGGCCTGGAGGGGGCGGGCTCTCCTGGGGCAGAAGCAGGGCAGCCTGCAAGCGTGGCTCACCCAGGGCCTGGGAAGGGGTGGGACAGAGGCTGGTCCCCGCGATCACCCGCCCGCCCATCTGATCAAGGCCGGCTCCCGCCCCAGCCCCGTCCCAGGTGGTGGTGATCCGCCAGGAGTGGGCAGGCCAGACCAGCGTGGCGCTGCTGTGGCAGGAGCCCGAGCAGCCCAACGGCGTCATCCTGGAGTACGAGATCAAGTACTACGAGAAGGTACCGGCCCCCGGCAGCGGGGGGGCGGGGAGGGGGACGGGGGGGGGGGGGCACGGCACCAGGCGGGGTGCCCTTGGCTGACGGCGCCTCCCTCCGCGGGCAGGACAAGGAGATGCAGAGCTACTCCACCCTCAAGGCTGTCACCACCAGGGCCACCGTCTCGGGCCTCAAGCCCGGCACCCGCTACGTGTTCCAGGTCCGAGCCCGCACCTCGGCCGGCTGCGGCCGCTTCAGCCAGGCCATGGAGGTGGAGACGGGGAAACCACGTGAGTGCGGGGAGCAGGGAGGGCCGGGGAGCCGGGCCGGGGAGCCGGGCTGGGCCAGGCGGTCAGAGGAAGGGGACTGACTTGCTCAGCTGGTGCCTGTGCTGGCTCGGCACGTTCGCAGCTGGAAGTAGCTGAGGCTCAGAGGAGGGAAGTGACTTGCCCAAGGCCACCGAGCTCCTCCCGGCCCGGCCCCCGGCTTTTCCTGAGGACCGGTGTGACTCGCAGGCACCACGATGCCCTTTGCCAGCAGGACACCCTGATCGCCACCCCCCAGGCCCTCCAGGGCGCTGGCATCACCCACATCCCCATGTTACAGACCAGGGAGCCGAGGCTCAGAGCAGTACGGCGAATTGCCCACAGTTACCCAGCAAAGCAGGATTTTTTTAAAACTATATATTTTATTGACTTTTTATAGAGAGGGAGGGAGAGAGAGTGATAGAAACATCGATGAGAGAGACACATCCATCAGCTGCCTCCTGCACACCCCCCACTGGGGACGTGTCCGCAACCAAGGTACATGCCCTTGGCCGGAATCGAACTTGGGAACTTTCAGTCCACAGGCCGACACTCTGTCCACTGAGCCAAACCGGTTTCGGCCAAAGCAGGATTTGAACATGGTCAGTCTGTGCCTCTTCTCCTCCACCCCCCTCTCCCCCTTCACCCTGCCAGCCTCCGGAGCAGTGAGTCCCACCGTGCAGTGTGGAACCAGCAGTGTCAACAGCACCTGGGAAATGCTGATTCTCTGAATCAGAAACCCTGGGGTGGGGGCCGATCAATGTAGGGGTTTTTTTTTGTTTGTTTTTAAAAATATATATATTTTATTGTTATTTTACAGAGATGAAGGGACAGAGATAGAGAGCTAGAAACATCGATGAGAGAGAAACATCAACCAGCTGCCTCCTGCACACCCCCTACTGGGGATGTGCCCACAACCAATGTACATGCCCTTGACCAGAATCGAACCCGGGACCCTTCAGTCCGCAGGCCGACGCTCTATCCACTGAGCCCAACCAGTTTCGGCTCAGTGTAGGTTTTATCGAGCCCACAAGGTCAAGCTTGATGCACCCCCGCCCCATCGCCAGCCAGCCGGGGTCTTTTCCCGCCCTCGGCAGCCTCCAGGGGGTGGTGCCAGACAGGAGGGTTCAAGGCTGCTCATGGCGGTGCTCGCCCGCACTCCTGGCCACTGTGCCTCCGACGCTCCAGGTCTGACGTCGCAGTGAGCCTGTGCGGACAGGAGCCCGGCCCTGCCCCGTCCCCGCCACTGCGTGGCTTTGCGTGAGAGCCTCAGTTTTCTCTCCTGGAGATGGGAGAGAATACCTCCCCGGGAGGGAGGAGGGAGGAGGGAGGAGGGAGGGCTCGTTGAGACTGGAAGGTTCGAGGGGCACTTTCTGACTCCGATTACAGGCGAGAAAACGGAGGCTCAGAGACGCCTAGCAGCTCTCTCCATGTCACACAGCCCCAGGGAGCCAGCCCCGGGGTGGGACGCCAGGAAGCCTGGGGCAGCAGGGTGCTGAAGGAGAAGCTTCGGAGCGGGGAGGTGGGGGCAGGGGAGGCGGCCTGCGTCCTGAGTCCGGGGTGATTCCCAGCCGAAGAGGCCGCCCCCCAGGTTCGGGGAGAGCCACCGGGGGGACCCCGGGCCGGAGGCCAGGGCTGAGCACCTCGCCCACCCCGCTTCCCCTGCAGGGCCCCGCTACGACACCCGGACCATCGTGTGGATCTGCCTGACCCTCATCACCGGCCTGGTCGTGCTTCTGCTCCTGGTGATCTGCAAGAAGAGGTGGGCGGTCCTGGGCCCCAGCCCCTCCAACCCCGCCTCCCCCCCCTTCCTGTGCCTGGACTGGGCACACGTACAGACACCGCTGTTCTGTCCTCCTTCGGGGAGGGGGCGCTATTTTCTGGCCTCCCCTTATCTCTCCCGCCCCACCCCTCCCCCTACCACCACCACACACACACACACACACACTTGTGTCCACATCTCTGGCCTGCCCTCCGTCTCCCGTCAGGGCCCACGGCTTTCAGTTCCGCTTTCCCGCTGGCGGCCCCCAGCTCATGTCGCACAGCGCAGACCTCTCCCCGGAGGCCGGGCTGCCCACCCCCGTCTCCCCGCGGCTGTGTTCTGGACACACCCGCGCCTTCTGCACCTCCCCAGCCTGCCCCCCACCCACAGGGCGCCCCGTCTTAGGACGCGGCACCACCTACCGTTCACGGGGTTCCTCAGCGCCCACCCACGTTGTCACTCTCGAGGTCTCTCTCCCGTGCCGCACCCACCCACTAGCACGTCCCACCCGTCTCCCCCCGGCATCCACCTCCACCTCCTTTCATCCTGATGACACGCCCGTGGTGTGGGGGGTCTGACCTTGCCTGGCAGGCGAGTAGCTTGGAGGTCAGTGAGGCCAGGCCACTTGCCAGATAGATGCCAGAGCTGGGACTTGAACCCAGGTCTCTCTTAACGAAAGGCCAGGCTCCGAGTCACTCTCGCGTCTCCCCTCCATTCCAGAGGAGGTGGGGATGGGACTCTGTGCTCCCATGGATGGGACTCTTAGGGTCCCGGCAGCAAGAATCGGGGGGGCTCAGCCAGCAGGCGGAGAAACTGAGGCCAGGGCAGGGAAGGGGCCTGCCAAGGTCACGCGGCAGAGCTGGCCTCAGACGCCTCATGGCTCAGCCCTTCCCCAGGGACGGTTTCATGAGAAAAGGGACTAAGAACCCACAGACTTTGCTGGGAGGGCTAAGTGGACTCCACTGTATAAACGACGAAGGTTTTATAAATGTCAAGGACATCGCAGTTCGGCTGAGCTGAGAGCCCGAGGACGGGGGCTCCCCGCAGCAGGGGCAGGGGCAGGGCAGGGTCTGGGGGTTCAGGGGCTGCCCTGCAGGGGCGGGGCGTCCTCACGCGGGCCTGGATGGGGTGGGGGTGGGGAGGCCTAGGGAGGCGCGGCCCGGGCAGAGCTGTGCCCGTCTCCGCAGGCACTGCGGCTACAGCAAGGCCTTCCAGGACTCGGACGAGGAGAAGATGCACTACCAGAACGGGCAGGGTGAGTGCGGGGGGCGGGGTCTGAGGGCAAAGGGGGGGTCCCCGTGGGAACCGGGTCTGGTGCCCACAAGGACCAGAGCCCCAGAGACAGGCATCAGGGCATCGCAGAGACTCGAGGCCCCACGGGTGCAGTGCAGTCCCCTTCCTCAGGTTCACAGACCTGCCGACGATGCGAGGGACCCTCCCCCAGGGAAACATACATGTGTGTGCGTGCACACACAGCTTTGCGTACAACCTCAGGGACGTTCCTACATTTCTGGACAAGATCCCCTGATAGAGCTTTTTTCAGGACCCTGCAGAGACCCCCAGAAAATAAAGCATGCTGAAACCAGTTTGGCTCAGTGGATAGAGCGTTGGTCTGCGGACCAAAAGGTCCCAGGTTCGATTCCGGTCAAGGGCATGTACATTGGCTGTGGGCACATCCCCAGTAGGGGGTGTGCAGGAGGCAGCTGGTCGATGATTCTCTCTCATCGACGTTTCTAGCTCTCTATCCCTCTCCCTTCCTCTCTGTGGAAAATCAATAAAATATATATATATATTTTTAAAAGTACAGGGGGTGCCTACCTCCACGCCCCACCTTGTGGGCGTCATGGTTCTGGTTCCCATTCAGGCTGAAGGCAGCCTCAGAATCCTTCTTACCACCGTGCCTAGAGAAGCCATTTTCAGTCCGCCTACCTTGGCTCGTGCAATGAAATCCGTTTTGCCACTTCTTACCCCGGAACAACTTAGCAGGATCTCTAGAGGCGACCCCAGAAGATGGCAGGCATTCTCCAGACCCACGGGAGAACCCCTCGGGTCCCTGGAGACTCCAGAGCGACCCCACAGAGACCCTGCTCCCACTCGGCACGCACATGCCGGGCGCTTGGTGTCTGCCCCCACATCCCGAGATTCCCGGACCCGCCCCAGGCCCACGGGATGCTGGGAGGGAAAGGCCCCCGGGACCCTGCTGAAGGAAGGCCCTTCTGCCCTGGCCCCTCAGCGCCCCCGCCGGTCTTCCTGCCCCTGCACCACCCCCGGGGGAAGATCCCGGAGCCCCAGTTCTATGCAGAGCCCCACACCTACGAGGAGCCGGGCCGGGCGGGCCGCAGCCTCACCCGCGAGATCGAGGCCTCCAGGATCCACATTGAGAAAATCATTGGCTCCGGTGAGCCCCGGGGGGGGGGGGGGAGACAGCGTGGAGGGGCACCAGGGCGGCGGGTGAGGGGAACCGGGGCGCTGGGATGGCCAGGCCCCAGGGGGGCACTTGCATGGGTGAGGCTGGTGGGGGTGTGGGGGTCCGGGCTGCGGAAGGAGGTACCGCTGCCCTCTCCCATACTGCCCTCCCCGCCCGCCGCACTCCGGTCCACAGGGGAGTCGGGAGAGGTCTGCTACGGGCGGCTGCGGGTGCCGGGGCAGCGGGACGTGCCCGTGGCCATCAAGGCCCTCAAGGCAGGCTACACGGAGAGACAGCGGCGGGACTTCCTGAGCGAGGCGTCCATCATGGGCCAGTTCGACCACCCCAACGTCATCCGCCTGGAAGGCGTCGTCACGCGTGGTGGGTGCCCCGGGACCGGGCAGTCCCACCCTGCAGGGCGGGCCCCTGCGGCCCGGGACCGGGCTCTGGGCTCATCCCCACCCCACCCGCTCCGCCCGGGCCCAGCTCACACCCGCGGGCGGACGACTCGGTCAGGAAGGGGCCCAGCTCCCGGAGGGGCACATCGCCGGGGTCTCTGCTCAGCAGCCCCGATCCCCCGCCAGCAGCCTCTGTCTCCCGCCCACCCCCAGGCCGCCTGGCGATGATCGTGACGGAGTACATGGAGAACGGCTCTCTGGACGCCTTCCTGAGGGTGCGTGCCCCTCGCCCGTCACGCGAGGGAAGGTCAGCCTGGGTGCGGGGAAAGGATGTTAGGCCGCCAGATGCCCCGGACACTAGGCCCCAACAGCCCCGGGGAAGGGAGAGCCAGCTGCAGTCTTCACGGTCAGCCAGTCCCACTGCCTTTGACCCCCACCCCGTGAGAATCCCCGTGTGGCATGGGGTCCTGGTGCCTCCGTGGGGTCCAGGCACGCTCCCCCCTCCTCCGATGGGAGGCATGGTGGGTGTCGTGGGAATCCCTAGACTCCCAGCCGTTCATTTGCTGGGTGCTCTTAGGCACAGGACTTGACCTCCCTGGGCCTTCACTCCTCCTGCAAAATGGATGCGCTGTCCTCCCTGCCCCACCTCCGCCCTCTCTGGGCTGCTGGAGGGGAGGAGGCGGGGGGGGGGGGGGGGAGGACACGCCAGGCCCCGGCCCGTGCTCCCTGCGCCGCCGAGAAGCACTTTGCCGTGTCCTCCCTCCGCAGACGCACGACGGGCAGTTCACCATCACGCAGCTGGCGGGCATGCTCCGGGGGGTGGGCGCCGGCATGCGCTACCTCTCCGACCTGGGCTACGTCCACCGCGACCTGGCCGCCCGCAACGTCCTGGTGGACGGCAACCTGGTCTGCAAGGTGTCCGACTTCGGGCTCTCGCGGGTCCTGGAGGACGACCCCGATGCCGCCTACACCACCACGGTGCGTGGCCTCCGCCCTCCGACGGGCCCGGGGCGGGCAGCGGGGGACAGAGGGCGACCCCCCACCCCCCTCTACACACACACACCCCGTCCTTCCGGGAAGGCTGCCTTCTCCCTGAGAGCTGTGTCCCCCTCGGAAGTGGGAGCAGCCTGCCCTCCCCGTCCTCGGACCTGGGTGGCTGTGGACCCCGGGGCGGCCCCCTGCCACGCACTGGGAGGTTGTGGGAGACTTAGCGTCTGTCTGAAACCCGCGGACCCCCGAGTTTGTCTCTCTGAAGTGTGGCTACACAGAAGCTTTTTCACGGTGCGTTTTGTGGAGCTTTGGGGCTTCCCTGGAGGTTCCTTAGGGGCTGCCTCACAGGAGGCAGGAGGCTGAGGGGCAGGGGCTCGGGCCCCCTCCCCTGCCTCAGTCAGAACCCCCCTTTGCATCTCATCCTCTGAGCCTCCAAATAAGACCTCACTTAGAGGAAGGATTTGTGACACCGTGCTCCCCAGAGAGAGAGAGAGAGAGAGAGACAGAGAGAGAGAGAGAGAGAGAGAGAGAGAGAGAGAGAGAGAGAGAAGAAGAAGAAGAAGAAGAAGAAGAAGAAGAAGAAGAAGAGGAGGAGGAGGAGGAGGGGGAGGGGGAGGAGAAGGAGAGAGAAGTGGGAGGAGGGAGAGGAGTGCTCGGCCATGCTCTCTGAGCTGCCTCCCTGGCGCAGGCCGTGACCCCTGGACTGATACTTTCTGAGCACCTACTGCGTGCCAGGCACTCGCACCTTTCTCCCCTTCAGTCTTCCCGGCAGCTCGGGGTGCAGGCCTCCCTGGTCCGTCCTCCTCCCCTGGGGGGCCCCCGGCTGTGTCTCCCGCCCTGGACTGCTCGGCAGGACCCCAGTGGGACACGGGACCCCAGTGGGACACGGGGCCCCGGGGCGCTGCCCGTGGCTCGGGCTGAGGAGACGCCGCCGCGGTTCCTGTGCCCCTCGCAGGGCGGGAAGATCCCCATCCGCTGGACAGCCCCCGAGGCCATCGCCTTCCGGACCTTCTCCTCGGCCAGCGACGTGTGGAGCTTCGGCGTGGTCATGTGGGAGGTGCTGGCCTACGGGGAGCGGCCCTACTGGAACATGACCAACCGGGACGTGAGTGCGGGCCGGGCCGGGCCGGGGCGGGCGGCCTCGCGGGCAAGGTGGCCTCGAGCCCGGCCTGTGCTTCTCCTCCCCCCCGCCCAGGTCATCAGCTCCGTGGAGGAGGGGTACCGCCTGCCAGCGCCCATGGGCTGCCCCCGGGCCCTGCACCAGCTCATGCTTGACTGTTGGCACAAGGACCGGGCCCAGCGGCCTCGCTTCTCCCAGATTGTCAGCATCCTGGACGCACTGATCCGCAGTCCTGAGAGTCTCAGGACCACGGCCACGGTCAGCAGGTGCCTGGCGCCCGCCCCAGCTCTGCCCTCTCCACGTGGCCCTGGCTGCGTCCCGCCCCTGGGAAACCCTGTCCTGACCCCTTGGACCAGGTCCCGCCTGGGCACTGAGCCCTGTCCGGCCTGGGCCTTCCTCAGCCCTCTCCTTCCCAGCCTGGGGTCTCACCCTGTGGGCCCCTTGCCCGCGGCTGGGCCTGGATGGAGGCTGAGGGGGGTTCATGTCAGGGTTTCGGAGGGAGGCAGAGGCCCTGGCAGGACACTGACCCGGGGCCCCTGTGCCTCAGGTGCCCGGCCCCCGCCTTTGCCCGGAGCTGCTTTGACCTCCGCGGGGGCGGGGGTGGCAGCGGGGCCCTCACCGTGGGGGACTGGCTGGACTCCATCCGAATGGGCCGCTACCGGGACCACTTTGCCGCCGGTGGTTACTCCTCTCTGGGCATGGTGCTGCGCATGAACGCCCAGTAAGTGGTGGTCCCCTGGGGCCGGGGCGAGGGGCGAGGGGCGAGGGCGGGGGGCCAGAGGCAGCTCCAGGGAGTGAGTCTGTGCCCGCCGCCGTGGCTCCCAGCCTCCCAGGCCAACCTGGCCGGCACCACCCCTCCCTTCACAGGGACGTGCGTGCCCTGGGCATCACCCTGATGGGCCACCAGAAGAAGATCCTGGGCAGCATCCAGACCATGAGGGCCCAGCTGACCAGCACCCAGGGGCCCCGCCGGCACCTCTGACCAAGCCACCTCGGCCCCACGTCATGCCAGCCGTCAGAGGACTCGCAGGGTTGGCCAGCGGTCAGGGTGGCCCCGGGCGTGTGCCCTCTCTTGGCTGCCTTCCTGCCAGGCACCAGTGAGGCCGAGGACCCTCCTTGGGACCTGGAGTCATCGGGGTCAGGCCACCACGTTGGTGCCCACACGGCTGGGACACCTGGCCCAGAGCAGAGGGCCTTGTCTGCCCCGGACGCTGGAGCCTCAACGCCACTGAGCCCAACAGAGACGCCCATCACCTGCGTGTATGTGTGTGTGTGTGTGTATGCACACATGTGCTCCTGTGCTTATGGGGCGTGTTCTCACAAGGTCATGGGCTGCCAGGTCCCAGGATGGATGTGTGCCCTTAAGACAGGGACAGGCTTATTCACTAAGACTGGGAGCGCTTGTACATGTGACCGTGGGTGGCATGTCATGGGTGAGGATGAGTGTCACCCTGTGAGCAGGGACCTCAGTGTGACTGCCCACCGAATGTGGGTGCTGGGACCTGGAGACGGGCCCACCCCCACCTCCCCCCAGGCCTGGAGGCCAGAGCCAGCACCAGCACCAGGCTCACCCTCGTCTCCCCGCAGGGGACCCCACAACCGGCTCTATCTCAGGTCTGAGCCCTCCCTCTAGCTGGTGGGGGGCCGCC
Source organism: Vespertilio murinus (assembly GCA_963924515.1). Lineage (NCBI taxonomy): Eukaryota > Metazoa > Chordata > Mammalia > Chiroptera > Vespertilionidae > Vespertilio > Vespertilio murinus. The sequence continues at coordinate 12,356,490 of OZ004706.1, forward strand.
TGCAGCCTCCACCTGGCTCCCTCCGCTGCTTCCACGGGAAAACAGGGTTCCCGGCCAGCCCCTCTGGCCACCTCTGCGAAGGCAGCACCACAGGGCTGGGGAGGTGCCCTCGGCTGGACTTGGCTGCCTGGCCAGGGGCCACCAAGTTCCCTCCAGTCTCTGATGCCCCTCCACAGCCCAGGGCTCTGCGCTCGCAAGTCCCTCTGCCAACCTCCCTGCTCCCTGCCCTCCCCCCCCCCGCCCCCGGCCTGGAATCGGGGACCATCAAGTCCGCCGCTCCTGCGCCGTGTGGGCAGACCAAGGCGGCGTGTCTCCTCCACGGCACACCGCAGCCACGTTTGGAGCTGAGCCTCTTCCCTCGCCTCTTTCCCGTCCCCGTCCCACGTGGACAGCTGTGGGTGGGAGGGGACTTGGAAAGCGCCCCTATTCAGAGACTGACCCCCCCTCCCTCCCTTACGGCCCACCAGGGTATGTAAATATCTTTTTCTACCATGTCAGAGTATTTTTTCCTCACTCCTGACAATGCAAAAATGGTCTTCAAAGCACATAAGAAGCACCGGGGTGAGAAGGCTGCACCCCCGGGGGAGCTGGCAGGGCCCAAGGGGCCCCACGGGGCAGGATGCTGGGTCCCCCCTGCTGGCCCCAAGGGAGGGACCCCCCCCCCCGGCCCCTGCTCAGCCCGCCCTGTGGCCAGCACAGCTCTTCCGCGGAACCACCAGCACTGAGCCCCCCCTCCCTCCTGCAATAATTCGGGGGGCCAGCCCCGCCCCGGGGCCGCGGCCAGCTCTCCACACCTCTATATGGTACCATATAGCCGAGCTGTTCTTCCTTCCTATGGAAGTCGGAAACATGGTCAGGACAGGATCTGGGGAGGACCTGTCTTCCTCCCACCCCCACCCCACTCTGACCCCGCGCCTGGACCCTGGATCCTCATAGTCAGGGGGGACACCGTGGGGCTGGCACTTGCAAAAGTGTGCCCCTGTCCCGGCCTGAGGTACCCTCCAGGGCCCCGGGGACCCGCCTCTCTGTGGTCTCCAACCTGAGTCTTGAACTTGCCCACAATGAGAATAAACTCTGCCTCATCTTTGCGTGTGTCCCTCATTCTTTCCCATTCCTACCGTCTTATGCGCCCCATGCATTTCTTCCTTTCTTACCTCCTCTCCCCCAGGCGGTCAGCTCCGTGCACCCATTGTGTATGTGGAGAGGCCGAGTCTCAGAGAGGCCAGCTTAACTAAATCAAGTCCTGAACCAGAGCCCGGATTTGTCCAACTGGAGCCATGCTCCGCCAGGACGCACCCCCATCAGCCCCACATTCTCTCCCCCAAGATGTGCAGACGGCACTTAGCACTGGAGTGCGGTCCCTGGCGGCCGGCGCTCCCGGGGAAGGAAGATGCCCCTGGAGGAGTAGCAAGAGGAAGAAGCACTTCCTGGGAACAACTCAGGGCCCAGGGCTCCACGGAGAGAGATGGGAGCTGTGAGCAGGGAAGGGAAGATGGGGTGTGAGCATATTCCATAGGACGCACGCACCTCTGCTCCAGGAAAGGGCACAGCAGCAGGGGTCAGGAGGAGGGGTAGCATCAGAAGCTGGGACAGGATCTGGGCAGGAGACGGGCAGAGTGGAGTCAATGGCTCCACTCTGGAGTCAATGACATTTGGGGAAGGTGCCCCTGGGTCTGAACAAGGAAATGCTCCCCAGCATCCTTCCGGGCTGAGGACAGGTCTATGGCTTGGTACTTGCCTCGTGCTGGGAAAGCGGAGCGAGGAGAAAGCACCTGTGGTGTGACCCTACAGTCTCAGCTATGTTGGCAGCAGCCCTATAAGCTGGGTGATGATCCGACGTTAGACGGAACCCCCAACTCTACCTCAACTCTATTCTATCTGTAAGGTTTTCTCCACCTTACAGATGGGCCCGTGCTCAGAGAGGCCACTGTCCCACGAAGCGCACCAGCACGCAGAGCTAGATCTGTCTGACTTCTGTGAGGTGTGTCCCCCCCGGAACCCCTAACTCTACCCCAGGCCCCGCCCCATGGAGGAAGAACCTGTTTTACACACTTCTCTTATCTAAGGACCAATCATCCGGAGCCCACTGGGCATCCCCTGTGCCATGGGTACCACTGGGGGTACAAAGATGAAGGGGATGCAGCCCCCTCTCTTCAGAGGCCGGGGGCACAGTGTGCAGAAGTAGCTCCCTCAGACCCAGCGTGCTCAGTGTCCAGGAAATGGGGCACTGAGACGGGTTAGAGGAAAAAGAGACAGCCTTCACGGTTAGGGCTATCTCCAAGGACTTCCCGGAGGAGGAGGCATTCAGCTGGGCATTGAAGGATGAGAAGGGATGGAGGCTCATTTCCGAGGCAGCCCCCTGTCGGAGGATGGGATGCAGAGAAGAGGAAGGACTCAGCCGGAGAAAAACCAAACCCAGTTGGCAGGTGGGAAGTCCCCCTGTCAGAGAGTCGGCCAGCCCTCTCCAATCTACTCTGTAAATTTTGTTTCCAGTAGCATTTGCAAAGGGGTTTTCTCTGCAATTTGACAAGGTCATCCCAAAATGCATATGGGATAATAAAGAAACTAGCATAGCCAAGATGATTTTGAAGAAGAAAGGGGAGGAAGGGGAAGGGAACCTCACCCTGCCAGGTATCATAATTATTGTAAAACTCTAATCATTGAAACAGTCTGATTTGGTCCCAGGAATAGAGAAACAGATGAAAGAATGGAGAACAGGCCTGGGAATGGATCCAAATGCACATACATGAGAGTTTGAAACATGACAAGGAGTAATGGGTAATGTTAAGACAATTAAATACCACCCCCAGAAAAAGATAAAATTAGATCCCTACTCACTCCACTCACAAAAATAAGTTCCCAGTAATCAAAGTCCTAAATGGAAAAGGCAGACTATAAAACTGTATTTAAAAAACAGGAAAATAACTTCATCAGAAAATAAACACAAATGATAAGAAAAATTACAATAGACCTTATTTCATTAAAATAAAAAACTTCTATGTGACAAAAACATTTTTTTAAAATTGTTAAAGCCACGACTGAGAGAAGATACTTTCAACCTGCATAACCAACCAAGAGAGAATTCGTTTCCAAAATAAAATGGCTTTAAAACTTCAGAGCATCCATTTCCAAAGCCATAGGGAAATGCGCAAACGATATGAGCAGACAGGTAAAAGAGAGAGAAGTGGGGATGGCCGCTAAAGACATAAAAAGATTCTCAGCCTCACTGGTAAACATGGAAATGCAAATTAAAACAGCAATGAAATCGGTATTGCACCAATCTGATTGTCAAAATTGATCTATAACACTCGTATTGATGAGTGTGTGGTGGGGAGCGGGGGGGGCGGGGGAGCTGATGGGAATGCAAACTGGTACAAGTACGTGGGACAGCAATTTAGGAAAACTTCATACATGTTTAAAAATATATTTTATTGATTTTTCACAGAGAGAAAGGGAGAAGGATAGAGAGTTAGAAACATCGATGAGAGAGAAACATCCATCAGCTGCCTCCTGCACGCCCCCTACTGGGGATGTGCCGGAAACCAAAATACATGCCCTTGACTGGAATCGAACCTGGGACCCTTGAGCCAAACTAGTTTTGGCAGAGCAGCGCCACCATGCTGTGTGCCTGTCTTGGATTAGGTTCCTAAGCGGGGCCTGGGTTCTATGCAGGTGATTTATTGAGGGAGAACTCGCAGGTGAAAGAGGCGGGGGGAGGCAGATAGCGGGGAGGAAAAGCCAAGCAATTATGTGTTCTCTGTTGGAGATTAGCCTCCATCTGATGCCACAGAGAGGTCTGGAGCATTAATAACACCGCAGCGCTGATCCGCCTCGAGGCAAGGGGGCCAGTCTTTGGTGCCCCGTGTTCATCAGTCACTGCCTGCGTGCTGCCCCATGGTGAGGGGGAGGCCACAGAACTTCCTGCGCAACTTCCTGTGTGAGGAGGTTCCCAAGGAGGAGGCAGCGAGGAGCCAAGAGCAGCTAGTAGTAGCTGGGGAGGGGGTACGCCTGCAGGTCAAGGAACTCAGGGAGGGCACCGACAGTGCTCTGTGCGCATCCTTTCTCACACTCACATGCAAAGCATGCACGTCCGAGGATATTCATCGCACCTTCGTCCGCAATAGGAAAACGAGGGGTAGCCTGCCTCTCCGCAGGCAAACAGGAAATTAAGCTGCTGTGTGAGTACAATGGAACCGTCTATCGCGGTTAAAATGAACGAACTCCATCCACAGGTACCGAAAGGGATAAGTCTCCAGGACACAATATGGAGTGAAAAAAAAATGAAGGACAGAGGAATATGTACAGTATTATACCATGTCTTTAAACCTTTACAATCTGTTTAACAATAGAATTACAGGTTCTGAATGCAGAACTAGATAAGGACAGGGCATGCCTGGGACAGATAAACACCGGTTTTTGCTCGGTTACCCCTGGGGAAGGAAGGGAAGGAGAGAAGGGGTGCTGAGCTGTATCTACAATGTTTCTTTCTTCTTTCTTTCTTTCTTTCTTTCTTTTTCTTTCTTTCTTTCTTTCTTTCTTTCTTTCTTTCCTTCTTTCTTTCTTCTTTCCTTCCTTCCTTCCTTTTTTCTTTTTTCTTTTCTTTCTTTCTTTCTTTCTTTCTTTCTTCCTTCCTTCCTTCCTTCCTTTCTTTCTTTCTTTCTTTCTTCCTTCCTTCCTTTTCTTTCTTTCTTTCTTTCTTTCTTTCTTTCTTTCTTTCTTTCTTTCTTTCTTTCTTTCTTCTTTCTTTCTTAGAAAAAGAGAGGGCTCTGAAGCAAATATAGCAAAATGTGAACACCCATTTCTCTTGATAGATACACGTCTGTTACATCATGTTCTGTATGTTCAAATGTTTTATAACTCAAAATATGTTTCAAAAAAACACAAGAGAGGGGTTCTTAGGGCTGCCCTCAGAATCTCTGAGTCCCCTGAGAAGGGACCAGCCCTCCGGAAACCTGAGGTGCGCTGTCCAGGGTGCTGGACCCCAATGGGGAGAGCTGGGTGTGCTGCAAGGAACTAGCATCTCTCTCTCCAAAATCCTAACCTAACCATTTATCTCCACCCACCCTGCATCTGAGCTGCCGCCACCACCTCTCCCCTGGACCTCTGCAGGAGTCTCTGCACTGGTCTCCCTTCTTATGCTCTTGCTCCTCCCCTCTAATCCATTCTCCATAAATGGCCTAAGGGATCTTTTAGAAACACTAGAGGCCAGGTACACAAAATTTGTGCATGGGGGAGGTCCCCTCAGCCCAGCCTGCACCCTCTCCAATCCAGGACCCCTCAGAGGATGTCTGACTGCTGGTTTAAGCCTATCCCGGGGATCGGGCCTAAACTGGCAGTTGGACATCCCTCTCACAATCTGAGACTGCTGGCTCCTAACTGCTCACCTGTCTGCCTGCCGGATTGCCCCTAACTGTTCCCTTGACAGCCAGGTCACCCCTTACTTCCCTCCCCCACCTGCCTAGTCATTCCCACTGCCCCCCCCTGCTGGCCTGGCTTTCCCAGTTGCCCCTTCTGCTGGCCTGATCACCTCTAACCGCCTCTGCCTGCCAGTCTTGTCACCCCTAATTGCCTCCCCCCCACCTGCTGGCCTGCTGTTCAGTTGTTTGTTCATCCCTCACTAACCCCCCTGCCAGCCTGGTCACCCCACACAGCCTGCTGTTCAGTCGTCTGTCCAGTTGTTTCAGTCGTGATGGCCCTCGGCTTTTTATATATTAGGATAACCCAGATCTTGCTGCTTTTCCAGTTTTAATCCTCCAAAAGCTTCTGGTCAAGTTTACCAGTATAATGACACCTGAATTCCTCACCTGGCCTAAAACACCCTACCTCATCTGTTCCTGCAGGTCCCTCTGATCCTCCTCTGGCCACCCTCCCCCCGCTCACACCCTTCCTTTCACTCTCCAACGCGCCAGGCCTGGGCACTAGCCCCTCCCCCTGCCTGATGCTCTTCCATGTCTGCAAAGGGCGAGGCTGGAGTGTGGCCACCTCGCACCTGCATCACTTTCTGCCGTGCCACCCAGTGGTTGTAACAGTTAGCACCAGCTGATGTGATCCCATTTATTGTTTATTTTTGGGTTTTATGCCCCCAGCACCCAGTATGCTCTAAAAACTCAGGCGCCTCACCTAACTTACTTAGTGCTTTAGCCCTAGCACACAGCACTCATTGGTGTGTGGCATGTATTTGTTGAGCGAAGAATGAGCACCTCTTCTGCGATAGGCCCTGCTCCTGGCTCTGTGAACTCTGGAACAAATAAGACAATTCTTTCCCTTAAGATACTGATAGGCTAGCGACAGCAGAGAAATCAAGTCACAGGACCATGGAGTGATGGGATAAGTCCCTTCTCAGAGCATTAGAGGACTTTGAGGGAAACAGGTTTCTCACTCTCTACCCATTCTTTGTTTCTGCAATAAAGAAAGCCAGCCTTCCCCAGAGAGGGAACAGGACTCGCCAGGTTTACACAGCGGCAGAGGCATAGTCTGGATCTGAGCCCAGGTCACCTCACTTCTCACAGGTTGTATTCAAAGGAAGGCCCACCCCCCCCCCCAAAGCAGCCTAGGCCTCTCCTCTACCTCCTGGCTCTTGGGTGCCATTGTAGGTACCACCTGCAGAAGGGAAGCAAATTCCCCCCAGGACCAAAGGGAATCCTTGGACAGAGGGGTGCCTTACCCTGTGATCAGACACCTACCTGAACTCCCACCGATGGGACCTCATCTCTCCGGAGACTCCCTGGGATAAAACAGAAGCCCCTGGAAGAAGGACTCTGGGTCCCCAGTGTGGACAAGGCTGGTCAAAGCCTCCCACCCCTACAGGGGGCGCAGGAGGAGAGGAGGACAGATCACATAATGTGGGCTGCCAACTCTCACACTCCATTCCCAGTGCCCAAGCACCTCATTAGGACACCTCCATCTCCCTGCCGCAGGCGCTGGGGAAGGGTCATCTGCTGGCAGGAAATTCGCAGTCCTTGGAGGGTTTGCATTTCCATGTCTCCTGTGTTGGGGCTGGTGGTAGGTGATGAATAAAACATGGGAAGGGCGGGGGCGGATCCTGTGACTTTAAGAGAAATGTGATGAGCATTTAGAATGGGGAGGAGAGTGCACGAGCTTCTCTCTGAATGCCAAAAACGAGGGGTCCCGGCGTCAACTGTAAAATAAACCAAGACAAACCAGAAGGCCTTCTTCCTGCCTTGAGGTGGCAGGAGCCCTAGGGGGAAAAAGGGGGTCTCGGGGACTTGGCTGGAGAGGGAGCTGGGTGGGGGGGGGAGAGCTGATGCAGACTCAGGTGAAGGGAGCAGGGACCCACTGGAAGAGAAGCTCAGGAGGCACGGCCAAGGTGACCCAAGGCTGGGGCCAAGGCAGGAAGGGAAAGGGAGTCCAGGTGCCCCTCCTCCCAATGCTGACATCCTCTTTGGTGCTGAAAGTAATTATTCCCCCCTTATGCATGCATACACACACACACACACACACACACACACACACACACTCACACACACATTCATGTGAAAGGGGCTGCAAAGAGATAGAAGGTTGTCGGTATGACATCTAATGGGAACCCAAGTGGGTGGGCTGTTGTTATTGCTAATAATGAGTCACTAGTTGCTGCACTTTTATCACGTGCCAGACACAGTGACAAGTCTCTCCTATGCATCACACGTCCCAGTTCTCACAGAAGCCATGTGAGTGTTACCATTGCCGTCTCCTGCACACTAGTCAGGAAACTGAGGCACTGGGCGGTTATGTAACTGGCTCCAAGGTACACAGCTGGCGACTGGCAGACCAGGACTTAAACCCAGGTCAGCGGGGCGCTCTGGGGAGAGGCTATGGTGGGGTGTGCTGAGCGGGTGGTGACGGGTGTGTGAGCCCTGTCCCTGAGCTCCGGAATCATGCCCAGCCAGTGGATCACACCCGAATCTTCCTCCTGGGGGAAAGCATCCCCGGCCCGCTGGTCAAGAGGGTGAGTGGTGGGCCACAGGGGACGGGCCCGTGGCTATGGGTGTGTGCTTTGTTGTAAGTGGGGGACTCTGAAGAGTTGTGTGGGAACGTCTGTGCACATAGTGGCATGTGACTGAGCAAAAAGGGCGTGTGTGGCAAGTGTATGTATAACTGTGTGTGTGTGTGTCTATGTGAGTATGCCTGTGATGGGGGAGTATATGCCATGAAGGTGGGGGTGGCTGAGGTTAATAAATGTGTCTTTATATATAGAACCCATTACCTTCGCTCAAATCCATGCTCACTGCCCTGAGACGCCGGGAGCTGTCCGTGGTGCTGAGGTCGCATCCGGAGGGCTTTCCTCCAAGGCCGGCCGGGCCTGGGGCATCTCTGGGCTCTGGGAGGAGGGGATGCTAGATGGGTAGAAGCAGAGTCGCAATCAGGGGGGAGGGGGAGTGGTTTTTCTGCCACGCTCCATGCTTTGGTTGGGGGGGGAGGGCAGGATAGGGGGGAACAGGGCAAAGGGAGATTGTGGCAAGGCCCTGGTGAAGACATGGAGCATCACCAATCATGTCTTCGGGTCCTGGAGGGCTGTCCTGGGAAAGGGACTCAGGCTGTCTCTTCCCCGAATCAGACAGTGGGGGCTTCAGGAAGACAGATCTCAAGTCGGCTTAAGAAACCCTTCTTACAGTCAGAGTTCCCCCAGCAAGGGGTCAGTTTGCTTCAGGAAGAGGTGAGCTCCCCGACAGAAAGACAAAGCCTACCATTTTCTCGAGGGTCCCCAGGAGAGCAGACCAGTCCTTGGCCCAATGGATGCCATTAATTGAATGCCTAGGATGTGCCTTCCACAACCCATAGGAGTATATATCATTAGCCTTGTGTAGCAGAGGAGGAGACCGAGGCTCAGAGAGGGCTGATGGCTTGTCCAAGGTCGCAGGGCTAGTGAAGACCTGAGCTGCAATCACACCCAGGCATGGGATTCCAAACCTGCACGCTTAGCCTCTGTGCTGCAAAGACTCCCAAAGCAAGCCAGAAGGTGTAGAATTCCTACCCTCTCCCCAAAGTCCCCTCACAGCCTTCTCAGCTCCCTCCCCTTCCCCTCCCCGTGGGTTGAGTCTTAAGGAGGAAATAAATTTAAAATGAATGAGACTCCCAGCCCAGGGTGTGAGGCCTGATCCGATTAACACTGATGTTTCTTTCATGAGGAATGGGACATCGTGTCTCAGCTGCAGCACCCCAGGGCAGTGGAGGAAGCTGCCTGTAGGTCACCGAGGCCACCTGCCTCCCGCTCTGCGGGTCCTCTGACCCGCCCTGCCCCACCATCTGCCACCATCTTGCCCTCCGCCCCTGCTCCCCATGGCCAGCCATGGCTCTCCGAAGTCCCACCAGGCTCCAACCGCACCTCCCACTCGGCCTCGGGCGGCAGAATGAGCCCAGGCTTTGACTCAGACCAGAATCCAGATCCTGGCTCCGCCTCTTACTATGAGATTTTGGAGAAGCCATGTGAGATTTGGCTCTCCCTCCACTCACATAGAGAAGATGCCTGCCTCGCAGAGTCACTGGGAGGTGTGGGTTCATGTGTCTAGGGCTTGGGACAGAGTTTATCTTCTCTTGGTTATCACTCAATTAATGGCCCTTTCTGCTACTACTGCTGCTGCTACTACTACTACTACTACTACTACTTCTACTACTACTACTACTACTACTACTACTAATACTAATACTGTTGCTGCTACTGATGCTACTGCTACCACTATTGCTACTCTAGTAGTAATAGTGCTACTGCAATCATTATCATTATACTAGAGGCCCGGTGCATGACATTCATGCGCTGTGGGGTTGAGGGGAGTCCCCAGCAGTCAGACATCCCCCAAGGGATTCTTAGCACTGCTGTGGAGGCGAGAGAGGCTCCCGTCACCACCGCTGTGCTCGCCAGCTGTGAGCTCAGCTTCTGGCTGAGCTAGGCTCCCCCTGTAGGAGCGCACCGACCACCAGGGGGGAGCTCCTGCATTGAGGATCTGCCCCCAGGTGGTCAGTGCGCATCATAACGACCAGCCTTTCCTTCGTTCTATTGATTTGCATATTAGCCTTTTATTATATAGGATTAGTGGGTGGAAGTATTTTGCTTGGTGACCAGAAAGAGAAATTGATAAACATCAAAGTGGAGGGAGTTGCCGAGACCGGTTTGGCTCAGTAGTAGAGCGTCGGTCTGCAGACTAAAAGGTCCCAGGTTCGATTCCAGTCAAGGGCATGTACATTGGTTGCGGGCACATCCCCGGTGGGGGGTGTGCAGGAGGCAGCTGGTCGATGTTTCTCTCTCCTCGACATTTCTAGCTCTCTATCTCTCTCCCTTCCTCTCTGTAAAATATCAATAAAATATATTTTTTTAAAAAGGTGGAGGGAGTTGTGGCTCCATTCATAAAGGAGCGGGACACTTCTTAGGAAAACAGCCATGTTCACAAGGTGGGGGGGCAAGCAATAGAGAATCAGACTGATCGGGGCCCCTGTTCTTGGGGTTTGCCCACCTGACTTTGCAACTAAGTGAGAGACAGATAGAGAGCAGAGGCGTCTTGGTCGCTGGGAAGGTGACATTGAACGATGTGGCCTCTGTCTGAGGGCTTGTGGGTTTCCCATGGTGAGCCCCGGGGTCCCACAGACTCACTGCCCAGCCACAAGGGCACTGGACCTGGCAGCTCATCCACTGCAGGGAGCAGGGTACACAGGGGCCTCCTGTGGACAGTCCGGCTCCCAGAAGGAAAGAGCCACCGCCTTCGTGCTGAGAGCCCTTGACCTGGGAGCTTCCCTGTTCCAAGCCCCAGCTTGCTACCCTGTTAAGTCCTGTAAATAGGGGTGAGAGCAGAACCCACCACAGAGAATTGGGGCCAGGGTCAGAGGGTACAAATGAGGTGGGGGGATGGGCACCAGACCAACAAGCCCCCTCCAGGGTTTCCCAACCCCCCACATCCCCAGGGCCAGGATCCTTCACTGGGTGTGAGCCCCCGACCGACACGGGGTCCAGGTACCCCACAGAGAGGAGCAGGCTCTGCCCCTGCTCCCCACCACGGAGCAGGCCTCAGGGGTGGCTCTGAGCCTTCTTGCCTTGCGTGCCAGAGGATGCACACAGCCGTGAGGAGGCGGGGAAGCGGCCACGAAGCCTCGGCCCAGGGGAGCGCCCCGCACGCAGGCTGGCCTCCCTCACGCCAGGGGCTTGACACGCGATGTGAAGGCGTCCGCCAGGCCTCTTCTGCTCACTCCCTCCCCTCTCCCCGCGCCCTCCCTCCCTCCCATCTAGGGAGGGTCAGCAAGCCCAGCCTCTGTCCCAACTCCTGCCTCCATGCCCACTGCCTAGTCCGTCCGCCGTCCGTCCATCTGTCCTCCCAATGGGCAGACTGGCTGCCTGCCTCCCCCTTGATCCACTTCCTGAACGGTCGCTGTGCCCGTCTGACTGCGCGGTGTTGGAAGCCAGGCTTCTTGTGAGTCCATGTGTCTGTCAGTCTGTCTGTCTGGTCTTCCTCTGTGTTTTCCCATTCAGTCTGTCTGCCTGTCCTTCCGATGTCAGGCTGGCTGCCCATCACCCAGGCCACTGGTAGTCTGTCTTTACAACCTTCTGTCAGTCCGTCTGTCTATCCCGTCGTTGCTCAGGCTGGCCGCCTGTGTCCAGGGTGTCCAGGAGTTTTCCTCAGGCAGCCCTGCCCTCCTGTCTGTCTGCCTGTCCATCCACCATGTCATTCCCCCTACCCCCATTTCTCTCCGCGTGTGGAGCTGGGCTCCCTCATCTCCCAAGACGACCTCTCCCACCGCCGCCACCCAGGCCGGTGCCCCGCATGGAGGGGGGCAGGCAGGCCAGCCCAGGAGCCCCCAGCCCTCCAGCCCCGTGTATACACCCGAGCCTCCGCCGTACAGCCTCTCCCGTCCTCCCCCCTCCCCCCTCCCACCTCCTCGCTCTAGCCCTGGAGGGCCATAGAAACATTTAATGAGTGGTAGTTAGGGGGGAACTGAGCTCAAATTAATGGCGAAAACGAGGTTTTAGGATTGCATTTCAGTCCTGTTCCTCGACTGATTTCCTCCATTACCGCCGCGCATGCACGGAGAGTGGCTGTTCTCGGCAGTAGTTATGGTAATTCAGGTTAATGCCTGAGTTCGAGGAGCTCAATTAGCAAATTCATGGACAAGGAGGTCTGTGCGCGCTTCTCGTGTGCAGCCCGGCGATTCATTAGCCACAGGGAGACGCCGGGTTCCCCGTCTGCATACAAAACGCCGGCCACCGCGCTCGGGGCGTGTGTGCGGTGCCGGCTCAGGAAGCAGGTGGGGCTTTGCGCCCTGCGGCTGTCATAGCGTCTGGCACAGAGTAGGGCTTCAGGACTTGTTTGCACTCGGCACAGGGCACGTGGCAGGTACCTCTAAACGCTGAATAAGCCCCCGAAACCGGTTTGGCTCGGTGGATAGAGCGTCAGCCTGCGGATTGAAAAGGTCCCGGGTTTGATTCAGGTCAAGGGCATGTTGTACATTTTGGTTGCGGGCACAGGTGTGCAGGAGGCAGCTGGTCGATGATTCTCTCTCACCGATATTTCTAACTATCCCTCTCCCTTCCTCTCTGTGAAAAATCAATAAAATATATATTTAAAATAAATAAATAAACACTGAATAAGCCAATTAATCAGTTTGTCCCCCATGTCAAGCACAGAGCTGGGAACAGAGGAGATGCTTAATATTTGCACACACACACACAAAAGACGTATCCCAATCCCCTGTGCCTAACACGGGTGCCACATGGTAACTGGTGGATGAGTGTTTGTCTGATGACCGACCAAATGATTGATAAAGAAGGCAGGAGTGAAGGAGTGAAGGAGTGGATATAGCTGGTCTCCTCCAGCAGCGAGGCTGCCTAGACCCCCAGAACCCTACCCCTGGGTGACTAGAAGACACAGGGTTTCCCGGAGGGGGTCCCAGGCTGAAGGCTCTAAGGGGGGAGGAGACATACAGAGCCCCCAGCCCCGCCGTAGGGCCAGACTTCAAAAGGTGGAGCAGCCACTTCCAGGTTGGCTGGGCTGGGGCGCCCCGGCGGAGCCCCGTGCTGCCGGTGGCACTTCTGCTCATTGCCCACCCTGAACTCAAGATGGAGAAGGGCTGCATGGGGGAGGGAAGCCCGCTCTCCTAGTGCCCTCCCTGGAGACGCATCTCTCGGGGACACGGGGCTGGGTGGCAGGTCCCATTCTGCCAACGTGAAACGGAAGCCCAGAGAGGGGACGTGCTTTGCCCACGTTCACACAGGACAACGGGGCTGGGGCAGGATTTGAACTCAGGCCTTCAGTTCTCTTCAATCCCTGCTGCTGCCCAGCCCCAGGGCTAGGAACCAGGCTGGCTGATTGTAGCGACTGTGCAACAAAGCCTTGTTCCATGCGTGCTACCAAGTTTTCCGCGGAGACCCTGAGTTTCCAGGGCGCCTTGCCTTGTCCCTGGTGGCACAGCTAATGGGGGGGAAGCCCGGGCCAGAGTCCCACCCAGCTCATTCTGCGCCCGAGCCCTGAGCCCACACCTCCTGGCCCTTTGTTCACAGCTGAGCCCACCCAGCGGCCCGCCCACCGGCCCCACTTATGGCCGGCCCCTCGGCTGATGGCTCCCCAGCCCCGGGAGACCTTCTGGTTGGCCTCCTGGGGCTGGGGCCAGAGTGTGACAGGGAGGCCATGGAAGGCCGGGCCCAGAGGGGGCGAGGCCGGGCCCGGGGCTGCTCCCTGGCCACCCCACCAGCCGGGGGTCTCGTCAGTGTCAGCGGAGGCCTCTCAGCAAGACGAGGCTGACACCTCCAGCACAGCCCGCCACGGCTGCCTGTCTCTCCGGGCAGGGCCTCTGGTGGGAGGGCGGGTGGCGTGACAGGCATACGTGACAGCCAGGCCTGAGAGGCCGGCCGGCCGCTGCGCCCTCCTCCCCCACGAGCTTGATGAAGAAGCCTGCGGCTCCAGCCCCGCGCTGACGGCTCGCCGGAGTGGCAGCCCGCATGTCCGAAGGGCTCCCGCGTGCCAGGATCCGTGCTGAGTGCTTCGCGAGCACCCTCTCCGGTGCCCTCACAGCTACGCACAGAGGAGGCACACGGAACGGCCCCATTTTACAGTTGGGGAAACAGGCACAGAGCCCTGACGTTGACTGCCTAAGGACACACAGACAGTGCAGCAAATGCGAGGGCACGTTCTGCGTGACCCCAGGGCCCTGACCCTTAAACGCCACTCTCAGGAGCCTCCGCTGAAACACGCGTGTGTCACATCAATGTGGTTCCCCGTGCGCGTGCTCGCTGGGAACATCCTCCTGCGGCTTAAGGAGGCCAGAGGAAAAGCCCCGGCTGGGAAGCTAAGGACCCGGAGTTAACCCTGCTTCTACCTCAGGATCCCTCCCTCGCTGTGTGACCTTGGGTGAGTGGCTCAGCCCCGCTGGTCCCCAGCTGTGACAGCCTCAACAGGGAGGCTCCCAGCATCCGAGCCTGGGAGGGGTCACCCTGCTCTCCTGCTGCAGGCAGGCCCTTCCGCCTCTCTCTCTCTCTCTGGTCTCCTGGGCTCGAGGAAGACGTTCCTATTCTGCCGAAACCGGTTTGGCTCAGTGGTAGAGCGTCGGTCTGTGGACTGAAAGGTCCCAGGTTCGATTCCGGTCAAGGGCATGTACCTTGGTTGCGGGCACATCCCCGGTAGGGGGCGTGCAAGAGGCAGCTGGTGGATGTTTCTCTCTCATTGACGTTTCTAGCTCTCTATCTCTCTCCTTTCCTCTCTGTAAAAAAATTAATAAAATATATTAAAAAAAAAAAAAAGACGTTCCTATTCAGAAGGAGGAGGCAGCCGGTGGCAGCGAGTTTCGGGAGAAACAAACAGCCTAAGAGGGCCCCCCCGGGTGGAGTGGGGCGGCCGGCCAGACCCTCCTCAGGGATCTGACTCGGGATCTGACGCCCAGAGGCGAGTGACTAGCCCAAAGTCACCCGGCACATTAGCGCCCATGAAAGTCAGATCCCTAGCCTAGCGCCTTCCCCGCGCCCCGTTGCCGCAGCACTGCAAGTGTTCAAAGCCTTTAAAAAGCTTTACCTTTGGCCCTTGTTTTTCTTTTCTTTTTATTTTTTTAATCTCTATTCCGTTTTCTTTGAAGAAAATAGCACGTCGGGGGGGTTCAGAAACTCTTGTTCTTTTCCTTTTAAACAAAAACAAAACAAGCAAGCACAGCCTAGAAGACCCTGAAGATAGAAATGGCATCTCGGCTTCCTCTCGCCACCCCGCCCCCCACCCCCGGAGACCCGGTGGCGGTCTCCCGGGTCCCCGGCGGCTGGCACCGGCACGCAGAGGCCCGGCGGGGGACTTGCAGGACCAGCTGCTGCATAAACAGCGAGCGACTTCAGACAGACTGGAGAATCAGGCGCCACATCAAAGGTGCGGTGACAGGCGGCGACGGCGGTGGGGGCGCCGAGGTGGCCTCCCCTGGCGACCAGCCGAGCGCGGGAGGCCGGACGCGCGCTGTGTTCGCACGGAGACGCGGCGGTGACAGAAGGACAGGAACCGCCGCTCCCCACAGCCGGGAAGCTCTTACAATATTTGTCAGCCCCTGAGCCCCAGGGGCACGCGGATGGGCATGCGTGGGGGGGCGGGCAGAGCAGAGCACTGGCCACGGGCCGGGACAGCGGCCTGACCCTTCCCAAGGCCGCGCTCAGAGGCAGAGCTCCGGGCAGAGCTCAGAGGCGGAGGGCCTGGCCGGCTCCAGCGGGGGAGGAGGGGCGAGGCCAGCCCCGCGCTGACCCTGTGGGTGCTGGGCAGTGTGCGGCCACTGCAAACCTGGGGGCCACCTGGTTCCTCTCCCCCTCTACAGACCGGGAAAGCTAGCCCCCGAGGGGCAGCAGGAAGCCCCTGGAGAAAGAGTAAAGCAAAAGTAGGGGGTGCAGGTGGGTGCACGCCTGTGTGTGCCTGTGTGTGCGCACCCACATGTGTGTTTTAGCACCCCCTCCTGCATGCGCACACCTCCCGGATTCACTCATCCCGCCTCAGACCCCTCACCTTCACCTCTCTCTGTCCTCCTCCCCTTCTTCCATGTCTCCCCCTCAGAAAGATGTTGGAATGAGGCAGCCCAGGACCCAGACCCAGCCTGCCCCTCCCAGGCCATGTGACCTCAGACAAGCCCCCCCCCCCCCAACACCCCCTCCTAGCCTCAGCTGGAACATGGGACGTGCGGCTTTGCCTTCATGGAGAGGTGGCGGTGTGTGGAGCCCCTGGTACTCACAAGCCCCCGGTGGCCACAGGTCCCTCCTCAACCCTCCACCCCCCACCCTCCATCCTCCCCTCCCCTCTCCTCTCCTTAGTTCCTTCCCAACCCCTTTCTGTGCCTCTGTTTCCCCATCTGTGAAAAAGGGGAAATGCTACCTATCTCCAAGACCGGTGGGGAGGATTAGGAAACACACGTTTAAGCAGGGCCGCCGTGTCCTCGTCATCCTAGGGTCTCAACGACACAGGAACGTAAGTTACTGCTGGATGGCTCGGGGCCTTGGCCTGTGTGTGTTTAGCTGTTGGCACTGACCTTCCGTGGCACCACAAAATAGTTCAGTACCTAAGCGTGCATCCATGCAACTGCCACCCAAATATAATCGTAGAGCCTGCCGAAACCGGTTTGGCTCAGTGGCAGAGCGTCAGTCTGCGGACTGAAAGGTCCCAGGTTCGATTCCGGTCAAGGGCATGTACATTGGTTGCGGGCACATCCCCGGTAGGGGGTGTGCAAGAGGCAGCTGGTCGATGTATCTCTCTCATCGACGTTTCTAGCTCTCTATCTCTCTCCCTTCCTCTCTGTAAAATATCAATAAAATATATTAAAAAAGAAAACAAAAAAAAAAAAACGTAGAGCCTTCCCAGCATCCCAGAAGGTTCCCTCTCTCGGCCCAAACCACCCGCCTCCACTATTCCAGATTCAGGCAAAGGTTTAGCCTAGAAAAGCTTCGGGGCTGGACTACAGAGAGGAGGGCAGATTGAACAGAACATGGGCCCGACCAGGGGACCAGGGTGCAGGCACCCAGCAGAGAGACGGTGGAGGCTGCGTTTGCGGTGAGGAGGCAAGATGATGCCGGCTGTCAGAGAAGGCCCCTGAGCCTGGGGTCTCGGGGAATCCGTCTCCTCGAGCCCCCCACTGCCCGAGGGAGAGGCAGGAAGCATGCGCAGTGGCTTGCGGTCGCTCGCACCTGGGGCTCCGGGCTGGGCGGGCCCGGCAGAGCCAGAAACGTGGGCAGCTGCCACCCTCGGGCCTTTGATGTGACAGAGATGGAGACACGCGCTCGCCTGACAATTAATTAATTGTGACTTTCCCCGCACAGCGGCCGCTTCCTATTGATCTGCGCCCGTCTGGTGTGAGGGAGACAATTAGGAGGGAGCCCGGCGGCCGCAGCTAATTACCCGCGGAACGAAAACCGTGCCTTTCAATTTATTAAACTTTCATCATAAAAATAACCCGGCCGCCCCCTCCAGCTGAGAAGCAAAGGCGGGGTGCTCTGGAGTGGCACCCCCCCAGTTAGCCCTTCCCAGATGCCAAAAGCCCCGGGTCCTTCAGACTAAATGTTACCGTGTAGTTGGAAGCTGTGAGGATTAGGCAGTCGTGGCAGCATATTGTGAGCAAAGAGGTAAAGGGTGGTTAATATATGACAGTGGTCGGCCAACTCATTAGTCCGTAGCATGTGGCAAACGCGGCTCACGAGCTGCAGTTTGCCCGCCACTGTCACATGCTACCCTTTACCTCTCTGTAGACAATATGGTAAATGCAGGACATCACGACCACCTCCTGGCCGTGGAAGGCCCTCCCACGCGTGGGCCCTGGGAAACAGAGCTGAGAGCGGGGACCCCACGTCCTCAAAGCCGGCCCCGGGGCCTGAGACCTGCGCGCTGAGTTACAGCAGGCAGCAGACCCAGTGAAACCAGGCAGAGCTTTCAAGGAATCTGGATGCTTAGGTGAAGGCCGGGAAGCTGCTCTTGGGGATCAGCCAGCCTCACGCCGGGGGGAGACTAAGGCAGCTGGGTGTCTGGCAGGGCCAGGGGGTCATGCGGCCCCCGGGTCAAGCCTCAGCCAGCTCTCCTATGAGTGTGACTTCCTCCCCGTGGTTGGCCCTCGCGGGGAGAGACCGCCCTTCCCACTTTACAGACGTGGACACCGAAGCTCGGGGAGGCAGAGGTGCTCGCCAAGGCCACACAGCTGTGTGCTGGAGCCCAGGCTGAAGCTCTCTTGGTGCATGCGTGGCCGTGGGCGGGGGACAGTGCCTCTCAGAGCCCTCCTCAGTGTCTGTACACTGGGAGTGCTGCATCTACCCTGGAAGGAAGTGGTAAACATCCCGTAGAATAAAAGGTAATATGCAAATTGACCCTAATGGCAGGATGACTGGGAACAACTAGTCGCTGTGACGCTCACTGACCACCAGAGGGCAGACGCGGGAGCTGCCTCCTGGTGGTCAGTGCGCTTCCAGAGCCGGGGAGGGTTGCTCAGCCAAAAGCTGGCTTGTGACTGGCCAGCGCTAAGGGTGTCCGACTAACGGCTTAGGCCCATTTGCTCCACGGGCTCCCAGGCTGCCAGAAACGTGTGACTGCCAGCTTAGGCCCAACCCCACAAGGGGTCCCAGAATGCGAGAGGGCACAGGCTGGGGTGAGGGGATTTCCCCCACCCCCGAGTGCACGAATTTTAGTGCACTGAGCCTCTAGCTTGAATATAATAATTAAAACCCCTGCCTGGCTCTGGCTGGTTTTGCTCAGTGGGTAGAGCATCAGCCTGCGACGGAAGGGTCCCAGGTTCAATTCCTGTGAAGGGCACATGCCTGGGTTGTGGGCTCCATACCCAGTAGGGGGCGTGCAGGAGGAGCCGATCAGTGATTCTCTCTCATCTCTCTCCCTCTCTGAAATCAATAAAAATGTATTTTAAATCATAAAATACAACCCCCTGCCTGCCCCTTAGCATGGTAACCGCCATTGCCATCGGCAATGGGGAAACTGAGGCTCTCAGATGGGGTCGCTGCCTGGAGGCCGCCGTCGGGCTGCTCGGGGAGCAGAGCCAGCCCTCCTTCTGCTCCACAAACATCTCCAAGCTCAGGACCTGGCAGCCTCTCCCTGGGTGTCTGGGGGGGACCCTGAGCAGGTCGGTCGCCCCCGGAGGCAGGAGGGATGGTGCCCGTTGGAGATGCAGTCACTGTAATCACTGACGCCTGAGCAGCATGGGAGGAGGCCGAGGCGGCACAGAGCCAGGCCGGTCACCCGGTCACCCGGTCACCCGGTCTCCGGGCTCCCACGCCAGGGCTCTTCCCACGCATCGGCCAAGAACTAGTGCCCTGGCCTGGCTCTGGCAACCGTGCTGAAACCACGCCCCGGGCTGGACCCGAGGGTTCCTCTGCTCCCCCCCAGGCCGAGCCGGCCTCCAGAAAGGCCTCCCCAGCCTCGTTCCTGCAGGTGACGGTGAGAATGAAGGGCAGGGTGCTTACCCCACCAGCCCCTACCCTGGTAGGTGCCAACTTCCATTCAGGTCTTCCAGCCTATCTGCCTGGAGCCAAGAGGCTGGAGGAATTGAGGGGGGAGGGGGAGCCCCCCGAAAGGGCTGCTCAGAAGTCCCTTTCCGGGGGGAAGAGGTCGCTGAGCCAGGGACCATCTGCCCTGTTTTTCCTGTGCCTTCCCTCCAAGCCCCCAGAGACGCCCACCGACTCTGAACTCACACCTCCTCTTGAGGCTCATCCTGCCCGGTGAGTTGGCCAGGACTCCCTGGGCAAGCCTCTACATTTCTTGAGTAAGTCTCTCTGCTATTTTGTGCGTCGGGCCCGGACAAGGATGGAGCGAGTGAGGTGCCCGGGGTGTGCGAAACGTGAAGAAGGTGCTCGCTCCCGGGGAATGCTGGGCGTGTGTGCTCCTTAAGGCCTGCCCCTGGCAGCCTGCTCTCCCCCCGGGTCCTGGTCCAGAGCTTCAGGCAGGGCAGCAGGGGAATGTGCCTGGAGCAGGAGGGCTTAGCTGGGGGCTTTCTGAAAAGGGTCCCCAGTGACTGCACACCTACTCCGTGCCAGACCATGCTAGGTGCTTTATGTGCCTCACACGGCCTGGGAAGTATACATTTGTCTCCGTGGTTCAATGAGAAAACTGAGGCCCAGGAAATCACTCGCCAGGGTCACAGAGGTAAGGACCCGTGGAGTTCAGGTTCAAAGCCAGTCCTCCCTGAGCCCCCAGCCTGTTTCTCTGCCTCCCCCAGGGCTCCAGACACAAGCGGCAGGTGTTCTGGGGAGCCCAGGAGGTGAGCCCCCGACTCCTCCTCTGACCTCTCCAGCCGCCTGAACTTGAGGGACGGGCCCTGCCGTCAGGGCCTCCCTCCCCAGAGCCTCCTGGGAGGCCTTTCCCAGGAGCCTCCGGGGTTGATTTGCATACTACGGTGCCATTTGCATACTACTTAGGGAAGCCTTTGCTTTTCCCACCTGCAGCAAACTCTGGGCTGATTAGTTCTCCCCACTTCGGAGAGTTAATTACTCTCCCGCGTAGACCGGGTGTTTATTTGTAATCAGCGGCGCGCTGGGGCCGGGAGGAGGGAGGAGGGGGCGGAAACAGGGCACGAGCAGCTGTCCTTCGCCCGAATCCGATGGCTCCGCAGGGGAGAGTGTGTGGGCTGGAGCACACCCTGCCCTCCCTGCCCTGCCCTGCCCTGCCCTGGCCTGCCCTGCCCTGGCCTGGCCTTGCCCTGCCTGCCCTCCCTCCCGTGCCCTGCCCTGCCCTCCTTCTGACCCAGCATGCCCGGCGGGGAAGCCGCTCAGTTGCTGCAAAGGATGCCAGGCTGCCTGCCTCCGCTCACCCGGCACCTGGGAAACCATAGCCGCTCCGCCCAGAGATTCTGATGCTGTAAGTGGGGGTGCAGCTCAGGCTATGGTCTTCTCAGCCAGCTCCCCCAGGTGACTCTGACCACTGCTGTTTCAACTCCCCCCTCTTTTTTACAGATTGGGGGGGGGGGGTTGAGGCCCAGAGGAATGATGTCCCGGGACATCCAGAGCTGGGAATGGAACCCAAGTCCCCGTGCCTCCGCCCACAGTGGGCTCTTCTGGTGGACTTCTGGGCAGGGAGAGATACCCGGAGGGCAGCCCTCCGTGGCAGTGATGTGGAGGTGCGCCATGGGCGGGGGGACCTGGCTGGGGTTTGTGGCTCCCCCACAGAAGCAGTGCCTTGACCCTATTCCCCTGGGAGGCAGAGCGGAGCGCCCCCTTCAGCCCACCTCCTCCCTCCAACGGGCCAGGGTGCTGGGGAGGAGTCTCTGACCCCAGGCTGTGTGATCTCTGGAGCGGGCCCTAGAAAGTGTAGAATGGACCATTTTTATTTTTACTTTTAACACAAACATGTTCCCGCCTACCGACTGTTGTTGGCCTGACATTCAAGTTGAACTGGGCATCCCATGGTTTCTGTTTGTTAAATCCAGCAACCTCGGACCCAGGAGCCCACCGCCTCGTCTCTCCGCGCCTCTCCGCTCCGCCTTCCTTTGAAAATAAACCAAAACACTCCCTGTGGGGACACCGTGTAAATGAAGTGAGATGGTGTGTGAAATGCCTGGCACGGGGGAGGTGACCGGGCGAAGCTGGCAAGGCCTGCCTCCTTCGGCCTCCCCCACCCCATGCTGGCGCCCCCTCCGCTCTCCTCTTCTTTCAGAGTTCCCGTTTCCGGCCTCAGACGTGCGGGGAACAACGTCAGAAAGGTGCCTGCGTGGTAGAAGGGACCGGACCATTTACTGCGGGCTGTGTGCCCGGTGCAATCCGCCTGCCCTGCCTGAGCCTCGGTCTTCTCATCTGCAAAAGGGGCTCATCAACCAAGTACTCCTTCTGGGCGCTGCGATGACCGGAGGAGGTAGTGCATTAGGCACTAGCACTCAGCCTGGCAGTGGGGCTCACTGAATAGGGCCCCGTCACCTCTTGCAAAAGCCCCAGGACACGCCTCCATGGAACTTCCCAAAGAAGGCAGTGCTCCCCCAGGGGGCCATGGGTGCAGGTGGTAACATATAGGTGGTGTTATAGGTAACATATGGCAGGCAGGCGAGGGGCCGATGACGGAGACCATTTCTCCCTGGGAAGCTTTCCCCCGGCTGCTCACCTGGGACTGACCCGGGGTCGGAGTGAGCCAGTATTCTCCTGGCCTCTGGGCGCCATGGTCCCCGAAAGCCCCCGGGACCCAGCCCCCCACAAGGCAGAGAGGCTAGGCCTCCTTGCTGCT
Organism: Vespertilio murinus; assembly: GCA_963924515.1. NCBI lineage: Eukaryota > Metazoa > Chordata > Mammalia > Chiroptera > Vespertilionidae > Vespertilio > Vespertilio murinus. Next base: position 12,378,614 of record OZ004706.1, read on the forward strand.
ACGCAGCCTGCTGTTTGTTTTCCAAACTCTCCAAATCCTCTTAATCTTTTTACATCTCACCGGCCTGCACCCCTGGCGGCTTCCATTAGCACCTTCCCCGGTGGTGCTGGCAGGCTGGCTGCTCCCCTCTGGGTGGCCAGGACAGGACGCTGGGCACCCACCGGGCCTGGTGGAGGAGGGGAGGTCTTCTCAGCTGTGCCATGCCCTGGCCCCCGAGTGGCAGGAGCGGGAAGAAGGAGGAGATGAGACTTTTGCTCAGTGCCCACCCCGGGTCAGGGACAAACCACACTGGTCTGAAGCCTGGCCACGATTTTGTTGTTTTGTTTTGTTTTATTAATGTTTTCATTGGCCCTGACCATTTTTGGCTCAGTGGATAGAGCATCGGCTTGCGGACTTAAGGGTCCCAGGTTCAATTCCAGTCAAGGGCATGTACCTTGAATGCAGGCACATCCCCAGTAGGAGGTGTGCAGGAGGCAGCTGATCGATGTTTCTCTCTCATCTATGTTTCTAACTCTCTATTCCTCTCTGTAAAAAATCAATAAAATTTATTTTTTAAAGTGTTTTCATTGATTTCAGATAGGAACGGAGATGGAGAGAGAAAGAGAAACATCAATGATGAGAGAGAATCACTGATCAGCTGCCTCCTGCACGCCCCCCACCGGGCCTGCGGGGATGGAGCCTGCAACCTGGGCACGTGCCCTGACTGGGAATCGAACCATAACCTCCTGGTTCATAGGTCGACACTCAACCCCTGAGCCACTCTGGCCACAATTTGAAGGGTTGTTGTCATCCCCAGGCAGGGCAAATGGGAGGCACATATTATTCGTTGTTTGCAATCCCCTCTGTTTTTCAGAAAACAGTCCCCAAACGAGCTTTCATCTGCCAAGAGAGATGCAAAGAATAAAGAGTGTGCACTGAAGATGTGTGGCAGGCTCTGACAGCTCCCTCCCCTTCCCCAAACATCCTCCCCCCAACAAAGCCTTGATCTTTTATCGGGTGAAGGGATGGAGAATAGAAGGAGAGACCCAGAAGGTGCCTAGAAGGAAGGGACTTAGCCAGAAGGACAAAATGAAGACAATCTTCATAATACAGAGCAGGGAGACGGGGAAGAGGGAGAAAAAATGGTTCAGGCAGGGGGTGCAGGAGGAATTGTTTTGTTCGTTTATTTTAGAAAGAGGCTGTTGAGGAGAGAGGTGTGGGGCAGTGGATGGGAGAGGAAAGGGCTTCGGTGCAAACTCCATGCCACTCCCTGGCATTCAAACATGACAGTAGCGGTTGGAGCACACGCGTTCACAGGGCGGACTCCTAAGAGAATGTTCTTAGCAGCTTTATTCGTCACCACCCAAAATGCCACGAGCGGTGGGGGGGGAGGGGGGGCAGGGGGAAGGGCTACGCAATAGGTGATGCCTGCACACAACGGACCACTTCTCAGCAGTGCCAAGCTGCATGAACCTCACAGCATGGGAAGCCAAAGAAGACGGACACCGAAGACACAAGCTCGATGCTTCTCTGTCCATGAAGTTCCAGGACAGGCAGCAGTGCCCGCTGGTGACGGAAGTCAGAGCTCACCGGTCACCGTGGGGCTTGGGGGTGACACGGGAGGCACAAGGCAACTTGCTGGGGGGATGGGGATGGTCTGCATTTTGATCTGGCGGGGGGGGGGGGTGGCAAACGGCGTGTGAGCCGTGCGCTGAAGGCTGCCTTTTACTGTATGTGAATTCAACCTCCATTTTTTTTAATTGAAAAAAGAAATGCGTGAACGTCAGAGTTACGTTCCATAGACGTTTGATTCTCTGCATTTTTGCCTAATAAGATTCAGAGAGAGAAAGAGATAAGGAGACCAATTTAAATGAGGTAGGGCAGTGTTTCCCAAACTTCTCTCATGAGGAGAATCACCTGGTGGAGTTGTTAACATACAGATTCCTGAATCCCAACTAAGAAGTGCTAAACTAGAATTTTTGGAACATATAGGTAAAATTGTATACTTAACTAGTGCTCTAAGCTTACTTAACTAGCACTCTAAGCTTACTTAACTAGCGCTCTAAGCTTACTTAACTAGTGCTCTAAACTTAACTAGTGCTCTAAGCTTACTTAACTAGTGCTCTAAGCTTACTTAACTAGTACTCTAAGCTTACTTAACTAGTACTCTAAGCTTACTTAACTAGTGCTCTAAGCTTAGAGCACTAGTTAAGTATGCAATTTTACCAATATGTTCCCAAAAATTCTAGTTTAGCACTTCTTAGTTGGGATTCAGGAATCTGTATTTACAACTCCACCAGGTGATTCTCATCATGAGAGAAGTTTGGGAAACACTGCTGTCACTCCAGACCCACGGAGCATGGACGGGAGATCTGGCAGCCCCTGCGGTCCCCAAGTCTGTGCCCACGTCTGCTTCGGCTCCTATGAGCCCCTCATGGTCTGCACACCTCCCACTGAGTATGACTCCAATCTCTAAGGACTCAATGTCTTTCTTCAAAAAAAGGACATGCACCTTAGCCAACTGACAAAGAAATAGAAATCTATTCTAATGTCAAAGGCAAACGTGACAGCAGAGGACACTCCTGCAAAATGGCAATATGGTCTCCAACAGGGCACTTCGCTAAGTATTTTTTCCCCCAACACTAATACTTCCCACTTACAATTTTTGTCCAGTGTCTTGATTTTGGAACCCGACTCTTGAGTGAGATGTGACTCCCCCAGAAAGAACTGGAGTCATTTAAAGGTGATTTAAAAAAAAAAAAAAAAAAAAAAAAACTATTTTTATTGATTTCAGAGAGGGAGAGAGAGAGAGAGAGAAACATCAATGATGAGAGAGAACCTTTGATTGACTGCCTCCTGCACGTTCCCTACTGGGTATTGGGCCTGCAACCCGGGCATGTGCCCTTGTTGGGAATCGAACCCGGGAACTCAGGAGCCCGGGGTCCTTCAGTCCACAGGCCCACACTCTATCCACCGAGCCACACCGGCTGGAGCTAGAGATGATTTTTTTGGTTATTCCTTAGGCCCAGGGGGGATGAGGGCCCCTGGATGAGGGCTCCAGAAATAGGACAAGGTTCCCTCTCCTCCCTCCTTTCGCCCCCCCCCCCCAGCACCTGGCTGAGCTCTGGAAAAATGGGCACTTGTCTGCCATCTCCTCTGACGGAAGATGCCCGCGTGCCATTGTCACGGACCCATTCACTTCTCACGCTAACGACATGTTCATTACTATCAATGCCTTGTATTGCTTGGGAAGTGTTCAGGCTCTTGCAACAGCCTGATAAGCAACCTCATCCCACTCTCGGAAATAAAGCAAATAGATAGCTAGTGTCCTTTCAAAGTCAGAGGAGAGCCGTGTCTGACAAGGCCTCCTAAGGGTCGTCCGCACGCCAGGGGAATGTCACTTGGCTCGACTTATTGTTTACTATTGATCGGGCCGAGGCTCTGTGAGGATAGCTAGTAGCTGGGAGGAAACTGATAAGTTGCAAATTATTTTTGTCTGGTAGAGATGCAAATGATTGCTTTTCCAAACAGAAGCTAACCCCAGCATTATGACTTCATTGCCCTGGAGGACATTGGCCAGCTTTGTATCTCACTTAGCAACCCTATGGATATTCTGGAATCTTTGTGTTATTTTCTTAGCGTTGTTTTTGTTTTGACCGGCTCGCCCTCTCCATAGACAGGTATATATATTTTCCCCCCTCAGATTCCTCATTGAACTGGCTTTGTCACCCTGCTGGTGCCTTCATTAATAAGCTACCAAAAAAAAAAAAATGACACGTACTCACTGTCTGTTTCTATAAGAATTGTGTATTTAGCCAAAACCGGTTTGGCTCAGTGGATAGAGCGTCGGCCTGCAGACTGAATGGTCCCAGGTTCGATTCCGGTCAAGGGCATGTACCTGGGTTGCAGACACATCCCCTGTGAGGGGTGTGCAAGAGGCAGCTGATCGATGATTCTCTCTCATCGATGTTTCTAACTCTCTATCCCTCTCTCTTCCTTTCTGTAAGAAATCAATAAAATATATATATTTTTTAAAAAGAATTGTGTATTTAATACCTCAGACCCTAAACTTGAAGGGGCCTTTCGCAGTATTAGGCTCTTCCCCCTGCCAACTCTGCCACTTTCTACGCGGGTCTTCCTGTCTTTCCGCCCTTAGTTTCTTCATCTGTGAAATGGGGACAACGGGCTGTCGGTTCTGACTGATGTGTGGATATTCCTAATTCCCCTCCCAGGGAAGCAAAACTGAAACTCTGCAACCAAAGAGATTGAACGTTGGAAGGGATGCTGCAAAAGATTTGGGACCCTCCTTCCTGCTTCCAACCGCCCCCTTCTCTTGATAGATGGGGAAAGTGGGGCTTCGAGAGGTTAGGAACTTGCTCACGGTCATACGGACGTCCTTCATAGCGAGGACTTATTTTAATGTGGTGCTTGACAGTGTAAACTCCCTCATACGTTTACATAATCTCTCAGCAGCCCAGCGAGGAGGCTGTACTGTCCCCGTTTTACAGATAACGCAACTGAGGTCCAGAGAAAGGATGTGGCTTGCATGCGGTCACACAGAGAGTCTCTTAACCTCCTGAACCCCGGGGGGCGGGAAAGGGACTCGTGGGAGGAGCACTTGGCCCTCCCTTTACACAAATGCAGCCCTCCCTGTAGCCGATGGATGTATCTATTGGGTGCTATGCGAGATTGCAAATAAAAAAGGCATTACAGCCGAAACTGGTTTGGCTCCGTGGATAGAGCATCGGCCTGCGGACTGAAAGGTCCCGGGTTCGATTCCAGTCAAGGGCATGGACCTTGGTTGCGGGCACATCCCCAGTAGGGGCTGTGCAAGAGGCAGCTGGTCGATGATTCTCTCTCATCGATGATTCTAACTCTCTATCCCTCTCTCTTCCTCTCTGTAAAAAAAAATCAATAAAATATATTTAAAAATAAAAAAGGCATTACAAAAGCTTTAAAATCCCAGCCCTAGACAGACCCATGGTCGGCAAACTGCGGCTCTCGAGCCACATGCAGCTCTTTGGCCCCTTGAGTGTGGCTCTTCCACAAAATACCACGGCCTGGGCGAGTCTATTTTGAAGAAGTGGCATTAGAAGAAGTTTAAGTTTAAAAAATGTGGCTCTCCAAAGAAATTCCGATCGTTGTCCTGTTGATATTTGGCTCTGTTGACGAATCAGTTTGCTGACCCCTGACCTAGACCAACTTCTGCCTGTGCATAGCAGCCTTCCTCTTTCTCCTCCCTCTGGTGAATTTCTCAGGGGGGGAAAACAACAACACACAAACAAAAAACATGGTCATGAGAAGAAGTAGAAAGACATGGTCAGCCCAGGCCCGAACACACCGGCCTCGGGGAGAGGTTCAGGGCCCACGCCGGCAGCGATGACCTGAGCTGTGCTGGCAGGTGGTGAGCACCCCATCGGTGAGCCTGAGCTAGGCTGGGGGAGTCCCCCACGCATTTGCAGCAATTCCCGCGGTGGTAGGATGCATGGGCTTTGTCACCGCTTTTTAAACGTGGGTAACAGCGAATCATTAAGCATCCGCCATGTGCCCAACGTGTGTTATATCACTAAGACTTTATAGTGAGCCGATGAGGCTGAGCATCTGCCAGTCCCCGTTTTATCAATAAGAAAACCAAGGCCCCCGGAGGGGAAGGGTCTCTCTGAGGGTGTGCAGCGAGGAAGTGGCTGTTTCTGGAAGGCTGGTGACTACGTGCTCCTTACACCGCCCCGTGCGTCTTCCTTTGTGCCTTTCTGTCTGTACAAGCTTTTGACAATGGATGCACACGGTTGCTTTCTAACCCTACAAAAGTCTTACGAGCTCCTTCCACCCTGATGGGTTGGGCGTCTCTGGATCTACCCACCCCACCCAGGAGCCCCCCCGCCCCCCACAGCCCTCCACCCTGGCAGCCTGCCGTCCCTGCCCCCACACCCACTGTGGCCCGGGGTAGGATGTGCAATGTCCCTTTCTTGCTGAGGTCTGCTCAAAATGTCCCCGGCCCCCAGGGCAGTGCCGGGGGCCGGTCCAGAGAAGGAGAAGGGGAAGCGGGAAGGGATGTGAAACTTGGCCAGCGGCCGGCGCCGTCCCGCTGGGCGTCCCACAGAGGCCCCGGGTGGACAGCACGAGCATCCAGTCCAGTCGACCACCCGCGGCAGGTGAGGCCGGCGCCGGAGGGGGTGGTGGGGGGGCTGTGAAGTCAGAGCCGGGGGAGCAGGCCTCGGAGCTGCCCTCGGAGGCTGTCCGGGAGGCAGAGCCGGTCGGTGCCAGGACGGGGTTGGGTGGGGCGCCGACTCAGCACAAGGAATTAGGGGGACCTTAATTCCTTGGGCTCGGGGAGATAGTGGGAAATGGGGACACAGACCCATCAGCTCTAACCAGAGTTTCTGGGTCCCGATCCCCCCCCCCCCAAATTACAAGAAGCTAGGTAAAGGCTGGGAGGTTCAGAGCCCGGCAGAGGGGTCCCACAGAGGGGGACCGTGGGTGCCCGTCCCCCTGAGGGTGGGCGAGCATGAAGGGGAGCGAGCAGGCGTGCTGTGTCAGGTGCTTGTGAATGCCTGTGTGCGCGCACCGCTCTGCCGTCGGGGGAGGGAGTGCTAAGTGAGAAGCAGGCTCTCTCAATCAGTCCTCGTTCAGTGGAACTGGTCACCTGTGGGAGAATGCGAGCGTGTGTGTGTGTGTGTGTGTGTGTGTGTGTCCGGGTGAGCGAGGGATGGGGGTCAGTTTGTGCGTCCAGCCGTGTGTGGGTGAGAGGCTGCCTGTGTGTCTGAGTGTGTGGCTACGTGGGCATGCTCAGTGGCATGTGTGTATCTGTGTGTTCGTGGTTCTTTCTATATGAAGGTTTGGGTTCCCTGGAGCTGGAGGGAGGTGGACATAGAAGTCCCTGGAGCAGGGAGGTGTGCATGGGAGGTGGTGGGAGGAGGATATATCCGTGTGTGTGTGTGTGTGTGTGTGTGTGTGTGTAGGGGGGATTCGGTGTGCGAGTCGGGTGGATGTGCGTGTGTGCTGTCCAGCCTGCCCAGGCCCTGGCGTGTCTCTGCAGTGGCATCATGGAAGCCCCCCGGGGCTGGCTCGTGGTTGGTGTGCTGGCCGTGTGCTTGGCCTCTGCGGTGACCCAGAACGTGTGCCGAGCGCCGGACGGGAGGGACGGGGCTCCAGGCATTCCTGGTCGACCCGGGCGGCCAGGCCTCAAGGGGGAGCAAGGGGAGCCAGGTAAGCACCTCCCTCTGGCCCCCGTCCCCCAACCCTTTGCTTGGCCTGGCTCCAGAGAGGCGGCCTGGGGGTGGTTCCAAAAGGCAGAGTCCACCTGGGCCCCCACGGGAAGCTCCTCTGGTCTGTGCGTGGTCCCACGGTCTGAGGAGGGCCTGGCCTTCTCCCCGGACCACGTCCCAGCCCCCAGGCCTCTCCGTGTCCACTTCCCGGCGTGCGGCCTCTTTCTCTGGCCTCGCCTCCCTCCTCTGGGGAATGGGCCGCTGCGGCCATGAATGCGAATGGTCTGAAGCAAGCCCAGGCCTCGGCCACTGTTCAGTCACCAGGATGAGCCGACTCGGGTTTAGACTCTGGAGCCTGGTTCTGCTGTGTAACCCTCTCTGAGACTCAGTGTCCTCGTCTGCAAGATAGGGAGCCAACCCCACGGGGCACAGAGGGAGGGGGTCTAAGCTTATTTAACTAGTACTCTAAGCTCACTTAACTAGTACTCTAAGCTCACTTAACTAGTACTCTAAGCTTACTTAACTAAACTTAGAGCACTAGTTAAGTACCGTATTTGCCGGCGTATAAGATGATTTTTTGGCCCTGAAAAATATGTATTTGCCGGCATATAAGATGACTGGGCGTATAAGACGACCCCCTAACATTTCCACTAAAAATACAGAGTTTGTTATATACTCGCCGTATAAGACTACCCCCCACTTGGAGGCATATTTTTCTGGGCCAAAAAATCGTCTTATACGCCGGCAAATACGGTATACAATTTTACCTATATGCTCCCAAAAACTCTAGTTTAGCACTTCTTAGTTGGGAGTCAGCAATCTGTATGTTAACAACTCCGCCAGGTGATTCTCATCATGAGAGAAGTTTGGGAAACACTGCCCTAGAGAACGAAGCTGCGGCTCCGAGAGGCTGAGAGGCCCAAGCTCACAGAGCCAGCCGGAGTCCGTGTCTTACAGGCCCAGGCACTCCCCTGTCCGCTCTCCCACAGCATCGCGGGGTCCCAGCATTTAGGGGTCCCAGCCATCTGCCTGAGGATGGCAGGCACTGGACTCTCTCCGCCAACCTGGCCTTCCTCCCACAGGGGCCCCCGGCATCCGGACGGGCATCCGCGGTCTCAAAGGGGACCAGGGGGAGCCCGGCCCCCCCGGCATCCCGGGCAACATGGGCTACCCGGGACCCAGCGGCCCCGTGGGCAGCCCGGGCTTCCCGGGCCTGAAGGGCATCAAGGGCAACCCGGGAAACATCAACAACCAGCCGCGGCCGGCCTTCTCGGCCGTGAGGCGGAACCCGCCGGCGGGCGGCGGCAACGTGGTCGTCTTCGACACGGTCATCACCAACGAGGAGGGCCGGTACCAGAGCCAGTCGGGCCGGTTCGTGTGCGCCGTGCCCGGCTACTACTACTTCACCTTCCAGGTGGTGTCCAAGTGGGACATCTGCCTGTCCATCAGGTCCACCCGGAGGGGCCTGACCGCCAGCTCCGTGGGCTTCTGCGACGCCAACAGCAGGGGCATCTTCCAGGTGGTGTCGGGGGGCACCGTGCTGCAGCTCCAGAACGGGGACCAGGTCTGGATCGAGAAGGACCCGGTCAAGGGCCGCATCTACCAGGGCCCCGATGCCGACAGCGTCTTCAGCGGCTTCCTCATCTTCCCGTCCGCCTGAAGCAGGGAGGGACCCCTGCCCGCCTGGGCCCCCCCTGCTCCCCGCTGTGCAACCCCCAGCCCATTCGATCCGCCTCTCTGGTTCTACGCTCTGCTCTGTCACGTGGGGGCGCTGTTGTTGTAGCTGGGGGGCAGGTCATTTCCTAGAACTCTTCCTGGAATAAATAAATACCCGTGTCCCCGTCTGCTGGCGTGATGCTCAGTTGCTACCCCGGGCCCAGGGAGGGAGACATAAGAATGACAAACTGTTGAGTGCTCACAAGGCAGGCCCAATCTCGGTATGTCCCCATAGGTACACGGCAGGTCCTGGGAGCCTCAGAGGCCTGAGTTCAAATCCTGGGGGCCACCGTGTACCGGTTGTCCAGTCGTGGGCAGGTTATGTAGCTCCCGCGAGCCTCAGTTTTCCGGTCTGTAAAGTGGGGAGAACGATAGCACCCACCTCCAAGGGCTGCTGGAAGACGAAATGGTTTAATGTGTGAAAGTTGCAGCGCGGAGCCTGGTTCATCGTGAAGGCCACGTAAGTTTTAGCTACGATTGCCCTTTGTGGGATCTTTAAAATGGAGCTCTGAAGTGGGTAGTGCGACCCTATTTTACAGATAATAAAACTGAGGCTGGGGGTTGGGGCCAGGCACAGAGCCCGGGCCAGTGTGCAAAGGGGGCAGCTGGGATGCGACTCCGGGCCTTCCGAGGGCCCACGCCTGCGTGTTTGGCCACTGTCCTCGTCAGCCTCCGCGGCCACACGCTGACCACGGCAGTGCTTCCCCCCCTCCCCCCCCCCCCCCCGGGCAGGCCCGGAGATTTGGGCAGGGCTCAGGGCCGGGAGCCGTTGGCCCAGGGCACCCAGTCATCCTCCCCAAGGGCAGCTTCCCGAGTCCAGCCCTGGCTCCGTCCTGGCAGGTGAGGGGGTGGGGCAGGGAAGGGGAGCACGGTGGATCTGCCACGTCTATGGCTTGTTCCCACGTGGCCGGTCCGGGAGCCGCGCAGGAGCAAGAAGGCCCAGCATGCCCTTTGTGAGGAAAACTAGGAGACCGGAAGTGCGGTCCTGACCGTGCCCAAGGCCCATGTGTCTCACCAGAGGGAGCAGTTTTATCTGTGCTGCATGTGTGCACACACACACAGGCACACACATGCACACACCAGGCATGCATACACACCACACACATACCACACCACCTGTGTACACCTCCCTTGAAATTCACAGGGACCCACATTCCTGGACTAAGACTTGTCCACTCCCCAGTGAAACACGGACACATGATCCCCTCTCTCAGCCCATGCCCGCTTTCTTAGACACACCTGTGTACACCCCTGGACATCCACATGACTTATGCCTTCATACCCTGGGGATACAGGCGCTGTCACACCCACAACACCCCTGCCTCACACACCTGAGTGTCCCCTGTAAACCATCAGAAATAACTCTTACACACACACACACACCCTTTAAGACGGGTGTCCAGACACACCCCTGACATACACGTCCTCCACTCCGACATGCGTGTGCCTTAGAAATGCCCATGTTTGCTCACACATTGACCTCCACGCGTGCCAGCACCTCACAGGAACCGTCGCTCCCACCCACTGACACGCAAGCAGCCTCAGAGTCCTCACGTGTGCACAACCCCCCTCCCCCCTGCCCCTGCCTCCCAACAGCCTTTGGGGGAAAGACCCTCTCCTGGGCTGCCCCCCAACAGCCTTTGGGAGTCAGGAAGAAGAGCGTGCCCTCTGTGCCCCCCGGGGGCAGTGACGAACGCCACAGGCCCTCAGCGCCCCCCTGCCCTGGGAGCGCCCTGCCGCAGACAGGGAAACGGAACGGTCCTTGAGCACCTCCGGGGTGCTGGACATTTCACAGTCGCTGAGGCCTTTAACCCCAGCAACGCCCACGAGGGCACAGGCTACGAGCAGAGAGACACTGAGTCAGGAGAGTGGCGGGGCCTAGACCTGAGTTCAACCAGCTCTGCCTGCCCCCGGAGTGGAGGCTTCTTTCCCGGCAGCGGCCCCAAAGGAAAAGCCAGCGGGGGCGCCCCGTAAGTGGCAGAGACCAGGCTGCAGAAACGTGGCTGCGGGCGGCTCCTGACCCTAAAGGCCACCCACACCTGCCCACCTCTGGGGAGGCAGACCACCGTCCCCTCTGGAAGGAAGGAAGGAAGGAAGGAAGGAAGGAAGGAAGGAAGGAAGGAAAGGAGGGAGGGAGGGAGGGAGGAAGGAAGGAAGGAAGGAAAGAAGGGAGGGAGAAAGGGAGGGAGGGAGGGAGGGAGGGAGGGAGGGAGGGAGGGAGGGAGGGAGGAAGGAAGGAAGGAAGGAAGGAAGGAAGGAAGGAAGGAAGGAAGGAAGGAAGGAAGGCAGGCAGCTGGACCAGGCGGGCGGGGCAGGGAAGCCGAGCGCGGGCCGAGGCTGCCATCTGCTGGACAAACCGGGCCCCGGTGCGAACGAGGCGAGGAAGATGGGCGCTCGCTCAGGTGCCATCCATCCATTCGCCGCAGATGCCCAGGGTCAGGGGCACTCACTTCTTCACTCTCGTCCCCCCTCTGCACCCCCTGTGCCAGAGTTCGGAGGAACAGAGGGGGACACTGGGACCCTGAGAGTCACCTGTCGGGGGGGGGGGGGGGGGGCAGGGGCAGGACTCTGAACCCCTGCTCACGGCCAGCGCAGGGCTAGCTATCACGGGTACATCTAGCAGAGTCCTCACACCACCCTGCACGGAGCTAGTGGAACCCCTCCCCGCCCCCATTCACAGAGGAACCGGTACCCGGTGACACAGGGGGCGGGAGTGGGTCAGGGTCGGACCCTCTGCAGCCCAACACCTCCTTCCCCCCTGACCCTAGTGAGAGGAGGGGTTCTCGCTCGGCTCTGCCAGCCCGACCCCACTGGCCACCCTCTCCGCCATCATAGGCTCCAAGACCCAGGCGAGGCGCTGGGGACGGGGGGGAGAAGCGGTGCTGGCGGGAACGCGGAGGCCTTCGGGGGCCCGGGCAGAGGAAGAGGCGCCACCGTGCCAAGCCCCGGCCTCCCCCCCACCCGGACCCCGTGGCCGGGAGGCTGGGCCTGGGGGGGGGGGTCCGTGTCTGCTGAAGGCCTCGGGGAAAGGGGGGGCCTGGCTGGCAGGGGACCCAGAAGCCCCTGGCCCTGTCGCCAGAGGACTCTGTCCAACTCAGCGGGCTGCCAACCGCCAGAGCTCGCCCATTCGGGCGTCCACACCCCCCAACTAACATGGGGGAGAGGGGGGGGCGTATGGAACATTCCAGAATAAGTCCTGCCGCTTGACCAGGGCGTATGTGAGGGTGGCTTCTGGGGGCAGCGGAGCAGAGGGGTGAGAGCGAGGCTTTGGACCCCAGGAAACCCCTCAGGCCGCCGTGACTCCGGGCCAAGGCTTGGCGCCTCCCGGAGCCTCGGTTTCCTCGTCCGTAAGGGGGGTCACTGCTTCCTCCTGGGGCGCTGAGAAGCAGCTGGGGCTCGGGCGCAGTGAATGCCGCAACCGGGGGCGGCCAGGGCGGGGGAAGTCTGCCCCGGAGGCTGTGTTTGCGGACACAGACACGCACGCACCCTTCCCGGATCCCGAGCGGGGACATTCCCTGATTTCAGACACTTATGACCGGGGCGGAGGGCACAGGGTGTCACTGTGGTCAGCCTGGCTCAGCACCCAGCAGAAAGTACTGAGTCAGGGCAAAGTGTGGGAAAGGGGATGTGGGCCCGGGGGGAGGAGGGGAGGAGGGAGGGGGGAGGGGGGAGGGGGGAGGGGGAAGGAGGGAGGAGGGAGGAGAGAGGAGGAGGGGGCCGCCCAGTCCGCTCCGGGCCCTCCCCGCTCCGTCCACTCCGACACCGTGTCCTCCTGCCCGGGAGAGGGAAGCCGATCGCAGGGCACCTCAGCGGCCAGACCAGAAGCCTCGGACCCCAGGTGAGCGGGGCCCTGTCCAGGGGAGGGCAGCGGGCAGCGTTCCCCCCGCCCCCGTCCTGAGACGTGGCCCCACGGGCAGCCTGGCTGGTGAGGAAGGAGGGTCCCCGGCCTCTCTGAGCTCAAAGAAGCGACCCCACTGTGGTCCCAAGGGTGAGGGGCCCCGGGACGGGAGGGAAGCCCCGAGGGCGGAGAGGGGTGCGCCCTGGAGGGGTTTGGACGGTGAGGAGGGCGGGCGAGGGGCTGGCGGGCCGACCGAGAGCTTTCGCCGTCCACCTCCCTCCCCAGGATGGACCGGGGCGCCAGCATCCTGCGGCCCTGCCTCGGGCTGCACCTGCTGCTGCTGATTCTGGCACTGCCACGCGGGGGCCTGGCCGCCGCCGCAGAATGCTACGGGATCCCCGGGATGCCAGGCATGCCCGGGGCCCCGGGGAAGGATGGGCACGACGGACTGCAGGGGCCCAAGGGTGAACCAGGTGAGCGGGCTGGCCTGGCGGGGAGGGGTCGCCGAGGGCCGGGGGGCAGGGGCGGGGGGCTGAGTGGGGAAAGGACGGCAACTTGATGGCAGGGAGTGTGGTCTCTCCTGCAGCACCTGCGCCCCGGGCAAAGCCCAGAACTCCCTCTGTCCTCAGGGCCCAGGCCTCAGACCACCGCCCCCTCCCCCCCCCCCCCCCCGCCCCCGAGTCCTCATCTGACGGCAGGGAGAGGTCACAGGACGGGAGCTCTGTGAAGCCTTCGGCAAATCCTGAAATGCCGGGCTACTGTTTGGTTACCACCTCCTCCACTTCTTGCCCTGCCCCGTGGGCCCCTGGGGAAGCGGGGGACCCGCACGGCGAACGAAGACAATGCACAGACGGACCGAGTTCAAATCCCAGCCCCACCACTCCCTACTGTGTGAGCTCGTGCGAGTGACTTACAACAGCCAGAGCCTCGGTTTCCTCACCTGTAAAATGGGGAGATGGCCGTGCCTGCTGCGCATGGGGTGCCATGATGGTCACGTTTAGATATAAAACAGCACCAGGCGCGGGGTAAGCATGGGATAAGAGCAGGCTGTGGTAGGTGCTGCTGTTGTTACCCCTGTTGTCCTCAGAGGATCTGTCACAACAGGGTTTGCACAGACGCCCACGCTGAGGAGGAAGTCAGAGGAGGAAGCGGCCACGGGGGCAGACACGGGTGGTCAGGGAGGGCTTCCTGGAAGAGGAGCCTGGCGCCAGGCCCTAAAAGACGAGCGCGGTCTGGACGAGGGGGGACGAATCTCACGGAGGCGCAGATGATCAGGGCGGGGCAGCAAGCGAGAACCAGACACTCTGACTGCAACTCAGCCGGACTTGACTCTGAGTCTAACCTCCGCCTCACACCAGCTACATGGCCTTGGCGGAGCCCCGGCCCCCATGGCCTCATCTTCCACACGAGGGGGGGTGAACCAGGGGCTGTCGAGGGCTGAGTGGGGCTGGGGGAGCCGGAGAGTGCAGCCTCCCTTAAAGGGACAGGTTCCCTTTGGCTCCATCCAGTGGCTCCCACGTGCTAAGCTGGCTTGAGGAATAGATACAGGTTTTGTAGGGCTCTGGAACTTATAAAATGGCGAAGGCCCTCTTTAAGAAAAGTAATACAAAATTAGGGATGCCTTTGGTTGCAGGGAGGGGTGCTACACAAATCTACACATGCTGCAGAATTGTATTAGAACCACACACACCCACACATATGCATGCATACACACACATACACACACACACACACACACACACACACACACACACGGCATAGGAAAGTAGAGCCATGTGGGTCACACGGGGGTCGATTTCCCGGTTTGATGTTGAACCTCAGCTACGCAAGACGTGCCCCCGGGGAAAGCTAGGCGAAGGGCATATGGGACCTTCCTGTCTTTTTTTTTTTTTAACAACTTCCTGTGAATCTATAATCATTTCAACATAAAATCTTGAAAAATGTATAAATATCAAACGAGGCAAAGGGCCGCGAAGGGGCCAGTGAGCAGGGCCTGAAACGAGTAGCGAGCTTCCCGGGAACCCCGCCCTTGGACCAAGCTTCTTGTGTTTGTCAAGAAAAACTAAGGACCCCGGCCTCTGGGTGAGGCCCGAATTTGTTCGTGTTGGGCTCTAAATAAAGTTAAAAAAAAAAAAAAAAAACATCGTGCAGGCCCGACAGAAGGCCTCTGAGGCCACGCGCTGTCTGTGGGCTGACAGTCGTGGCCTCTGACACGCTGACATCTTGCCCTGGGCACCTCCTGAGCCGGCGAGTCCTACAAATGTGGAGACTGAGGCCCAGAGACAGGTGCCTTCCCCGCGTGCACAGGGCAGGCCTGTGGGAGGGGGTCTCCCTCCCCTCCGGCCACCCCCTTGCTCCCCGCACACTGCTCCCAGGTGGACGGCGCATCTGGGGGAAGGAGGTTTCAGAGACCAAACCCTGGAGTGTGTCCCTGCAGGACGGTCCCAGGGTCGGTCCCTTGGCCCCGTCCCCTGCCCCATCACCTCCCACCTGCTCTCTCCCCAGGCATCCCAGCTGTTCCAGGGACACGAGGACCCAAGGGCCAGAAGGGAGAGCCCGGCACGCCTGGCTTCCCTGGGAAAAACGGCCCCATGGGCGCCTCGGGGCAGCCGGGCACCCCCGGGCTCGTGGGCCCCAACGGGGAGCCGGGCGAGGAGGGCAGATACAAGCAGAAGCACCAGTCGGTGTTCACCGTCACCCGGCAGACGGCGCAGCCCCCCGCATCCAACAGCCTGGTCAAGTTCAACACGGTCATCACGAACCCGCAGGGGGACTACAACACGAGCACGGGCAAGTTCACCTGCAAAGTCCCCGGCCTCTACTACTTCGTCCACCACACGTCCCAGACGGGCAACCTGTGCGTGCAGCTGTACCGCGACGAGGTCCAGATGACCTCCTTCTGCGACCACATGTCCAACAGCAAGCAGGTCAGCTCCGGGGGCGTGCTGCTGCAGCTGCGGGCGGGCGCGCAGGTGTGGCTGCGGGTCAACGACTACAACGGCATGGTGGGCACCGAGGGCTCCGACAGCGTCTTCTCCGGCTTCCTGCTCTTCCCCGACTAGGGGAGCAAGCCGGCGGGCCTGCCCCCGCCGCGGGCTGCCCCACCTCTCTCAGCGGCTCTGCTGGGTCCGTGCTCAGGACGCCGCGTGGACTCCTCCTCCAGGAAGCCCACCCTGACTGCCACCCCAGGAGTCCCTTCCCTTCTCTGAGTTCCTGCGGGAGTCACTCCTTTGACACTTTACCGACACCTTCCCTGCTATCATTCTTCTTCCTAAGCCTTGGAAGTCTGATATACAAATAAATGGTTTAAACCGATAAATGCGCGTGGCTCTGGTTTCTCACGGCCACCTTGAAGAAGCAGGTTGGAGGCTACAAGAGGAGGTCACCAAGGGGCCGCCTGCTGTCCCTCGTTTGGGTGAGCGGCACTGCTGTCATGGGAGGCACCGGGGCCCTGTGTCTGAATTCCCACACTTACGTTGACCTAAGTTGAATCACAGGGAGGGGTTTGGGCGCAGGTAAGCCCAGCGTAGACAAAGAGCAGGTGTGTAATGAGTCGGTGCTGAATTAGTGAGTGAGCTGGGGTGGGTGAATGAATGAATGAATGAAAAGTGGATAAATGAGAGAGAAAGGGAGTAAATAAATGAATGAATAAGAACATTGTAATAGCTAACATTATATTTTTAAAAATAGGTTTTTATTGACTTATAGAGAGAGAGGAAGGGAGAAGGCTAGAGAGACAGAAGCATGGACGAGAGGGAAACATCATGATTGGCTGCCTCCTGCACGCCCCCTACTGGGAGGGGGAGGGGTCAAGCCCGCAGCCTGGGCATGTGCCCTGACCGGAATCCAACCACTGGCCTCTTGGCTCATGGGTCCACACGCAACCGCTGGCCAATAGCTAACATTACTGAGCACTTACTATGCACCAGGCATTACGCTAACCAACCTGTTAAATTAGCTCATAGTCATACCCAAGTTCTAGGTCAGCGTGGATGGGTCAGAGAACGAGAACCTGTCCTCCGAGGTCTGACGGACCCTGGAGCCCTGGCCGCGCCTGGGAGCGGTCAGACTGCCCTGTGGCGTTCCTGGCGGCCGGGCTCAGCCCCGATCCCTGCTGGAGGACCCAGAGGCCGTCAGCGGCGTTGCTCTCACTGACCATGAGAAGGGGGTGACCCGTGAGACCCACTCAGATCTGCGACAAGCTGCCGGCCAGGCTGGGCCCTCCGCGTGGTCCCACGGAGCCCCACGGAGCTCGGGGAGGCACTGCCCAGCTGGGGTGGTCCCAGCTCCTCCGCCGCCTCCATCCACTTCCCACTCTTGTTCCCGAAACGGGCTGTTTCCTACCTCATCCTTTGCCCACTCGTTCCTTCACCCTGTGGAGGCCCCACCCACCCCACTCATACACCTCCTCCGTCACCTACCTCAGGGGTGGGCAAACTTTTTGACTCGAGGGCCACCATGGGTTCTTAAACTGGACCGGAGGGCCGGAACAAAAGCAACCTGGCCATGCTGGCACTCTCATCTTGGGCTGCTGGTGAAGGAGCGGAGGGGAGAGCAAGAGAACCCTCCGCTCTTTCGGCTCCGTGGGCCGGATAGAACAGCCGAACGGGCCGGATCTGGCCCCCGGGCCGTAGTTTGCCCACGGCTGACCTAGATGCTACTCACTCAGCTGTCAAGAGTCAACACAAGGACCACCTCCTCCACGAAGCCTTCCTTGATGCTCCCCTTTGTGTCCCCACAGGGCCCTCCACACCCGTGGACCTCAAACTCGTGATCCTTTAAAGTCCAAGTTCCCAAACCTGGAAATGCAAAAAAAAATTACCTGCAGGCTCCCTCCAAAGGCACTTAGCAGTCCACTGTGATACACCTTTCCTCCCATTCCTCTCTTGTTTGAAAGATCCGTGTGCCATTTCTGTAGGCCACGGTGTCAGGCCAGAAACCCGGACTTTGGAAACGACCGTTAGTGCCATTTCAATTTCCATAATTGTCTCCCTGCTGTCATTTTGTCGGAAGTGACAGGCCTTTGAAAGTGCCAGCTTGTCTGCTGGGCTGAGAGGGGCCAGGGGAGGGTCTTCAGGGACGCGGGAAAAGAGGGTATGGGGGTGGGACAGGAGCCAGAAGGAGACACCCCAAACTGTAAGGAGTCTCCACACCACGCCAGCCATTCCAACGCACAGAGACCCCCCCTGGCTCCTGACCCCTGGTCTCGGCCTCCCCAAATCCAGACATGGCCCCTCTGTCCCCGGCTCCGAGAGTTCGATCTTCTCATACAAACCATACTGTCTCCAGGTTTGCATTGCGCCCACCAAGGGCCGGGCACTCGGCTGGGCCCCAGATATGCAGGGTTACCTCACTGCCCCCCACATCCACCCTGTGAGGTAGGTGCCCGTGCCCCCAGCACACAGATGGGAAAACAGAGCTCAGTAAATGTGCCTGAGGCCACAAACCCAGACAAAGGCAAAGCTGGGATTCTGATTCAAGAGAGGCTGACTCCGGAGCCATGCTTTTACCTCCTCCCTGCTGCTGCTTCTTTAAAAAAAAAAATCCTCACCCAATGATTTTTTTTAAATATTTTTTTTATTGATTTCAGAGAGGAAAGGAGAGGGAGAGAGATAGAAGCATCAATGATGAGAGAGAATCATGGATGGGCTGTCTCCTGCACTCCCCCTTCTGGGGATCGAGCCCAACAACCTGGCATGTGCCCTCGACTAGAATCAAACCCGGAACCCTTCAGTCTGCAGGCTGACACTCTACCCACTGAGCCACACCAGCTGGGGCATCACCCATTGATTTTTTTCCCCACTGCTTCCCGAACCAGCCCAGGCGTGGGCCAGTGATCGAACCTGCTATTGAGGTAATGCCCTTGACCGGGAATCAATCCCACAACCCTTCCGTCTACGGGCTGGCGCTCTAACCACTGAGCAACCAGCCAGGTTTTCCCTGCCCCCTGCTGCTTCTATCCCAGGTTTAAGTTCATCTTCTCCCATTGCCATCAGCCACCTGTGGCCTCAGGAACCCTCAGACGGACCCCTGGACCTGCAACCTGCGAACCCCCTCTCCCTGCCCAGAATCCACCGAGGCCCGGGTCTCCTCCACACCCAGGCCTGGGCCCCTTTGGGTCTATAGTCGGCTGAGCCCAGAGACCCTTGGTTTTATCGAGCTGCTCTGTCCCTGCCACCCACCGCCGTTCACCGTTTCCATGAGCAGCACCCACACGCCCAACAGTTTTCTATCTCCAAGCACGGGTGTCAGGAAGGCCTCCCCCCAACCCCCCGACCTGCACGGGCTGCTGTGCCTGCTGGGCAACCGTCCCCGAGCGGACGCCCGTGGCCTGAGGCAGCCGCAGAAAGGGCCGCTGGCCGGTGTCAGGTGCCCCACTTGGAGTCCCGCACCCACCACGTGCACGAGGTCTGGGCTCCGGCAGCCACACAGGAGCAAGAACCACGAGCCGTGTCCTTGGAGGTTCACACCCGTCTCCCCAGCAGAAGGGGTGCTCCGTGGGGGCAGGGACCAGGCTGGGCTGCTTGCGGCTCGGTCTCCCAGTGCAGGGCACCTGCAGGCTCACAACAAGTGTCTCCCACTCACCCTTCGTGTCCCCATAGTTAGAACGAGGAGATGGGCTGGGTGACCTCCAAGGCCCTCTCCAGCTCGAACTTGGTGTGATTCCCGGATCAACAAGCAACAGGCCCGCCCTGGCCGGTTTTGCTCAGCGGTTAGAACGCCAGCCTACCGACCCAAGGGTCCCAGGTTCCATTCCAGTCAAGGGCGCATGCCCGGGTTGCAGGCTGGATCCCCAGCAGGGGGCGTGCAGGAGGCAGCCGATCCACGATTCTCTCTCATCTTTGATGTTCCTATCTCTCTCTTTCCCTTTCCCTTCCTCTCTGAAATCAATAAAAATATATTAAAACTTTATAAAAACAAGCAACAGGCCCCTGCTTGTGCCTGTAATTGCCCTCAGCTTCACGCCCTGCTGGAAGCAGAGGGGTGGGTATCAATAAGTAATGACCACATTTAAAATTCTTTTTTTTTTTTCGTGATCAGATTATTTTCTGGAGACAGGGAAAGAGCTGGGGTGCAGGATGAGAAAAAAAGCAGAAGAGAGGACCCCAGAAAAAGGAGATGCCTGGGCCGTGGCGTGATTTTAACAGCTCACAGGTGGTCTGCCCTCGACGGCGCCTCCTCCCTTCCTCCCCCGCTGCCCCCTTGAGCCCCGCCCCCACCCTGTGCGGTCCCTGGAGCAGGTGCATTATGGTCCCACCGTGTGGCGGAGGGGATGGGGCTCCCGTGGGCTCTCCCGGGCTGAGGGCGTCCAGCTGCCGAGGGGCAGAGCCCGGCTGGGAGTCCAGGTTTTCTGACGCCAACCCCAGCGCCCAGGCTCCGGGCCGGCCACGTTCCCACCCCACTGAGCAACATCCCTGTTCCCTCCCGTGAGGACCCTGGGGTCAGAGGCCGTGGCCCCGAGCCACCCGCGGCGGACATTCCCCGGAACGGCCCGTCCTCCCCGCGGCTGCTGAGCAGGCGAAACCCAACTGACCACTGTCCCCCCCGTTTACAGGAAGGCCCTGCCCGTGGCAGAAACAGGACCTGAAACCGCCTGAGGGCAGCAGGGCCTGGTGTGAGAGTGGGGTGACGGGAGGGGGGCCGGGCGGCCGGGCCCCGGGGGGAGGGGGCCACCGGGGAAGGCCCTTCCCTTCTCTGAGGAACGGAACTTCCGCTTTGGGCTGAGAGCAGCAGGCTCCCGGCTCCTGGCCCCACTGCTGCCCAGCCCAGCGGCCTCCCAGGACGCCAGGTTCCCAGGTGAGGAGGGGGCGTGGTGCCTGGGGGACGGCTGGAGCCATGGGGTGGCTGGCGGGTGGTGATTCTCAAAGTGCAGACCTGGCATCCCCTGCGGATCCTGCCTGGGCCCGGGCCTCGGGGAGGAATTTCTCGGGAGGTGAGCGTGGAGACCTGAGCTGCGTGGGCCCAGGGGATGGGGGGGGCGGCCTCACAGGGGAGCCACCAGCACAAGGTGAGTCCGCATCTGCCTCGGAAGCGCTGGTGAGGGTCTGGGGCCAGTGGTGCACCTCTCAGCGAGACCCTCTCTGGGAACATCAGAACCTCTCGGGGGCCTTATGTGCCCCCACGGAGGTCAAGGTCACCCAATGTGTAGCCTACTGCCTGGGTCAAGATGTCAGAGGCAGACGGGTGTGAGGACCCACAGGGTGAGAGCTGCTGCTGTAGAACCGCTAGCAGGGTCACCTAAGACCTTCGGAAAACACAGACACCTGCATTACTGGGCTAGAGATCAGTACGAGCCCCGTTTGTGGGGGAAACTGTGGCCAGAGAGAGGGGGCCAGCCTGCGGCCCTGAGCTAAGACGTGGCGGAGGCCTGGGAGGACCTGGCGTTGATTTCCTTACGGCCTCGAGGCCCCTCACCACCGGGGTGTCTGCCCCCGCAGCAGCAGGAATAGCAGTGGCAAGAGCGTCCTTCTCTGGGCACGGACAGCCCAGCAGGGCTCTCTGTGCAGCCCGTGCATGAGCTCCCCCTGCTGGCCGCCGGCTCCAAAGCCCGGGTTTTCACCACCAGGTACCGCAGCCTCTTGATGTAACACCTGTGCGTGTTGAGGTCCAGTGGGCGGGGGGGGGGGGGGCGCTGTAACCTTGATCGAGGTTCTGCTCTCTCCACGCTCAGTTTCCTCGCCTGTAAAAAGAGAAACCAGGGGTGCTTTCTCAAGAGGCCGTTGTAAGAACCAATCCAATGCAGTAATGGCACGTGAAGGTTTGGCTCAGAGCCTGCTGCCCGCTAAGTGCCTAACGCACGGATTGTTCAAGTTGTCAGACTACCATTTGGTAAAACCTCCAGCAAGAGAGGGAGCCGACGCTCATTCAAAACTAAAACTACGCAGATGCCTCTGACTCGCCCTCTGTTCTGAGCAGGGCAGACCCCACGCCAGTCCCTGGGCCCTGGTCACAGCCCCCGCACAGCCTCCCAGCACAGAGTCTGGCATAAAGGCAGGAGCTTGGGCAATGGAGTGATTAGGACCAGACTTCGGGGGTGAGGCTAACTTTCTGATCCCAGCAAAGCCTCCATGTGCCAAACTCTGGGCGGGCCCAGCCAGCATGAGGCAGGTATGGAAGGGGTTTGGCCACAGCTCTGCCCTTAACACACTCCCAGGTAAATGTGGGCGGGTTGCTGTCTAATGTTGGAGCCTCGATTTCCTCTGCTGCAGGATGGGAAAATGGTCACAACCCACTTTCCCAGAGAGCTATCATTGCTAGGTAGAACTGAAAAAAGAATTTAAAGACGGGGCATGCAAACAAAACCTTGTATGTGAAGGTTCGTTGCAGCACCACTCACAATGGCCAAAAGGAGGAAGCTTCCCATACGCCCGGCGGTGATGAATGGATAAACACAAATTGTCACGTGTCCATACCACGGAGTATCGTTCAGCCATAAAGGGGAGAGCGTACTGACACGTACTGCAACATAGATGAGCCTTGAACACATGAAGCTGAGTGAAGTTAGCCAGACACAAAAGGGCGCGTAGTGTGTCACTCCGTTTACGTGAGCTATCCGGAGGGGTGCGTCCATAGCCAGCAGATCAGGGCTTGTCCGGGGGGCTGCGGGGGGAGGAGGCCTGGGGGGAGCTGCTCGATGAGTACGGAGTGTTTGGGGGCCGATGAGAATGTTCTGGAACCAGAGAGAGGCGGTGGTCGCACAGCACTGTGAAGATGCTAAATGCCACCAAAATGTTCACGTGCTTTAAAAAGCGATCAAAGTTGTGTTAGCGAATGTCGGCTTAATTAGATGAAGCTGAGGGTGGGACTGGGCGGAGCTTAAGGCGGCCTCCGTGCTGAGGGCTCGTGCCAGGAGGCACTGGCTGTGCTGAGCAGCCCCAGACAGCCCAGGGCTGCCGCTAGCTCTCTGGGGTGGAGAGGGGCCCGCGCCACCCTGTCACCGGGGCCCACGCCTTCGGAGGACCCGGGAGTAGCCACCGGAAGAGACGGGCTGGTCTGCTGGCAGGGACACTGGCGTTAGTGCCGGGCAGGCCAGGGCTCGAGTCCTTCCGATGTGACCTCAAACAAGTGACGCGGCTCCCCCAGGCTCCGGCCCGGTCCTCCCCTGTGCAGACGCGACAGCTCCCTCCGGGTGGGGCCGCGATGGGGAGGGGAAGAGGCTCGCTGTGCAGGCTGCACAGACACCCTGAACGCAGGGGCTCCGACACGTGAGAGCACTTGGACTCAAACCCAGCTGGCGGGCATGGCTCAGTGGTTGAGCATCCACCTGTGAACCGGAGGGTCATGGTTCGATTCCTGGTCAGGGCACATTCTTGGTTTGCGGTCTCGATGCCCAGCGTGGGGTGGGAGGGGGTATGTGTGTGTAGGAAGCAGCTGATCAATGATTCTATCTCATCATTGATGTTTTTCTCTCCCTCTCCCTTCCTTTCTAAAATCAATAATGTATATATGTTGGAAAAGAATAAAACCCACACACCACAGCCACCAGGCCCTGGCCCTGGTCACTCCGTCCGCTCCCTCTCTGCTGGCCACTCTCCCCCCTGCTGGTCCTCCCCCTTCCAGGCTCTATCCCCCCCTCTGGCCTCTGCCTCCACGGTCCTTTCCCTGGAACATTCGGTCCTTTCTGTCCCCTCAGGTCCCAGCCTAAACCCACTTCTCAGAGATGCTTCCCCCCTCCCCCGCCCCCTCACCTACAACATTTTCCTGGTGGGGGCCTCCCCTCCCCAATCCTGCCCTTTCCCACCCAGCACAGTCCCTGCTGTCAGAGCACCCGTCGCCCGTCCCTCACCACCTCTGTTCACCTGCATGTCGGCCTCCGTGAAGGCAGGGCCACATCTGTCCTGGGCGCCACGGGGTCCCCAGCACCCCGAGCAGGACCCACTCAGAGGACACGCGCACGACTGAACGAAGCAACGAATGAATGCATTTGTTAGTTAGTTAATTAGCGCGAGGGGGCCCCACAGTAGTTAGTAACCTACCATCTTCTTGTCCCCCCCCTCACCCCCGCAGGAAGTGGCGAAGACTGCGGCGATGAAGACGCCGAGGGGCGGCCTCCCGGCGCTGCTGCTGCTGCTGCTGCTCCTGGGTCCTCCCGATGCCTCCCGGGCCCAGGAGTGCACCGGACCCCGAGCCGGGGCCATCCCTGGCCTCCCGGGCATTCCCGGGACACCGGGCTCTGACGGGACCCCTGGCACCCCAGGGACAAAGGGAGAGAAAGGTGCTGTCTACTCCGGGGACACACGGGCGGGGGTCACTGGTCGAGGCCCCACCTCCTGCCCGCCAGCCTCAGAGGCTGCAGAAGCACTTGATGCCCATCTGCTGGCTGAGCCCTCACAACCCCTGGCAAGGAGGGGCTTCCCGTTCCCATTTTACACAGGGGCCCCGCAGAGGTGGAGGCCGCCACCGGACCAGGGACCTCTGACCACGAGGTCCAGGCAGAGAGAGGGCACCACCGCGGGCACACGACCCCGGTCACCACCAGGGGCCCAGTCACCTCCAGTCGCCTCCCTGGTGGCTGTTTCCTTCCCTGTGAAATGCGGACAAGGGCATCTCGGCGGGGTTGTCCCAAGGTTCAAAGGAGACTTCCTGCCATAAAGAACCCCCCCCCCACACACACACACACCAGTGAAATCTAGTTCATTTGGTTCATGGACCCATAGCCAACCCCTCTCCCCAAATAGCCTCATTTGTCCTCACGAGGCCACAGAACCTCAGCACCCCGGTTTTACAGATGAGGAAGCTGAGCCTCGAAGGGTCTGACCCACTCGAGGCCACACAACGATAGTAGGGCAGATGTGACGGGAGCAGCGCGCGTGTCCGCCCCGGATCCACGTCCTCGGCCACGGGGCGCTGCCACGCCGTAGGGGAAGAGGTTTCACCTTGTGCTGTGCCGCACCCAGGGCGTGGCTGCTTGGCGTGGCCAAGTGGGGGGATTCTAAGGCCCAAGTTCCCCGAGAAAGACTGCGTGATTGCTTAGGGGCGTCCTCTGAGGGGGAGGGAGCACAGCGGGCTGACTGTGTGCCGCTCATGCATTACCAGCCTCCAGGCTTACTCGGGAACTGGGGTGCAGGGTGAGTGTGTGAGGAGGCCGGCCTGTCCTTAGGGGCCCCATGCGTCAGTCCGAGCTCATCACAGACTCAGAAAGGGGCTGGAAAGGTACTCAGAGGCGCTCTGCAGGCTGGGGAAATCTTTTCACGGAGAGGAGGCTAAGGCCCGAGAGGAGCAGGGGGGCCCTGTCCAAGGAGGTCACTCTCTGGGGCTCCCGTCTTTGGTTCTCGGCAATCTCCACCTCACTCCTCTTCTGCCTGCTTCCCCAGGGCGGCCAGGGCTGGCGGGAGACCACGGCGAGTTCGGAGAGAAGGGGGACCCAGGGACCCCCGGGAAGCCAGGAAAAGTCGGCCCCAAGGGCCCCGCGGGCCCCAAAGGCGCCCCGGGCCCCCCCGGGCTCCGCGGCCCCAAGGGCGAGTCGGGAGACTACAAGGCCACCCAGAAAGTGGCCTTCTCGGCCACCCGGAAGATCAACACGCCCCTGCGGAAGGACCAGATGATCCGCTTCGACCACGTGATCACCAACGTGAACGGCAACTACGAATCCCGCACGGGCAGGTTCACCTGCCGCGTGCCCGGCCTCTACTACTTCACCTACCACGCCAGCTCCCGCGGGAACCTGTGCGTGCACCTCATGCGCGGCCGGGAGCGCGCGGAGAAGGTGGTCACCTTCTGCGACTACGTCCAGAGCACCTTCCAGGTCACCACGGGGGGCGTCGTCCTCAAGCTGGAGCTGGGCGAGAGCGTCTTCCTGCAGGCCACCGACCGGAACTCCCTGCTGGGCATCGAGGGCGCCAACAGCATCTTCTCTGGGTTCCTGCTCTTCCCGAACCCGGAGGTGTGACCTGGGGGAGGCCGACGCATCCCCCACCCCAAAATCCCTCACCTCACCGGCAATGCTCACCGTTCCCCCAGCACCGCCCCCACCCAGTCCGTCTCCGTGGGCGATGCGGAGTGAGTGAGTCAATAAACTCTCCACGACCGAGGGCCCGTGGTCTGGTTCAGTTCTGTGTCCCAGCACCTGGCACATAGTAGGTGCTGAGAAATGCCAGCTTGAATGCCAGCTGAATGAATGAATGAATGAATGAACGAATGGCCGCTGACAAGAGAAACTCGTTCTAGTTGGAGGTGACTGGAGGTGACCGGGCTCTGTGTCCAGCTCGGTGACAGCCACGCGGTGGGAGATGGGGAGGGAGCACCATCTGCTGAGCACCCACTATGCTCTCAGCCCTGAGCTAGACATTTTTCCTCATTCACTCATTAACCCTCACACTCACCCTTGGAGACATGGCGCATCACGGTGCCCAGTTTGCAGAGGAGAAAACCGGGGCTTGGAGGGGCGAGGAGCGTGTCCTCAGTCCCGCAGCATGGCTGAGATTCCAGGGCAGGTCTGCCCGCGGGTGACCTGGGACCTCCTTCAAGGCAGCATGGCTAGGCCAGCCTCTGAAGGGTTTTCTGCTTAAAATGTCCCCACCCAAGGGGTCAAGGGGCCCTCCTCCAAAGTCTTAGCTGACCTCGGAGCCAAGACTCTTTCCCTTTTGATTCTCCCCAGTGCCCCCCCTCCCAATAGCTCCCCGGGCTGGCACAAGCCCCGCCATCCAATCAGAACACATGCCTCAGTGGGCATGGGATCCAGGCATGGATGTCCACAGGCCAGGGCTGCCGCGTCTCCCTCTGAGCCTCTGGGCCCTGTCTCTCTCTCTCTCTCTCTCTCTCTCTCTCTCTCTCTCTCTCTCTCTCTTTCTCTCTCTCTCTCTCTCCAGACTGGCACTATCCCTGTTAGGGCAGGTGGGGGAAATGGGTTGCTTCCCTCTCCAACGACATCCTTGACCACTGGGTTAGTTAGCCCTACCCTGGTGGAAGTGGCATCCGTTTCCCAGATCCCAGAAGAAGGGATCTGATTGGTCCTCTTTGGAGCCAGGCTACTCCTGGCCCAATCAGCCGAGGCCAAGACGCAGCCGGCCTGTGACGATATGTCTGGCAACTGTTCTCCTCAGAAATAGTCACAGGGAGAAGGTACCCTAATTCAGTGGTACCCTAATCTCAGACTTAGAGCCCCCACCCCTACCCCACCCCCTACCCCCCACTCCACCCCTGAAGGGCTGTTGGAATGTGCTGCTGCTGCTGCTGGGAGCAGCGGAGTGGGGTTGTGCAACTCTTTAAGAGCCACTGTTGCCCGTTGGTTTGGCTCAGTGGATAGACCATCGGCCCGCAGACCAAATGGTCCTGGGTTCAATTCTGGTCAAGGGCACATACCTTGGTTGCAGGCTCCTCCTCAGGCCGAAGCCTGGTCAGGGCTCGTGCAGGAGGCAACCAATCAGTGTGCTTCTCTCACATCGATGTTTCTCTCCGTCTTTCCCTCTCTCTTCCATTCTCCCTAAGAATCAATGGAAAAAAATACCCTCGGTGAGGATTTTTTAAAAAGTACCGTTCTGCCGAAACCGGTTTGGCTCAGTGGACAGAGCGTCAGTCTGCGGACTGAAAGGTCCCAGGTTCGATTCCGGTCAAGGACATGTACATTGGTTGCAGGCACATCACATCCCCAGTAAGGGGTGTGCAGGAGGCAGCTGGTCAATGTTTCTCTCTCATCAACGTTTCTAGCTCTCTATCCCTCTCCCTTCCTCTCTGTGGAAAATCAATAAAATATATTCTAAAAAAAAAAGCACCGTTCTAATCTCATCGTTCCCATTCTACAGATAAGAACAATGAGGCTCAGGGAGGGGATGTTACTTTGCCCAAGTGACGCGGGAGATCTAGGATTCAGATCCAGGTCTTTTTAACCCGGTGCTAAGCCCTGCTCCCTGTTTCCCAGCCTGCAGGGGCCCAGCCCTCTGGGCAGCGGGGGTGGGCCCTATGGAATGCCTGCCACCTCCGGCCTGCAGGTGGGGCTCTAAGTCTGCCCCATCCCAGCTTCTCCACCTCCGCTCCAGCTTCTTCTGTCGGATTCAGTTCCCCGGAGTGGATGCCCTCTAGGAGAAAGGATGTGCAAACTTTGAAAGCTTTGACATGTGTTTCCAAATGGAGGGCTGGGCAAATCAAAGCTGAACTGCCAGGCGCAGTCCAGGCTTGCTGCCACCAGGGGGAGCCGTTTCCAGGGGAAGGACAGCCTGGGAGGGAGGTGGGTGGGTGGGTGGTGAGAGCTCCTCCGTCCTCCCTCTCTTCTCCCCAAGCCCATTCTGCTCCCTGGGTGGGCTGTGAGCTTCCAGGGTGGGGTTCAGGTCGGCTTCGAAGACCCAAGTCCCTCTAAACCAGGGTCCCCAAGGTGTGGTTCGGGCATCAGCGCCACCTGGGAGCTTGTGGGACATGCACGTTCTCGGGCCCCACGGCAGGCGAACTGGATCCCCCTCCGCGCGATTTCGATGCAGCGACAGCTGGAGGCTCACTGCTCTGGACCGGGGGTTGCCAAACCTCTCCCGCCATTAGCCAGATGGGAGCTATCTTCGGCTCTCTCTGTGGGCCGCCCAGTCCCTGCCGTGACTGCTCCCCTCTGCATCCGCAGCGAGAGAGCAGCCGCAGGCCGCCTGTGGGTAGGTGAGCTCGGCCACGTTCCCGTAAACTTGTACAGAGACTGGGATTTGGATCTTACATAACGCTCCTGCGTCACGAGGTATTTTTCTCCTGATTTCCCCCTAAACCTTTTAAAAATGTAAAGACCATTCTCAGCAGGCAAGCTGCTGCGCACGGTCTGTGGGCTGCGTTTGCCAACCTGCTGCAAACCCAGGTGTGGCTCTGGGCGGGTGCCCACGCCGGCGTGCCAGCCAGCCAGCTTCCAGCCGTGGGACCGGAACAGGAAACCTCTCGGGGCCTTGTTGCCCTTGACGGTAACCTGGGCAATGCAACCCCTGGCACCTGGCTTCCCATGTCAGCGGGCACCGGAAATCCCTGGAAGTGATGGGAGTCCAGACCCCATCCCAGGGGCTCTCGTTTCCCAGGACCTGGAGGGGCCCCGGAACCTGCACTTTCCCCAAATATCCCAGGTGATGCTGGCACAGGTGGTCCTCTGTCCACCCCCACCCCCACCCATCCCAGCCCCCAAGGGAGAGAGCTGTGTTAATGGACAGGAACGCTGTGACCAGTGGTGGCTCAGTGTCTGCCCTCAGGAGCCCACTGGCTACAGCGGGTGGAGAAAAAAGGGGGTTCATCAGCTTCACAAGATGAAGGATTCAGGGAGGGAGGAGAGGTTGGGAGCCCAGGAACGAGGAGGACGGTGGTCTCAGAGAAGCTACATTCAAAGCCCACCTCTGCCACTTCCGGGCTGTGTGTTCTCAGGCGAATTCCTTAACCTCGCTGGGTCACAGGTTCCTCATCCGTCCCATGGGGGTGATAATCCTACCCCCCCCAGAAAGTGGATGAGGATTCAATGGGCTTTTATATGCACAGCCCCCAGCATACAGGTCGCCACAAGTATTAGCTATAGCTGTCCCTGGTGGGCTGTTACTGGAATGGGGGTGCTAGGATGGTCAGGGCTTCTCAAACTTAAATCTGTTCAAACCCACCTGGGGTTTTTGTAAATGCAGGTTCCAATTTGGGGGGGGGGGCGGTGTGGAGAGTGGGGGCTGAGAGGTTGCTTTTCTAACCATCGGGTGGTGGGGAGTGGTTGCTGCTGAGCCGGGCCGCACTTAGGTGGCTGGGGTCAGGAGCACGGGTTCAGCGTGTTGATCTACATCAGTGTTTCCCAAAGTGTGGTACGCGGACCCCCAGGGGTACAGGAAGAGTTTGGTGGGGGTACGCGTTGCACCGGAGTTTGGTGGGGATATGCACTGCACCGTGCTTAGCTGCTTCTAATTCTACGTTCTCATGAGTCAAGTCAAGACAGTCTTGTGAGGTGTGAGATGGTCCGGTGTGCAAATAAATGTTATTTATAATATAACTTTTATTTATATTTTATCATGAATAATTTTACTTTTCCTTTATTGTTATTTTGTGTATGTACCAAAAAAAAAGAAAAAAGAAATATATTTTGATGGTTATTAAAATACATCCATTTTTTTTTGACAAGGGGTACTCAGCGTTACGAAAATTATAGAAGGGGTACACATAGGTCCAAAGTTTGGGAAACACTGATCTACATGAACTTGAATTCTCCCACCTGTGGGTGGTGGCACACCGGGCTGGTGAGGGCGGCCACGCAGAGATTACCCTCCACTGCTCCTGCCGCCGTTGTGGCCATTGTGATTACGTTCTTCTTTTTAATTTTACAAATTCTTTGTTTTTAATTTAATAAATCTTTATTGCTCAGATTATTACAATTGTTTCTCCTCCCCCCCCCCATAGCTCCCCTCCACCCGGTTCCCACCCTCTGCCCTCACCTCCCCCTCACTGTCCTCATCCATAGGTGTACGATGTTAGTCCAGTCTCTTCCCGCACACCCCACACCCCTTTCCCCCTGAGAATGATCAGCGATTACGTTCTGATGGTGCGAAGGCGGTCACAGCAGACAGAGGGAAGGGAGAAGGGGAGGGGCCTCTTTCCCCGATGCTGAGCACCCCTTGCTCTGAGCACTGCAGGCCCCACCCCCACCCCACCCCACCCCGTCTCTCCTACCTGTCCCCGCCTTTCTGGTCTCCCGCTGACAACGGGACACCAGGTGTCCTGCCTGAAGCCACCCCCTACCCAGCGCGCACACAAACACACGCCCTTTCCCAGCAAGCTGCGGGCCGTGTTTATTTTTGCACACAGCCAGGAGGCATGCTCACAGACAGCCCTGTGGACCAGATGCAGGAGAAGACGGGGTGTTTGCTCAAGAAATCGAGCGGGGCCCACCCAGGGAGGGACACCCACCCCCGCAGTGAGGGGACCTGGCCGAGCAGGAAGCACCCTGGGTGGGATGCCAAGAGCTCCGGGTTCTAGGCTGGTCTTGGAACCGGGCTTACTGTGTGACCTCAGAGGAGGTGCTACCCCTCTCTGAGCCTCAGACTTTCACTCGTCAGCTACGATAGACTCACTTGTGACGGAAGCGGGTTCTCAGGCCCGCCCCACGCCTACTGACTAGGAACCTGGGGGAACGCCTGCCACCCGCAGGGCGAGGGGGAAGAGCTGTTACACCGTGACTGACAGAGAGGAAGCCACGGCCAGGTCCCCATCACACCTCATGTACCCAGCTTCCCCACCTCCACAGACTAGAGCGATGGCCCACGGGGAGCTAAGGAGGCCAAAAACGAGCTTTCTGTGGCCCAGGGAACCCAGAAGAGTCATGTTTACCAAGAAGATGAATGGAAACGTGCATGTTGGTTGATTGATTGATTGGTGAATGTTTCTCATCCTAGAGCGTGCAGGGCCTCGTGGTGGGCAGACATAATACGTGCTCAGTAAATAGCTGTTGAATGGAAGGAAGGAAGGACGCCAGGACGGAAGGAATGTCAAAATTAAGTGCTGCTTGGAAAGAGGGCATGCGATCATGTTCCCGGGGCCCCTGGGAAAATTTCCACGGGAAGGTTTGGCATTTCCAAGGGAAACAAAGGCAGGCGGGCGGAGAGAAACGCAGCGGAGATCAAGAATGTGCCAGGCATGCAGACATTCATGCATTTAATCCTCACGACACACCCTCCGCCGCCACACACAAACTTCCCTCCCCCCGTCACACACACACATACACACAAACACACACACACACACACACACACACACACACACACACACACAAACATTCATGCATCGTGAGGATGCAATAGAGAACTGAGGCCCAGAACCTGCAGAGACGACCCTAGCGTGCAGGTCTGCACGGCACATATTTGCTCGGCAGCCTCCCCCCCTCACTTCCTGCCTTCCCACCTCGTTTCCCATTGCCTTTCACAGATTCTTCTCTGCACCATGTTGTCATGTACCTGTCCCTATGAGCCCTTACGGCATCTGGGGAGCAGGGAGCATGTAAACAAGCCAGCAGCAGAAAGAGGGGGGGGGCGGAAAGCAAACTTATGGTATACAGAACACCTACTATGTGTCAGGCCCAGTGCCTGATGCTTGGGGCATGATCCCTCACTGACTTCCCACAAGAGCCCTCACCAGGTTCTTACCAGGTGCGAGTCCAGCTTTGCCACCTCCGAGCTGGGTGGCACTGACAGTGGCGTCACCTCCTCTCTGAATTGCTGTGTCCTCAGCTGCGAAAGGAAGCGAGCTCGGCTAATATCGGTATGAGCGCTACAGGAGGGGTGTCTGTAACGGGCCTGCCTGGGGCATAGTAGGACCACAAGCAAGAGTGGCTGTTGAAAGGAGCCACCTGCCACGCCTGACGCGCAGGAAGTCCCCAGCAACGTCAGCGTCCTCACCCTCGAACTGAGGCTGCTTGTGGCCGGGAGGGCCGTTCCGTGAGCTACCAGAGACAGAAACGCAGGTAAGCCCCGTGCCCATCTTGGGACCGACGCCCCCCTCCCCCTCCATGGGCTCACAACAGCGCCTTACGAATCAGTGTCCCAGGCAATCACATTAAGTTCCTTCTACTTATGGTCACTGGATTCTTATTTGTGGCGTAGGTACCACGGTTATCATCATCATCACCATTTTATGGATAAGGAGACTGAGGCTCAGACAGGTGCGGTCAGGGTCACACACTTAGCAGGAGCTAAATGCAGGCCTGTGTGTCTCAAAGTCGGTGCCTTTTCCAAAGGGCCACACTTTTCCTCCCTGATCAGTGCTCCTCCCCTCTCACACCCGCGGCACGGTGCCGGGGCACAGCAGGCACGCCCGGCCGGCCCGCTCCCTCCTGCCCCCTCCCCGGGCCCCGGAAGCCTTACTCCCCTGTGGGCCCGGTCGCTCCCATCCTGTCCCCGGCACTGCGAGGACCAGACCAGCTCCTTGCCCCGGGCAGCTGACGGGTTCTCCGCTCAGTGGTTCGTGCTCCAGATATTAAATTACTCATAAAACATTTGGCCTTTCCCCAGAGCGGCCACTTCCTCCGCCCCGCGCCCACTGCTCACCTCCCACTGCGAGGTCAAGAGCTCAGAATACGAACCGAACTTCATCTGGAATGAGCCTGCCTTGGGGGGAACAGGGAGCCCCGAAAAGAGGAGGCTCTGAGAGGGTTGGGATTTTCCAGTGGGGGGGGATCCTGTCTGTGACCCCCATTCTGGCCTGAACTAAGGACTGCTCCCCACCCAGATCCCCAAAGTATGGAGAACCCAGAACTCGTGACCACACCAAGACCTTCAGGACAAGGCCAAGGGTAACCTGGAATAGGTTTCCATTGTCTGAGGGGCAAGTGGTCCCTCCTCTCCTCCTCCCTCTCCCTGCTCAGTTGTCATGGCAACCACAGTGGGGGGTGGGAGGCTGGACCCATCAGCTCCTGGCCAGGCTACCCAGCATGCTATGCGTTCACCCAGTTTCTCCCTCACTGCCCTTTGGGCAGGCGGAGCAGGGGGAAGGGGGACTGGGTGTGTGTGTGTGGTGGGGGGGTATCTGTCACTCGCTCGCAGAGGGTTCACCTCCAAAGGTCACCACCTCCAGTCTCCTGCCTTCGGGCCGGAGGTTTCCCTGCCTAGGTCTCAGGAATGGGACTTCCATGACTGTGGTTTGATGGAGAATGATTTTGGGGGGAGGAAGGGGGTGTCTTTCTTGAGCCCCCTGGAGTTAATGAAGTCAGTTAAGCCCTGGGATTAGAAGGTCGGGGTCATGGGTACAGCCCATGTTTGCAGAGTAACACCCCTCCCCAACCCTAGCTCCACCAGCTGTTCCAAAAATGCCTCGTGCTGGTCGTCCGGGGAACTGGGGAGGAAGTGCGGGTGGGGCCGGGCCACTCCATCCTGGGTCCCCGGCACCATCAGGGTCCCTCCGCGTGCACACCCTTCAGCCCCGGCCTCGAGCCTCGCCTCCTTACTCCTGTCCTCACGGCGGCCCGGGGAGGGCGTCGCCTTTCATCATCTCCATTTTGCAGAGAAAGGACGCATTTTCACAATCGCAGTGCCTGTATCCCAAAGTCCTCACCGTCCCGGCGTGGGGTTTCATCAATGCCGTGCCCCCAAAACCGGGGCTTGGCCTGTGTCACGGCTGTTCCACTTGGGGTACACTGCCACCGAGGGGTGGCAGTCACTGCCGTGTAGGGTTTCCCTGAGCCTCCAGAAGGTGATTTTTCAGTTGACATCCTCCCGCCACAATCTAGAAACTATAAGACCATTACTTCTTTATATATATATAATTGATATTTTACAGAGAAGAAGGGAGAGGGATAGTTAGAAACATTGATGAGAGAGAAACATCGACCAGCTGCCTCCTGCACCACCCACCCCCCCCCCACACACACACACACTGGGGATGTGCCCAAAACCAAGGTACGTGCCCTTGACCGGAATCGAACCTGGGACCCTTCAGTCCGCAGGCTGATGCTCTATCCACTGAGCCCAACCGGTTTCGGCAAGACCATTACTTCTTTACTTGTCTGTTATCACGGGACTTTATAAATAGATGATGTTAAGCAGGCTTTCTGCAAACTGCCTGTTTTGGCAGAAGGAAGCACAGCTCCGGAATGAGGCTGTCTGAGTTCAAATCCAGACCCAGCCCCTCACTGGCTGTGGAAACTTGGCGATTTACCTTCCTCTCTGCGCTGCTGCTTCTCTCTGCAAACAGAGAGGATACACGGTCTGTCTCCCCCTCCACGGGTCGTGGTGAGGACTTGACGAGGGAATGCTCACGGCGTGCTCAGGAGAGGGCCTGGCACATTAAGCTCTTAAAAACCGTCGCTTATTAATATTTAAAGATGAGGCATGAAAGCAAAGTTGTGTAAAAATAATTTGCATTCGGAGGTCCGCAGGCCTGTCGTCCTCTATTCGGTCTTTTGTCTGGTTTTTCTGATCTCGGGGTTCCTTTCGGGGCTGCCCTGGCCGACACCACAGCCTGCCCGGATGCCGCTGCCGGCTCCCTCAGCCCCAGCTCTCACCTCCTCGGGGATCCACCCTTCTACTCCAGGATCCCTGCCACCCTGGCCTCCCCCGGAACCTAGAACAGAGCCCAGCAAACTCTCAGAGCTCAAGAACAGGTGTCGAATAGATGAACAGACCAATGACCAGGAGAATAGACTACACCAGTGGTCGGCAAACTCATTCGTCAACAGAGCCAACTATCAACAAGACAACGATTGAAATTTCTTTTGAGAGCCACATTTCTTAAACTCAAACTTCTTCTAACACCACTTCTTCACAATAGACTCGCCCAGGCCGTGGCATTTTGTGGAAGAGCCACACTCAAGGGGCCAAAGAGCCGCATGTGGCTCGCGAGCCGAGGTTTGCCAACCACTGGACTAGATCAATGGTTCTCAACCGAAGTGATTTTATCCTCCCTCTCCCTGCAGACAATTGGCAATGTCTGGAGATCTTCTTTTTCTTTTTTTTCTTTTTTCCTTTGGAATTGATTTCAGAGAATAAGGGAGAGAGAGAGAGAGAGAGAGAGAGAGAGAGAGAGAGAGAAGAAACATCAAAGATGAGAGAGAATCATTGATCGTTTGCCCCCTGCATACCCCCCTAACTGGGGATCGAGCCCACAATCTGAGTGTATGCCCTTGACTGGAATCAAACCTGGGACCCTCCAGTCTGCAGGCCGATGCTCTATCCACTGATCCAAACCGGCTAGGGCATCATTGATGTTTTTATCTCTCTCTCTCTCTCTCTCTCTCTCTCTCTCTCTCTCTCTCTCCCTTCCTCCCTCCCTCTCCCTTCCTCTCTAAACTCAATAAAAATATTTTTAAAAAATAATAAATAAATATTATTTTAAAAAAAGAAACATCAATGATGACAGCAAATCATTGATCAGCTGGCTCCTGCACGCCCCCTACTGGGGGTGGAGCCCACAACCCAGGAGTCTGGCCTGACCGGGAATGGAACCGTGACCTCCTGGTTCATAGGTTGGCACTCAGTCACTGAGCCACGCAGGGTGGGCCTGCAGACATTCTTATTTGCCACAGCTGGTTGGGGTTGGGGGCCGAGGGGTCTGAGACTGAGGTCCAGTGGGGAGAGGCCAAGGATCCTGCCACATACAGGACCCCACAATGAGAATCAGCCCCACATGTCCACCGTGCTGAGGCCGAGAAACCCTGGCCTGGAGCGTATTCCCTGCCCAGCTGTCCCCCCGCTCCCCCCCCCCAGCGCACGGAGGACCCTCGGGGGTGGAACCCGATCTCCCATCTCTGTCTCCCCGGCCCCCGCTGGAGAGCAGGCACTCCATCAGCAGTTTTTTAAAATAAACTCACTGGTGAGATAATTCCTGTCCTTTCCTCTCCCCAGCTGCCTCCTCTCGCTTGGAGCAGGGCCTCAAACCCTGTCGTCAGATGCTCCTATTCTTGGGTCTCGAGCCTTCAGCTTGCCGAGCCCTTCCCGTCCCTGCCAGGCCCCCCACCCTCCTTCTCCTCAGACCCTCCCCGTCCCACAGTCACGAGGAATAAACCCGCAGAGAGATCTGGAGGGCTGGGCCGGGTGTCGGAGCCCCGGAACCTAGGAGGGGCGGCAGACCCTATCTGGACCTGCCCCTCCAGTAGACGCCCCCAGGGTAAGGTGAGCAGGCGTCCCGTTTTGGGCGGGACAGTCCCGATTTTTAACAATCTGTCCCACGGCGCTTTA
Source organism: Vespertilio murinus (assembly GCA_963924515.1). Lineage (NCBI taxonomy): Eukaryota > Metazoa > Chordata > Mammalia > Chiroptera > Vespertilionidae > Vespertilio > Vespertilio murinus. The sequence goes on from OZ004706.1 coordinate 12,414,934, forward strand.
AAAAAAAGTCCCGAACGCCGTGGGACGAATTTTTTTGCCAGAAAAATCGGGACTTTTTGAAAAATGCCCTGAGACGCAGGACACATTGTTGGAAATCGGGACTGTCACACCAAAAGCGGGAGGCCTGGTCACCTTGCCCTGGGTATCTCTCCTCTTTGCACCAAGCACCCACTCAAAACAGGGAACCCCAGGGGTGTCACAAGGACTTCCGGCGAACCCCAGGGGTGTCGCCGGGACTTTGCACGCAGGGGGTGCCTCGTCTCCAAGGGCGCCGCCGCCGGCTGTGACCCCCGCGCCCCCGGAGGCGGCCAGACAAGTGGGGCCTTTGTGGTCGGGGCGCGGGCGGCCCGGGAGCCGCACAAAGGGTGGGAAGAAAGGCGCCAATCCTCTTAGGGCCGCCGCCTCTCCCACCGCGGCCCATCTGCTGGCGGGGCGCGGGGACCGGCCCGCAGCCGCCCGGCTGCACGGAAAGCAAGCAAAGCTGCCCCCGGTGAAAGGCGGCCGGGCCGGCCCGATCCCCACGGCAAACACAGGCCGGGCCGGGGCCTGGGAGGGGGCAGGGCTTATCCGCGGGGGGACGCGGTTAAAAGCGCCGCCCGGGAGGGGGACCCGGGGGCTAATCCCCGGCCTGCCCTGGGCCTTCCCTTCCCACACCCCTGGGCCCGGCTGGGGCAAGAGGGGGCGTGGGTGGGGGGGATGCTGGGATCCCAGGCCCTCCCTCTGAGGTCTCAGCAGGCCTTCTAGGCATCCCTACCTTTTCCCAGCAGCACCCTGTTTCTTTTTAAATATATTTTATTAAATTTTTACAGAGAAGAAGGGAGAGGGAAAGAGAGCTAGAAACATGGATGAGAGAGAATCATTGACCAGCAGCCTCTTGCACGCCTCCCACGGGGGATGTGCCCGCAACCAATGTACATGCCCCTGACCGGAATCGAACCCGGGACCTTTCAGTCCACAGGCCGATGCTCTATCTACTGAGCCAAACCGGTTTTGGCGACAGCACCCTATTTTACAAGCGGGGGCGGCCAGGCGAAGGTCACCCGCCCGAGGTCACCCGGGAGAACAGGTTCACTGAGCCAGCGCTCAACAACCACCTCTGGTTCTTCCTCAGATGGGGAAACTGAGGCCCGGGCCAGAAGGTGACGGTCCCAAGGTCACAGACCTGGCAGGGTCCTGGCTCCACCCTGCGTCCTGGTCCCAGCGCCCTGAACTCGGAGTGGAGCCGTGGGCAAGTCAGCATCCGGAGCCTCCCCTGGACACGTTACACTCGCGCGGTCACTTCCTGCCGTCACTCACAATGGTCCAGGCCCAGTGGAGTGCCCCACCGGTGAGCTAGGATTGCTGTAGTGCTCCCAGCAGCCTGGGGGCGTGGACAGATACTATTATTTATCCCATTTTGTAGACCAAAAACAAAACAAAAAAACCTGAGGTTCAGAGTGGGGAGGTGACTGACTTAAGGATAGAAGCGGAATCCGCCTCTCTGGCTGTTTGCCCAGCGCCCCTGCAATCCCGGAGTTTATGCTCACCGAGACTCGGGTCCCAGGCCCAGGCCTCCATCTCCCGGTCTCAGCCTCGGCCGGCCTCTCTTTCCTCACCTGCACAATGGGCGTCTGTGAGGAGTGTCGCTCTGAGAGCCTGGCAGGATGACCTACCGCGGGGCTTCAGGGCTGGGCCTGGCGCACAGTAGGTGCCCCCAGGTGGCTGCCCCTGTTGGAATTCATGGTCCAGAGCGGGATGGACCCCAGAACAGGGAGAAGAGGGAAAGGGAAACCGTGACTGTCCATCCTTGCATGGCTGGCCCCAAACACTCATTTTATCTGCGGTCGGTTTGGCCTGGCCGAGGGAGAAAGGAGCCGGGAGGGAGGGGGAGGCCGGCGCCGGAGGAGCAGCGAGAGGCAGGATCGGGGCCTGGCTGAACCCCTCCCAGGAGGGGACAGCGGCCCAGCGGCCGCCACCGGCCTCCTGGGTGAGGCCCAGAGCCCAGAGACAGTGGGATCCAGAATGTCAGAGCCCGGATGCTGCCTCTTACACACACACACACACACACACACACACACACATACAGCCACACATACACACATACATACATACGCATACACCTACATATACACATACACATGCACGCACACATGCACGCACACACACATGCACACACGGGGGCGGGGTAGGTGGGGAGTGCTCCACTCCAGCCATTTCAGATGCCTAAACTGAAGCTCTGACCACGGGCTGTACCTCCAGGCCTGCACTCGCCCCCTCCTGCCCCTGTAGGGGGCCTGGCCCTGAACCCCACCAGCCTCCCTCCGCGCCTTGCCCACCAAGGAGAGCCCAGCGGCCCGGCAGGGGGCAAGGTGGCCCGTGTTCTATGCTCCAGCCAGCTGCTCCCGCATCCCCCTGGACGGCTCCGTGCGGAACACGCAGCCGAACCCAGGATTCCCGCCCTCTCTCCTGCCCTCCCTCCTTCCTTCCCATCTCTCTTTCCTGCTTTCTCTGTTTCTCATCTCTTTTCCTCTTAATGCCTCTCTCTCTCTCTCTCTCTCTCTCTCTCTCTCTCTCTCTCTCTCCTCTGTCTGTGGCTCTCCCACGCCTCCCCAGCCCCTGACACAGTCCCCCCCAGGGAACGGGCCGTGTCCCTCTCCAGGTACCAGGGTCTGTCCCTCTGGGGTATGGCGTGCGGTCAGCGCAAGGCCAGGGTTTGGGACCAGTTCCAGCCTTGTCACCGGCCCCAGACAACAACCCTCTTCTCTGTCTGAGCCTCCCTCTTCCTCTGTGCACATGGCCGGGCTCCAGGCTCCAGGACCCAGGAACCAGGGCCGTGAACAATTTGAGGAATTCTGTAAGAACGCGTTCACCTCTGAAAGTGGTCCCTCCTCCAAGTCCCGGTGTCTCTTCCCTCCTCCCCAGACAGTCCTCCCACGCCCTGCGCCTCCAGGGACCCCATCTCACTCATCCAGTCTGACCTCGCGTCCCAAGTTCTCAGGCGGCCCCCTCCCGGAGCAGAGTGGGCCTGGGGGTCCTTCTCCTGCCTCACCCCAAGGAGTCACCGGCTGGCCAGAGCATTCCCGGTTAACCTTGGCCTGGGGGGGGGGGGGGGGCGGGGGTCACAAGAATAGCAAGACGGGGGGTGGGGAGTCAGGCAACCAGGGTTCCAATCTGGACCCTGATGCCCACCTTGGACCGGCAGCGTCACCTCTCCTGGCCTCGTGGCTGCTCATCAGGGCGCCGGGGCGAACTGCTGACGGAGGGTTGCCGTTTAAGCGGAGGACGCTACCAAAGAAGCCGGGGCTAAGGCCACATTTCACTGAACTCACGGGCTGCATCGTTTACGTGCCACACCCTGTCTGCCCTGCCCGGGCCCTTTATCCCGGAGGGGAAACTGAGGCTGGAGAAGGGAGACCGCGTGCCGAGGGCCCGACAGGAAGCAGCAGCGGGGCCGGCCGCGAATCCCGGCCTGGCTCTCCGCAGCTACTCGGCGCGGACTATCAAAGACAGCCGTTCCGGGAGGGAGATCAAAGGCCTGCTTCTTTATTCACAGGGAGAAATCCTCATTAAAACATGGCCCACGGCCGAGGCAGCCAGGGAGACGGACCGCGGCGGCACAAAGGGAGAATTAACGATCCCAGGCAGGCTGCCGCGCGGCCAGGGAGCCCGCCGGCGGGCCCGAGCCGGGGCAGGCGGGCCGGGCCAGGGGCGGTCCGGGAGGGCTTCCCGTAGGAGGAGGGACGCAGGCGGGCCTCGTGGGAAAGGTAGGACGTCCCAGGAGAGCGGACCACAGCCCCCGTGCACTGAGCACCTGGTGTGTTCCGGGCATTGAGAGGGTGACAGGAGAAGACGAAGACATAAGGGCCTTGACTGAGTGATGCCATAGGACAGTGTTTCCCAAACTTTTGACCTATGTGCACCCCTTCTATAATTTTCGTAACGCTGAGTACCCCTCGTCAAAAAAAAAAAAAATGGATGTATTTTATTTAAACAAAATATATTTATTTTTTATTTTTTTTGGTACATACACAACATAATAATAAACGAAAAATAAAATTATTCATAATAAAATATAAATAAAAGCTATATCATAAATAACATTTATTTGGATCAATGAGAAGGATGACATTGACTTGACTCATGAGAACGTAGAATTAGGCGCAGCTAAGCACGGTGCAGTGCATATCCCCACCAAACTCCGGTGCGACGCGGACCCCAACCATACTTTTCCTGTACCCCTGGGGGTACGAGTACCACACTTGGGGAAACACTGCCATAGGGCGTACTAGGGCCAGAATTTAAACCGGGTCTGGGGTCGCCACTCCTTCATCACCACCCGGCTGCGCTGCCTCTGTGGGGTGGGGTGTGTGCCTAAGGGTGAGAGGGGATCGGAAGGGCGGAGGAAGGCCTGGCTAGAGTCACAGGCTGGCACCAGTCTGAGAAGAGAATGCTGGTGAGGCCTGGCCGGCGTGGCTCAGTGGTTGAGTGTCGACCTGTGGACCAAGAGGCCACAGTTCAATTCCTGGTTGGGGAACGTGCCCGGGTTGTGGGCTCGATCCCCAGTAAGGGGTGTGCAGGAGGCAGCCAATCAATGATTCTCTCTCATCATTGATGTTTCTATCTCTCTCTCTCTGTCTCCACTCCCCTCTGAAACCAATAAATATATATATTGGTTTTTTTAAAAAAATAAGAATCCTGGAGTGAGAGGCTCATGCATTCGCCCATTCTTTAAGGGGCCAGATGTTCCATGAGCATCTACTGTGCAACAGGCACTGGTCCAGACACTGGGGACACAGCAGCGACCGACACAGATGGCGCGTGGCCTCATGGAGCTGATCCCTTGGGGAGAAGGATGGAGAATAAACACATAAATCAGCAAAATCATTTCAGATGGTAGATTTGTCTCCTAGGGCTGCTGCTGCAGCAGCAAAACGCCGCCCATTGGCCGACTAACACAACAGAAACGCATTGCCTCCCGGCTCTGGGGCCAGCAGCCTGAATCGGCAGGGAGCACCCCGCTTCCTGGGGAGAGCTCAGGGGAGAACCCCATCTTGTTTCTTCCGGTTTCCGGGGGCTCCTGGCATTTCCCCAATCTCCTCCTCCGGCTCCTCGGCCTCCATATCCAGACGGCATCTCCTGCGTATCCTCTCCTCTTCTCATCAAGACGCAAGTCCGGTGTGCAAATAAATGCTATTTATAATATAACTTTTATTTATATTTTATTATGAGTAATTTTACTTTTCGTTTATTATTATTTTGTGTATGTACCAAAAAAAAAGAAAAAAGAAATATATTTTGATTGTTACTAAAATACATCCTTTTTTTTTTGACGAGGGGTACTCAGCGTTATGAAAATTATAGAAGGGGTACACATATGTCAAAAGTTTGGGAAATACTGTACAGCTTCCTGTTTTCCTGCAGGGCCCTCCCACCCTCCCTTGCTGCCTGTGCAATTTAGGGGGAGGTGGCGGGAAGAGATGGCACCCATCACACCTCCAGCTTCCAGAGTGGGCCCGCGTCCCAGGCCTGGCCAGCCAGCAAAGCCCATCCCCCTCTGGCCATGGTGACTGGTTTCAACAATGGGCATGGGACCCGTGTCAGGCCAACAATGATCCATCCAGGAATTTTCTGGGCACATACTGAGAAAGGGGAGCCCTCTTTTCCTCTGGGTTTGCCACTCGGGAAGCCGTTCTGCCAACACGCGGGCAGAGAACGCTTGGGGACAGAGCCCCTGGAGGGGAAAATAAAGGCGAGGGTGGGTGAGCGATGACATCATCTGGAGGCTGGGTCCAGCTGTGCTGGCGTGGGGCTAGAGCACGGGCAGAGCTCCCCCGGTTGACTGGGGGGGGGGGGGGCGAGGCAGCCTGGGATTGGCGTGCCTACAGCCCACATCGACCACAGGAGACCTCATAGAACAGTGCCAGCACCCAGGGCTCGGGCCCACCTTGGAGTCACCTGACCCAGCCCCTGGCAAGGACTCAGAATTTTCAAAACGGCCAAAACCGGTTTGGCTCAGTGGATAGAGCATCAGCCTGCGGACTGGAAGGTCCCAGGTTCAATTCCGGTCAAGGGCATGTACCTTGGTTGCGGGCACATCCCCAGTAGGGGGTGTGCAAGAGGCAGCTGATCGATGTTTCTGACTCTCTGTCCCTCTCTCTTCCTCTCTGTAAAAAATCAATAAAATATATATATTTTTTAAAGAATTTTCAAAACGCAGCAGAGATGCGAAGATGAGGAGAATCCCCTCGAGTCCCTTCCTCCAGAAGCCCCTGGCATGCTCCTGCCCTAAATTTCCCCCACCCCTGGCTGGGCACCTCCTGCCCCTTCTCTCCCCTCACCCCCCAGAACCTTCACTCAGATCCCGGGCCTCCAGCCCCAGGCCCTTCCCCGGTCCCAGCTCCCCTCTGGGCTAGGGGCTTGCTAAGCTTGCTCCTAGGAGCTGGTCTGGATTATGGCAGTGTCCGCTCAGCAAACACGGGGAGGAGGCCGGCCCTCACTCCTCCCCCTGCCCGGCTGGTCTGCAGCAACCAGGCCACACACCCCTGACCACCCTCCCGACGGTCTCACCATAGTGGGGAGTGCCCCCCCTGCCAACCCCCATCCTGGCAGCCCTGTCCTCGGCCACACCCTCCGTCCCACAAGCATCCGTCCCCTCCGCGGCCCAGGCGCCAGGCTCCGGGCGCTGCGTGCGCATGGGGGCTCCCAGCACTTAAACCAACCAGTTCTAAACACGATTAATCATCTCCTCCCCTCGGCCAGGCCCCCGGCTCGGCAGCCAGCAGCCCGCATCTGAGCTGGAGCCCTGGGCCGGCTTCCCAGTCCTACAGCCAAAGCCTACCCCAGGTTCCCCGCCTCCCCCCCCTCGCCCCCCACCTCTCACCCCTGCCCCTCCGCCCAGGCCCTCACTCACCCCCCTGCCGCCTCCTCCCAGCCCCTCTGCCTCCAGAACCCCCTCATCCAACCCGCCCTCTTCCGAGGGCCCCGCGGTCCTCAGGCCCCGGGAGGACAGCGCTGCTTCATGACAATACGCAGCATAAGAGAGATCAGCGAAAAGTGCAAAACAACTCCTCTCTGCCCACCGCATTCTTTTATTTTGAAGAAGAAAAAAATAAAATAAATGCAGTTATATTTCATCAGAAGATATTTATTTTAACATGGAGTGGGTTTATGTGTGGATGTTCTGAAGTGAACTCATAAATACATGGTTTTAAGCTTTCTTCATCCATTGAATGGAGTCCAAACCCCTCGGCCTCTTTTATTTTCCCCCCTCCCCCTCCCCGGGGCTTCTTTTAACGTCCTCGGAGGGTGCTGCTGCTCCCTTTCTTGTCTCCGGTCCATTTCTTCGGCCCCGTGTGCCCTCTTTGTCCTTCTCCCCCCGGCTGTCAGGGAGTCCCTCCCCGAGATGATGAGAGTGGGGCGCCGCTTCCTCCAGGAAGCCCGCCCTGATTCCTCTCATCTGGCCCGATGCCCGCACCCTCGCGCCCACGGCTTTCACGCCGCCCTCTTTCCAAGTAACCTGTCCCCTCCTATTGAAACTATCTGTTTCCGGTGTGTCTCCTCCACTAGACTGCAAGTTCCACGCTCATCCCTGCACCTCGCCATCTCCCCCGCCCCGGCACGGAGCCTGGCACAGAACTGGTGCTCCGTGAATGCTGTAGCGGGAAGCAGAGCTGGCGCCCGGGGGGGACATTCACGGGCCCGGAGTGTCGGTGCGGGAGGACCTCGCAGGCAGCGGCCTTGTTGGGAGGAGTTGGGGAGGGCGGCGGGGACGTGCCTGAAGTCCTGGCGGTGGGTGCGAGCGGGTTAAGCCGTGCAACGCTGAGCCTCCCTCTGCTGCTTCGTGGGGCGGCACGCACCATACTACCTCTCCCATCCACGTCCCTGGAATGCTTTGTAAACCATCCGGGGCTGTGCACGTGCAAGGTTCTCGTTCTCACTCGTGGGGCTGGGAAGGGCCTTGGAGATAGCAGAATGGTCCTCATGTCCGCATCATGCTGAAGAAGATCGGAGCACCTGACTCATCCGACCTCTTGGTTTCATTTTTTTTAAAATATATGTTATTGATTTTTTTACAGAGAGGAAGGGAGAGAGACAGTTAGAAACGTCAATCAGCTGCCTCCTGTACAACCCCCACTGGGGATGTGCCCACAACCAAGGCACATGCCCTTGACCGGAATCGAACCCGGGACCTTTCAGTCCACAGGCTGATGCTCTATCCACTGCACCACACCGGTTTGGGCATCGACCTCTTGGTTTTACAGGTGAGAGAGGGAGTCATTATGTACCCATGTCACACCCGTGACATGAAACACATGGGGCGGGGTAAAGGGGGCGCTTTCTGGTCTTGACTCATAACCCTGTGTCTCTCTCTGTTCCCTCGAGGGGCCCCAGAATCCTGGGAAACCCTCCTCTCCTGGCATCAGAAACCCTGGTTCCTGTTTCTGGTCCGTCCCTGCCTTGCTTGCAAAAGACGCTCCGAGCCTCCGAGCCCATTTTCACAGCTGGATGGATAAGCTCCAGCGTGTGTCTCAATAATTGGCGAGTGCACGGAAGGGAGACACGTCCGACCCCCTCCAAAGAAGGAGAAATGTAAGAGACGGTGAACTACAGAGTGACGACAGGTAAGAAGGGATCGCGGCCGGGGCCGGCAGGCGTGAGCTGATGTGGGCGCTCCGGGCACTCTGGATGGCAGCGCCCGTCAGTGCTGCCCACTCCTGTAGCCACGCCCTCTCCATATGTATGTACGGCCTTTGGCCTAGAAGCTCCACTCCTGGGACTCTGTGCTCAGGAAATCATGGAAAGAGTTGACTGCAGGAATGCTGTTTATTGTTTATAACAGCGAGGGAACAATTGCCAAACATCCCCAGTGGGATCCTCTGCAACTGGCCCAGCGGATGATGCAGCAGTGCATTTATAGAAGCAGAAAGATTACTGAATGGAAAAAACAGGTTATAGGCAAGACAGATAGGACATTGCTATCAATGCTGTTGCTGCTGCTTTAAAATGTATAGAATACTTGCAAAATATCAGAGGTGGTTATCACTGGATGGTGGGATTATGGGTGATCTTTTTTTTTAAAATCCTTACCTGAGGGTATGTTTTTATTAATTTTGAGAGAGAGAGAGAGAGAGAGAGAGAGAGAGAGAGAGAGAGAGAGAGAAACATCGATGTGAGAGCATTATCTGGGAGAAACATTGATCAGTTGTTTCCCATACCCGCCCTGACCAGAGATCAAACTCGAAAACTTTTTGGTGTGTGGGACGACATTCCAACCAACCGAACCAGCTGGCCAAGTGGAATTATGGGTGATTTTTAAAAATATGTAAGTATATTGCCTTTGGGGTTGTTTTGCAGTGATTACTTGTGAAGTGAGAGGGGAAAAAACAAAACAGACTCAAGTCCCTTTCAGCTCTGAAATTTCAAAATGTAAAAGACAAAAAGACCAAAACAATAAGTAAACTATATGTGTGTGTGTGTGTGTGTGTGTGTGTGTGTGTGTGTGTGTGTGTAGAGAGAGAGAGAGAGGGAGAGAGAGAGGAAATACGAAAATTAGGCCGGGATGCCGTAACAGGTCACGACCCGACAGGAAGAGGTTGCCCGCACAGGTGAGGCCCTGAGCGGAGACGGAGACAGAGACGGGGTGGGGGTGGGGGTGGGGGCCAGCCTGCAGCCTTCAGAGCCAGGCCCAGGCCCAGAGAGGAGATGGTGGCCTGCCTCCCTCGGAATCAGCTCAGCTCCCTCCCAGCTCCCGTGGGCGCTGGCGGCTCGCTCTGCCTCTCGTGGAAGCGGCGGGCGGCCCACTGCATGTGATACCACACGATGGGCTACTAGTTTAAAAATGAGTAAATAAAATGTGGGGGCCCGCCTTGGTTTCGTCCTCATGAACGCCAAACGCTCCTGTCGGCGGCTGTCGGTGAACCATGGAAACGGGGGACAGTCCCGGAGAGGAACGTGGGTCTGAGGGGGACGCACTGAACCTTGTCCGGGCGTGAGCTGTGGGAGTCCGGGACAGGCCCTCTGTGCTGCAGGGCAGGAAGCCAGGTGTCCGTGGGACCAAGGAGTCCTCGCCGTGGAGGGGGGCGTGGAGCAGGGCGCACTGGGAGGGGACAGACGGTGGCTGCACGGCTGGACTTTGGGGATTCCGAAGGCCAGCGCATCCCGGGGAGACTGCCTGCAAAGCTCTCAGAGCATGCTCAGTCACCCCTTTTCACACTCAGGAAAACAGGTCCACGAAGTGAATCAGAAATGCCTGTCCAGCCCTGGCCGGTTGGCTCAGTGGATAGAGCGTCGGCCCTTGGACTGAAGGGTCCTGGGTTCAATTCCGGTCAAGGGCATGTACCTCGGTTGCAGGCTCTATCCTGGCCCCGTGAGGGCACGGGCGGAGGGGCAGCCAATCGGTGTGTCTCTCCCACATCAATGCTTCTCTCTGTCTCTCCCCCTCGCTTCCACTCTCTCTAAACAAAATAACATATAAAAAAATAAAAAGCTAAATAAAATAAAAGAAATGCCTTTCGACCTTCCTAGGCAGGAGGGGCCCTGTCCTGGGCCCTGACTTTGTGAGCAAACTATCTCAAACTACCCATTACAGAGGACCGTTTTTGCTTTTTAACTCTCCAGCGCGTTGCAGACTGACACGTTTGTAAAGGACAATGCAAATGAATGACTAGTTGGGTGTCCAAAGCGCCCAACTTCATAGAAGCAGAAGGTGGGCGGGTGGTCGGCAGAGGCTGTAGAAGTGGGGGGATGGGGGGGGAGTTGTTCAAAGGACATAGAGTGCACATTTTGCAAGGTGAAGAAGTTCCAAAGGTCTGGGCCACAACGTGTGACTCTGTTTAATGCCACTGAAGTTTACCCTTAAAAATGGGTAAGAATGCCGAAACCGGTGTGGCTCAGTGGTAGAGCCTCGGTCTGCGGACTGATGGGTCCCAGGTTTGATTCCGGTCAAGGGCATGTACATTGGTTGTGGGCACATCCCCGGTAGGGGGTGTGCAGGAGGCAGCTGGTCGATGTTTCTCTCTCATCAACGTTTCTAGCTCTCTATCTCTCTCCCTTCCTCTCTGTAAAATATCAATAAAAAATATTTTTTTTAAAAATGGGTAAGAAGGGTCATGGGTTTGATGCCCAGTCAAGGGGCATGTGCAGGAGGCAACCAATCAATTGTTCTTACCTCTCTCTCTCTCTCTCTCTTTCCCTTTCTTCCCCTCTCCCTAAAAAAAAATCAATGGACAAAATATTCTCGGGTGAGGATTAACAAAACAAACTAAAAAAGGGGGGTACGTTGGTAAATTTTATGTCATGTGCCTTTTTACCACAATAAAACAAAGTTTTATAACTCTCCCTGAGACCGATGCCAGTATATGAAATGCAATTTTGAAATGACAGTCAATGTTTCATAAAAAACAATGCTAGGAAAACTGTGCAGGAAATGAAACATTATATTTGTCTTAGGATATTTTAGAAAATAATTACAAAAAAGATGAATGACTAGAGCCAGGAGCTGGGCTGGAGCCGCAGTGCTACGGTGCTGGGAGAGTTTTGGAACCCTCACTCCTGGTTTCTGCCCAGCTCGGGCACCAGACCACACGGGAGGGGCACAGAGACCCCCAGGTCACAAACACAAACACTTTCTCCTTTTTATTTATGTATTTTTTAATTGATTATGGTATCCCATAATTGTCCTCATCCCCCCATTTCCACCCCAAACCCCTCCCCATGTATGCCCCCACCCCCCTGTGGTCCGTGACCATTGGTTAGGCTCACATATGCATGCACACAAGTCCTTTGGTTGATCTCCTCCCCTTCCCCCCACTCTCCTCCCTTCCCTCTGAGGTTTGAGGGTCTAATTGATGCTTCCCTGTCTCCGGGTCTACAAACGCTTTCTTTTCTTTCTTTTTTTTCCTAATATATTTTTATTGAATTTTTACAAAGAGGAAGGGAGAGGGATAGAGAGTCAGAAACATCGATGAGAGAGGAACATCGATGAGCTGCCTCCCGCACACCCCTTACCGGGGATGTGCCCCCAACCAAGGTACATGCCCTTGACCAGAATCGAACCCGGGACCCTTCAGTCCGCAGGCTGACACTCTATCCACTGAGCCACACTGGTTTCAGCCATGAAAGCTTTCTTAAGGGTCGCGTGCAGCCTCGGTCACCTGGCTCAGCACACACCTCGCCACCCTCCTGGGACACCGTTCAGACCGCAGGGAGGCGGGGGGTGGCGCTGCTGCTCCCCATCTCCTGCTCGGCGTCCCCCCACAGAGGCTGGCGGGCCCCGAAGCCGCCTCGGCTTGTGGGCTGTGCGGCTGCTGACAGGGCAGATGGACGCTGGCGTGGAGCGCCGAGAGGCTTTTAGCAGCACGAGAAAAGCCTTTGCTCTTCCGTGAGAGAAAAGACAAATTAATTAACTTGTTAAGTCCTTCCCCTTGGATAGCGCGGTGCATTCCCACGGGTGCCAGCATCCATCGCCTCGCCTCCCTTCACGTTTCAATTTGTGGTTCCAGAGGTACTTGGAAAAGGGCACGGCGCCCTCGCCGGGGTGGCTCGGGGGATAGAGCATCCAGCCTGGGGACTGGAGGGTCCCGGGTTCAATTCCGGTCAAGGGCACGGACCTGGGCTGCAGGCTCCCGGCCTGGGTGGGATGCATGCGAGAGGCAACCCATCGGTGTTTCTCTCCCACTCCCTCTCCCTTCCACTCTCTCTAAAAATCAATAGAAAAAATATCCTCAGGTGAGGATTGAAACTAATAACAATGAAATGGTAAACTTATTTTTTTTTTAAAGGAAAGAAAAAAGGTATGGTGTCTGAAAGAGTTGGGCAGGGCATTGGAGGCACATTCTGCGATGGTAAATAATTCACAGCACTCTTTTTTTAAAAAAATATATTTTATTGATATTTTACAGAGAGGAAGGGAGAGAGATAGAGAGCTAGAAACATCGAGAGGAACATCGACCAGCCGCCTCTTGCACACCCCCCACCGGGGACGTGCCCGCAACCAATGTACATGCCCTTGACCGGAATCGAACCCGGGACCTTTCAGTCCACAGACAGACGCTCTATCCACTGAGCCAAACCGGTTTCGGCAAATTCACAGCACTCTTAAGGTTGTATACTCATAGGTCGAGGGGCAGCTTGCTTCCAGCATGGCACCAGTCACATGCGGGCTAGATCTGGATATTGCTTTGAGAGACGGTAAGACTCGGGTATCCGCCGTAGGACTGTTAAGAGGAATTAAACAGCTTGTAATATTTTTCACAGTAAGCATAATTTATCACCCACCACCCCATGACAACATTTACGCTTGCTATAGAAAGCCCACAGCTCATCTCCTCACCCCCATCGATTGCTTTCAGAACATTATTGACAATTTGCTGCTATCACCTCAACAGAGCAAGTGCTTCCCAATGGAAATTAATTAAAAACTACCTAAGAAATGCAACGATTTGAGAAAAGGTTGGCTAATTTCGCATCATTCTCAACAGAACAGAAATTATGGGGAAATCTTGATTATAACACCACAGTGACTGATTTTGCTGAAATAAAGGCAAGAAAAACAAAGTTGATAGGATAAATATACAATTATGTATGAATCACAGACAAAATTAATCCTAATAACGTATCTTATTTAACCCAATATATCCCAAACGTTATTTCAACACATCACCAATGTTTGTGCGTGTGCCTTTTAACTTAAGAGTGGTTGGGCTATAATTTATATTCATTACTAGAGGCTCGATGCACGAAATTTGTGCAAGAGGAGGCCTTCCTAGCCTCGCAGCTGCCTGGATCCCTCCCTCACATGCACGATGGCTGCCTCAATCCAGCGGCTGCAGCCCAAGCTTTGCCCTGGAAGAACATCCAGTCTAATTAGCATATTACGCTTTTATTATTATAGACTAGAGGCCCGGTGCACGAAATTCATGCACAGGGGAGGGAGTGTGTCCCTCTGCCCAGCCTGCACCCTCTCTAATCTGGGACCCCTTAAGGGATGTCCGACTGCCTGGTTAGTCGGACATCCCTCTCACAATCTAGGACTGCTGGCTCCCAACTGCTTGCCCTTCCTGATTGCCCCTAACCGCTTCTGTCTGCCAGCCTGATCACCCCCTAACCACTTCCCTGCCAGCCTGATTGATGCCTAAATGCTCCAATTGCCCCTAACTGCCCTCCCCTGCAGGCCTGGGTCCCCCCAAATGCCCTCCCCTACAGGCCTGGATCCCCCACCCCCCTCAACTGCCCTTCCCTGCAGGCTCAGTCACCCCCAACTTCCCTCCTCTGCCGGCCTGGTCACCCCTAACTGCCCTCCCCTGCAGGCCTGGTTTCTCCCAACTGCCCTCCCCTGCTGGCCTGATCACCCACAACTGCCCTCCCTTGCAGGCCTGGACCCTCCCAACTGTCCTCCCATGCTGGCCATCTTGTGGTGGCCATCTTGTGTCCACATGGGAGCAGCCATCTTGTATGTTGGAGTGACAGTCAATTTACATATTACTCTTTTATTAGATAAGATCTTCATTTCAGGTATACTCACTGATTTTTTTTTTAAACTGTCAATGAGACAGTTACTTAGCAGTAAGACAGTTACTTAGTAAGTAACTTTTTTCTTACTAAGCCTTTGAAATCTGGTGTGCATTTTACATTTATTGTACATCTCAATCCTCACCGGCCACATTTTGAGTGCTCCGTAGCCACCTATGTCTGGCCAGCGGCTGCTGAATTGAGCAGGGGGTAGCAGAGCACAGGCCCGGAGACCTGCAGAACCGGGTGTAATTCTCCCTCTTCACCTGCGGCAGCGCTGTGTGACCTTGGGAAGCTACTTAATCTCTCTGAGCCGCAATGCCCTTATCTGTCAGATGACTGCGGTAGTCTGTGTGTGATAATTATCATGTAGGTGGCACTGTTATATTCTATACGTGATATCATTATATTATTAATATATCATCAACTTTTTATTATTATTATTACTATTATTATACCAGCTAGTGATTCATGAAGAGAATGAGTATAAAGCCTGAAGCACATTGCACACTACATGGTAAGCTCTGGATAAATGCCACCTGTGGTGGTGGTTGTTCTATCTCAGGTTACCCACCAGACGGGGAGTTCCCGGAGGACAAGGACCAGGATCTGTTTACCTCTGCCCCTGGCCCCTGACCCAGAGCTCCCCTCTCTGTCTGGGCCTTTCTCTGTGGTCAGACAGGTATGAAGGTGGCTCAGCCTTCCTGCTTGTCCCCACACTGCTGTCTAGTTCAGAGCCCATGACTCAAGCTCAGCAAACATTGTCAGCGCATGAGGCAGTTGGCTTAGGAGTCAGTTCCCCCAGCCCTGGATGATGTAGCTCAGTTGGCTGAGCATCGTCTCATGCACTTCCCGATCAGGGCACATGCCAGGGTGCACGTGGGAGGCAACCGATGGATGTCTTTCTCACTGTCTCTCTTCCTTTCTCTCTAAAACCAATAAGAATGTATTTAGCCCGGCTGGCATGGCTCAGAGGTTGAGCGTCAACCTATGAACCAGGAGGTGACAATTTGATATCCAGTCAGGGCACATGCCTGGGTTGTGGGTTCAATCCCCAGTGTGGGACATGCAGAAGGCAGCTGGTCAATGATTGTCTCTCATTATTGATGCTTCTCTCTCTCTCTCTCTCTCTCTCTCTCTCTCTCTCTCTCTCTTCCTCTCTGAAATCAATACAAATATATTTTTAAAATTATTTTTTTTTAAAGAAAGAAATCAGTTCCCTTGTGGTGCGTGAGGGCCAGAAAGGAAGAAAGCTCTGGGTTGGGAGACAGGAGACCTGCTGACAACGCCATCTGTTACCTTGGGTGGGCTACTTTCCCTCTCTGGCCTCCGTTTCCCAATTGGAAATGGGCAGATCAAGCCTCATGAATGTCAAGACCCTTTTATAGCACCTACACGGTTGGTAATGAGGCCCCCGACCAGCCAGGCTCTGCTCAGAGGCGGGAGCACAACGGGTGTGTCCCTCCTCCACCCTCAGTTCCTGGGATGACCTATTAGAACACCCAGACCCTGTACTCTGAGGGGAAGCCAGGCCCAGAGCTCCGAACCCCAGATCTCCTGACCTCATGGTACCTGCCACCCCCCTCCCTGCACTGAGGAGGGTAAGAGAAACCTGCTTATCATCCCTGCTCAGCCACTCACCAGCTGTGTGACCTTTAGCAAGTTTCTTCACTTACCTCAGTTCTCTCACCCATAAAATGGGTATATTAGTCCTTATCTCTGTTCGCTGTTACATCACTTTTCACTGTGATATATGTGTGTGTGTGCATATAGCCTGGTGTTACATCTACACTAATAAAAGAGAAACATGCAAATTAACCATCACTCTGCCCCGCCCACCAGCCAATCAGAGTGACTATGCAAATTAACCCAACAAAGATTGTGGCTAATTTGCATATGCAGGCATGGAGCAAAGACTTAAGACAGTGTACAAGGAAGAGGGACTGAAAGCAGAAAGCCGGCGCGGTGGCGGCAGTGGGAGGAGTAGGCCCAAGGAAGCTCTGTTCTTTCAGGAATCTTCCTGCAATGGGCCTCTAGTTACTATATAATACAATATAATGTATACTGCTAATACTATTATATTACATGAATTGCTATATTTAGTTCACACGAGACAGTTGGTAAAGGAAGTAAAATTTGCCCTATTGAAGCACCCCAAAAATGTACTGGACTTCATCTTGTTCAGCTCTCACATCTACTCTGTGCAGGAGCTACCACTGCCCCCACTTCACGGATAAGTCCCATTTCTGAGACTTAGAGGGCTATCAGCTCACCCAGGATCACACAGCCAGCAGGGAGCAAACAGCATTCTGACTGTCCAGAGGCTTCACCCTTCCTCCCTCGTCTGCATCTTCCTGGAGAAGAACTGAGCCCTGTGTTCTGTGGTTGAGCTTCTATAAAGATAACCATCCCCGTTCCCCTCTACTAGGAAAACCTGGCCTCCCGCTCCCTCCAGAAGTCCTGGCCCCAGGCGGAGCCCTTTGAAGTCGGGGTCCCTTCAATTGCCTCCCCCACAACGGTCCTAGTCCTGGCTGTGGCCTTGTGGGGTGGTTTCTGGACAGGCCTTCACAGCCGCCAGAACAACCGGTAGCACACAAATCTCCCTTTCCATGGCCTCATTTGCATAATCCCCACAATCCAGTGCAGGCTCGGCATCCTTTTGTGATATTAATGAAGCAGGGGAAATGTCCAGGGGAAGGAGAACAGGCTCCCGATTGTCAATCATTGTCCCCTAGGCCACTCCTCCTGCTGCTGGCCCCTCCCAAATACATCCCGGGCGGGGGCACGGTGCAGAGCTGGGATTCAGCAATGAGAGGTCTGAATCGGCTCCCGGAGTCCCCCCTTCCTGTGTTCCCCTGGGGTTCCCTGGGCCCCTGGGAACCACGGGAGGGGGGGGGGGGAGGAAGGTCTGGTACCCTGCTCAGAGATCAGCCACGGAGAAGATTAAACGTTCACATGTGTGATAAAATGTGCCGTTTGCTTTTAAAAATTAATCCCAGAGGGGAACAATAGGCAGTTAGTTAATAGGTGGAAGTGACAAGCTGGCTGCTGTCCAGTGTCATCCCCAGCAGTTAGGGCGCTGAACTCTGCCCAGCCTGCGAGATGGTCCTGGAAAGAGAGCCACCACCCGGTCTCTTGGGCCGCCCCTCGAGCCCCCTGCCCGGGCCCAGCAGGCGGGAATCTGAGGCCCACCACCAAGGCTGCTGAAAACCCCAGGGCGGCTCACTACGGTCACCCACTAGCTCTCTGTGACCCCGAGTGGGTTGCTTTTCTTCTCTGAGGCTCAGCGTTTGTTTGTTTGTTGGTTGTTTTTCTAAATGAGAGGGCTGGGGAGCTGATGGGAGGCTTTTCCAAATTTAAAAATCCTCGGCTCTGTCACCACCAACATCAAACCCTTGCATGAGGCATCGCATGCTGGGCCCACCGCTCACGGACAGAATTGTCCGGGGAAGGCTGAGAAGTGTGGGCCACCATCTCAAAGCCCCGTCTCCTTCCCTCGTCTCAGGATCTCTCCTGGGCCCCGGGTGTCTCTTCCTGTCTGAGTGCAGACATAGAAAAGCAGGAGGAGCCGAAACCGGTTTGGCTCAGTGGACAGAGCATCGGCCTGCAGACTGAAAGGTCTCAGGTTCGATTCTGGTCAAGCCGGTCAAGGGCATGTACCTTGGTTGCGGGCACATCCCCAGTAGGGGGTATGCAGGAGGCAGCTGGTTGATGTTTCTCTCTCATCGATGTTTCTAATTCTCTATTCCTCTCTCTTCCTCTCTGTAAAAAAATCAATAAAATATATTTAAAAATAATAATAATAATAATAATAATTAAGAATGCCCCCTCCTCAGTGGGTTTCCCCTCCCCAGCCTGAGTCTTTTCTAATTGTGCCCGCAGGGGGACAGCCCTCCTGGCCTTCCGCACCTCCACACCCCGCTCCCGGCCCCGCCACCCCACCCTGTACCTCTGTTACCAGGCACCCATCAAAACAGCTCTCTCCACCCCCAGAACAGAGGCGCACGGGGAAACAGCCGGCCAGGTAAGGGGCCATAAAACCCGGTGTGCTCCTCCGTGCCGCCAAGATCAAAGCGGCCGTATCGGGCTCCGTGGCAGCAATAACCACCTTTTACCTGGATCTGGCACGCCACCGTTGACAGAGGCGTTCCCCACCTCCCGGCGGCGGCTCCTCTCACCCCCACCCTGCTGCCAGGAACACAAGGCCCACCAAGGATCCAGTCGCACAAAGTACACGGCGGCATTTGGGATTTGAACACAGGCCTCCCACTGTTTAACCCAGCGCCCTTTCACCCACACCCCAGCCACCAGCTTCCCCTCGGCCCTAACCCGGGGGGTCCGGCGCCCTGGCTCCCCGCCCAGCGTTCAGGAGTCTGCTGGGTGACCTTAGCCAAGTCACTTCCTCTCCTGGCTGCTGTTTCCGCCGTCCAGCGGGGAGGGCTGCCAGGCTCATGGGATTGCTGCGAGGACCAAAGCAGTGGATGGGTGGGAACAGGCTGTGGAGACAGACACACCCACCCACCCCTCTCAGGACCCTCGGGTTCGAGCTGCACAATCCAGGCCCTTCTCGCTCCCAGAAGGAAGCGGTGCTCTGGCTCTGAGTGGAGGGCCCCAGGGCTCGTGGGCCCTGGGTAGCACTTCATGACCTGTTGTTAATGCCAGGGAGGTTCTCTGTGATGCTGGGAGACACGTTTTGACTCCCTGTGGCAGTGGTAGGCAAACTGCGGCTCGCGAGCCCCATGCGGCTCTTTGGCCCCTTGAGTGTTTAGCAAAGGCCAGCTCAGGAGTACCCTAGTTAATAACAATGTACTCACCTATAGAGTTTACGGTTTAAGAAAAATGTGGCTCTCAAAAGAAATTTCAGTCATGGTGCTGTTGATATTTGGCCCTGCTGACTAATGAGTTTTGAGAGCCACACACACCAAGGGCCTGGGTCGGCCTTTAAGGCCCCTCAGCAACGGGACCCAGCCCTCCGCCCAGTCCTGCCTCCCACCCTTCGCCTCCAGGTCTCCCCTGCTCCAGCCAAACTCTCCTCCTCGGAGCCTCCAGCAGCATCCTCCGTTCCCACCTCCACGCCCTTCTCATACCCAGCCCCCTCTGGGCCGCATTCCCCCTATCCTCTCTTCCAGAGTATTCCTCACGCGTCCTTGCCCCAGGCCTCCCCTCGGAATCCTGCCGGGGCCACCCCCCCCCCCCTCTCCGAGCTCCCGGCAGGCTGGTGTCACACACCTCAGTTCCCTTCACCGTGTTCTTGCAGAGCAGCCTGGCAAAGGGAGGTGCGTGTCTAAGTCCTGTGGGATCCTGAGCCTCCGTTTCCTCGTTTGCAAACGGGCCTGGGATGCGCATGGAGTGAGAGGACACCTGTTACTAGTCGGTGACCTGCTTTCCCTGCACGTTCATGGTCCCCTCAGCCCCTGGGGGCAGGCTGCACCTTGCTCACCTCAGGAACCCAGAAGCCTGGCACGTGGGTGCTGAGTAATTGCTACAACCCTTCCAATGAGAGAAAGCAAAGAAGTCCTTCCCCAGAATAAAAACTCGGTGACCTTCACCCCCCGAATGCTAGTCCTGCGACGGGGTGGGGACCAGGGGGCAAAAATGGGGACCCAGGACCCCAGCGCCTCCGGCCTTGGGCAACCTCCACTCCGCGGGTGCTCTTGGAGGGTGCGTTCACTGTCAGGGCCGCCAGGTGGCAGTAGGGAGACTGACTGGCTGCTCGGAGCTGCAGCCCAGCCCTGCCTCCTCCTGCTCCAAGTCACAAAGACCCAGGGCTGGCTGGCAGCAAGGACTGAGGCACAGGGAGGCTCTCAGGGAACCCTCCCCTCTTGGTTTCTCCACTCCACAGTCCCTGCATCCCTGCAGCCTCTGCGCTCAGAGAAGCATCCAGAGCAGAGCTGTGTCCCCAATTACCTTCGGGGAAAGCAGGAAGACACGGGAGAGTCGCCCATGACAATCCCGTTACCTGAGAGTTTGGAACCACCCAGGGGCATGCTCCCTCCACATTTCTAGGTGGGGGGCAGAAAGAGGGCACAGCACTGTGCATGCAGCAAGAGGATAGCTATGTGCAAAGCACGCGTGCCTAGAAAAATGCCTGGAAGGAAGTGGATCTCGGGATGGGGAAGTGAGGGGTGGTTTTTGTTTTCCTTCTTAACGGTTCTGCGTCTTCTTTTTAGCAATGAGTGCTGCTACTTTTACCAAGAGGTAGAAAATGCTTTTCTTAAAAGAGGGAGGGAAGGGTATTTGCCATTAAGAAAAAAAAAATCCCCCCCCCACCCCCAACTCCTCCAGGAAACCTTCCTTCCTTCTCCTTTGTGCCCACAAAGGGTGTGGACAGCCTCCATTAAAGAGCGGTTTTTACTCCATGGGGAATCATTGCCGTCGGTGTCTAAATCTATGCTATTCAATATGGTAACCACTAACTACTAGCCACACGTGGCTATTGGGCACTTGAAATGTGGCTAGTGGGAACTCAGGGATGCGGAAATATAAAATACACACCAGATTCCAAAGACTTGGCATGAAGAAGAAAAGGACTGTAAAATAGTTTATTAATGATGTGCTGAAACAATAATATTTTGGCTACATTGAGTTAAATAAATATATTAAAGTTAACTTTTACCTTTTTTTTAATGTGGCATTGCATATGAGGCTTGTGTTGTTATGAGAAAATAAAAAAAATTATATATGGGGCTTGTATTTGGTGCTGCTCCTTGAGTTTCCCGAGATCCGTGGCTCTGCCAGCTCCGGCTCAGAGAGGGGACGAGGCCTGTGTGAGGACACACCGCGAACTGGTGGAGGAATTAGAACTTGAGCCGCGTGACTGCTCCTCCCAGCCTGGCTCCCGGTGTGATCTGACCCAGAGCTGGCCGTGTGCCTCCATCCGTCCACATCTGGGCAGGGAAAGGGCACTGGGATGGGAGTGGAGACCCAGGTCCCCTCAGCGGTGACCTCGGGCTCTGCCTGTCAGCATCGCACACGTCCCTTTCCGAAGCCCCTCTTCCTTCCCCTCCAGGAAGCAGGCCTCTGGGGAAGCAGAGGGATGCAGAGCGCGTTAGCACCTCCTGGGATGGCTGAGGTGAGGACTCAGGTCCTACGGTCCCCAGTGAATGCACAGCACTGTGGAAGTCAGGGTAGAAAGGGGCCTCGGATGAACCATCCCGGCCAACACGCTCCTTTTGAGTTTGTGGAAGTGGAGCCCAGAAAGGGTGAGGGTCCTGCCCAAGGCCACCCAGCCAGTGAGGGAGGGCTGGGACATACCCCAGAATCTCAGCCTAGGGCTATAGATGCCAGGCCGGTCCCGTTGTCAAGGAGCAGGGACTCTTGCTCTCCCCTCCGCTCCTTCACCAGCAGCCCAAGAGGAGAGTGCCAGCATGGTCAGGTTGCTTTTGTTCCAGCCCTCCGGTCCAGTTTAAGAACCCATGGTGGCCCTCGAGTCAGAAAGTTTGCCCACCCCTGGTAAGGAGGATCGTGGCATGGGTTGGGGGGCAGAGAGCTACTCCCAGGTCCTGCTACACCAAGCTCATCCTGCTTCCCCTAGCTCAGCTCCGTTCCTCCTCTACCTGTCATCCTCAGTGGCTCCCCACTGTGCTGAAAAGACGACCTGTATTCTCCCTCCATGGCCTAATCTCCCCACGCTCCAGATGCTTGAAGTGGTGCTTCAGCTGCCGGTCCTGGGAGCGGCCGGCATAGGCCCACGCAGGGCCTTTCCATCTGCGGGTCTTCCCGCCTGGAAAGCTTCTCCCCCCCCTTTCCCATGGCGGACTCCTCATCTTCACACCCCTCTGCAGAGAAGCCTTCCACCATCCCCACTGCCAGAGAAGCCCCTCCCCTCAGTCACCGTCATCCCATCACCCCATCACCCCATCACCGGCTTTATGGTCCTGCCAGCACTTACCATTATCTAATTATCGTATACGCACACGGTCTTCCCGAAGCAGAAAGAAGGTTCCAGAAGAGCAGGGCCTGTCAGGCGTGTGCATGGCCGTGTCCCAGCATCCCCCAGTATCTGGCAAAGGGCATGTAGGGAGTGCCCAGTTCATCTTATTAAATTAAATCTGGGCCCTCACCGGTTTGGCTCAGTGGATAGAGCGTTGGCCTGCGGACTGAAGGGTCCCAGGTTCGATTCTGGTCAAGGGCATTGTGCCTTGGTTGCAGGCACATCCCCAGTAAGGGTTGTGTAAGAGGTAGTTGATGGATGTTTCTCTCTCATCGATGTTTCTAACTCTTTATCCCTCTCCCTTCCTCTCTGTAAAAAAATCAATAAAATAGCCCAAACCGGTTTGGCTCAGTGGATGGAGTGTTCAGCCTGCAGACTGAAGGGTCCCAGGTTTGATTCCGGTCAAGGGCACGTACCTTGGTTTCGGGCACATCCCCAGTGGGGGACGTGCAAGATGCAGCTGATCGATGACTCTCTCTCGTCGATGTTTCTAACTCTCTCTCTCCCTTCCTCTCTGTAAAAAAAATCAATAAAATATATATTTTTAAAATCAATAAAATATAGTTAAAAATTAAAAAATAAAATATCAATAAAAATATTTTTAAGAAATAAAATAAATTTAATTAATTAAATTTGATGGAAAGAAACATGGACAAATCCTGTCCCCCAATCCTAATTCCGCCTCCCACCTCTGTACCCCACCCCCACCCCCATCAAAACCTGCTGCGTGTCCTTAGGCACCTGCACCTTTTCCCTCGCCCTGGGCCCCCATTTCCCCTTCTGAGAAATGGGGCTCCCTCTCCTGCCAGGCTGGCTGGCGGGGCAGGCCGGCTGAATTAGCATCCGTGTGGCTGATGGGTGTGAAGGCTGCTTTGTAAACTGTTAAAGCGTGATTGCAAATGTGAGGAGCTGTTGTCATTAGACAAATGAAGCCTCTTCCTCTGCCGAGGACAGCGTTG
This sequence comes from Vespertilio murinus, assembly GCA_963924515.1. Taxonomy (NCBI): domain Eukaryota; kingdom Metazoa; phylum Chordata; class Mammalia; order Chiroptera; family Vespertilionidae; genus Vespertilio; species Vespertilio murinus. The sequence continues at coordinate 12,438,313 of OZ004706.1, forward strand.
GGTCAGGGCTCGCTGGGGGCCTCGCACCCAGGCCGGTGCAGCTCTGAGCCGGGCACTGCCTGCAGGGAGCTCGCAGTCTGGGGGTGGGAGTGGGGGTGGGGGTAGGGGGTGGTAGAGATAAGATGCAATTGGAAATAAGCTGGCCGTTCTTCAGGAAACAGATAATAAGCGCAAATAGTCGGAGAGGGGGTGAGGCCCGAGTCCATTAAAGCTCCCCGCAGGGGGCAGGGCGGGGTCGATCCGAGCCCTTAGAAGGAGGGGGCGGCCGGGTGGGGTGCGAGGCTGTTGCCACGGAGAACGGTGCGGAGGGGTCTGGCCAGACCGCAAAACCCAGCCGCCCTATAGGGTCCCAAAGGGACTAAAATAACGTTTAGGGGGGAAGATGGGAGAGGGAAGGGCCGTCTTTTACTGAGGCCACTATTTTCCTTGTCAGTCCGTTCTCAAGGCCCTGGGCAGATGGATGTCTCATTACATAACGCTGCCTGAGTGGCTTCTGTCCTCGGGCTCAGTCTTCCTATCTGTGAAATGGGAACACGGGACGTGCACGAAGTGATTCCTTCCTGGAAGGCACCGGGGCTTCAGCACTGGGGGCGGACGGGCTGGTGTCTGACTTACCTGGTCCTCCGTTTCCTCGTCTGAAAAGGCCAGCACTTACACCTCATAGAGTTGAAAGACTAAGGGGAGGGGGGGGACAATGTAAAAAAAATACACACCTTCATTTATTTTGCAATATACTTATTGATTTCAGAGAGGAAGGGAGAGGGAGGGAGATAGAAACATCACCGATGAGAGAGAATCATTGATCAGCTGCCTCCTGCACGCCCCACAATGGGGATGGAGCCTGCAAATCGGGCCTGTGCCCCGACTGGGAACTGAACCGTGACCTCCTGGTTCATAGGTCGACCCTCAACCACTGGGCGTGCCAGCTGGGCAAAAATAATAATAATAATAATACACAATTTTATGATTGGAAAAAGTCTTTAGAATAGAAATGGGGACATGTATAAACAAAGCTTAGCCAAGCGCCACGTCCTTCATGAGTGCCACGGCTGTTCACATAGTTTGAGTCGATGGGGGGTGGTTCCACTGTGGGTGGGTGGGTGGCAGCAAGGACCGGGGGGATAGAAACAGCGGAGGAGCTGAGCCCACCCGGCACATAATAGGTGCTCACGAACCAGTTCTCAGCTGGGAAGAGGTCGGGTGCCTGGACGTTGGCTCCGGTGAGCACAATAGCTTGGAGCCGCTCTGCCCGGAGAGTGAGTCTCGCCCCAGGACGGGCCAAGCTCAGGGTCTCAAATGTGGGTTCCCCGGGAACGTCTGAGAAGCAGGAACTGGAAACAAAGGCAGTCCACCGAAAATGATGATCTTGTTGTCGTTAATCCTCACTCAAGGATACTTTCCCAGTGATTTTTTGGGAGAGTGGAAGCGAGAGGGAAAGACAGAGAGAAGCATCGATGTTTGATTGGTTGCCCCCCTGCCTGAGACCAAGGTACATGCCCTTGACGGGACCTTTGGTCCACAGGCGGACGCTCTGTCCACTAAACCAAAGTGGCCAGGGCCTCAGTGGGCCTTGACACTGGTCAAGGAGGAATCTGTAGGCTTAAGTGAGGGGCGGGGACCCCCCTCACACCCCCTTTCCCCTCCCTCTGTGCACTTCTGCTCAGTCTCCTCCCCATAAAAGCATGTCCCAGCTTTCGAGGTTCACTTCCTCCTTCCAGGAGGGCACCCATTTCCGTCGGATTCTTGGGAGCCTCAAAAGGTGACCCCATTTTCCAAACCCTAGATGGAGTCTCCAAGTCCCACACCCCTTTTCTTGGTGTGGACTGTAGGATGGCAGAGCGATTTCCACAGTTGGTGGGACAAAGGGTCAGGCCCAGACGGAATCCAAACTGCCTGCACCTCCAGTGGGCACTCACACCCGCCCCGCAGGGTGGGACGCTCCTGGCTGGCGAAGGCGTGATTGTCAGGAGTGAGGCTCCCCAAGGCCAGGGGACGATTCCCCGAGGCCCGGGGCGGCCCGCCTCCCACCGGCCTCCGGGCAGCCCGCTAATGATGACGGTGATGAAGGCTGTCAGAGCAGGGCCGGGCCCGCAGGGATGGAACAAGGGGCTGTGTCCTCCCTGAAGGGACAGCCGTGCACAAAACCATGGCCGCGCAGACAGGTCCGTTCCATACGTGGCGGGGAGGGGGGCTCCCCCAGACGCCCCCCCCCATCAGCCCCATTTACCCCCCCCCCCCAAATTGCAACGGAAGAAGATGAACAGAGGAGAAATCCAATAGACACATAGAAGGGTCTGCAGGGAGGGGCTCCTGCTCTGGCTCCGACCCAGGCGGGAGGGTGGGCCCGGGGTGCGCCTGCCAGGGCCACCCCCACCCCACCCCCCACCCCCACCCGCCGCAAGAGTGACCCCTCGGGCCCCTCCGCAGCGCCAAGGCCCTCTCTCCCAGGCGGAGGCCCCAGCCCAGTCCCAGCGCCTGGGAAAGCCGCCTGTTTTGTTCCCATCTCCACCCCCCACCCCCTCTCTCTCTTTTTTTCTCTCCCTCATTCATTGCAGGTCTGTCCCTTTCCGAGCCGCAGGGACCTGGCGGCGGGGCGGAGGTGAGGGGCGGCCCCCGGGGCCCTGACAGGTAGGGTCAGCGCCCGCTCGGGGCGGCCCCTTCCCCCGCTCTCCCCGCGGGTCCCCTCGCCCTGCCCCTGTCAGCCGCGCCAGACGCGCCCCGGCTTTGCAGCATTCAATAAAAATTCAGAAACATTTGGGCTGAAATCGCTGCTTTATCTGGAGGAGCCACAGCGCCGGGAGAGACCACTGCGGCGCGGGGGGGGAGCCCCGTGCCGCCGACGCCCGGGCGCCCGCGGTCCCGGGGCCCCGGAGCCCGCGCTGCCCGCGGGGGACCCGGCGGGCGCGGGGACCCGGGCCCCGGGGGGCGGCGCGCGCGGCCGGCCGGGGTGCGGGGCGCGCGCGGGGGGCGGCGGCCCGGCCGGGCTCCCCCCGCGCCCGCGGCCCCGGTGGGCGGCGCCCAGCGCTGGCGGAGCCCGGGTCCCCGCTCGGCCCGGGCTGGATGGCTCATTCTGCTGGCTGCGCGGCGGTGGCGGTGGCGGCGGCGGCGGCGGCGGCTGTGTGTGCGCCGCGCCTCGCCGCTCCCCGCCGGCCCCCCGAGCCCCGGGCGCGCGCGCCCGCCCGGGCGGCCCGGGCCCCGCGGAGCCGCGGCCCGAGGCCCCGGGAGGCGCAGCCATGGCCCTGCGGAGGCTGGGGGCCGCGCTGCTGCTGCTGCCGCTGCTCGCCGCCGTGGAAGGTGAGCGGCCGGGCGGGCGGCCGGGCGGGCGGTGGGGGTGGGGAGCGGCCGGGCACGGGCGGCCGCCGGCGCCCACCCTCGCCCCGCGCGGCCCGCGAAGTTCGCCCCGCGGCCGGCGCCCGGCGCAGGTGGCCGCGGGGAGGTGTGTCCGGCCGCGCGGGCGGGGAGGCGCGGGCCCCGCGGGCGCCCGGGGGGCGGCGGGCGCGGGTGGACTGTGCCGGGAGGAGGCGAGGGACCATCTTGCCGAGGCTTTGTAGCCAGCCGGGCGAGCGCCGCCCAGGGCCGGGGGGCTGCCCACGCGCGCCCGCCCCCACCCCCGGCCCGGGCACCCGCCCGCCTCTGCGCGCCGGCCTGGCCTTTGCTCGGCACCGGGTGGAGGGAGCGCCGGCCCGGGGGGCCCCGACGCCCAGCCGGGGCTGGAAAGTTTGGCAGGGAGCTGGGGGGGGGGTGGGGGAGACGCCGCGGCTGGCCGGGTGGGGGGGCCCCGGGTCCGCGCCCCGGGCTGGGGCCGGCGCCCCGAGGAGCGGGCGCTGGCAGAGTGCGAGCGGGCGAGCGCGCCGGCCCCTCGCGCCCGTGCCTGCCCGCCGCCCGCGGCGTACAATGGGGTCCCCTCCCAGGGAGGACGGGCGGGGGGATGGGTCCGTGGGCATCCCTCCCCTGCGCGGGGTCTCCGGGCACCCCCGCGGGCCACCGCCCCGCTGGCGGCCGCGCTCAGCACGGGCCCCGGAGCCCGGGAACTTTCCAGCTGCCGCCGCCGCCGCGGCCGGACCAGATGCTCTTGCCATGTGTTGGCCTTGGCCAGGGTCGCGGGCCATCTCCCCGCGGAGCCGCTGGCCCCCCAGGGGGACAGGCGGGCTGCCAGTCCCCCCCCCCCCCGAGCCGGCCGCCCCCGGAGGGAAAGTTAGTGCGGCCTGGGTGTGCCCACCAGAAAGGGCCGAGCCGGCGGGGCCGGCCGCGGGGGTGAATTATGGCTCTGGTGTGCACGGCACTTTGCGGTCCTCCCCGCGCCCCACAGTTTACGGAGCACTTTTCACGGAGGCGGCATCGCTCTGTGGTTTGCCACGCGCCCGCCGCGCCGTTGACAAGGCACTCGGGCCGGGCAGAGTGAGTGCTTTCCCCCCCACAGCGGTGTTCCATGTCCCCGGGAGTCGGGGTGAGGGTGACTCCTGCTCCCTTGGACCGGGTGGGCCAACCAAGGCCCAGAGGCCTTGGGGGGACAGGAATGGAACCCGGGGCCGAGGTCTGCAGCCTGGGATGGCTCCCCTCACCTCGCTGCATCCTCTTGTCGCTAAACCCTTTCCGGGATCCTGCCTCCACGGGCACTGAGGGCTGACGCGCATGCACACGTATGTGTCTCCGTCCACTGTGGGCTAGGGGCGAAGCTCCCGCCTCGTCTTGCAACGCAAAGTCAACAACTAACAAAAAAATTCCCCCAAAAACCCACCCCAAAACAAAACCAAAAACAAAACCAAACAGATCGGATAGGCCTGGAGGAATAGCTCACGTGGGGGGTCATGGTATAGCTTCAGTTTCCACTCTCAGCCCTGAGAGCTTTGGGGACCATAGTTCAAGGGGCCAAGGGGTGACCCCCTGGACGGCAGCCGCGGTTTCTGGCACCGGAGCCGCCGGCCGCTGGCTCCCGGAGGTTCGGAGGCTGCCTGCAGGTTTCCGGAGCTGGGCCGCCGGGCGCCCGGGGTGCCGGGGGGGGGGGGGGGGGGGGGGGGCCTGGGTGTGGAGGGGCAGCCCGGGTCCCGGCCGCTGGCGGAGGTACCACTTATTAGCTCTGGCTTTGGGGAAATGACTCATGCGTTGGCCCACCATACGTTGGGATGTTTACAGTATTATGGGGAGCTTGGCATAAATATTGCTATGTAGGTTGCAGTCAGCGGTGCTGGAGGGGAAGGGAATTGGCCCCTCTTTCACGGGAAGAGGCCCGGGCGTGTTTTTAATTACCGTGGGGCGGATGGAAGGGCCACGTCTGTCCAGCCACGGTCTGGCAGGGAGCAGTTGGTATCTGGTGGGCCGCGGCCAGGCTGGACCCGGGGCCCGGGACCCAGGGCTGGTCGGCTGCTGACGTACCTACCGGGAGCGGGGAGGGCTGCTCAGGCTGCCACTTGGGGACAGGGCGGGAGGAGGGCTGCCCCGGGACCCCACCCCTCATCGCAGGCTCTCCCTTCGCCCCCTGGTCACTAAGGAGTCTGACCCATCAGGGGTTAACAAGCAGCTGACCACATGGGTTCGGAGGTGGTATGAGGTGGAGGTCGGGGGGAGGGGGGGGCCTGCTTCTGATTTCCCATAGGATCCTGTGCCATCTCCCTTCCCTATAGGGGACTCCTGGGTGTAAGACGGTCCCTCTGATCTCTTGGGGTTCCATCATATGCCCCCCACGTCCTCTCGCTGAGCCCCAGTTTCCTCATCGGTCAAGCGAGGGTGATCATGATGCCCATCCTGCCTGTCTCCACGCGGGCGCTTGTGAGATTCAGACCAGATACTGAGCGGGAAAAGTCCACCCTGAAGGCCTGAGTGAGGCCCGTGGGGGTGGAAGGATGCGGAGGGACAGCGCTGCTTGTGGCAGGCACATCCCCAAAGACACCCGGGTCCCCCCCTCCGGGAGCAGCACAGGCTGTGGAAACAGGATGAAGCTTGGGGTGGCGGGAGGGCAGCCCTCAGGTCCTCCCCGCACCCAGCGACACGCGGCCACCACTTCCTTCCCTCCCCGTCCTGTGCCCTGCGGTGACAGGGCTGTCCCGAGCCTAAGGCCCTAGGCAATCCGCAGCCTTTGGAGTGTGAGAGCAGAGAGGGGTATGTGTTGGGGCGGGGGGGGGGGACTCCTGTGTTAGGATGTCGAACTCAGTATCTCCCCCAAAACCATGGGCCCCTCCCAGGGGAAACACAAGTCTAGAGCATCTCCCGTGGGGGCCTTGAGAGGGATGGGGGTGCCCAGGGAGCGCAGCCGGCAGGAGAAGGGGCCAGGGGCAGACCAGCCACCGGATGGAACCTGGAGGGTGAAGTTCAGAGGAAAACCGGGTCTCCTCTGTGCTTTTGATCTCCACGTATCTCGGGAGCCCTCCTCTCTGGCCGGCCCGGTGCTGGACCTGGAGCCGGTGGGGGAAACGCTGATAGGGAAAGCAGTTGGCCAGGTCTAGTGTGTAACTGCGTGCCAGGGTGCCGCCAGGAGGAAGTTGTGAGCCACCTGGGGCAGCAGAGGCGGTTTGGGGTACAAGAGGGCCGTTCCGCCTTTTTATGGCTCCATCGTGTTCCCCCTGCCCGTCCGCCCGGCGGGGAAACTTTCCCGCCACCTGTCACACTAACGGACTGTGTCTTCGGAGTTCAGGACTGTGACTTTGGGACTTGGGTAAGGTGGCCAGAGGTTCCGCTTTTGGCAGGACAGTCCTGATTTTCAACAATTTGTCCCGCGGTGTTTTAAAAAAGTCCCGAGTTTTGGAAAGATGACAGTCCCGATTTTTAACAATTTGTCCTGCATCCTGCGGCGTTTTAAAAAAGTCCCGAATCAGGACTTTTTAAAAATGCCACGGGACATGGGACAAATTGTTAAAAATCGGGACTGTCCTGCCAAAAGCGGGACGTCTGGTGACCTTAGACTTGGGGTGGAGGAGAATTTTGCCCAGAAAAAGGAACTGCGTGCAGAGGCATGGTGGTGGGATCCTCACCGGAGGGTAGCTGAGGGCGTCCGTGTGGCGGGCAGCAGTGGGAGACAGGAGGGCGGGACGGGTCCTAAGGGGCCAGGACGGAAGGAGAAGCAGTTTGGACTTGATGCTGCGGGCAGTGGGGAGCCATGGAAGGCTCTTGAGCCCTTGAGGGACCTGGCCGGGCATGTGTTTGCCAAAAACCCACCGGCCTCCAGCACGTGGGACGTTCGGGCGGGCCGGACCCGCTCCTGCGCCGTCCGGGAGAGGCCGGCTTGTCTGCCCCCGGCTGGCGGTGCGCTCTCGGAGGAGGGTCCTCTGCCTCGTTTTTTGTGTCCATGGCTGTGGTAGGAAGAGCCCAGCTCCAGGGCCACCTCCCCGGAGGCCTTCCCTGATTCCTTCCTGACGCAGACCCAGTTCTGCCACTTTCTGTCCTACCTACTTTGGTTTGCCTCGTCACACCCACCGCCACCCGGGACATATCAGAGGCGTGCGAGCGTCCTGGTGTTGTGTCTGCCTCGCCCACCAGACTGGACACACCCGGGGGGGGGAGCGGTGCTTGCCTGCCCTGCTGGCCACGGCATTCCCAGTACCTAGAGCTGGGCCCGGTCACGTGGGCACCCTGCCACGGAATGACTAGGGGGCTGAGGGCCTGTTGAGTGAATGAAGGCTGTGAATGTGTCACATTGTGTCCCGCAGTATCAGGAGAATGACCCCCCCACACAGATGGAGGCTCCATCTGGCCGGGGAGATGGAGGAACTCCTCCTGGAGGGAGAAGCCGAGGGGACGGCTTGCAGGAGAGTGTTTGGGGACGATGGACGGACCAGCTCAGCCAGAGCTAAGGAGTCCAGTGGGCCAGCAGCAGCTAGGTACTGGACCGAGTCCCTTCCGGGTGGCGGTTGAGGGACATGGCCTGTCCTCATCCTGCCCCCCCCCCCCAGACTCCTCCTACCCCCCATCCCAGCCCTCTGCCGGGCCCACCTCTGTCTGAGGCCCAGCAACCGTCCATGGGATTAATTTGGAACTGGTTTTCCTTTTATGTTTGTTTCTTCTGCTTCTCCTGTTTTAAAGGAGGCTGCTTTCAGGGGTTCCTCTGAACCAGGAAACCGGGCCTTCGGTTTCAGACCCAAGAGCCGTAGAATCTAAAGGCAAGCTGACTCATTCACTCATTCCTCCGCCCAGCCATCTACCTTAAAAGAGCCCCTGGGTGCCTGTTCCGTGTCGGGTGCTGGATGGGGGGAGAGATTTTGGGCTTTGGTGGGGAGCAGGCCCAGCTGACTTCGCGGACGGGGTGGGGTAGAACAGACACAGCCTTCGGGGGGCCGTCAGACCTGGGTTCGAATCCCAGCACCGAGTGCCGTGTGCTCCGGACGAGGATGTCAGAGTCCCCGGACCTCCGTTTCCTCAGGGGTTCCTGGGGATACCACGTCACGGGGGCAGGCACGCGAGGCTGAACATCTCACGCTGTTCTCGATGTGGTTGGTGACGGCTCTGCCCCAATTTGGCCTCCTTTTTGGCATCTGGATTGTCCAGGCAATAGATCTGCCCTCCGTGTCTCCCCCGCCCCCCCCTAACCTATCCTGAGAGGTGGCCCTTCCTGCACACGCGGGCTCCTTCTGGGCTTTCCCTCAGCCTCCGGGCCAGGGTAGAAGCCGCTGGGCTGCACGCTTCTGCCTGCCCAGAGCTCACCTGCTGGCTTGGACCACGAGTCAGGCCCATGCTCACGGCGGGGCCCTGCAGGAGGGGATGGACGGAGCTGGCTGGTGACCGGAGGCCCGACCGGGCCAGGCAGGGGGGATGTGCTCCCTCGGAGAGTGGAGGGGTGGAATCAGGGTGGCCTCCTGGCGGAGGCGGGCCTGGCCTGCACCTCTGACCAAGATCCTGCCCCCTCCAGGACCTGGCCTGCTGGCCTGACTTATCTGGAAATTCGGTAGATCCGTAATGAGGCCAGGGTTGGCTGGTGGGCGGGGCGGGGGGTGGGTGTTAGGAAGTTGGGGATCTGTATTTTTAACACACTCCCCAGGTTTTTCCACTGGGCAGGCAAATCTGCCCCCCTGGTGGCCCAAGATAAAATGCTGGGCTCCCGGGAAAGAGAAAGAGAAACCTCAGCAGGAAGCTGGAAAAGACTGAAACGGAGTGAACTCAATCCGTTAGCGCCCACTGGCCCCGCTGCCTGCCTGTCTGCCCGCCGGCTGGTGAGCGGAAAGGCTCGGCTGGGGGAGGGCCGGGCGGGGAGAATGTTTGCACAGGGGTGGGGCGGCCGTTGATGGTGACAGCACCTGGAAGCTTCCTGATTGGGATCAGGGCGGGCTGATAAGGCTCCTTGAAAAGGTTTTAGGGCCTTTTCCAGCGGCTGCCTTCTGAAGCGGGGACCAGGGGGCACCTGTCTTCCTGGCGCCCCGGGGGTCACCTGAGGGGCTTGCCTCGCTCACCTTCCCCTGGGCCCCGGGCTTCCCGGAGCCACCTGTTCCCCCGCTGCAACCCCTTAGGGGCGGAGCTGTCCTCGGGGAAGGAGACCTTGCCCGCCCTGTGGCCTTGAACAAGTCGTGTGTGTGTGTGTGTGTGTGTGTGTGTGTGTGTGTGTGTGTGTGTGTGTGTACGCGCGCGCTCTCCGAGCCTCAGTTTCCCCACCCGTAAGCTGGAGATATTGCCCGTCCGAGGATGATTAAAGGAGATGCTGGATACAGTGACCGGCAGAGCAGCCTGGCCACGGCTGTGCCCAGGAGGCAGTCGTGGCCATTTCTCTGACATGTCAGCACTCACACTCCTTGTCTCTGTCTCTGAAATCCCAGGGCTGACCCCCTTCACTTTTTCAATTGGCAGAATAGCCCGGGGTGGGGCAGGTGGGGTAATAATAAAAAAGGGTGTTTGGAGTCATCCTGATTTTACTGTGTGTCCTCTGGCCAGGTTCTTAACCTCTCTGAGCCTTGGTTCATCAGGCTCGGTCAGTCGTTCTTGCTCTGGAGGTGGCTGTGAGGAATGAGTGTGTTAGTCCACTGAAGACCGAGCTGAGTGCGTGTCTCCAGTGTGACGAGGAAACTGGATTCTGAGTAGGGGACATGGGGGATTCTGTCTCCAGCCTCTCCCCGCCTCCTCTTCACTCAGCCGCAGGAAAACCGAAGATGCAGAGTGACGCTCTGAGTCTGTCTGGGTTGGGGGGGGGGGGTTGAGAGGCCCCTCTAGCCTGCCTCGGGGTTTCACCCGGGGTTTCCTCAAAGGCCCCATCCTCACCCCAACCCACCCTCCCTAATCTTAGGATCCTCTGTGGCTGTGCCTCCCTTCTCGGCCATGTACCGGCCAGTGCAGCTTCCACTCCACGATAGTGGTAACAGCCATCAGTTCTTGCGCCACACACTCTACTAAGGGCATTGTGGGCGTCGTCTCATGCCGTTAATTACCCCACCACCCACCAGGAGGCTTTGAATGTCCATTTTACAGATTCGGAAACCGAGGCTCGGGGCGTGTGCAGTCCAGGGACCCATAACTTGGGGGGTGAGGGGAGGGGGGATTTGAACCCAGGCTTGAGGGACCCCAAAGTGCATCCTCTTTATTGCCATTTAAGCGGCTTCTGGAAGGTGCCTCCCGCTCAGAGGAAGGGCTGGGCTCTGGCGAGGGTCTCCGAGGCAGCCGGCCAGACTCTGACTCCATCGACATCCTGAGATAATGCAAGCGGGAGGGATCTGGAACTCACAAACCTGCCATAAAAACGCAATCTCTGTCATAATGGTCAGAATAATGTTGCTCTAACTTAGACAAATCGGGTGTTCACTCATTTCCTTGCAAGGGGGCGCCTCCACAGAGAGCCGGGGAGCCGTCACAGGGCCATTCGCAGCCTGCGCCCTTCCGAGCCCGTTAGCTCACCGGGCTTTTCACGGCGGCTCCCTGAAGCGGACGGGGGCCAGGAGGCCCATTTTAGAGGTGAGGAAACTGAGGCCTGAGGGACCCCATGGTCTTCCCAGAGTCCGTGGCCAGACCCGGCTTGAAGGCAAGCCAGTCTCAGCGGCCCCAGAGACCGCCGAGCCAACCTGAGTTCTTAGCCAGCATTTGAAAAACCAAGAGCTTTTTTTTACAGAGCAGTTCTGTTTCTGGCTTCTCTGAAAAGCCAGGCAATCTGGCTTCCCTGGGCCCGCGCTCCCACATGGCCGCCACCGCTGGCAGGGGCTGAGTCGTGGCCGGCTCTTCAGACAGCACGTGTGCGGGCTGGGGGTAACGCACCCCCAACGTGAGCCGCACGTTTGCATTGCTTGTCTGGCCTCTGTGGGCTTGCCTTCTAGATCCCATCCCTGTCTCTCTCTGTGTGAGTAAAATTGCTTCTCCATCATTTCAGACCTCAGCTGCCTCTGCTCTGAACTGAGGGGGTGGGACTCGGTGGTCTTGGACGCCCCTTCCCGCTCGCTCCAGCAGTCAGAGCCCAGCGGGGAGGGGAGAGCTATAAAAAGTACAGGGTTCCGTCCCCAGAAAGTGTATCGGTTACCCGCGGCTGCGTAACAAGCCAACCCAAACAGTATTGGCTCAACACAGCAGTGATTCTGGGGATGGGCCGGCTTTGTTATTCTGCTGCCCCGAGGTGTCCGCTGGGGCCGCCCCGAGGCTGCCCTCAGCGAGGTGGTGCTGGGAGGTCCGGCGTGGCCTCACCTACAGCTTGGAGGCGGCCCTGGTGGGGACGGCTGAAAGGCTGACCGCCCTCTCTCTCTCCTCAAGAGCCTTTCCTGTCGGTAGTCTAGAGCCGGGGTCGGCAAACTGTGGCTCGTGGGCCACCTACGGCTCTTTGGCCCCTTGAGTGTGGCTCTCCCACAAAATACCATGCGTGCGCACACGTGGGCGCGCATGTACAGTGCGATTGACACTCCGTGGCCCACGCGCAGAAGTCGGTGTCCGGCTCTCAAAAAGAAATGTCGGTCGTTGTCCTGTGGATATTTGGCTCTGTGGACGAATGCGTTTGCCGACCGCTGGTCTAGACTCACCTGTCTCCCGGGGTGGCTGGCTCCGGAGAGGGTAAAGCGGAGACGGCGGGGCTTCTTGAGGCCTAGGCTGTCGGGGGAAAAGCATCCCCACCACCACCACCACCGGCGCTTGTCCCAGAGCCCTCTCCGATCCCGCCCAGCCGTCCTCCTCCAGCGCCGGGGAGGGAAGTGTCCTGGGCTTGACTTCCTCCCCAGTCACAGAGAAAGTCGCATTTCGTGCTCAGCGGTTCAACACGTAAAAGTTGACTGTATATCGCCGAGTCTCAGGCTGACGCCTAGAACGCGTCACCCCCACTCACCCCCTTCGCCATTTGCACACACATCTCCCATGTGCTCTGGGCCAGCTTGTGGGTGTCTCAGATGCAGGCCCCGCCCACCTACATGGGAGGAGCGGCTTGGTGCTCAGTGATGGGCGGTATTGTTGGTGGCCATTATTTGGAGACATTCTCATGGGGGTGGGAGGTGGGGGGGAGGGGTACCAGGAAGCCAGAAACCTCATTCCCTACCTTCTCTTCCCTCCCATCCTACCCCAGCACCGGCTCCCAGTGCTCTCTGCCTCCTCCCGGGGAGCCGGTGCCCTCCGGTTCACCTTATCCTATGCCTCCTGGCACAAGGCCTGGTTCATGATAGGCACTAACTAGATGTTGGTGCAATAAAGCAACCTACACATTAATTAAAAACGGCAGCCCAGACCGTAGATATTCCCGGCCTGGCGTGGGGCTTGAGGCCAGAGGAGGAGGAGGAGGCCCCGGGCTGGTAGGATTGGATTTGGAGGCGGGAGCAGGTCCCATCACCCACTCTGGACCTCAGTTTTCTCATCAGCATGTTGTGGGGGCAGGGGGGAGGGGGTTCCATGATTATAGCCACCCCAGAAGGAGCAGCTGTGTTCCTCACTCAGCTATAAAAGAGCCTGTGGTGGCCCCAGCTGGTGTGGCTCCCTGGATAGAGCGTAGGCCTGCGGGCTGAAGGGTCCCAGGTTCCATTCCGGTCAAGCGCACATGCCCGGGTTGTGGGCTCGATCCCCAGTAGGGGGCGTGCAGGAGGCAGCTGATCAGTGATGCTCTCATCATTGATGTCTTCTCTCTCTCCCCCTCTCCCTTCTTCTCTGAAATATATATATTTATTTTTTTTAAGAGCCTGTAATGGTGTGACTGGGGTGTGTCACACCCACACTGGCCAGGAGCCACTAGGGGAGGAGGAAAACATTAGAGAAATTTAAAGTCTGATGGCATTGGCCAATTGCTATCGTATCTAATTCGGACCACGGGTTGGTTCAGAGCACATGGAAATGTGTGCAAATGGCGAAGGGGGCGGGCGGGCGGAGGACCCCGAACTCTGAGCGTCACCTCCAAGGCACGGTGAAGACCAGGGTGATGCAGGGTGAAGCCGGATGTGCTACTCCGCTGAGCCAGGAGTGGGGCTCCTCTTTGCCAGCCCAGTACAGACCAGGGGGTCACAGGAGCGGCCTGGGCTGTGAGCTGGGTGTTGGGACGGCAGTGGCCCTGGGGGAGGGGACACACATGTCCTGCCTGACGCGGCGGGTGCCGCCCACTCCTGACCATGCCACCAGGCGGGGATCGGGGCTCAGTCTTGCCGATTCTTCCGAACCACAGTTCTGCTATGTACGGAAAGACGGGTTTTTACATTTTTATTCACCTTGCTCTCAAGTACAGCCTGGCCACCCCAAACCGGGTTTGCCAGCTGGACCGGGCTCCCTGGCTGGCAGCTCACGCGCTCCGGGACAGGTGTTCGTGGGCGAGAGGGAGCGAAGGTGGTGGTTGCCTTCATTTCACGGACCGAGAAAGTTGCTGCTCAGAGAGCTGGAGCGACTTACCCGAGGTCGCACAGCTGGGGGGCAGTGAGGGTGCGGCAAACGCCTCCTCGCCTTCAACTGGAGAGTCCCTTTTGCTGTGGCTTCCCTCCGTGGGCTCTGTGTCCTGCCTTCCAGAACAGTCCGGGAGCACGCGCTCCTCCTCGAGGGCATCTGCCACGTTTGCAGGCAGAGAGCCTGTCTTCCCCCGATCCTCCTTCGAGGGCAGAGCTGGAAGAAAGGAGAGCACGGGGCCCTAGAGAAGAACCATGCCGGGTTGGCCCTCTGGCTCTGATGCTCTCTCTCTCTCTCTCTCTCTCTCTCTCACACACACACACACACACACACACACACACACACACACACACATGGCCTGACCCTGGCCCTCTTACCTTACCTCTGTGAGCCTCGGTTTCTTCCCCTGTAAAAAGGGGTCAGGGCTGAAGCCGGTTTGGCTCAATGGTAGAGCGTCGGTCTGTGGACTGAAGGGTCCCGGGTTCGATTCCGGTCAAGGGCATGTACCTTGGTTGCCGGCACATCCCCGGTGGGGGGGTGTGCAAGAGGCAGCTGGTCGGTGTTTCTCTCTCATCGACGTTTCTAGCTCTCTATCTCTCTCCCTTCCTCTCTGTAAAATATCAATAAAATATATTTTTTTAAAAAGGGGGGGGGGGTCAGGGAGGGCTTCCCGGAAGAGGCGCCCTCTGAGATGAACGTTCGGGGGACAGCGAGGCGAGGAAGCCGTGAGGCCGGCCTTCCAGGCGGCGGATGGCAGCTGCCGAGACCCACGCAGGAGGCCTGTGAGTGTGCCCTGCATTCGGGGAGCTGCAGAAAGAGAGAGAGAGAGAGAGAGAGAGAGCTGTGTGGCTGAGAACAGGGCGTGCCAGGCACCGGGGCGGGGTGCAAGCTGCCCGGCCCCAGCAGGGAGAGGGTGTGGGGTCAACATTCCCATTATGGCGACGACATATGTCCGCAGCACCAACTTGTCACTTGGCCCGAGTCCCTGGGAAGCCGGAAGGACAAAAAGCCTCTGAAACGTGTTCTCGGGGAGAAAGCGGCTTAGCGCCCAGTGGGGCGCGTCCCGCCTGAATGGGGCTTCTCCGCCCCTCGCGGGGAGGCAGGGCCTGGGAACCGCCTCGGCCGGAGCCCGTGGGGCCTCTCTGGAACCCACGAAAGGCTTCCGCCCAGGGAGTCTGCCCGAGGGTCGGGGCCCCGGCCCGCGCGTCCTCTTGCCTGTCCCCGTCAGTGTCAGCTGTCACTCCCCACGGCCGCCGGTGGCAGCTCCTGCGGCTCGGCTCTCGGCAGGACAGTGGAAAGGGCCCCTGAGCTGCCAAGGAGGCCCCAGCGCCGGTGTCCCGAGCCGGCCTGGAGCCCAGCCGTGCCAGCGAAGCTCAGGGCCCCCCTGACTGGCCCCTCGGGGGTGGGGGGTTCCGGTGGCCCCTGGGCCTGGGGCCAGGGATAGAGCAAAGGCAGGAGTCACCGGGGCAGAGGTGGGCAAACTTTTTGACTCGAGGGCCACAATGGGTTCTTAAACTGGACGGGAGGGCCAGCATGGTCAGGAACAAAAGCAACCTGACCATGCTGGCACTCTCATCTTGGGCTGCTGGTGAAGGAGCGGAGGGGAGAGCAAGAGAACCCTCCGCTCTTTTGGCTCCGCAGGCCGGATAGAACAGCCGAACGGGCCGGATCCGGCCCGCGGGCCATAGTTTGCCCACGGCTGCACCGGGGGAAGGTCCCGGACTTCTCGGAGATCGGGCCTCTGCGTTGGCCGGCTATGTCACCGCGGGTGAGTCACGTCACCCTCCTCAGCCTCGGCTTCTCACCTGGAAAAGGGGGATAATGTCACCCAAGTGGTTGTGTGGGGGATGAACAGAGATAACGTGTGAGAAGTAGGCGTTCACGGAGCCTCTGTACCTGTTTCTCAGCTGAGCCGTGAGAATCCAATAGAAGTAATAACCATGGCAGCCGCTCGCAGTTATGTGGGCTTGCTGGAGACCAGGCTCTGCGGTTGGGGGTTATTACTACCTGCTTTCTTTAGATTAAAAAGTTAAGGCTTAGAGGAGTGAAATAACGCGCCCACCGCCACTCGGCCAGTGACGATGGAGCCGGAACCCACACGCAGGCAGCCCGACTTCAGAACGGATCCACAGGGAGCTGGTGAACCTTCTTTTCATTCTTTAAAAAAACAAAAACAAACAAACAAAAACACATTTTGAACATACACAAAGTTGTAAGTAGAGTAATATAAAATAACTGTATATTTTTCACCTACATGCCACATTTGTTCTCTCCTTTGTATGCTGTGTGTATATGTGTACATGCATTCATTTTTTTTGAACCATTTGCACATAAGTTATGGACATGGACAAAGAATTGTTTGCTGAGATTCATGTATGTCTGAGGCCCACTCTAAGCACTATTTTACATCACTGGCACACAGTAGGACTTGAATATTGGCAGCAATTAGGAAGAATAACCCGCCAAGCACTTCCCCTCCCCCCACCCCATCACCTCATTCAGTCCTCACTGTGAGGGCGTCTTCATTTTCAGAAAAGGAAGAACCACTCAGAGGTTAAGCCGCTTGCAGCCACGTGTGAGCTGGGGGTGAACACCTGCGTCTGCCTGACAGCAAGGCTGTCCTACAAAACACCGGGGACCCCTGCCCGTCCCCTCCAGGTTCGCCCCTGCTGTAGCCACCAGGGCCCGGCCCAGCACAGCAGATGGCAGCCTCCCCCCCCCCCCCCCCAGCTGCGGCTGGGTGTAGCCCTGTCCCTCTGTAAATGGAGGGGGGGTGGTCATCGAGGCTGGTGGACTTGGAAAAACCGGGGACTGGCCCCGGGTCCTCCGCTAGCCAAGTGGTGGTGAGGACTCGGGCCTGTGGACCCGGAATCCGCTGCGCTGCCTCCTGCGGCCCTCGCCTGGGTCCCCTCCCCACGTTCTCTCTGTGGCCGGTCCTTGCTGCTGCTCATTGAGACCAGGCTTGAGCATCTCGGCCTGTTCGAGGCCTGCCCTGACCTCTCCGGTCCTCCCCCTCATGGTCGCCTTCTGCCCTTGGCAGCCGCGGTGTTCTTGGTGGCACCGTGTGCTCATTCCTTTTCTGTTGCTCAGGTGGGGCCACGCGGTGCCCTGTGTCAGCATGCCTGAACCCCTCCAGCCACACGGAGGGGTCCTCGGCCACACCGGTCAGAGAGTGACGGTTGCATGGGTGGTTAGCAGCTGGTTACCTGGTGATCTGAGTGATTGATAGTTGGAGTGATGAGTAGATAGGTAGGCAGATGTATACATACATAAATATATATATATATATATATATATATATATATATATATATATATATATATAGAATGGTTTCATGCATGTTGCGTGGGTTAGATGGCTGGGTGGATGCATCATGGCAGGATGGTTGCATGCGTTAAAGCCTTGGTGGGCAAACTGCGGCTCTTTGGCCCCTTGGGTGCGGCTCTTCCACAAAACACCAAGGCCTGGGCGAGTCTATGTTGAAGAAGTGGCATTAGAAGAAGGTTACGTTTAAAAAACGTGGCTTTCCAAAGAAATTTCCGTCGTTGTCCTGTTGATATTTGGCTCTGTTGACTAATGAGTTTGCCGACCACTGCGTTTGCTACTTGGGTGGCTAACTGGGTGGAAGAATGAACAAGCAACAAACATCAGAATGCATCTCTCTCTTCTCTCTCTCTCCCCGATTCCTTTTGCTATCTGGACTGTGGCTCTCTCCTTATCCTCCGGACTTAGAAAGAGTTAGTGAGCCACACACTCCCCCGGCGGGGAGGGCCTTCCACCCCCTGCCAGAGCCTCTGCACCGGAGCGTCTGGAGAAGCTGGCCCGCGCAGCATGAATTTCTGTAAAGCAAATCCTATTTTCCGTCGGCTTGGCTCGCACGTTCGGGGACATGTTCCTGCTGTCAGGGGCTGGTACTCTTGGCGGCCGGCGACAGGTGGGGGAAGAGCCGGAACTCCCCTGGGCATCCGCTGCCCCGAGCTCCCCACGCACTCAGCCTTGCGAGCAGGCTGGCGCTGGCCAAACATGGGAGCGCGGAGCCAAGGGGAGCAGATTTGGCATCTGGTCCCAGAAGCCACCGCTGCCAGGGGGATGCTCTGCTCCTAAGCCGCTGGGGCAGCACGCTCAGCCTCGCCCAGACGTCTGCTTCCATTCATGTGTCCATACACCCTTCCTTCCTTCCCATGATCCCACTGTCCTCCTTCCGTCCGTCCGTCCGTCCATCCGTCCGTCCATCCATCCACCCGTCCATCTATTTGGTAATAATTTGTGGGAGCCTCCACGATGCTGGGGACCCAGAGTGGAATTAAACACGATGGACGTTCTGCTGTGAAAATGTCATATACTCCACTGATGTTCCTCTTCTTCCTTTTCCATCTGTTCCTCCCCTTCTCCTTCTTCTCTTTCTCGTCTTCCTCTCCTGTCATCGGCATCACCGTGGCAGCCTCCCACCACCGAGTTCCTATTAAGTGCGAGGCACCGTGCTAGCTGCCTTTCTGGCGCGTTCTCATCGATTCCCCTCAGCAATCCTGCACAAGAGTTATTAACACCTGTTTAGCAGATTTTTAAAAAAGCAGGTTCGGAGATGTGCGGCGATGTGACGACTATGTACTCGCGTGTAAGGTGGGATCTGTTGAGTGCCGAGGGCTGGTGTGGGAGGCGTCCTGGCCAGGCAGGACGCAGAGCGGGTGGAATGAGGGCACTCCTAGCAGACGGAACAGCCGGGGCCAAGACCTGGAGACTGGAAGGGGCTTTGGGGGATGGATCAAAAATGGGTGGGGGGTTGGGGAAGAGGGGACCCAGGCTAGAGGCTGAGAGAGGCTGTACGGGTTTGGCCTTGATGAAGCCAGCTGGTTCTGCCCATCTGGCTACTCTGGACATGGGCGGGCGGGTGGGTCAGAGTGGTGGGGACCATGGCAGTGAGCGTGTCAGGGGAGGACAGCTGTCTGGACCCCCTTCTACCCTGGCAGAAGCCCTCCAGCTCCCAGAAAGCTCCTCGGTATCCTGTCCCGCCCCGCCCACGTCATCCCTTGGTGCCAGGGAAAGGTTGTGGGGTGGTGAACCTCTGCTGGGGTTCAGCGCCTCCACAGAGCCTGAACAGCCCAAGCAGTGCCCCGGGAGTCATCCCTGAATAGAAAGTTCGGGAGCTGGACATGCAGAGAGACGGAGGCCCAGAAAGGGACAGAGGCCCAGTTGCAGGCCTGAAACCTGAGGCTGCGTGCGTAACCACTAACACTCTTCCCAGCTCTTCCCAAGGGCCAGTGTGGCTCAATGGTTGAGCATCAATCCATGAACCACGAGGTCAGCGTTCAATTCTGGGTCAGGGCACATGCCCAGGTTTCAAACTCAACCACCAGTAGGGGGCGTGCAAGAGGCAACTGATCAATGAGTCTAATCTAGCCATGGGCAAGCTACAGCCCACAGGCCCCATCCGGCCCGTTCGGCTGTTCTATCCAGCCCGTGGAGCCGAAAGAGCGGAGGGCTCTCTTGCTCTCCCCTCCGCTCCTTCACCAGTAGCCCAGGATGAGAGTGCCAGCATGGTCAGGCTGCTTTTGTTCCGGCCCTCTGGTCCAGTTTAAGAACCCATTGTGGCCCTCGAGTCAAAAAATTTGCCCACCCCTGGTAATCATTGATGTTTCTCTCCCTCTCCCTTCCTCTCTCTGAAGTCAGTAAAAATATATTTTCTTAAAAATAGCGCCAATGGCTTTCTTTTCAAGCTGTAGAGACTTGGATGAAGTGTTTAACATCTGCCTCTAGCCCTTTTGAGAATGAGGTGGGATAAAAATAAATAATGGGCTTTGTGTGTTTTTTTTTATTTTTTGTTAATCCTCACTGGAGGATATTTTTTCCATTAATTTTTCTTCTTCTTGTTTAAAAAAAAAAAAGGGGAGTGGAGGGGAAGGGGTGGACAGAGAAACATCTGTGTGAAAGAGACATCAGTTGGTTTTCTTCTGAATGCGCCCGTACCAGGGCGGGAACAAACCTGCATCAGGGACTTGCACTTGACCGGGAATCAAACCTGTGATCCTTTGATGCACAGGCTGACACTCTATCACTAAGCTACACCGGCCAGGGCTAAATACTGGGCATTCTTTAAATGACTTAACCATCCTGAACTTCAGTTCACGCTTCTGTAAAATGGGAAAAATAATGATAAAAATAAAACATCTAGTCACTGTTTTCCTCGCTGTGAGGCTGTCTGCTTCATAAAGGCAGGGCCCGGGATACAGTGGGTGCTCAGTAACCAGTCAATGAATGAACGAAGAGTAGCCATTGTTTAAGTGCTCCTTACAAGGTGCCAGGCGCGGCACAAAGCCCTCCACATCCTGCTTAATCCTCACCACTGCCCCGTGGAAGAGATGTCTTGTCCCCACTTTCCAGGGGAGGACGCTGAGCCTTCGAAAGGTGACATATGACTTGCCCGTGGTTATGGGGTTCCTGGGCAATGGAGTTGGGCATAGAGGACCCCGCTCTGGGACCGCTCGCTGCCCTATTCTCTTCCTTCCCCTCCCCGGGACCCTCGTTTCCCCACCCGGAAAGCTCCAGAGCTGGCCTCTGACCTTCTCCGGGTCCTTGCACACGGGCTTCCCCCAGCTCTAGGTTGTCCTGCCGACCATGGCCAACCCCATTCCGAAGGGAAAAGACCCGGAGGCTTCCCCTCCTGGGATTGTGACACGGGCACCTCGGTGGCCTCCAGACAGCTCTGCGGGGACCCCTGCCCTGTGTCTGTCGGGAGGAGCGTCCTCGGGGCCCTGGTGGCGCCCGTGCCAAGGTGCGAGGCCCAGCTGCACGCGGCCGGCCCGGCTGCCGCTCTGTCTGGAGCGCCGTGCGGAGAAACAAACACAGCTGTGTTTATTCCAGAAATGACACATCCTGATCATCTGCTCACGAGGGGTGATGCCTCCCAGTTGGGATCACAGGGGGAGCCACACCGAGTTCCCCGAATCTCAGGGCGGATTTTACTTCTCTGTGACAACTGTGCCGTTGAGCAGACCTCGGCCAGCGAGTAGACCTCGGGCAGCTAGCGGCCTTTGGAGATGCCAAACTCGCGGAGTGGTGGGTGATCTCACCTGGGCATGAGATGCTGGGAGGGAGGACCTTTTGCCTTGACACCTCCACATCGGGGGGTGTGAGCCTGGCACTCCCCACCTGGCCACACTTGGGACACGGAGTCAGGCACCCCTCTATTAGGAGAGCTTGGCCTGGCGTTGGATCTTGAGTACAGTCATGCTTTTCTAAAACATTTCCGGGATTTCCTATTGCTTTGGGGATAGAGACCCACCCTTCCCCTGGCCCCAAGGCCCTGCTTGGTCTGACTGCAGCCCGTTCTGTGGCTCGTCTCCATCACTCACGTGGTCCATCCCACACGTGGTCCATCACACACGTGGTCTAGCAGCTCCAGCCACGCTGGCCTCTCAGTCCCTCTTACTTCCCAGGCTTCCTGCCACCACAGGGACCTTGCACAGGCTGGTGCCTCCTCCCTCATCACCCAGTTCACGCTCACCTATTCTCCACGTTTTCCAGGGACGCTTTCCCTGAGCTCCTCGGGGCTCCGCAGGCCAGTCCTTTGCAGCAATTGTCAGTCACGATTTGAACATAATTAGTGTTTCCTTGATTCTCTCTCTCTCTCTCTCTCTCTCTCTCTCTCTCTCTCTTTCTCTCCTCCCGAACTATAAACCCCAGGAGAGCAGGGACCGTGACTGAATTGCTCCGTCACTCGATTCCCTGGGCCTGGCGCAGTGTCTGGCCCCGTCGGAGGTGCTGGGTGACGCTGTCGGGGTTGGGAGAATCAATGACTGGATGACTCAACGGTTCTTGGGACGCGCCAAAGGAAGATACGCTCCTGTTTGTGCTTTTGGGTGACAGTTGGCAGCGTGCTGTGACACCCGTCATCTCTCTTTAATTGAGCAGGCTGGGATGGGAGTCTGCGGGGGCTTGGCACGGGGCCAGGTGCCCGGGCGGGGGCGGGGGGATCTGAAGTGAGTCAGGCACCGTGGACCTCGCCTTCGGGAGCTTGCACACCAGCCTCCTGGGATAGCTCTTCGCCTGGACGGGCGGGTGAGGATGCTGACGCGCAGGCAGGGCAAGCAGCTTGGTGGGGCCACGTCGTGGCTACGTGCGGATGGATGGGTGGATGGATGGATGGATGGATGGATGGATGGGTGGACATAGATCCGGTGGACATCCAACCCCTTCCACTTTGCTCTGGCACTCGGACGGGTGGTGCAGGGGGGGAGGAAGGGTCCCTGGCCTTTGGGGGTCTGCAGCCCTGGTGCCTGGATGGTGGACAAGGTGCAGCGGGCCACGTGGACTGTCCTGCCCTATGGAGCCTTCCTTCTAGTGGGCAAGACTGAAAATACCAGCCAGGGGGGCTGCTTAGGTGCCGATGGTGCCCGGAAGCAAGCTGGAGCAGAAAGAGGAGGAGGAGGGCGCGCTGGAGGAGAGCGCTCAGGACCAGCATCTGAGCAGAGGTCTGAATGAAGCGAGGGAGCGCGCGCTGGGGGAGGGTGTCCCCACCATCAGGCCCAGGCCCGGGGGCAGGAGTGTGGAAGGAGTCCAGTGGGCTGGAGCAGGAGCTCGGGGAGGGGCTGGGGCAGGACCTCAGGGGGAGGGGACCCTGGCCAGGTCTCAGCGTCTACCTTGAGTGTGATGGGGTAGCAGAGGGTTTTGAGGAGGCTGCAGGTTCTGACCTGTGTTTAGCGCCACTCCGGACACGGACAGACGGACAGACGCAGCAGGGGGGGACAGGAAGGAACCTTTTCAGAGTCCAGGTGAGAGGTGCGGGTGGTGGGACTGGAGTGGGAGCAGGGGGTGGCGGTGGGGAGGTGAGGGGTGATGGGGGGACAGACCTGTTGATAGATGTCCCTGACTTTGCTCCCCGATGTCCTTCTTCATTCGGCTGGAGGGGGAGGGAGGGGAGCCCTGTGTGTTTCTGGTCGCCCTGACCCTTCACCCCTCCTCTCGCCCAGGAAGCTCTGCTGGGGTTTGTGATGTAGGAGCATTTATCTTTTTATTTCTAACATAAGTCAGTAATTTGCTAACAACCCTATCTCCTGGCGGCTGCATTGGTGACGCCAGCATGTGCTAGAGTCCAGGGGTGGGCAAACTCTTTGACTCGAGGGCCACCATGGGTTCTTAAACTGGACCGGAGGGGCCAGAACAAAAGCAACCTGACCATGCCGGCACTCTCATCTTGGGCTGCTGGTGAAGGAGCGGAGGGGAGAGCAAGAGAACCCTCCACTCTTTCGGCTCCGAGAGCCGGATAGAACAGCCGAACGGGCCAGATGTGGCCCAAGGGCCATAGTTTGCCCACGGCTGTGCCATTCTGGGGGCCGGAGGGCAGAGGTGCGGGGAAGAGTCTGGTCCGGTCCAGGTCCAGCATAGACAGGACTTGCCGGGTGACTGAATTCGTTTCCTTCCCTGGGTGGGTCCTGGCCCGTCTCTCTGTAGAACGAGAGGACGAGACCTGGCATCTTCTGGCCTGGCCTGCATAACCCCATGACCTGCACACATTAAGCGCCTGCTGTTTGCTGGGACACAGCAGGCGCCTGATGTGTGATACGGAGAGGACTAAGCCTTTTTGTAAGAAAACCGGGTTACACAAAAGGTAGGTGTTGACCCAAGGCGATCAAAGACGGCGGGGCTGGGGCCGCAGTGCGGGGGCAGCTGACTGGGGGGCTCTGCAACCACACCAGCCGGGTTCGAGTCCCGGTGCCAGCTCTTCCTAGGCGAGACCGCGGACACGTCTCCTTATCAGTAAACCGGGGATAAGAATAGTCCCTCCCTTATTAGGCTGTGACACACAGTAAGTGCTTAGTAAATGCCAGCATCACCGCGCCGCCAGCAGAGCACAGAAGCCAGCGCTGGGAACACTGCGTCCAGCCTTTGCCCCTGGCCCGTGTCCAGCTGGGATTCGCCTGATCCTGGGTTCAGCGGTCCCAGGTTTCCCCTTGGGGTGTCATGTAGAGCCCAGCAGCAGTGGCCCCGGGAGACAGCGCCCTCTAGAGGAGGGACTGCACTTCTGCACCAGACGGAGCATTTTCAGGCTGTGTGACCCCCAGGCCGGGAAGCAGCCTCTCTGAGCCCCAGGGGTGATGCGTTTCCTGCTTGTGCAGAGGGGATAAGAAGAAGGCCTGCCTCCCAGGGCCGCTGTGAGGATGAAATAAGAGCCCTTTTGGAAAGGGCTCAGCGGGTGGGGCCCAGTGGATTCTGGCTCCCTTCTGCCCAGATGTGTGGGCCAGCTACCTCCCAGAAGTGGGAGCTGAGAGCTTCGGGGGCCTGGGAAAGGTGAGGGGGGCAGAGAGAAGGTGGGGGCAGATATCCTGGAGGAGGAGGAAGATAGGAGGATTCAGGGAGGTCTCAGAAAGAGGGGGGGGGGGCAGAGGGTGGCTCTAACAGTTCTTTCTAATTTTTGAGAAAACCTTTCCCCATATTCAGATAATTAAGATTATTTTTTAAATGCCGTGTTGAAATAAAGCTAGTCCATTTTCGTATGACCTCATTTCATCTGACACCCCAACACACACACACTTTCTCCCTCTCTCTCTCTCTCTCTCTCTCTCACACACACACACACACACACACACACGACTCGATGTTAAAGCTGCCTCTTGTGCTTCTGCTAGAAGGTTCTTTTGCACAGTCAGTAAATATTTAGGGAGCCCTCTTTTTAAAAAAAATATATTTTAATTGATTTTTTTACAGAGAGGAAGGGAGAGGGATAGAGAGCTAGAAACATCGATGAGAGAGAAACATCGACCAGCTGCCTCCTGCACACCCCCCACCAGGGATGTGCCCGCAACCAACGTACACGCCCTTGACCGGAATCGAACCCGGGACCTTTCAGTCCACAGACCAACACTCTACCACTGAGCCAAACCGGCCTAGGCTTTAGGGAGCCCTCTTTATTTTCTGGCTGGGAATGGAGGTCCTTCGGGGACCTTTAACAAACGGCTGACACTATCGCTCCCTGCAGTTCACCGGGTGTGTTCACAGCACTGTCTCCGTGGCTCCTCCTGCGTTTGGGGTAGAGGGAGGGGGGTACCCTGTGACCCACCCCCTGGAGGTAGGGCTGCACCATTTTCCTGTGTTTGCCAGCAGCGGTGCATACCCAAACTCAGTGTCCACTGAATACAGATGAAGAACGAGGCCCATAATACAGATGAGGAAACTGAGGCTCAGAGAGGTGAAAGAATTTGCCCAGATGGGTTTCTCCCTCCTCCCCCACCAATTCAAAACCAGGACTCCACATTCCCTGTGTGTCTCCCCAGCTGCCTGTAGCCAGCGCCTTCAGAGGGAAGACCGAGAGCACAAAGGGCTTGGGCCGGGCCGCGTGGCGATGAGCGGTGATAGAATGACAGGAGTTACTCGCGCGGCGTGGCCTTACCGAGTGGGTTCGCGTGGGCAGTCGTCAGCACATGCTGCAGCCTTCCCGGAGCCGCGCTGCCCTGTTGGACCTGCCACGTGAGGCAGGGCTGTCCGCTCTGTGTTCCAGGCGGAAAACCGCGTCTCCGAGAGGCTCAGCCACTGGCCCGGGGCCACACAGCCAGTGAGCGGCAGGCAGAGCTGGGATTGGAACCCGTGACCTTCTAACTCCAAAGCCCATGCTCACAGCCACTAACTATATCAGGCTGGCTGGAGCCGGTGGGGACAGAGCTGGAGTTGAATCCGGGACTCTGACTGTCCTCCCAGCTTCCAAAAACAAAAGCACAGGCAAGCAGCTGCCCTTATCGGGAGCTCCTGAGTCGGGGAGGATGGAGCTGTGTGTGCCATGGGCCCCCCTCGGAGACCAGCAGGGGTGGGGGAAGGAGGGGAGAGGGGGGAGGGAGGACTGTCTCTTTCAGGCCCTGCTGTGGCCTGGCCCATGGGCAGCTGGCCTTTCTGGCTCTTCAGGATAAAGGACCTTCCCCCTCCCCTACACCCCGTACAGCTTACAAGGCCCTTGCACCCCCACAGTCTTCGGCTGAGCCCTGAAACACCCTTGTGAGAGAAGCGGGGCAGGGGTCCCCTGTCTTCCGGGGGGGAAACTGAGGCTTGGAAATGTGTGTACCGCCACAGAGCGCTCCAGGAACGTCAGTCAGCTGTCGTTGGCTGTGGCTGTGGTTCTTTTGAGTCACGAGAAGCTGACAAAAAAGAGGTGCCCTCCCACCTCAGCCCAAACAAACACGCGCCTTTGTGTGCCATTTCAGGGAGCTCACACGTTCAACGCCCGTGTTTGCCTGCTCTGCGGTGCCGATGGCAATGAGGACAGCGTGTGTGATTGAGCCCCTATTTCGTGGCAGGCAGGGTGTTTGCTATGTACATCACTAGGAGCCCAGCGCACGGGTTCGTGCATGGGGGGGGGTCCAGCCAGCCCACCCAGATGGAGGCCCATCGGGGCCAGGCTGGCTGGGGAGAGGGGCCGCCGGTGGTTGGCAGGCTTGTCCCGTCCCCAGTCGAACTCCAGGTTGAATTTCCCGTCGAACTTCTGGTCGAGGGGACAGTTCGCTAATATAGCCTCTGTCCTGGGAGGGGAGACAGTGTCGCAGCATCCTCCAGGGGCTGAACCCAAGGACCAACAGAGGCTGAACCCAAGGACCAGGGCCCTGAGGAAGCTCAAGGTCATTGTTAGCTTCTGCGTTTGGGAGAGGAGAGCCGTGCTGACTTCCCCTCGGCCTGAGCAGGGAAAGTGCCTAAGGACCAGGCTAGTCAGCCTTCTGGGGAACCCCCCCCCCGCACCCTCCCCCCATGAACTACCCCCCTCCCCCTGCACAATGGCTCTTCTTCCACTTCCTGATTGGAGGGCCCCTCTCTCCAAGGAATCAGCTTAGAAAGTTCTGTGTGACTGGAAAATCTGCAATTTAAGCCCAACTGTTTGGCTTAAATGATGGGAGTTTCCCTTCCCCAAAATTGCCTCCCACTCTAGACAGCCTCATAATTCTTATAGGACACTCAGAGCTCTTTGGAAATTCGTCTGCACGTAGGGCCGGGGGGAGGGGGAGGGTGGGGGCGGCTGATAGATGCAGAGCTGGGCTTTGGTCTCGGAGCATCAATGGGGCCTGCGGGCCCCTGTCTGGTTCCCATCGGCCCTAGGAGGAGGCCTCTTCAGCTCCAGCACAAGACCCAGAGCCGCCTTCTGCCTGCTCGTCCCTCATCAGTGGCCTCGGGAGCCTTGTGGGGTGGTCAAGAGTGTGGGCTCTGAAGTCCGATGGACCTGGGTTCGAATCCCCCCTCGGCCACCTTCGTGCTCTGTGGCCTTAGAGAGGCTGCTCTCCCTCTCTGAGCTTCGGCTCTCTGCCAGTAAAATGACAGTGGTCACATGAGAGAGGCACACGGCACCTTGCCTGGCCCAGAGGAGGTGCGCGATGAAGATAACAGTAGTTAGTCGTTGTCGTTATTGTTGCCCTAATTGGGGGCGGGGGGGATAGAGGGGAACACATCGCCCATCCTCTCAAGGGTGTCTGTCTGCAGGAGGCTGGCCGGGGGTAGCCACCCTTCCCTCCTGGGCAAGACTGAACCGGAGGGGGCGTGGGTGAGGAGTGAGCAGGCGGGTCTGGGGGAAGGTTGGGGACAAGGAGGCCCCTCTTGCTTGGCTGGGGCTGGGAATGAGGGCGGGGGCTGGGCCCAGGGCACAAAAGCCTCCACCCTTCAGCTCTTCCTCCCCAATAATGGCCACGGAGGCTGGACAAAGAGTTCCTCCAGCATCCCCCTTCCCTTCCCAGTGCGTGAGCGGGGGCTGCCTCCTCCCCACCCTGCGAGCCCTCCTTGGTCACCGTGCGGCCGGAGCGTGGTCCTCAGGGGGCGGGGGCGGTCTGGGAGCATCAATGGGGCCCGCGGGCCGAGGTCTGGTTCCCATCGGCCCCTGGAGGAGGCCTCGGGAGGGTGGGGCGGCGCGGCGCGCTGTGCCGCTGACAGTGTGGCAGGGTCACCGAGGATAAAGGCGCTGCCCAGACCCCGGCCCGGCCTGCAGCGGGGCTTTCTTGTCAGAGAGGAGCTTTTCTTCCCAGTGCACTGTGGGTGGCAGCAGGGGGTCACCCCGTCTCTCGGAGGATAATGGAACTTCGCTGACGGAGACACAGGAATGAGCCTGCCCCCCTCCTCGGAGCTGGGGGAAGGAGGGGGCGGAGGGCCGCTGACTGGCTCAGAGATGTCTGCTGCCACCTTGGCAATGGCTCTCTGGGTGGAAGCACAACCAAGAACTTGGGGCTCCCCCCAGAGGCCTCTGGGAATCCGTGAACCCAGCCCTTGGCCTGACTAGGAAATCTTGGGCCGTTATCCAGGGCCTCGATGATGTTTCTTCCTTTCTCTCTTTCTCTCTCCTTTCTTTTTTCTTTTTAATTTTATTGATGTTAGAGAGGAAGGGAGAGGGAGGGAGAGAGAAACATCAATGATGAGAGAGAATCATTGACCAGCTGCCTCCGACATAACCCCCACTGGGGACTGAGCCTGCAACCTGGGCATGTGCCCTGACCAGGAATTGGACCTTGACCTCGTGGTTCATGCATCAATGCTCAACCACTGAGCCACGCTGACCGGGGTCATCGTTGATGCTTCTATATCTCTCTCCCCATCCCTTCCTCTCCGAAATCAGTAAAAATCTATGTTTTAAAAAACACACCACAAAAACAACAACAACCAAACTGCAGCTCAGCCATACTTCTTCCCTGCTCAGACCTTGGGCTCCTTGTTCTCTAAAAAGCCAAAGTCAGACCCCTTTCCCTAGTTCCATGATCGGCAAACTGTGACTTTCGAGCCACATGCAGCTCCTTGGCCCCTCGAGTGTGGCTCTTCCACAAAATACCACGGCCTGGGCAAGTCTATTTTGAAGAAGTGGTGTTAGAAGAAGTTTAAGTTTAAGAAATCTGGCTCTCCAAAGAAATGTCAGTCGTCGTACCGTTGATATTTGGCTCTGTTGACGAATGAGTTTGCCGGCCACTGCCCTAGTTTATTAACCCGGCTGTCTGGTGACCTGGCCCCGGCTGGCCTCCCTGCCTGTCCATGTCATTCTCATCCTGAAGTTCTAGGTTTCATAGTTATATGTCATGAATCCCTTCCCCCCAGACTGTTCTTTGTTCAGGTCCTCGCTGCTGGCTGGGATGCTTGATTGGCCTCCTCTCACTTCTCTCTCTAGTTAATTCCCGGTCATCCTTCAGGGCCCAATTCAAATGTTTCCTGCTGGATACCCAGCCCCAGCCCTTTATCCACATCCTTCTGTAGATGATCTTGTAACACCAAAGTGTGGCCAGCTTTGTCCACATCGGCCTCCCCCACCTGACAGAATGTAGAGACTTCCTTATCTTTGTCACCATTGGGCCAACCAGTGCCTAGCACAGGGTCTGTTACCAGCATGCCCTCCAACCAACGTTTTATGAATGAAGGAATGAAGGAAGGGATGACTACATTGGCTGCCCATAAAAATAACTTCCTCTTCAATCCTAGAAGCTTTTACTGCTCAGCGCGACGCCCCCACCAGACCTTGAAAGGAGGAGGAAGCGATGATCACGGGCAGGCTCTCTGATGCATCGAAAACTAGGTAGAC
Organism: Vespertilio murinus; assembly: GCA_963924515.1. NCBI lineage: Eukaryota > Metazoa > Chordata > Mammalia > Chiroptera > Vespertilionidae > Vespertilio > Vespertilio murinus. Next base: position 12,467,558 of record OZ004706.1, read on the forward strand.
CCTAGAATTAGAGTTTGGACCAGAACAAGGTGGCTCTTCTGTCAGCTGGCCTTGAAGAGGTTTTTGAGGTCAGGCCTTCCTTGAGTCAGGACCTAAGGAAACCATTTTTAGTGGGGGGAAAAAACAGCAACACACACACACCAGCTCATCTCAGAGCTGAGAAATCCCCACTTTGGGACGGGAAGGATTCTCGGGGACTCAGCCTGGCCCCGCCCCCACTTTGGGAGTGCTTCCCCGAGAAGCACAGATGGCTGTATCCACTTGGGAGTCTGGTCTCAGCTTCCCTTCCTCTCTTCCTTTATCATTTCCTCGTTCCCAAAATATGCCTCTCTGTCCGTGTCTGTGTTGATCTTTTCAAAGCCAGGAAACCTCAAAGGTTCTGGGTCCCAGGCCCTCGAGCATCGGCGGTAAATAACGATGGTTTCCGCCTCTGAGCATGCCCAGATGCCAGGTGCCGGGCCCAGCTCTGCTGGCTCCTTCTCCCATTGCATCTTCACAACAGCTCCTGCGGCTGGTGCTGCCGTTATCCCCGTGTGGCCGATGAGAAAAAACAAAGCTCACAGGAGCAAAGTAAGGTCCCTGAAGTCACCCAGCTAGTAAGTGACAGAGTCAGGATTCAAATCTGTGTGACTTCCTTGTACTTTCCATCCATTCATTTATTTCTTCCGTAGCCATTTACAGAGCGCATGTGGCACCATTAGTCATTTTGACCCTTTGTTCGTTCTTTGCATTTAATAAATGTCTCCTGAGGACCCACTACGTGCCAGGGCTCTGCTGTAGAGGGTTCCAGGGGGAGAGGAGACGTGAGTGGGCCTCGAGGTTGGCGGGGAGGAATAGAGGTGTTCTTGAGCCATGATGGAGGAACCCCTAGGGCCCAGGTGCCCCCCCCTTCATCAAAAGGTCAGAGGTCAGGGCCCTGCAGCCTGGCGGGCTGGGGATGGCACCACCGGGGCGGCAGCAGTGAGCCGCTCACTCAGGAGCCTGGGTGGGCATCCCGAGGCCTGCTCAGGGTTTAGGAGTCAAACCCTATAGCCTCTTTTAGTCCTCCCACTTTTTTTTTCTTCTTTTCACCACATCACCCCCTGCCTGAGCCTCGTTTCTGAAATGGGCCGCTAGCTAACCAGACTTGGCTCACCTGGCTGCTCCGAGGCCCGAAGGAGCTCGTCTGTGCGGAGGGCCTGGTGCACAGACCGGCCTGGACCCAGTCCGGGCGTTTCTGGCAGCCCGTGGGGATGCCCCCTGGGGAGCCAGAGCTGGGAGAAACGGGGCGAGCCTGAGCCCACAGGGCCCCGCCGCCCCCCCGAGCTGGGAGTGGGAGGCAGCTCCCCTCCCCCAGGCACCCGGTCTGGCCCGGGATCAGGCTCGGAGGATTTGGTGAGTGATTCATAACCTGACGCTGCAGAAAGTTGCGCCGGGCCGCAGAAGGGCTGCCCGGGGTTTGTGGTTTCGAATGCAGAGAAGAATTCCCTCACCGGCTCAGGGTAGGATAACTTACTTGTTGAGAGAGACATTTTCACGAAATAAATCCTTGGAGGAACCGGGCGCTGAGGCAGGGAGGCCTGGGGAGGGATTATCGAAATAAACCCCGTTTTTGAAGCTTCGGGGCCCACACGATTTGCCTGAGCCTTCTGTTGCTTCCTTGCACTCGGCTTGGGGTCCCCCGGGACCCCGGGATCGTTTTCACAATGTGGGTGATGCTCCTCTCTTGGCCTCACTGAGTTCTCCTCAACAACGGGCACTGGGGTCGTTTGCTTCTTTTGGGGAGCAGGCAGCATGGTTAGTCTAATATGCCTTTTTTTTTTTTTTTAACAAGGTTGGCATTCATATTTGGGTCAGGACCATTCTTCCCCTGGTGGGACTGTCCGGCCCGTGGCAGGGTGTTTAACACGCCACGCACTCACCCACGCAATGCCAGGAGTGCCTCCCCCGCTGACACTGCCCTGCAGTCCTCCGCAGGTCGCACCCGTGGCCCTGGGGGCCCGCAGTCCGGCAGGTCGCAGGGCACTGTGTGGGCCTCGGCGTTGAGCAAGCGTGGTCGTGAGCCCAGGCTGTCACTGCACGGGCCCAAACCGCCTCCAGGCTTTCCTAAATGCCAGCAGTGCCGAAACCGGTTTGGCTCAGTGGTAGAGCGCCGGCCTGCGGACTGAAAGGTCCCGGGTTCGATTCCGGTCAAGGGCATGTACATTGGTTGCGGGCACATCCCCAGTGGGGGGCTGTGCAGGAGGCAACTGGTCAATGTTTCTCTCTCATCGACATTTCTATCTCTCTATCTCTCTCCCTTCCTCTGTAAAATATCAATTATATATATATATATATATATATATATATATATATATGCCAGCGGTGGGGGCAGGGGGCCCTGTGCCTCGTTGAGCCCCGCTGACGTCACCGCAGCCTGGGTCCTGCCACCCCTCACCGCCGTGCCATTCCTTGCTCTCACCCTACCCTTTCATGCCACCCTGCCTTTGCTCCGGCTGTTCCCTGGGCCCTGAACGCCCTTCCCCGCACCTCCGTCTTCTTCTGGGGCCCAGCCCGGCCCTTCGGGGCCCAAGCAAGAAGCCCTCCCGCTAGAGCATCGCGGCGTCACGCTGGCCCCGCCACGCCCGCGGCTGTGTGTCCTGTGTCCTGGGCTCGCTCTGCAGCTCTCCGGGCCTCCTTTTCCTCCTCGGTGAGATGGGGAGCAGAAGAGACACGTCCACCCCGTTGTGGGCCTTCTGTGAACATCTCTGAGCTCGGTGTCCGTGGAGTCAATACCCTGTGAGTGTGAGCTGCCATCCCTGGCCAGGCCTTCCCCTGTGGAAGGCAGAGATCGGCACCCCCGCTGGTCCGCACTGCTGCTGGCCCCCCACCTCTGCTGGCCACGCCTGGCCGGGGCCTCTCCTAGAGTCGTGGGGGGACAGTCCCACCCACAGTGAGCTCTTCCTATCCAGCCGCCATGGCCTGGCTGTGCGGGCCAGAAGGGTGCCGAGCGGCTCAGTGGGTTCGAGCTAAAGGCGGGCAGTGGGGACGGCGATGGCTTTGGAGGCCCGCCCCTCCCCCACCCCGTCCCTCCGGCAGCGGCCCCGGGAGACGGCTCCTTTCCCACCCCGGGGGCTGCTGGGACTCGTCTCCCTGCCCTGACACCTCGAGAGAGTCCGTGCCCTCCGCTTTATCCTCCTTCTAAGTGAAACTTCTTAAAACCGCGTTCCTGGAGCCGTCTGTTTTCCCTCCCCTGCTGACACCTGGCCGCCCTCCCCCCAGCCCACCGCCCCCTGTCTCCCTCTTATCTAAATCCCGAGGCGTCTCGTCTCTCCGGGGGGAGATAAGGGGATTCCCCGTCCAGATGCGTCGTCCCCATCAGGCGCCCCTTGCCTGACACGGAGGATAATCCCCCCGCACATAGTAGGCACTTACGTACTTGTTGAGTGAGTGAGTGAGTGAGTGGACTGTGGCCCCTGCGTGCCTCCTGTTGGGAGATTTCGGGGGGGAAAAGCCCCAGGAAAGGCAGGAGGCACCGGCTCCACAGCCTGGGTTTGTTCCCAGCAAGAAGCCTCCATCGGTTCCTCAAGAAAAGCCCATCTGTCTCTCACGTTGGATCTGGTATAATAATAGTCACACACAAAAACAACAACCAGAATAGTTAACCTGCACGAGGGCGTGAAACGGGCTGGCGCCTCCCGTGCCGTCTCTGCCAGCGGGCTCTGCTTTCTCCCCGGTTTAGAGGTGGGAAAGCCGAAGCTCCGTGAGGGGAAGGCACCCCGGCGGGAAGTGGTAGAGTTGGGATTTGAACCTGGTCGGGGCCTGCCAGGCCATGCCCGCCATCACCACCCCACACGGCTGCACCATTGTATCCCCCTCGCACGCGTGTCCTGTTACAGATGGGAAGCCGAGGCTCAGAGAGAAGGGCTTGCCCCCGGGTGAGTAGGTGGGAGGGTTTGTCTCCCACAACAGCTCTGGAGTGGACCCAAGGCCACCACCTGCCCGTGATCCCAGACATTCAGTTAACCCAGTGGTCGGCAAACTCATTAGTCAACGGAGCCAAATATCAACAGTACGACGATTGACATTTCTTTGGAGAGCCAATTTTTTTTTTTTTTTAACTTAAGCTTCTTCTAACGCCACTTCTTCAAAATAGACTCGCCCAGGCCGTGGTATTTTGTGGAAGAGCCACACTCAAGGGGCCAAAGAGCCACATGTGTCTCTCGAGCCGCAGTTTGCTGACCACTGAGTTATTACCCTGTCCTCCTGACACTCAGAGGCAACCGTTCAGACCCCGGGCTTCGGAGAACCCACATCCTGGCGAATGAGTTTTGCCTTTGAGACAGGACACACCAGGGCCAGCCCCAGCCCCCTGCTCCTGGGACTTGTGTGCGTCACCCTCCTGGTCTGTGTGAGCCGGGGACTCAAATGCCCTTGAAAACTTGGCTCAGGGAGTGGTTCAGTCAGAGTCCTAACAGCAAGATGGCCCAGCGGATATAGGAGGACGCCCAGAACGAGACAGGCTGGAGACACACAGCGCTTCCGGCGGTTGCGGTAGGCATGGGACTGTCCAGGAGTGATGGAGGGAATGTCCGTGGACAGGGTTGGGGGTGAAGCTGGGAGCCCAAGCTCCATACTATGTCCCCAGCTCCTCGCCTCACCCACATCCGAAGGATACGGTCCAGCAACTCTATCCTGTGTGCTTTGATGTTGCCTTTCAGGGCCCAGCAGTCCAACCCCCAGATGTGCCGAGGGGTCCTGTTCCATTTGCATGTTGACATGAGCTACGCTCACTTGGTCATTCAGTTGCCAGCACGCCTTTGTTGAGCAGGCTCTGAGCTGGGCATCGGACTCTAGAGGGTACATTGGCTACTAATCGCCACATCAACCCAGGGCTCAGCGGTGCCCAGGACATCTCCAGTGTCCTGATAGGCTACTGGCCTCTCATACCAGGAGGCACCCTTTCCATGTACCTGTGAGACCCAGACCAGCACCCTTCTCTCTGAGCCTCAGTGTCCCCCTCTGTGTGGTGGGATAGTGGTGACAGAGTCATAATGCATTTGGGTAGGATGAAAGGAGATGAAGAAAAACTCTGAGCACAGTGCCTGGCACATAGTAGGCCTCTTCCTACACTGCCGTAGATGGTAACTCCATCTGCTCCTGCGCTGGAGCCCCCATGCTCTGAGTCAGGAAGCCCGACCTGGTGTCCAGATCGGCCATGAACGGAGCCACATTTATCTGAACCCCAAACGGCGCATAGGAGGTCTGACAGGGGGTTTATCATCGATTTGCGAATTTGTTCCTAATGGAAATCACCCCATAGCATTAAAAAGAATCAAATCACATTTTCTTATTAACACAATAAATCACTTTAATCCAAAATTATAAAACCACTCCACATCATAATTTTCCTAAGGAACAGATTGGGGCGGTGATGTGAATAAAATCAATCGCATAACCCCTTTGGGAAGCAGTCTTGCGGTTCCACATAAAGCTAAACGTATGCTGAAACCGGTTTGGCTCAGTGGATAGCGCGTCGGTCTGCGGACTGAAAGGTCCCAGGTTCGATTCCGGTCAAGGGCATGTACACTGGTTGCAGGTGGGGTGTGCAGGAGGCAGCTGGTCGATGTTTCTCTCTCATCAACGTTTCTAGCTCTCTATCCCTTCCTCTCTGTGGAAAATCAATTAAAAACAACAACAACAAACAAACAAAAAAATTAAATGTATGCCTACTGCATGGCCCCACAGTTCCACTCCCTGGCTGGTGTGCACTCAAATGCCATGAGTGCACACGTTCTCCACGGCGGATACTAGACTAGAATAGAACATTCACAGAAGCTTTGCTCCTAACAGCCCCAAACTGGAAAAGACCCACATGTCCATAGATAACGTGAATAGACTGTGGATACACATGGTAGAATACCACGCAGCAATAAAAAAAGAACAAACTTCTGACAGCACAAAGCATCATGGGTACATCTCAAAATCATCATGCTGCGTGCTTGACGCCAGGCACCAAAGATTGCTGAAGGATTCCGTTTCTAGGGACTTCAGAAGCTGGCAAAACTAACCCGTGGTGATGGAGGTTGGGGTGCTGAGTGCATGTGTAGGAAGGGGGTGATGCGAAAGGACAGACAGGAGGCACTTTCTGGTGGTAGTTCCATGGGGATCTTCTTTTAAGATATTCGTTGAGCTGAAAACAACCCTAAAGATCTGTGCCCTTCCTGTGTATACTTTATACCTCAGTTAAAAATAAAGAATTCAGCTGGGCCAGTGTGGCTCAGTGGTTGAGCATCGACCTATGGACCAGGAGGTCACAGTTTGATTCCCGGTCAGTGCACATGCCCGGATTATGGACTCGATCTCCAGTAGAAGACATGCAAGAGGCAGCTGATTAATGAGGTTCTCTCTTTTTTTTCTGTTACTTTAGTTTTTTTTGTTGTTGTTCTTTTTTGATTATGGTATCACATAATTGTCCTTATCCCCCCATTCCCATCCCAAACCCCTCCCTACATATGCCCCCACCCCCCTGTTGTCCATGGCCACTGGCTAGGCCCATGTGCATGCACACAAGTCCTTTGGTTGATCTCCTCCCCTTACCCCCACCCTCCCCTACTTTCCCTCTGAGGTTTGAGAGTCTGATCGCTGCTTCTCTTTCTCTGGGTCTGTTTTTGTTCATCAGTTTATGTTGTTCATTATTTCCTCTAGACGTGTGAGATTAATGAGTTTCTCTTACCATTGATGTTTTCATCTCTCTCTTCCTGTCCCTCCCTCCCTCCCCCTTTCTGTCTCCTTTTTAACAGTGTGATTGTGGCTCAGTGACTTCTCTTCTCTGAGCCTCAGTTTCCGTAAAAGAGGGTGGCAAACCCTGCGTCGTGGGATTGTGAGGATTTAATGAGGCAATGAAAACCGGGGCAGGAGCCTGATTCTGTGGGTGCTTGGCGGTTGGGGGGGCCTATGCTGATGTTGCCCAGCAGGGCCCAGGCTGGGCCCCGGGCACATCAGCAGCACAGGGGGCGTCTGGCATGGCTGACTGGGGTGTCTAGCTGGTGCTCACCTGGTTTCCGTGGCAACCTCCAGCTTACTTTTCAAAGCGAGCCCCCATGCCATTCCGCATCCCACGGTCAGCGGCAAAGTGGGGAAACAGCAGGGCGCGTTTAACTTCTCTCTTTAGCCACCACGACCTGGTGAGAAAGGCCTCTGAGCGCATAGTGATCACCTCTGATCAAAATCCAATTCAGACGGAGTGCCCGCTGTGGCCAGGCCCTGGCCCGGTTGCGGTAGGGGGAGAGCACGCTAGATGCCTATCCTGGTGGCAGGACAGTCATCAAAGCACATCTCAGACACGGGGCAAACACATCTTAGACAACTACGTCAGGAGTTGCCAGGGGAATCAGGCCTGGAAGGGAGGCCAGGGAAGGCTTCCTGGAGGAAGCGGCACTCCCAGGCAGTGGGAAAGGTGAGCTGGGAGTTGACCGGGCTCAACGGGAAGGGAGTGCACACCAAAGAGGGGGAACTGTTTGGGGAAAGACCCGGCAAGAGCGTGGGTTCCTGGCGGCTGAAAGCGTGGCCAGAACTGAGGCTGGGAGAGCGAGGGTGGGATGAGGCCGAGAGGCCTGTGGGCTTCTGGACAAGCCCCACCCTGTGCGCCCTCAGACCCGGAGCAGCGGTGGGAAGCCAGCCAGCCATTCCCGGGGAGAGGGCAATGCTGAAATGGGCCTTTGGTGAAGAATAACCGAGTCTCCTGATGGACCCCGTGGGCCAGGCCAGGCCAGGCCCCGGGCCACCCTCCCCTCCCTGACCACGCCCTGCCAGAGGCTCTCCCTCCCACGCTTCAAGCTGGAAAAGCCAGGCCAGGAAGGTGTGAAGCGTTGGAGGAGGCGCTGGGCTCCAAACCCGGCTCTGTCCACACACGTCCGCCGCTCCGCACGTCCCACAGCGCCCTCCCATCCACAACAGCCTCGGGGTGTCAGTCCTTCCCCTTCTCAGCACTGCTTTCCTCACTTCTGGAAATGGGTTAGGACGGCCCCGCCTCCCTCCCGGAGAGCATTGGGATGAAATGAAGGAGGAGGTGACAGCCAGGCAGAGGAGTAAGCCCCTCCGCCCAAGCCTCGGAGGTTGTAGAAGGGAAACTGAGGCCCAGAGAGGATTGACTGGCTCCAGACCCCCCAGCCAGTTAGAGGCAGGGCTCGGATTGAAACTCGGGCTCCCACACCAGCTGCTTCATACGGGAAACAGGGAGAGCCGTGGACGGGCAGAGCTAACTGCCTTTGCTCCGACCTTGGTCCCTGAGCCGGGGGCCTAGTGAGGCAGGCACTCGTGTCTGCCCATGGTGGGTGGAGCGGCTGTGGACCACCGATAGGCCCAGGCCAGGTTAACGGTATGAATACTTAAAAATTACTAAGTCCTGCCGAAACTGGTTTGGCTCAGTGGATAGAGCGTCGGTCTGCGGACTGAAGGGTCCCAGGTTCGATTCCGGTCAAGGGCATGTACCTTGCTTGCGGGCACATCCCCAGTGGGGGGTGTGCAAGAGGCAGCTGATCAATGTTTCTCTCTCATCGATGTTTCTAGCTCTCTATCCCTCTCCCTTCCTCTCTGTAGAAAATAAATTTAAAAAATATATTTTAAAAAAATTACGAAGTCCTTCCTGTGAGCCAGACAGTGAGCGATATCACATAGGCCTTGACCTTGTGTCCCCGGCAATGAAGTGGCCTGCCTGAGGTCAGCCTCCCACAGTCCCCGTGAGCCCGGCACCACCAGCCAGGCTGTTCTCGGGGCTCTGTGTCCCGCTGGAAGGGCAAAGCGAGCTCCTCCGAACCCCCCCTCCCCCTGCAGGGGCCAGGCGCAGGGCTCTGCGATGACTCACCCACCCAGAGGCCCAAAGCAAACGCCTTGGCATTGCCAGACCCCCAGTCATCGGGGACCTTTGTCAGCTGGGCCGGCCCGGGGGAGAGCCGTCCGGATTCCTCCGCCACTCAGGTGTGACTGGTCTCGCCGCCTGGGCTGAACTCGGCGCCCTTTTGTTGGGCCGTGAGCGCTGGAACCTCGGTGCTGTGGAGCTGGGCCAGTCTGCTGGAGGGGGAGGACCGTGATGCTGGCAGACCCCACCCCGCCCGCCACCACGCGCTGTGTACCTTTGGGCAGCTCACTTCACCTCTCTGCGCCTCTGTTACCTCGTTCCCAAAGGAAGATACTGGCACGCGGCTGGTAGAGTTTGCAAACCCAATGGCAAAGCACGGGCAAAGGGGCTGGCAGAACCGCACAGGGGCCAAGTGCCAAGGTGGCTGGCGAGCCAAATTTCCTGGTTAAAATCTCGCTAGCCACTCGATCAAGTTACTTAGACTCTCCTGCCTCCGTTTCGCCTTCTGCAAAAGGGAAACGAGAAATCTGGCCTATTTCACCAGGTTACTGTGACCATCCAGCATGGTTTTTGTTTTTTGTACAGAGAGGTAGAGAGAGGGATAGAGAGCTAGAAACATCGGTGAGAGAGAATCATCGATCAGCTGCCTCTTGCACATCCCCCACCGGGGATGTGCCCGCAACCAAGGTACATGCCCTTGACCGGAATCGAACCCGGGACCTTTCGGTCCGCAGGCCGACGCTCTATCCACTGAGCCAAACCGGTTTCGGCTGCAACATGTTTTTACATGTACAGCTCTTCATGCCTGGCAGAGAGGAGGCCCTCAGTACGTTTTAACTGTTGTTCTTGGTTCCAGTGATCTTCCTTCCCCTCTCCACCTGCTTCCATTCTCGGTAGGAAGCTCAGAGCAAGCGTTGTCTCCCGTTACAGCCATCGTCGCATCCCAGATTCATGGAACGGTTCTCTTTCCCTTATTTCTAAGGGCTTTCTGGATGCTTCTAAAAAATGTAATTTAAATATCGTACGGTAAACTTCTCTCCAATTCTTTCTGGAGAGAGTGGCGTACGTGGTGTTTTATGAACCACGACAGGGCAGGCTACCCCTGTCACAGAGCCTTTTGTCGAAGCTCCTTGCCATCAGGGGCTGTCCTGTTTTTTTTGGTGTTTGTGACTGTGGGTCCCAGCACATAGTGGTGCCCTCGAGAGAGGGACGGAGGGCAGGGACTGGGACGCGCATGTGCTGTGGAGTCCTCTCCGCTCACCCCGCCTCGCCCGGGGCTGGCCCATCACAGACATCCAGCAGAGACCTGGGCGGGAGCCGAGCGGTTCAGACCACGGTGTTCAAGTCCACAGCGATGGCGGAAGAGTTTTCGGTTGTGGGATGTCACAGATCCCAGCGTGACATCAGCTCCCACCAAGGAGAGTCGGCCCGCCCTGTGCCTCACCGAGGGAAGAGAAATAGAAGCTGAGGGTATGAGGCCTGGGATGGAGAGGGGGAAGGGTACTGCTCCCTGTCATACCCCCAGCCCAGGTAGCTCAGGTCCACCTGAGCCATTCATTTGTCTGTCCATCCATCCATCCATCCATCCATCCATCCAACAAACTCATTGGGTTCCAGCCCTACACCAGAAGCGAAGGGTGCTAAGATGAGTGGGTCACTCAGAAAGACATACAGACAGAAGGATGGGTCTGAGGAGAGAATGCATGAAGTGCTACAATTACTGTCATCAAGACGTGGTAGGACAAAGGGCTTTTTATTCTCTCAAATTGAACGTATTTATAACAATTGTTGCGTACTGAGTACTAGCTATGTGCCCAGAGCTGTGCTCAGCCCTTACCGTAACAGGGGCGCAGAGAGGTGAAGTGACGTGCCCGATGGTATTCCTATGTTGACTCCCCAGCACCCAGCCACCCTCTGAGGTGGGCAGTCTTAGCCTCCATCGGCAGATGAGGAAATGGAACAGAGCAAGGATGTGACTTGCCCACGGCAGGTCAGACATGGGGCGTAACGTCCGCCTCCCTATGAGAAGGAATGGAGTGGGACAGTTTAGTTCGTTTGTTTTGAGAGAGAGGGGAAGGCAGAGGGAGAGAGAGAAACATTGATGTGAGAGCAAAACATCAGTTGCCTCCTGCACTCCCCCCACCGAAGATCAAGCCCGCAACCTGGGTATGTGCCCGGACCGGGAATCGAACCTGTAACCTTTCTAGGCACAGGATGACACTAGACCAGGGGTGGGCAAACTTTTTGACTCGAGGGCCACAATGGGTTCTTGGACCGGAGAGCCAGAACAAAAGCAACCTGACCATGCTGGCACTCTCATCTTGGGCTGCTGGTGAAGGAGCGGACGGAAGAGCAAGAAAACCCTCCCCTCTTTCGGCTCCGCGGGCCGGATAGAACAGCCGAACGGGCCGGATCCGGCCCTCGGGCCGTAGTTTGCCCACGGCTGCACTAGACCAACTGATCCACGGCCACCGCTGTCGTGGGACAGTTTAAATCGGGGCTGACCAGGAAAACCCAGGGCAGGGAGTGGCTGCCACAGTGCAGGGTTTTCAGCAGGCACAGGGGGCTGGAGGAGGAAGGGTCGTGGGCTGGAGTGGGTGCCGTGGCGTCAGAGGTTTGCTCTCTTTTCTTCCTGGAGTCCCAGGCCGTCAGAGCCAGACTCTAGAGGTGCTTTCGTCCCGGGTCGGCCAGGGCTTCCAACAGGGCAGACTCCGGGAGGAACACGGAAATGGCATTAAATGACACTGAGTCACACGGCGAGAAAGCTCCCCTCGCCTTCCCCTCCACCCCTGCTGATTACTCACGGAGAAAGTCTGTTTCCTGCCAACATGTCTCCAGCACCTCGCTGACAGCCCCTAATCTCCCTTTTCAGTAAGGAAACGCAGGCCTCGGAGCTCAGACCCTGCTAGCCAGCTGGAATGCCAGGGCGCCCTCTCGGCTCGCTTTCGCTGCGCGTAATTTATGTGTTTTTGTTTTTATTTAACAAACTTGCTAAGTGCCACTACTTTGCAAACATCAGCTCCTTTTATCCTCACCCCAGCTTCGTGATTTAGGCGCTGCTATTACGTTAAGCCTACAGGCGAGCAAGCTGAGGAGGCACAGAGAGGTTAACTAACCTGCCTAAGGTCACACAGTGAGTGGCAGAGCAAGGGTTACGAACCCAGGCAAGCTGGCTCACGGGCCATGTTCTCAGCCACCTCGCCAAACTACTTCTGGTGAGAGGAATCCGTGCCGGCTTTCTCCTATTATACCGTGTTTTCCCCCAAAAATAAGACATCCTCCGAAAATAAAGACCCACTTCAAGGAAAAATAATAATACATCCCCTGAAAATAAGACCTAGCGCATCTTTGGGAGCAAACATTAATATAAGACGCTGTCTTATTTTCGGGGAAACGGGGTAGTAGCAACCTGATTTTTTTTCCCTTTATTGAATTTATTTCAGAAAAATATATATATACGGGAGTCCGTTTAAAAATGTAGTTCAGGCCGAAACCGGTTTGGCTCAGTGGATAGAGCGTCGGCCTGTGGACTGAAAGGTCCCGGGTTCGATTCCGGTCAAGGGCATGTACATTGGTTGCGGGCATATCCCCGGTGGGGGGTACGCAGGAGGCGGCTGGTCGATGTTTCTCTCTCACCGACGATTCTAGCTCTCTATCTCCCTTCCTCTCTGTAAAAAATCAATAAAATATATATTTTTAAAAAAGTGTAGTTCAGATGGTTACATGGTTAAGTAGTTCAGGAATGACGAAGTGTGAGGAACTCTGGTCTGGTCCGGCCCTTCGTTGGCTAGTGGAGGAGCTGAAGGTCAGGGAGGGGGTGGAGGCTGCCTCAGGTCACACAGCAAGGGGAGATGGGGCAGAGATCTCCCTGCGGCCCACACCCTGTCTGCTTCCCGCACTCAGGGCCGATGGGGCGCCTGGAAGGAGGCGTGCCGGGGTGTGTTCACCTGCCTGGAAGTGTCCTGGGCTGTAAGGTGATCCCGTTATCTCTGCTGCTCCCTGTACGGGCAGGCCCTCCCCTCAGGCCAACCCTGCCTCAGCACTTGGCCGCCAGCTGAGCTGACTTCCACCACATTCTCTCCTTTCTCTCCGTGCTCTGCCAGGGCTCGCTCGAGCGCGCGGTACAGCCTGAGCTGGGGGTTGTCCTCAGTCTGCCGTCAATGCTTACCCTCCTCGCGTTCGTGCCTTTCTAGAAGGTTCCACACCTCTGCCTTGCAGAGAGGCAGGAGCTGGGTTTACATCCCGACTCCACCCCGTCCCCGTCTTCAGCTGGATGCGTAGGCCCGCCGAGCTTGGCTGTCCCCGGGTGTGAAGTGAGGAGGAACCAGGCCGAGGACCGGGGGCCGGAGGGATGCAGGAAGAGAGGCCGGCTCCTTTCTGAGTCACTGACCTTCAGGGCCACCTCTTTGTCCTGCAGGGACGTGTGGCTCCAGGGAAGAGGGGGATACAGTGGAGTCACTGTCCCCACCCTAGAGACAAGAAAATCAAGGCCAGCTTCTCCCCACGTCAGGCACCGGTCGGGAATCCCACTCACTGGCTTTGGATCCTGGCGGAGCACTAGCTAGCTCCATGGCCGTGGGCGGGGGTGGGGGGGATCATGTCTCCTCTCTTGGCCTCAGTTTCCTCATCGGCCAAAAGAAACCTAGCACGCAGGATTACCGAGAGGCTCAGCGGTGACGAATGGTCTTTGTAGTGTCTGAGGCACTCTGCTATGTGGGACTGTCTGTATGTCTCGTGTAGACATAAAAATCACTGTGGAGCACTCCTACTCCACGTAGATGGGACATGCAAGGCCAAGAGCACCCCCTCTCCAGTCCGAGCCTCCAAAAAGGGCCGGGCGGGGTTGGATCTTGGCTCGCGCTTTGTTTCTCACTCGTTCTTCCAGTCGACGATCTTTTTTTCACCCACCCCCGGGCGAGGCATCGTGGTGTGGAAGAGAGGGCGTGAGCTCCAGGGTCTGGCCGCCCTGGGTTTGCCTCCTGACTTCCCCCCACTTCCTGGCTGTGTGGTCTTGGGCAAGTCGCTCCACCTCTCTGGGCTTCGGGTGTCTCGTCTGAGAGGGTGGGGACCAGGGGACCCGCCTCGCCAGGTGGTGGTGGGGACTGAGTCGCTCGGTGCCTGCGGAACGCTTGGCACACGTCCTGGTCGCTACCTTTGGTGCCCAATGACCACGCTCTGGGCCCTCCATGCGTCTTAGGCAGGCCCCGCAGACAGGCAGAGGGGTCCCACGCCGGGAGAGCCACGGTGCCACCCCGACGGCGGGCGAGAGAAGGGGGAAGGCAAGGGCACGAGTCAGCCCCAGCCAGAGCGTGGCGTCCAGAGAGCCGCCGCCGCCGCCTCGGGCTTCACGTGGGCGGCGTGTGGGGGAGAGGCGGGAGACGAGGCTGCTGAGCCGACAGGCCCCCCGGGGACCGTTTGTCGGAGGAGCTTGACAAGGTTAAGGATCTTCCCCGAGCATCCTTTCACTTCCCCTCAATAACCCGGTGCGGATCTATCATCCCCGTATTTATCTAAACCCTTGCTGGACCCATTTATATCCTCAGCCTCTCCAGCTCCGCGGCGTAATGAGCTCCAGATGTGGCGAGGGGGCCTTCCCGAAGCCTCTGCCTCCGGCCCAGAGGGTGCCGGGGTTGGGGTACGGGGGGGAGCTGAGGGGAAAGACTCAGAGCCTGCTCCCCAACCTGGCTTCGCCCTTCCATGGGCCTAAGACAGATAGGGGTGAGGGCCCGGTCCCTGAGGGTTCCAGGCCCCCTGCAAGACCCTAATCCTGAGCCTGAGCACCCTGCGTGCCAGGACATCTGTGGGCTCCTCCAGGGGCACCCCACAAATATCGAACCCACCGTGGCCGCTCCCGGAGAGAGACGGGCCAGCCCAGAAGCTCCTTTCAGCCCACGGTGCTAGCGGGACTGTCCCTAAACCACACCAGCGTGGTGGGGCTTGAAGGGGCTCAGAAACCTTTTGTCCTGTGGTTTCCAGTTGTCAGTTTCCATTTCTGTTGCCTCCCTCGAGCTGTGCTCTCGCCACTGCTGTGGAAGTGGTTCGCTTTGCTGTTTGCTGGGGTACAGTCAGTGGTTCCCCTCTATCTGCAGGGGCCACGTTCCAAACCCACAGTGGAGGCCTGAAACAGACCCTATATAACTAACTGTTTTTTCTAAACATACATACATACCTATGATGAAGTTTAATTTAGAAATGAAGGACAGTAAGAGATTAACAGCAAATAATAGTAAAAAAGAGCACGTATGACAATATGCGATAATAATAGTGATGGGAATGGCTTTGGAGACATTACAAAATAAAATAGAGGTGATTAGAACTCAAGCGCGGTGGGACCTCGACAGTCGATCTGGTGACCGCGGTGGCTGCTAAGTGCCTGGCGGGCGGGTAGCACACGCAGCTCAGACACGCTGGACAAAGGGACGATGCCCGTCCTGGATGGGATGGCACCGAGATCGTATCACACGACTCGGAATGGGGTGCCATTGAAATCCTGGTTATTGTTACTTCTGGAGTTTCTCGCTGAATATCTTCAGACTGTGGTTGACCGCAGGTAACCGAATCGGTGGAAAGTGGAACTGTGGATAAAGGGGGACTAACTCCTGTCAAATTAAGGGAAATCCATGTCCCTGCCACGAGGGAGACCAATATCTCTTGACACAAACAGAGGGTACCTGTAACTGTAAGTGCAGCAGAAACAGGGCAGGCTGATGGCAGGGTGCAGGGACCAGAGGGCTGCGGGGAGGCAGGCAGAGGGGAGACCAGGACAGTTGTGGACAGTGCCTGCTGTGGGCCACGGGGGCTCCGTCTCCCCGGGACCTCGTGGGGGACCCTGGAGACAAAGTGACCTCGGCATCGTCACTGTCCTCACTAGCACGGGTGCTGTTCCCCTGGCACTCCCCTGTGCTGCTGCGTATGGCAGGGGGAGGCCTGCAGCTCTGAGCTGGAGTGAGAGGCGGGTGCAAAGAGCAGCCACGGTGAGGAGCCAGCGCCGGAGACGGAGCCACACAGGCCCCAGGCCCGAGGCTCGGCTGCTCCCGGTTGCGTGGTGTTCCAGAGAGGTGGCCGCGTCTCAGCAGCCCCAGGCAGACTTTGCAGGGCCCGGGGACTGAGAGACTTGAAAAGGGGGACATTTTCTCTCTCTCTCTCTCTTAGAATGCAGTATCTGCCCCCACTAAAGCCTCTCGCAATCCCGGTGAGAAAGCAGGTCCAGGGAGGGGAAGGGACTTGTCCACGGCACATGGAGGCTACAAAGCTCGGGTCTCCCTACCCTGCACTGGCCTGCCTTCCCCAAACTCACTTTCACAGCATTTTAATATCTCTAGATGGATACAGGAAAGGCGATCCAGAGATTGAATGGGCAGGAGGCTACCTTGGGCCAAGCTATTGTCCGTGGGGAGAACCAGAGCCTCAGGAAGGCCCACCTGTCCCCAGTGGTCACCCCACTTCCCCTCACCCCCAGTCCAGTGCCCTCAGGGTGAATCTCTGAGTCCCTGTTTTTAGAGGATCCGCTTTGAGAAGGCTTCCTGGGGATGCTGGATGCATTGAGTTCAAATTTTAGTTCTGCCCCAGCTGGCCACATGACCTTGGATAATTACTCCATTGCTCTGTGCCTCAGTTTCCTTCTCTATAAAATGGGGATAATACATTGCCTATCTCATAGGAGTGTTCGGAAGATTAAATAAAGTCATACATGTAAATGCTTCCCACTGAGCCTGGCACAAGCACTGTGTGTGTTTGCTGCTATTATTATCTACACTAATAAGAGAGTAAGATGCAAATTGACCTTGCCTTTGTGATGCCCACCAGCCCATCAGGAGTGAGTATGCAAATTAGCCCAACAAAGATGGTGGGTTAATTTGCATATGCAGGCAATGAGTGGCTGGGGACACTTTCACCAACACAGGCCATGGCGTTGATGCAGGCGTTCCACCCTGCCTTTGGCGCTCTAGGCCTCTGAACAGCATGGGAAGGCGGAAAAGCGGCCCCGGTGGGAGCAAAGGCGGTGCCAGCAGCCAGGGTAAGGAAGGCCCATTCTTGCACGGATCTTCATGCACCGGGCCTCTAGTTGTTATTATGATTACTATGCACAGGGAAGAAAGGAAGGAGACAGACCTTTATTTAGAACTTACGAAGGTGCCAAGCACTGTCCCTACATTTTGCAGAGCTCATCTTATGCAATCCTCCGGTCAACTCTAGAAAGGTAGTTCTTTTTAAAAAAACATATTCTTGCCAAAACCGGTTTGGCTCAGTGGTAGAGCGTCGGTCTGCGGACTGAAAGGTCCCGGGTTCGATTCCGGTCAAGGGCATGTACATTGGTTTCGGGCACATCCCCAGTTTCTCTCTCGTCGACGTTTCTAGTTCTCTATCTCTCTCCCTTCCTCTCTGTGAAATATCAATAAAATATATTAAAAAATAAAAAATAAAAAAATAAAAAAAACATATTCTTATTGATTTCAGAGAGGAAGGGATTGGGAGAGAGACACACATCCATCCGCTGCCTCCCGAAACCCGGGCATGTGCCCTGCCCAGGACTCGAAAGAAAGGCAGTTCCTTTGCCGAGGAGGAGGTAGGCTTCAGTGAGGTGCCCAGGGTCACCCCGTGGGGAGGGCGCAGCCCCACGCTGGACACCTGGGTGTCCACTGCATGGACCCGGGCAGCGTGGGGAGGCTGAAGGAGCCGGCAGAGCAGAGGGCCCGGGGGTGGGGTGGAGACATCAGGCTGGAAGGGGTGGCGGGGCTGGCTCAGGAATTCCGGGGGAAGAGGTCTGTGCTCTCTCCCACAGGCACCGGGGAGCCACCAGCAGGCCACAAGCAGGGAGTGACATGATAAAAGGGGTGTTCGGGAAAGGCCTGTGCGGCTGCGGTTTGGGGATGGATGGGCGCGGAGAGGTCCGTGGGGGCGGCGGGACGCTCAGCTGGGCGGCCGGACGGGGAAGGTCCCCGGGGGCAGGCACAGGGAGCCGTCGGTCAGTCTGACCCCCCCCCCCCATTCTCCCCCAGGGCCCCAGGACAGGCCCAGCCAGGTCAGGGCCCAGGCCTCAGGTGCTTCCAGGCCCAGCTCCTCCCTTCGCCAGCTCTCAGCTCCGTCTGGGAGTCTCCGAGGGCGTCAGATTTATGAGGTGTGGGGGATCGGCGCGGCGGGGGCGGCCTGAGAGACGGCCCGGAGGGAGAGGGAGAGGGAGGATGTTCTCCAGCCACGGACGCGCTCTCACCTCCCTTCCACCTGGGACCCAGCTGGCCCGGCCCACGGCACGACCCCCATCCTGCCGCGCTCAGCATCCCCGAGAGCCACCGGGCTGGAAACCCCCACCTGTAGCCTCGGTGTCTCCTCGCAGACACCCTGAGGGGTGAGCGGAGAGGGGCCCAGGAGAACCTGAGACGGGGGGACCTCCCTCCCTCCCGTCCCAGGTCAGAGAAGGCGAGAGCAGGTGGCAAACAGCGCGTTGTGACTCTCCGAGGAATAAACACGCACTGATGGCTCCCTGTCCACGTTTTCTACGCACACCAAATGTCTGAACGGCGTCTAATTGTGGCTGCTTCTGGGGAAAGGGCTTTGACTTTTCACTCTGTACACTTCTATCATGTCTGATAATAAGCACGTATGTTTTTTCACCGGGAAACCGTGTTTTTGGAATTCGGAGGGATGGCAGGGGACGATGCCGGAGAGAGAAGGGCGGGCCTCCTCCATGCCCGTGGGGGATGGGGGGGGCTGCTGCGGGGGGACCTGAGGATGCTCAGGGCTTCGGTCTTTCTCTCTCTGAGCTCTAGACACAGAGGGGAGGGGGGCCAGGCGAGGCGGCAGCCGTGAAGGATGGTACAATCGGACTGGAAGGGCGGCTGTGAGCAGACTTGAGTCAGGTGTGACTCCAAATCCTTGTGCCTTTTTTTTTTTTTACTTGTGGACTTTTTTTTTAAATTTTTTTAATTGATATTTTACAGAGAGGAAGGGAGAGAGATAGAGAGCTAGAAACATCGATGAGAGAGATACATCGACCAGCTGCCTCTTGCACACCCCCCATCGGGGATGTGCCCACAACCAATGTACATGCCCTTGACTGGAATCGAACCCGGGACCCTTCAGTCCGCAGACCGACGCTCTACCACTGAGCCAAACCGGTTTCGGCTCTTGTGGACTTTAAAAAAAAAAATATATATATATATATATATATATATATATATATATATATATATTGATCTTTTGCAGAGAGGAAGGGAGAGGGATAGAGAGTTGGAAACAATGATGAGAGAGAAACATCGACCAGCTGCCTCCTGTACACCTCCTAAGGGAGATGTGCCCACAACCAACATACATGCCCTTGACGGGAATCGAACCCGGGACCTTTCAGTCCGCAGGCCGACGCTCCGTCCACTGAGCCAAACCGGTCAGGGCTACTTGCGGACGTTCTAATGAACTTCCCCCCCTGTAGCTCCAAGCCGCGGGGACACAGGCCCCAGCAGCACCCGTGCCTGCCGAGGCGGCTGTGGCCGTGGCTCACGTGGCCCCGAAGTTTTCGGGTCTTCCTCGGTCTGGATGGCATGTCGGTGGGACCCCGAGCGGACGTCAGTTCTCCGGGTCTCGGTGTTCTCGTCCGTGCCATGGGGATCCTAGTGTTACTAAGCACAGACTGTGGTCACTAGGTGTAGGCTGTTATTTTTTAGGTGTGGGGATCCCAGAATCTGGGGGGTGGCCAGGAGAACTTGAAAGCACCCTGCCAGAGGGTCAGGGAGGACCGATGGAGGGGAGGCCGTGCCTCCTACGAGGGGGCTTCCTGGGGGGGTGATCGAGGGCAGGAAGTCAGGCAGCACCCGGTAAAGGCACCGGGCAGTCCTCCATCAAGGCCTGGGAACCCGGGGGCCGCTAGCCCTCATTCACGTGGGCGCTGCCTCTCGAGGGGGGCCCGGGACGCCCACACTGCAGGGCTCCGAGGTGCCCGTCCCGCAGTTAGTGCACGCACGCCCCGGGAAACGGCCGGCTCAGGGCCACTTCCTCCTCAGGCCCTTTGCACCTGCGCTCTCTTCTGCGTGGAACGGTTTTTCCCGTTACTTTTCTTGCTTTACTTCCTCCTCTGCCACCAGGTTTCCTGAGGGTGTACCCCACAGCCCTCACCACCACGGGCCTTCGGCAAAACCCTCCCCTCCGTCTCCCGGGACCACAGACACGCCGCCTGTTCAACTCGGGGCCTGAGGCCTGCCTGTGTCCTGCCTGCCCCTCGTGTGCCCCATGCACCCTGCTTGTGGGACCCACCACCCTGTATTGCACCTAACGGTGGTCTGTCTGCCCCGTGCCCTCCCCTCCCCCCACCACCACCCCGGGGCCGGCACGCACTCCTCCGGCGCGAGGCTGGCACGGAGATGCTCAGGGAAGGTCCGATGAATGAATGGACGGCCACGTGGTGGGACTGTTGTCAGAAAAGCCTGAGATGGGAGGTGGAAAGTGCCTCCCAACCTGAAGCACTGAGGCGTGCTGGCCCATGTGGCCCCTCACATCCCGCGCCTCCGCCTCCAGGTTTCCCTTCCGGGTGTCAAAGCAGTGTCCGCCCCCACCCCGGTCCTGTTGTATGACACACACCTGAGGAGACGCCGGCAGGCTCGCACAGGGGCAGCGGCCCGCACCGTCCCTGACGGGAATGGCCCCTCTGGTAGCGCCCGGCTCTCCCTCCGACCTCGTGGTTCCTGCAGCTCACAGCAAAGTCTGCAAAGCGCGCCCGCGGGCCCAGCTGACAGCAGGCCTGGTGCCGGGGGACCGGGGGACCCTCACGGGCTTGTCCCAGATCCCACCCGTGCACCCCACGCTTACGCACTTGACATTTTTTCGAAATACAACCACATCCCCTAATTTGCTATAGATGCCAAGCCACCGAGGCCAGCGGGTCAGGTGACGCCGCCCATCCATGTTGCAGCTAGGGAAACTGAGGCTTAGAGAAGTTCGTGTTGGATTCGTTCGTTCGAGTAGAGTGTAATCTGAACTATCTCTGCCCTCTTGGACCCCGCTGCTTGGTGGAGGTGGGGTACTCAGGAACTACGATGTCCCAGGACCCTTCTCCTCCCACCAGCACCCCGTGATCTGCATCGCCCCCTGGCGGGGCTGGCACGTACTCCCCCAGCGAGAGGCTGGCATAGAGATGCTCGGGGAAGGTCTGATGAATGAATGGACGTGGGTTTTCCAATGACAGTGACGAGGTGGAGGGATGGGGCACCCAGAAAGGTCTGAGCCAGGCACCGGGGGCTGAGCAGGATTTTGGCGGCTCGGGTCGGCTGGGGGAGATTTTTGGCTAAAGATCCATGCCAGGCTTAGCAGGGGACAGAAATGGCTGGCCATGGGGCACAGAGGGGCAGGCAGAAGAAGGAAGGGGAACGGCAGGAGACTCATTGCAGAAGCCCAGCACATGGTAGGCCCTCAGGAAATGACCGCCAGTCTCATGTGGACCTCCACCCATGAGTATTTGGGAGCCGCCACCAACCCTTGAGGGACAGGGTCTGCGCTGTGACGTGGAAAGGGACGCCTAGGGTCTTCATCGCCATCTCTGACGCTGTTGCTTGGCATGACTCCTCCTGCCCTGCCCGAGCCCCTTTCGCTGGCTCCGCCCCATCCTCAGGTCGCAGCTCCCGCCTTGCCCAAGGCCTCGGCTCCCTACGTCTGCCGCCTGTCTCCCTGGCCACAGGTGCCCCCCACGTGCCTGTGGTTCTCCCATGTCCCCGCGTCCGAGCGGCTGGTGTGACCGGGAGGTGAGACAGATGGGGACCTGGCCAGCTGGGCACCCCCAGGGCCCATGGCGGCTGCTTCCCCCGTGACAGCCCACTTTTCCCTCCTCCTGGGGCCTTCCCACCACAGCCACACGCTGGGACAGGACCCTTGCGCAGGCGGCTTTGGGACAGCTATGATGGCAGCCGAGGGAGGGGGGCCATATCTTGGGTGGGTGGGTGTAAGAGCCTTTCCTCTCGCCTTCGCCACGACCCCGCAAAGGCAGGTGCCAGTGCTCCGGAGGAGGCAGCGGCAGCTCAGAGAGGTGGATTCACTCGCCCAAGATACACAGCTCGGACCACAGGCGAGCCCGGTGGCCTCAGCTGCCCCTGAGACCGCGGTCTTCCCCGCGCGGGCCGTGAGCTGATGCGGATGCGGCTGCCCGAGCACCACCTGGGAAATTCAGATTCCAGCCGCAGTCGCCGGCTCACTCCAAAGCCTCTCCATCTTCTGGGGAAAGGGACAGCCAGGACTGGTGGTGTTTCTTTTTTAATATTTTTTGTTCGTTCATCCTCACCCGAGGATATTTTTTCCATTGATCTTTAGGGAGAGAGGGAAAGATGGAGAGAAACATCGATGTGGGAGCAACACATCAATTGGCTGCCTCTCGCACGAGGCCCAGCCAGAGCCCAGGCCAGGTACATGCCCGTGACTGGAATCGAACCTGGAAACCTCTGGTCTGCAGGCCGACGCTTTATCCATTGAGCCAAACCGGCCAGGGCTGGACTGGTGTTTTTATTTTATTTTATTTTATTTTATTTTATTTTATTATTTAAATATATATTTTTATTGATTGTACACAGAGAGGAATTGAGGGGGATAGAGAGTTAGAAACGTCGATGAGAGAGAAACATCCACCAGCTGCCTCTTGCACACCCCCCACTGGGGATGTGCCCGCAACCAAGGTACATGCCCTTGACCGGAATCGAACCTGGGACCTTTCAGTCCGCAGGCCGATGCTCTATCCACTGAGCCAAACCGGTTTCGGCTGGACTGGTGTTTTTTAAAAGACACCCAAGTCCATGGCGTGCGCAGCCAGACGCTACCTGGCGCCAGCACCAAGCGATGTTAAAAGCATCTCATGCTACGTGAAGAGAGGAGAAAAAAGAAGAGTGAAAAGAATACGCCAGGGTGCTGGCCGTGGACCTGTAGGGGTGGAGGGCCAACCGGGGGAGATAATGATCATTTTGCACTTCATATTTCCTTCTGACTTTCCTACATCTTCCAAATGGTCTTTAAGGAGCAGGTATTGCTCTTGCAATGAGAAAAAGAAGTGACAGAGAAGGTGGGCGGGAGCGACGCGGAGAGGGTGAGGATGGGAACGGGAGATGCGCTCACGCAGGGCTGGGTCAGCGCCCAGCTCGGCCCCGCCCCCGCCACTGGGCTCTGGGGCAGGGAACTTGATCTCCTGAGCCTCAGTTTCCTCGTTTGTAAAACAGGGAAGCCTCCGAGCGTGGCTGGAGGTGTCACAGAGATAATTCCTCCTGGCCAACAATCGTCCCTTCCCCTCCCTCGGCGTACCTCTCTTTCCCTGGCAGTGGTGCCCAGCACACGGGATGCCCTTTGCTGCCCTCGGCAGGCTGGAGCCTTCCCCCCTGCGCTAGCCCAGACCCTCATAGACTGTGGAGCGGGGGGGGGGGGAAGGGGGGGCTTTGGGGGCCACCTCAGCCAACCCCATTTCACAGCTGGGTAAACTGAGGCCCGGAGCAGCCGCACCAGACTGGGCGCCTGGCTACGGTTCCCTGGGCGTGGGAGGGGCGGACACGTGTTTGCTGCACAGCGCTGTTCCCGTCGGCGCCTCGCTCAGAGTGTGTGAGGGGCAGCGAGTCACCATCTGTGTTTTCCAATAAAAGAAAATGAAAATTGAAGCACATTAAAAATAGCTCAATTGGGATTCCGCGCAGGGCTCTGTAGCCTGCTGTGGCAGAGACGCCCAGCCTGCCGCCTCCCTCCTCCCAGCCTGGCACCAGCCCCGCCGGGAAGTCATCTGAGGCAAGCGTCTCCTGGGAGGGGCCAGGGTACAGGCAGGGTCCCCGATAACACCAGCTGGGGGCATAGGGGAGCCCTAATTCTGGCTCCCCAGCTCCCAGGTGCTGGCGTCCAGGAAATAGGGTCCACGAGAGGCATAAGAAGATGGATTTAGGGCCATATGCCACCCCATTGGGCAGACTCTAGATCAGCCGTGGGCAAACTACGGCCCAAGGAGCCAAAAGAGCGGAGGGTTCTCTTGCTCTCCCCTCCGCTCCTTCACCAGCAGCCCAAGATGAGAGTGCCAGCATGGTCAGGTTGCTTTTGTTCCAGCCCTCCGGTCCAGTTTAAGAACCCATTGTGGCCCTCGAGTCAAAAAGTTTGCCCACCCCTGGTCTAGACCCACCTGCCCCTGGGTCCTCCGGGCCTTCAGCTAGAGGTCCCCCCTCCCAAGGGTGTCACACAAGCGATGCCCCGTGACCCAGAGGGAGGCGGGCTCCTCTGGGGCCTGGATACCTGGGTTCTCAGCCCACCCCTGCACTCGCTGGGCCTCGAGCAGGCCAGGACCCCCTCTGGGCCCGCCGCCTCCTCTGCACAGCGAGGACTCGACAGAGGCCACAGGAGCGCGCTCTGCGCCCCAGGGTGAGAGGTGGAACGGAGGCCTCGTTAGCGCCTCCTCCTGGAGGACGTGTGAGTCGGTGGAAGGGGAGGACCTCAGCAAGCTCTTAGCCCGCCGCCTGGCGTGGACAGGGGCTCCCCTGGTGGCCAAGATCGCATCGGTCCTCATGATGGTTCTTCTCTGTGAAGTGGGGACGTGATGGCGACTGAGGTCAGACCGGGGACGGCTTTGCCCGGGCGGCAGCTGCCCCCCATGAGGAGGGGCTGGCGTCCATCTAGGGGTTCTGGTGCTGTGATTCTCAGAGCATCCCTCCCTCCCCCCGGGGTCCAGCCCTCTGCAGGGTCCTCCTGCACCTGGGACATCAGCTGCCGCTCGGACCTCCGAGGGGCAGACAAGGGGACACCATTCGTAGCCCCAAGGCCCAGAGGGTGCTCGGGGCAGGGAGGAGTCCCAGGCCCCACAGCCTGCCCCACAGCAGAGGCCCGCTGCCCAATGGGTCTCAGATCTGAGCGGCCTGGGAGTGGGCAGAGCACCCAGGGAAGGCGGGGGGGCCCATGGTTGGGCCTGTACAAGGGGCAGCCACACCACGTCCTGCCGGATGGCCTTGGGCTAGTTATGTTTCTTGTCTGAGCATCAGTTTCTTCGTCTGTAAAATGGGGCTGGTAATAGTTCCCAGGCTTTGGGAAGGTTGGGTCCTGGGCAGGGCGTGGCACGTGGTAAACACTAGATGGACAGTAGCCCCAAGGAGAGCCCACCTCACCCTGCTCTCCCGTCCGCCCGGAGCAGAGGCTGCTGCTGGGCCCACCCGTGCCCGATCCCACGGGACCAGCAGCCACCCTGCCACAGCCGCTGCCTCCCAGGGACACACACAGGGCAAGCAGGACTGGGCATGCTGGGAGAACGCCCCTCAGCCCGCAGCAGTGAGCCCCCAAACCCTTACCCCAACCACGGCAGGCTGTCAGCAGGGGGGGGGGGGGCTTTTTCTCCGGGGCGGAAGTGAGTGAGTGGGGTTCCTGAGGATGGAGCAGTTGCCAGTGTACGCTACGAATGACATAGTAGTTTCTTATTGCCAATGTGACGAGTTACCGCATCTCAGTGGCGTAAAACAACACAAATTGATCCTCTTACAGTCCTGGGGGCCAGCAGTCTGAGACGCGTTGCACGGGGCTGAAATCAAGCTGTTGATGGGACCCATGTCCTCGCCTGTTCCAGCTTCTAGGGCAGTGGCTCTCAGCCTTCCTAATGCCCGGGCCCTTTCATACAGCTCCTCATGTGGCGGCGACCCCCAACCATAACATTATTTTCGTTGCTACTTCATTAACTGTAATTTTGCTACTGTAGGTGCTCAGGGAGGGGGGCGGGCGTTGAATCGGAGAAGCGGGCAGGGCGTGGAGGACTTTGCGGGGAGAGCGGAGGGAGGGAGGGAGGCCTGAAGAATCCTCTGTCCCAGGGGGGAGGATGGGACTGGGAGCCAGACAATCTGGCCACCGAGTAGCGGACACACAGCCTTAGTCCGCACCTTCCTGCCCGAGGCTCCTGTCGCACTGTCCCCTCCCAGGCCTCAGGGGGCACCAGCCATTGAAAGCCCCGAGCTGAAGCCTGCGGGCAGTTACCCTCTGCTCCATCTCCGGGAGAGCTTCCTGGGACCCTTCCCCAAGTCTGGGTCTCTGGGTGTCAGGCTGCCTCACCATGGGGTCTTGGGCCAACCCCCGGGCTGCCTCAGTCTACCCTGGGTGACCCACCCCCACGTCCCATCTCTCCACTGGATGCTCTTTTTACACCTCAGCCCCTGGTCTGACCCCTTCGAAGCTTCTGCAGGACCGGCAAGGAGCCGGCCCACCAGGGGGGGGGGGGGAGCCCAGCTCCGTGGGACAGGGCAGAGGGGTGCGAGGCCCAGGTCCCGGAGGAGAGCCCGCGTCCCCCGTGCTCATTCAGCCCCGGTCTCGGAGCCGATGCCTCACAAACTCCCTGCTCCTGGCAGCCTCCGTCGGCTCTCCCCGCCTCCCCGCTCCCCGGAGAGCGAGCGTGGTTGTAAGCAGCGGGAAATGGGACAGATAATTGCAACTTTAAATAAGGCCAAGTTAATGCTCCCCGCCAGGCCCGGCCCCGGGGACTCTCTGAGCGTCAATTGGAGGCAGCGGGGAGCCCCAGCCGGCGCTCAGGATCCCAGGGCTGCCAACTCCCAGGTGGCCCCAGGCAGGCCCCTGCCCTCCTCGGAGCCTCAGTGTTCGGACCTGTTACAAGGGGAGCCAATGGCATCACCCGTAAAAAGTAGCTGGCACACAGTAGGTCCTCAGTAGCTGGAAGTCGGGATTATGACCTCGTTCCTGTTCAGATGCAACTGCCCATCCCATCCCATCCCATCCCATCCCATCCCATCCATCCGTCCTATCCCACCCCACCCCACCCCATCCCATCCCATCCCACCCCAACCCATCCCATCCCATCCATCCATCCTATCCCACCCCATCCCATCCCATCCCATCCCATCCCATCCCATCCCACCCCATCCCATCCCACCCCACCCCATCCCATCCCATCCATCCATCCCATCCCACCCCACCCCATCCCATCCATCCCATCCCATCCCATCCCATCCCATCCAACCCCACCCCACCTCACCCCACCCCATTCCATCCCATCCCATCCCACCCCATCCCATCCCACCCCATCCCATCCCAGCCCATCATCGCAGGGGTTTGCTCTGTTCTCCGTGCCATTGCTCTCGGGTAATGAGGTTTGATAGAAATTGTGGTACGAAGCTCACCTGAGCTGACTGTGCGGGGCCTTGAGCTGAGTTTTGCATCCGTACCTGGGAGTAAGGCCTGTTTAGATGGCGTCACTGAGGCCGCAGACCTGGGGCAGGTGTGGGAGGAGAGGGCCAGCAGGGAAGAGGCAGGTGTACCAGTCACCGTGAGGGAACAGGACCGCCCAGTAAATACCTTAACCTCATCAGGGGGGCAGCCCATCCCAGCGGGGCGCACGCCAGCGTGGTGAGGTGCTTGAGGTTCCAGACCCAGGCTCTCCATTAGGGCAGGAATTCCCGAGCCTATTTCCAGCACCGGTGGGTCTGCTGGGGCCTCCCCAGGCTGCGGCCACTGCCTCCGCCACGCCGCCACTCCCACGGAATCCCTGGTCAGGAGGAGCTCCAGTGTGGGCTGATCAGGGCCGGGAGCTGCAGCCAGCGGTCCTGTGGTCTCCAAGGTCCGTGGTCGGCAAACTCCTTCGTCCACAGAGCCAAATATCAATAGTACGACGATTGGAATTTCTTTGGAGAGCCACATTTTTTAAACTAAAACTTCTTCTCACGCCACTTCTTCAAAGTAGACTCGCCCAGGCTGTGGTATTTTGTGGGAGAGCCACACTCCAGGGGCCAAAGAGCCGCATGTGGCTCGCGAGCCGAGGTTTGCCGACCATGGCCCTAGGTGACCCAGCCCCGTGGCTCAGCCAGCCAGCAGCTTGGGAAAGGCTGCTCTTGGCTCAGCGCTAGGGCAGGCCCGGCCCCGAGTGTCTGTGGGCACCGCTACCTGCTTGTTGTCTGACATGAGCTCGGGAAGCCAGCATTGCAGGACCCCTGTCCCTGTTCAAACACCAGTCCAGGAGAGGCCATCGGACACGCTGTGGAGAGGAGTGACCCAGGCAAGGGGCATCTAAACCCAGCTGGGAAGTGTGTGTGTGTGTGTGTGTGTGTGTGTGTGTGTGTGTGTGTGAGAGAGAGAGAGAGAGGAGGGGGTAATCAGGGAAGGCTTCCTGGAAGAAGAGATGCCTGAGCGAAGTCTTCAAAGATAAAGAGGAATGTTCTAGGTAAACAAGGTGGGCATCCTGAGCGGAGGAAGCGGCTTGGGTAGGCGAAGGTGGCCAGAGGAGAGTTTGGCACGTTTTTAAGGAACTTCTCTCCCCTGCTCTGGGCCTAGCTCCTGCTGCTCCGCCTGCCCGCCATGCTCCAAGCAAGGGGATGGCCAGGAGCAAAGGCCCGGCGGTGGGGGACAAGAAGGTGTGGGCTGGCCGTGAGCAGACTGGCCCCCTGGGGTGGAGGGAGGTGCGGTCCGGGTCAGAGGCCAGGGCCGGCCCACGCCAGGCCTTGAACTGACTGCGATGGAAGCATCTCCCGCTGGCCCCTCCCACCGCTGATTCCCAGGGCAGCACTGGCCTGGCCTGTAAAACCTCAGGGAAGGCGGAGGGGTCCTGCCCCCGAGCGTGGTGGTTGACCTCCCCTCAAAAGTCTCCCATGATTTCCTGGAACCGTCTCTTGCGAGGTGTCTCCTCTGCCACCGTCTCCCGCTGATGCCTGGGAAAGCCCGTGGCAGGTGAAGCGACCTATTGTCCTGGCCCACCTCACGCCCCTCCGGAGCACCCCGCGTCCTCTTCCTGACACTTCTCAGCTGCGGGGCCCCCACAGATTGCGGTGGGAGAGCCAGACGGGGTGCCAGGTGGCCCTGTTCCCTGCCCGGTTCCCCCCCCTGGCAGCAGCCTCCCACCCCCGGATCAGGCCACGCCTCCTCCCCGGCTGGGTGCTGCCACCCTCGGGCCTCCCCGCGTCTGGACCTCACCACCTGCTCCCGCCCCCGCCTGGGACTGCAGACTCCCCCAAAGCTCCCTGAGCTCGTGAGGGAATTTGAGTCACGGGGCCCGGAAAGCAAAGTCTGTCTTTCCCACCAACTGGCAGGGGGTCTTGGCCCACGAACTTGTCCTCACTGAGCCTCGGTTTACTTACCTGCAAAACGGGAATGGGGTTACATCCCTTGGAGGGTTTGGGGAGGCTCAGATGGACTCGGATGTGATCCTGGATGTCTATTGCTTGTCACAGTGCCTGGCACAGAGAAGGTGCCCACCATGGGGGAGATGCCAGGGGTAGTGGGTGGTATTCCCTCCCCTCCTGGCCAGTCTCCTCCCTGCATCTGGCTCTGGGGTCCCCTCCCCCAGTGTCTTCTCCACACTCAAGAGTATAGTAGACGCATAGTAGGTGTTCCTTCCTGCTATCGCTAACCCTGCTGTGCCCAGCCATGCCCCGAGCCCCAGCAGCTCGTGCCAGAAGCGCAGGCTCTTTTGTCTGGTGTCGCCTCTCCGGGTATGAGGTGTGGAGGGCACGGGGCGGGGGGTGAACAGTCACTAATGATGGAGACACGGAGGCTCTGAAAGACACTCAGAAAGGCAGTGATGGGAAGTTGCTGGGCCACTCTCCTGTGAAGAAACCCCCCCCCCCCCCAGCAGAGCCCTGTGAGCTTACCCCCCTGCGATGCTGGGCATGGCTGGCAGGTGAGCCCTCGGAGAGAGGGAGCGAGGAGGCACGCTGGGCAGAGCTGTGCCCCGGTGGCTCTGTCACGGCGCCCACGCTGCCAAGGGCCGCAGAGGCAGAGCCGGAGGGGGCGTCCACATTGGAGGGAGGCAGGCAATTTGAAACCAGCTCCACTCCGAGGCAGCGGCTGCTCTCAGAATGAGCGAGGGCTTTGGAGCCATCAGACCCGGGGTGGGCTCTCTCCTCTGCTCCTGACGGGTAGCGTGGCCTGGGGCAGCCCTCGGCACCTCTCTGAGCCCTGGGCTGCCGTTTCCTCATCTGCCAACTGGGCCAGTGACACACGAGAACGGAAAGACTGCTGAATCCTGCCCCTTCGACGGCTCCTCGGGGGCCCAGGATGGTCTTGGCCCTTCGGCCTGACACCCAAGGTTCTTTGGGGAGCCTGGAGCCCGCTTCCTCCTAGACCAGTGGTCGGCAAACCCATTAGTCAACAGACATTAGTCAGCAGAGCCAAATATCAACAGGACAATGATGGAAATTTCTTTGGAGAGCCACATTTTTTAAACTTAAACTTCTTCTAATGCCACTTCTTCAAAATAGACTCGCCCAGGCCGTGCTATTTTGTGGAAGAGCCACACTCCAGGGGCCAAAGAGCCACATGTGGCTCGAGAGCCGCGGTTTGCCCACCACTGTGGCCTAGACCTTCCTTCTCCCTGGTGCCGCTCCCGCGGGGGCTGCTCTTCTCTGCTCTCAGCCTTTGCAAAAGCTGTTCCTTCTGCCTGGAACTCACTTTCGCTTTCTCTGAGTTCTTCCCCTTTCCCTCCTTCCACCCCGCCTGTCTCCTACTCCATATTTGGGGTGCAGGCGAGGTGTCCCTCCTTTGGAGAGCCTCCTCTGACTCCCGGGCAGGGTTTGGGTCGCTCCTTTGCTGGGAGGTGTGCCTGGGATCCCTCTTCCAGACTGGGCGACGGGACCACGGCGGCGGTGAGGCTGAAGCTGGGCTTATGTTCTCACTCACCGGGTCCTATTTGGGGTGTGACAGGCCTCAGCCATATCCATGTCTGATATGATGGGGAAGCCAGGTGGACAGGCCAAAGGGACCCGGGGAAGAGAATTATCTGGAGGCAGAGAGAAACCAGATCCGAAGACAGCAGGAGAGCCCCAGGGACCAAACCCAAGGGTAGAACGTGAACCCGGAAAGTCCTTGGGAAGTGGGGGTGCGAACCATTAAGGGTTTCGAGTTTGACCCCAAATCAGCACCTTTTTGTTGTTGTTGTTGTTGTTGTTGTTGTTGCCAGTGACAATGTCTGTTTTTGATTCTCTGGTACCTAGCGTGGACCTGGCACATAGTAGGTGTTCAATAAATGCAGACTGACTCGGTGGGAGGAGTTAAATAGATAGGTAACACGTTTTTACATATATAAGTGAATGGTGTAAATGCATGGTCAAATGGATGGGAAAATGAGAAGGAAGGAAGGAGAGGGAGGTTGTTCCAGTGGGTGAGTGCATGGGTGGATAGATACAGAAGTGGGATGCTAGATGTATAAGGTGGCAAATGAGCAGGGCATTATTGCGTGAGTGGAATGACTGATGGGTCGGGTAAATGATAGGGTCAGATGGATAGACAGATGGCTGGGTGGGTGGGTGGGTGGGTGGTTGGGCAAATGGGTGAGTATATGACAAGAAGGCAAAACAATTACATAGTTTCTTGAGTTGGGTAGGTCAGTGGATGTATGGGTAGATGGATGGATGGGTGGGTGGATTGTTGGGTAAGTGAACAGATGGGTGGATGGAAGGATAAGTGAGTAGATAGGTATCCAGGTGGGTAAATAGGATGCGTGAGTAGACGGCAGGATAGTTTATGGATGATTGCAAGGACTGGATAATTAGAAAGATAGATGGATAAGTGGGTCTGTGGGTCAGTGGTGAGTGAGCGAACAGTAAAGTCTCATGTGGCTCAATGCCTGACATCTTGCCCAGAAGCAGAGGGGTGGTCTGGATTCTGGGATTTGAGTTAATTGTCCTTCACTGGGAGAAACCAATGCCAATTAGGCAAATAATCCAGTCCCAGCAGGTCGTGCAGCAGGCTTGCTAATTGACTCCAACCTGGCAGACCCCGGCTTGGACTTACCGTGGCCTGCAGCTCATTGATGTGTAATTTACACCCACACACATCCAAAAGGATTTGAGGTGACTTATCATATTAAACCTGCGTGCAACAGGACAGTTAAAAACAAAGTGGGAAAGCCAGAGGCTACGTAGCGGCGTGGTTAAAAGTGTGCCTTGCTCAGCGGAATCGGCTGCTTACTAGCTGTGTGACATTGGGCAGGTTGCTTAACCTCTCTGAAGCTCCTTCCCTCCCACCCCCATCTACAGAAAGAAAGGGAGGAAGAGATGAAGGAAGAGAGTTGGTTTACAGGGGAAATGCATGCGTGATGAATGGATACATGTTAGTTGTATGGAGGGGGGGAGCGTGGATGAATGGGTGGTGGGTTCTTGGGCGAGTGGAATGACAGATGGATAAAAGTAAGGGAGAGGGGGTAGAAGGATGATGGGTGGGTGGGTGGGTAAGTGTGGACAATAATAATGGTTCTAGCTCATAGGATATTGTGAGTATTAGGGAGACACCATGTGACAGCTCAGCACAGTCGGCACTAAGGAAGTGCTTTGACTTATATAGTGTACGGGGCCATCTTGACGTGGCCATATTTCCTGGAGGAGAAATGCAGACGCTGAGACGGACGGTGTAAGCAGGACAGAGCACTGACTATCGGGGTAAGCTGGGGGTGCGGGTACGACGGGAAGTTACGGTGGTTTTAACAAGGGTTGAAGGCCGCCACAGTGAGCCAGGGCCGGCCCCTGCGCTCACAGTCCGGTTGAGGGGCTGGGGAATAAGAGGAAGTCGCCGGGCAGGGCGACCAGGGTGGTGATGGGAGGGACACGTAGGACTGGGGGTGCCGGGGTCGTCAGGAGAGGCTTCCCGGAGGAGGCGGCATGTGAGATGTGTCTTGGAGAGCGTGTCGGAGTGGCTCGGGCAGGTCAGGAGGACAAGCCACGTTGCAGGGGGAAGAAACACCTCGAGTGTGGGACTGCAGGGTGGGAGCTCCGTGCACTGGGCCAAGGGGAGGTGCTAGCTGCTTGGCAACCGCTCAGAACGGGTGCCCACGGTAAACAATGGGGTGCCAGGCTCCTGCCTCCATCAGCCAGTCCGGGGCGGGTCCCGGCTCTGCCACGTCTTGCTAGGGACCGCCTCTCTGAGTTCCCTCTCCTCTTCTGTAACACTCAAGAAACTATTTATGTAATTGTTTTGCCTTCTTGCCATACACTCACCCATTTGCCTACCCACCCACCCTTAGGGTCTCAGGAGATGAAGCCGAAAAGTGCTCAGCACAGCGCCCGGCACGCAATAGGGGGTCAGCAATGTCGGCTGTCCTCATTATATTTGTATTACCTTCCTGATAGGTGGGGGAGGGTCTGCGGGTTCACTGAAGTAAAAGGACTTTAAAGATTAAAAAACAAAAACCAGGCAAATGCCAGCTGCAAGAGGCAGCCCGGTGCGTCCGGAAGGCTCCAGGCCAAGGGTCCCGGGTCCCGTTTCTGACGGGCTGTGTGACCTTGGCCAAGTCACCTGACCCCTCAGAGCTTTCGGCTCCCTTCGGTGGAAAACGGGAGCAGCCGCAGGCACCCCTCCGGGCGGCCACGAGGACTAACGGAGGTCTTGTGTGTGGAGGGCTGGCCCCCGGCCCTGCCTCCCTCCTTTCCTTCCCCAGGAAGCCCCGGTGTTCGTTTACCGCCCACCCCCACCCCCAGCCACCCCGTCCCAGACCCCCATCCATCATCCTGTCCTTGGCGGAGGTTAAGTGGGTCCCCAAGCAGCGAATCCGAACTCTCCCGAAGCCCCGGCCTCACAATGCGGCCCGCTGTTAGCCCGCCGCCCGGCCGGCCCCGCGGATTGGGTTTCAGCCGGGCGGCTGGCGCTGGCGGATGCCCAGGCCAGCGGCGGGCAGGCGGGGGACCGAGCGGAGGAGCCGGCGTCACGGGGACTCCTCCGCTCCGGCCTGAGAAAACAAGAGCAGGCTCCAGGCCGGCAACCGAGGCAGAGAAGGGCCTCCGAGCGAGCGGGGGGAGGACGGGGAGGGGTATGTGTGCGAGCGCCCGCGGGCAGAAGGATTTCACATTAGCCGGGCCCGCTCTCCCGGAGCCGAGGACGGGGCAGGGGGCCCGGCTGGAGAAACAACGCGCTGCCTGTTGGCCGGTTTCGCCTTCGGAGAGCCACACGCCGCCTCCCCAGAGCCGCCCAGGGCTCCTCTGGCCGCGCCGCACCCCACTCGCGTGGGCCAGGGACCCCGAAGCCCTGGCAGGCCCCGATCCCCCCCTCTTTCAGACAGGCCTCCCTGGACCCAGTCAGACTGAGCGGGGTTCGAACGGCAGCTCTGCTTCCTCGTGGCTGTGTGACGCCGGGCCGCCCGTTAGCCTTTCTGGCCTCAGTGTTCGCATCTGTACAAAGGGGATGGCAGGGCCAGCCTTGCAGAGTGTGTGGAGTGATTAGCCCGGGGCCTGGCACGAGAGAATGGTGCAGGAGAGCTGTGATGTGTCCCCTTTTGTTAGTCTTCATCTGAGGAGATGGATATATATATATATATATATATATATATATATTGTGTTTTTTTTTGGCGGGGGGGGGGAGAGTAGAAGGGAGGGAGAAAGAAGAGGAGATAGAAACATTGATGTGTGAGAGACTCATCCATGTCCCCGGGGGTCTTTGCTCAAGACTGGCCAGCAAATCAGCCTGGCGTGTAACCCATCTGGGGCCCTACCTCTTCTGGCTCCATCCTTAGCTGCCACCCCTAGAGACTCATTGGTTGGTCGAGTCCCGCATGTGCCCTGACCGGGGCTCGGGAACTAACTCACAACCTAGGTGCATATGCCCTTGACTGGGAATCAAGCCCATGACCCGCTCTAACCACTGAGCAATGCCAAACCAGGGCTGTTTTCCCCCTTTTGTGAGGCAGCATAGCCCGATGGCTTCTGAGGTCAGATCCTGCCCTGCCCTTTATTGGCCTTGTGGCCTTGGGGGAGACCCAGATCTCTCGGAGCCTTGGTTTCCCCGTGCGGTTATTCTGGGACGTAACGGAGACAGCGTTGACGAAGCTGGTGCCCACCCTTGGCCCCCAGGAGTGTTGGCGGTTTTCACTGGGATCCTCAGCCTCTGCCTGTTATAAAAACTCTTCGTGTCCAACGCCTCTGTGGATCCTCAAGCAACCCCGTGAGGTTGCATAGGGTTGTGATCCCCATTTTACAGATGGGGAAACTGAGGCTCAGAGGGGCAAAGTGACTTTTCCGAGTCACCCAGCTGGCTGGTGGCCTTGAACTTTCCTGGTTCCTGACTGTTGCCTCCTCTTGGCCGTTCTCCTTTGAACCTTGGAAAGAAATGCTCCAACTCCCAGCCATGCATAGCCTGGGTCTGGCCTCCAGGCTGTGGCTGGCATCTCACCAGGCCGTGGTACTGTAGGCAGGCCTGTGTCTGAGTCACCTCAGCCCCTCCAGCCCCAGACAGGGAGCCACTGGAGCTGCTGGGAAGGGTCCAGAGTGGCATCTGTTGCTGGGGTTACATGCCAGGCTGATTTGCTGCCTGGGCTTGGGTTGCTGGCCGGTCTTGAGCAAAGACACCCCCCCCCCCGCCCCCCGGGAACATCTACCAGGTGTCTGTCCATCTTCAGGACAGACTATGGTGTCATGTCCACATTCTCAGGAAAGACCACTCCACTCCACTCTTCGGGAACCCTCCCCATTGCCTTGGGACAAGGCCCGACTCTTCAGCCCCACATCCGGGGCCCCGCCTCTTCTGGCTCCATCCTGAGCTACCACCTCCTTCCAGGAAGCGTTTCGCTCCCACCTCCTGGGACGGAAATCACAGCGTGGTACAGCGGGCACCAACACGGGCTTTGGGGCAAGGCCGATGGACTCCACCGCTTCCTGGCCTTGGAAACCCTGGGCAGCTGCTCCACACCTCCGCTTTCCATCCGTGAAGGGAGATCGTGGAGCGCCTCATTTACAGATAGTCTCAACGACACGAGATCGTGGCTGCTCAAGCCGGGCCCGGAGCCCACCCCGGGGCGCCAGTCACCAGGTTTTACTGTTACCCACCCTGCCCCTAACGTTGCATCTCTCTGTGCCCCCAGTGCCGCTGTGCCCTCTGTGCCCCTGGTGCACCCTTCCCCTCTTCTCACAGCTCCAACGCCCCCTCCTCTGAGTGCCTGTGCTCACTCCCTGGTCCAAGCCAACCCCTTCTCCCTCACGGTTCCCCAGCTCCCAGGCTGGGCCAGCCTCTGCACCCACCTCTCCTGGCATTAAGGGCACGTGTTGGGCACCCGTGTGGAAGCTCCTGGAGGGAGAGGCCTGCTGACCCGTTTCTCCGGATCCCCGGAGCCCGGCACAGGGCCTGGCCCGCAGACGTTAGGTACCACAGACGTTCATTGAAGGACCACGATCGTGTTCCTTAACCCAGCAGAATTCGGGGACAGCTGCCAGGACGAAGGCGCCTGTGAGCTAAGCTTTGGAAGGGAAGTTGGCCGGGGTAACCAAGCTGGAAGGGCCAGGCGTTCCAGGGAGAAAAGTCTGGAATGGTCAAGTCGCCAAAGCCCCCAGGAGGCGGAGAGCTTTCGGCAAGCGGAAGGGAAGTCGGGAGGCCTGGCCCCCCCCCCCCCCGGGGCCCGGGAACGCGCAGCTGCAAGGCGATCGGCCGGCCGGGCGGCCAGCGGCAGCCTCGGGTGCGTTGCCGAGGTGCTGGGACTTCATCCTGATGACAGGGGAGCTCGGAGGCATCGAGCTCATTTGAGACACGATCAGACACGGGCTTTAGGAACATCGCCAGCTGCGGTGCGGCGGGCCTGTGTGTTAGCCGTGTGCCAGAGCCCGTCCTCGGTGTGGGGACAGATATCGTGGTGAACAAGTCGGACTCAGAGCCCCCCCCCCAATGACCCTCAGGGGGGGCCCTGGGAGACATCACAACGGCAGAATGCTACTTCATTCTCACGTGACCCACTTTACATGTGGGGAAACTGAGGCCCAGAGAGGAGCACAGGTTTGCCCGCACTCACACGCTAAAGAGTGTCGTAGCCAAGATTCCAAGATTCTCACCTGGACAGTCTGCACTCTGCTCCCCACCTGTCCTTCCCACCTTCCCTTCCTGTCCTCACACAGGCAGAGAATAAACACATACAGAAGGCCCCCGGTGGCTTTGTGTATCTTGTGTTTGTTTTCCTAAGGCTATAGCTGTGGCACCTTAAAAATAGCACAGATAGGGGGTGGATGAGACAGGTGTCGGTTCAAGTCCTAGGCCTGCCTGTGCGCCCTGGTGCAGGCTCTCCACCTCTCGGACCTCAGTTTCCTCATCTGTAAAATGGGGTCGATGATACATCCCTCCATCCAGGCTGTCATAAACCCGAAAAGGTATTTAGAGTGCTCAGCTCCATGCCGAGCACACAGTAGGTGCTTAATGGAAGTTCTCGCTTGCCTCTTTGTAACTCTCACCTACTGTCTTTAGTGCAAAGAGTGACAACTAGAGAAGTACGTCCCAAGAGGGGGGTCAGACGGAGCTGATCAGGGGTGGACCAGGGAGCAGAGGGCAACCAGCCCCCCCAGACTGAACCGGGGCGGGGGGGGGAGGGTTGTGCTGCCTCCAGGGCCCCGCACAGGCACCCTGCTGTTGGGCCCGACGCTAACGACTTCAGTGTGTCTCCCCCTTTAGCTCAAATATTTCTGAAATGCACACTGCTCGTTCACACGTCGCCGGAGGGGCCGAGGGGCCTCCCCCGCCTGTGCAATCAGGGCCTCCTGATTGCTTTCTTCTGTGCAGCCTCCGGGAAGGAGAGGGGGTGCGGGCGCCTTGCGCCAGGGCCAAAGCTGCTCCCCTGGCCCGAGCCCCGCTTCCCGCTGAGGAGAGCATTCTGGGCCGGCGGCCGGAGGCTGCCGCTGGGAGGCTAAGAATCCGTGCGCACAGCCTCGGCTTTTCTCATGTGTCCGCGGCAGCAGCCAAGGCTTGGAAACTGGACTTTCCATGGGGCTAGCCAAGGCGGGCGTGTCCGGAGGCGAGTGAGAGGGCAGTGTTGGGGGGAGGGAGGAGAGGGGAGAGGGGAGTGGGTGGGACTAGAGAGGCTGGCAAGGATGTGGGCCGGGGACATAGGCCCACAAGGAGGCCTCGGAGAGCCCCTCACCCTTCCTGGGCAGCCCAGCTCCACCTCCAGGCCTCCCCCTCAGCCCTCACCAGGCCCCGCCCCGCCCTTTCCACACACCAGGCTACGCTCACCTTACCTTTCCCACTCAGCCTTTTCCGACTACTACTACTACCACCGTGTTTCCCCGAAAATAAGACCTCCTTTATGGAAACATAACACATCCCCTGAAAATAAGAGCATCTTTGGGAGCAAAAATTAATATAAAACACTGTCTTATTTTCGGGGAAAGAGGGTTGTTGTTGTTGTTGTTGTTCTTCTTCTTCTTCTTCTTCATCCTCACCTGAGGATATGCTTTTATTGAATTTTAGAGAGAATGGAAGGGAAAGAGAGAGAGAGAGAGAAGCATCGATTGGTCATATGCTCCCCAACCAGGCATCAAACCCACCACCTAGGCATGTGCCCTGAGCCTGACTGGGAATTGGACCTGCAATCTTCGGTGTGTGGATTGATGCTGCAATCAGCTGAGCTACCCTGCCAGGGCCTGCCTTCCTTTTTACTCAGTCTTCAAGCCTCCTCCAGTCCCCTCCTCCGGGAAGCTGTCTCCACACGAGCCTTTTCCTCCTCGTTTCCCAGACCCGGTTCCTTCAACCCACAGCGCAACGGGCACATCCACAGCGCAGTCTCGGTCACGTCGTGCGGGGATTCGTTGGAAACATCGCTAGCTGAGGCACAGAGAGGGGGGGGGGAGACACACTTGGTAAGGATCACACAGGGACCTGCCTCCTGCCCCGTCAACTTGCAGACACTTAGTGTGAGGGTCTGGGGGTTTAGAGGGAGGAGAGTGGGGGCGTGCGTGCAGCTTCCCTCGCGTGAGGGATTGGCACTGTCACCGTGGGGATGGGGGTAAGGTTGTTGACACTTCCAGCCCTTCAGAGACAGTGGGAAGTGAAATGATGTTAGGTGGTGTACTAGGTCCAGGCATTTTTAATTGTAATAATCTTGTATTTATAAATGATTGCTTTTTCCTCTTTAAAATGCATTTAAGGCCGAAACTGGTTTGGCATACTGGATAGAGCTTCAGCCTTCGGACTGAAAGGTCCCAGGTTCGATTCCGTTCAAGGGCATGTACCTTGGTTGCGGGCACATCCTCAGTAGGGGGTGTGCAAGAGGCAGCTGATCGATGATTCTCTCATCAGTGTTTCTAACTCTCTATCTCTCTCTCTTCCTCTCTGTAAAAAAATCAATAAAATATATATTTTTAAAAAATGCATTTAAGAAAAAAAAAGCCAACAGGAAGAAAAACAGTAACTGAATAAATACAGGTTGTAGGTAGGAAATGGCTGAAGCAATGGATGTTGTCCTGATGGAGCAGAGCACTAGCATGTGTTCAGATACCTACAGTTCTGGGGGTTGGGGATGTGGGGGGGGGGGTTCCTACATGATAGAGGAAGACCTACTGTGTGGTAGGCCCTGTGCTGGGGACCCCAGAACCAGAACCTTAGCACCCACCATTGGAAGCACCTGGCAAACAGGGGTGGTTCCGGTTCAGGATACCGGCAGGTGCTGGGACAGAGATATGGGGTGGGGTGGATTCAGGAGGACTTCCCAGAGGAGGTTCCCGAGGTGAGGCTTCGGGGACGAGGAGAATTAGAGTTGGGGCAGAGACGGTGTGGCGGGGAGAAGGAAGATGGGAGGGAACGGTGTGTGTGCGGTGTGAGGTCCTGGGGCCAGAGGGTGCACTGCCCGTTCTGTGCGGCTGGAGCGTAGCTCATGGACGGGTGGATGTGTGGCCTTGGGTGAGTCCTGAGCCTCTGGAAGCCTCCGTTTCTCCATCTGTGAAATGGGACAGAATCGGCACTCCCTCGGCATGGTGGTGAGAATGCTGGTGAGGGCCGCTGTTCTCCGGATGAGGAAACCGAGGCTTAGAAAGGCTACAGGCCCGAAGTTGCCAAGCAAGTAGGTGGCAGAGCGGGGTTGTTAGGATTCAAGTCTTGGCTTCCCATCCCCTTTTTTTATGGGGTGGAGGGATGTGTCAACATTGAAAAACAAAAGGCCCAGCGAGGTTCGGGGGGACGGGTGGGGGGGGGTAACTCACCATGCCCCTCCTGCCACAGCCCCGAGGGGAGCAGCTCTCACAGAGGTGGGCTTCCAGGCAAAGCCCAGGACTGGGGGTGGGGGTGGGGAGGGGGAGAAGAGAGTACAAGAGGCACCGCCTTTTGCATCTTCCGGGAGGATCTGCGAACTGCCCACTCCCTCTTAGTCCATTCCTGTCCGTGAACCGGGCCGCCCTTGACTGCCAGCCCTTCTGAGACCCTCCCCAGGCTGGTCCAGATGGGGGGGGGAGGCAGCGGGGGTAGCGGGTGGGAGCCCAGGGGTGGAGCGCCAGCCTTCAGTGTGCGGCTGTGGTAAGTCACTCGCCCTCCCTGGGCCCGCGTGTCCGCCCGGACAATGAGGATGTCAGCCCCCGGTCCCTCCTTCTAGGGCTTGGCCTCGGGGTCAGCCCAGGAATGCAGCCCAGGGGTGGGGCCACCTGCTGGGCGGGCTTGCACCCCAGCCCGGTCCTCGTCCCCAGCAGCCCCTCCTCTCCTCTCCTCTCCCCTGTTTGACGCAGCTCCTCGCAGCTGTTCCTCGGGCCCAGGCAGGGAGCCCGGCGTGGCGCGTCCCTGGCTGAGGCCGACGAGAGAAAACAGGTTAAAAGTTCAGCCCTTGTTCTCTCCAGGAAGAAAAAAATCTGTAGCATTCGGAGTGTGAAAAGGAACCCTTTATTTTATTTTTTTCCCCAGCTCCAGAGCAGCACAATAGAGTTACCTCCAATTTGCCATCAAAAGGCGCCCTTGGCACTGGGGCCCCACTGTCCCTGGCACCTTCCCCCCCCCCCCCGCCAGCCCCTTCCCCATCGCCAGCCCCCAGTGCAAGGGACGCAGTGGCCAGAAACACAAGCCGCCGGTGGTCATGGGGTCACGGCTGCACCCTCCCTGTCAGCTGGCTGGTCTGACTGGGGTCACCTCTGGCTAAGACCTCCCTCCATTTCCCACCTTCCATCCCGTGACCCAGGCCTCGTTCCAGACCTTGTCACGCCCATTTTGACCTTCCGAGCAGCCTGGACACTGAGCACCCTGCCCCCACTCTCCTCCCTCTCAATCCCCCCAGACTCTCAAACAAAGTGTCTAGAACAGGGGTGGGCAAACTATGGCCCGCGGGCCAGATCCCGCCCGTTCGGCTGTTCTGTCCGGCCCTCGGAGCCGAAAGAGCGGAGGGTTCTCTTGCTCTCCCCTCCGCTCCTTCACCAGCAGCCCAAGATGAGAGTGCCAGCATGGTCAGGTTGCTTTTGTTCCGGCCCTCTGGTCCGGTTTAAGAACCCATGGTGGCCCTTGAGTCAAAAAGTTTGCCCACCCCTGGTCTAGAAGTTGACCGGGTAGGAGGCAGGTCCCCGTGGGATCCTCACGAAGTCTGCCCCCTTTTTTGTGCCTCCGTTGCCCTGTGTGTAAGCGAGGTGGTGGGGCTGCACCAGGGATAGGCTCTGACAAGACGGGTGTTAGTTTCCTGGTGCACTGTGGTGAGATGCATCGAGCATCTGCGGTGTGTGGGGATGGATTGGTGATGTCTGCCTCGGGCACCTGGGGGGAGCGTGGCCGCTAACGTGCCTCTCACCTTCTCCCTGAGCGAGGTGAGAGGCATGTGACTTTCTAGGTCTCTTTCTAGTCTCTCCACCGACGCCCTCATAGCTGGTTGTCTTCAGACCTCACTTCCTGTCAGACTGTGCTCTGGTCCACCGTAGGGTCTTCCTGTTCATTGTTTTCTCCTCAGGGCACCAGCGCAGGGCCTGGTGCAGGATAGTCATCAGGGTGTGTTTGTTGAATGAATGCTCGTAAGGGGCCGATTTAAACCCGTTCCGCGCATTGGGTGGTGACTGCTCGCTCTTCCCCACAGAAACGCTGATGGATTCCACCACAGCGACGGCGGAGCTCGGCTGGATCGTGCATCCTCCATCAGGGGTGAGTCCGTGGTCCCCCAAACCCTGCCTGGTCCCCCAGGATGCCTGGGGTTTTGCTGCGGGGCCTGGATGCCCCCTCCCCTCCTAGCCCCTTCCCCTCCTTCAGAGCCCGAGGCCAAGCCTTTCATTGCCCCACCCACTGGGACCTCTACTGTGAGTGGAGTCCCCCCGTTACCATGACAACACCCTGGCTGCATTACACTGTCCCATCGAATCCCCCGGGGTGAAGCTCAGAAGTAGGTGCTTGCACTGCCCCCCCCTTTTACAGATGAGGAGAGCGACCTGTCGTTCCGCCAGCGCCCAGGGTAGGTCAGATACTGTGTCCAGCCCCTTTTCACACAGCTTCCCCACTCCTCCACTTGACAGGTGAGGAAACTGAGGCTCAGAGAGTCGTGGCCACTTGACAGGGGCCCTGCGGCTAGTAAGGGGCTCAGGTTTATACCTTTCTGGGTCCCTATAACACAAGGCTCCCCCTCCCTGAGCTCTCCACACCTTGCATTTGGTGGTCTGAGCCCAGGTAGTCTGCGGGCTCACCAGGGGCAAGATCAGGCACGATTCCAGACTCCTCCTCCTCCCCGCACCAGCCGGCCTAGCACTTGCTTACAGGCGGTGGGGTGAGACTCCTGAAATTCTCTCCCAACTCTGCCCCTCGCCGCTGGCTGGTTGGGGGCCAGGGCTGTAGCCTCTCTGAACTCAGGTGTCCTCAACTCTAACGCAGGGATGAGCATGCCTTCCTCACAGGACTCTGGTGAGCTTTTCCCGCAGAGTCGCTGGCGCAGGGCTTGGCATGGCGTGGGCTCCCGATCGCGAGGAGCCAGAATAAATATCGCCATCGCCATTGTCACCGTCACGGGTCTCCGTACCGTCCGCTCCTCATCCCTCTGGTCTCTGGGGAAGGTCCTGGGCTCCCACAGCCCATCCCTTCCCTTCCCCCCACCCCAGCGTCTATGCGGGGACCCAGCTGCTGCCCATGGGGCTGCATATCCCATCCCTGCCTCTCCCCCGCCACCCCCCCACCCCCCTGCCACCTCCCCGCCACCCCCCCCCCCCCCGCCACCTCCCCGCCAAGGCCTGCACTCAATAGGCCGGGCTCGGGGTCAGGCTTCTTTCTGTGGCTCTTTCTTGTCACCAGTTTTCCATCGGCGGGAGCGGCAGGGCCCACGGCCCCACCCTGCCAGTAATGAGGCCAGGCTGGGCTGCAGGGCCCCCCGGAACGCAATTATTTGGGGTGTTTAGGCTGCAGGGCCTGCGCATGTTAATTAGAGAGAGGGGAGAAAGGCAGCGTGCTCTAATTAAGTGCTCTAATTAAGTTCCGAAGAAGAGCAGTGGTTGTAGCAAGGGGCTGACTTTGTCACGTGGTGCCGCCAAAAAGGAAAAAAATAAAATAAAATAAATTAGACACAATGTAAGGAGCGTCAGAGCCGCCCCTGAAGGGGAGGCCGGGCCAGAGGGCTTCAGCTCGGCCCTCCCCGCACACACTCGCCCTGCCCGGCATCGGCCCTCCCGGCATCGGCCCTCCCCAGGCCAGCCGCTACCGCTCCGCCCCGAGCAGACCTGGCCCAGAGCATCCCAGGGACCCGGACAAAGGACACCCACTGAATGCGACAGTTCTCCCACCCCCATCGTAGTCCTCTTGGGCAGTTGGGGAAACAGAGGCCCAGAGAGGGAAAGGGACTTGCCCAAGGCCACACATCCAGCTAGCCGAGCTGGGACACAACCCGGGGGCACTGTCGAGGCAGCACAGGCAAGCCAGTGAATGGTTCCGGGTCTGGGTGACCTGGGTGAGGGGACCTCCCTTCTCTGGTCTCTACTCCCTCATCGGTGAAATGGGGATGGCCACACGCACCACGTGTAAGAAACATGACAAAGGAACGAAACCCTATCCGTTCCCAGCTCCTGGGCCCATGGGGTGCTTGAGGGGATTCTGCTTGTGCGGTTCTTTGGGGGTCACCCTTTCGGGTGCCTGCCAGGTAAAGCCAGCCCACCACCAAGGGGACACAAGAGAAGGAGGGGGACGGTAGCTACCCTCAGCACGCTCTCAGGCCCACGGAGGAGACCAGACCAAGAGGGCTGAGGGGGCCCAGGCAGGTGGTCCCCCCGTGAATGCAGACACTGCAGCCAGACGAAGAGCCTGCTGCAGGAGGTTCCGGGCGGATGGAGAGAAGGCGCGAGGGTGGGCGAGGAGGGCACAAAGGTGTTCGCCAAGGCTCAGCAGTGCGAGGGGCGTGGCCTTTGAGGGTCTCTGAGGAGGGGGTATGGGCCCCGTGCCCGCCCAGTTCCAAGGTTCCGTGGCCCAACCCCGCCCCTCCAGCAGGGAGGCCTGGGAGGCTCCGCTGGCGGTGAGAGCCCGGCCCGGCCCAGTGGGGATGCTGAGGCACCGGCCCGGGCAGCACAGGCGGGGTCTCCCTCCAGGCACCATCTGAGCCTCTGATGGGCCCAGAACAGGGTAGGGTCCTGTCTTCCCAGGCACAGGGGTAAGGACGGGGGCCCCCAAGGGCACAGGCAGGGGATTTCCAACAGGCAGAATTGTCTCCCCATCACACTGGTAGCTCCCCAAGCACCCAGCTCTGTCTGCTCTCAGGGAACCCCTGGGTCGCCTCTACCATATTGACTAGGGCAGTGGACGGCAAACTCATTCGTCCACAGAGCCAAATAGCAACAGGACAATGATGGAAATTTCTTTGGAGAGCCAAATTTTTTAAACTTAAATTTCTTCTGACACAGCCGTGGGCAAACTACATATGGCCCGCGGGCCGAATCCGGCCCTCGGAGCCGAAAGAGCGGAGGGTTCTCTTGCTCTCCCCTCCGCTCCTTCACCAGCAGCCCAAGATGAGAGTGCCAGCATGGTCAGGTAGCTT
Source organism: Vespertilio murinus (assembly GCA_963924515.1). NCBI lineage: Eukaryota > Metazoa > Chordata > Mammalia > Chiroptera > Vespertilionidae > Vespertilio > Vespertilio murinus. The sequence goes on from OZ004706.1 coordinate 12,511,969, forward strand.
TTGTTCCGGCCTCCGGTCCAGTTTAAGAACCCATTGTGGCCCTTGAGTCAGAAAGTTTGCCCACCCCCGCTCGAACACCATTTCTTCAAAATAGACTCGCCCGGGCCGTGGTATTTTGTGGAAGAGCCACACTCAAGGGGCCAAAGAGCTGCATGTGGCTCGAGAGCCTCAGTTTGCCGACCACGGGGCGAGGGGATACCCAGAGCAGAGTATGCACCCTGCCCACCAGAGAGCCCTGTCTCCCTCGCAGACTGAAGAATTCCCAAGGCCAAGGCCATGTCTCCCCCTCCGTTAGGGAGTTCTGCCATGGGAGGGGTCCTGTCTCCATCATCAAAGTGGAAGGCCCCTAGGGTAGCGTCTGTGCCTCCCCCATCGGACGAGGAGGCCCCTGATTCTAGGAGTCCTGCCTATCCCCCTTCAGGCTGGAGGGTTCCCTAAGGTGTGTGTGTGTGGGGTACCTTTTCTCTTTGGGTGCTCCTTGGGCGAAGGCCCTCCTCTCCCTCCCCCCCCCCTGACGAGCGTTCCCCCCACAGTGGGAAGAGGTGAGCGGCTACGACGAGAACATGAACACCATCCGCACCTACCAGGTCTGCAACGTGTTCGAGTCGAGCCAGAACAACTGGCTACGGACCAAGTTCATCCGGCGCCGCGGCGCCCACCGCATCCACGTGGAGATGAAGTTCTCGGTGCGGGACTGCAGCAGCATCCCCAGCGTGCCCGGCTCCTGCAAGGAGACCTTCAACCTCTACTACTACGAGGCCGACTTTGACTCGGCCACCAAGACCTTCCCCAACTGGATGGAGAACCCGTGGGTGAAGGTGGACACCATCGCGGCCGACGAGAGCTTCTCGCAGGTGGACCTGGGCGGCCGCGTCATGAAGATCAACACCGAGGTGAGGAGCTTCGGGCCCGTGTCCCGCAGCGGCTTCTACCTGGCCTTCCAGGACTACGGCGGCTGCATGTCCCTCATCGCCGTGCGCGTCTTCTACCGCAAGTGCCCCCGCGTCATCCAGAACGGCGCCGTCTTCCAGGAGACGCTGTCGGGGGCCGAGAGCACCTCGCTGGTGGCCGCCCGGGGCAGCTGCATCGCCAACGCCGAGGAGGTGGACGTGCCCATCAAACTCTACTGCAACGGGGACGGCGAGTGGCTGGTGCCCATCGGGCGCTGCATGTGCAAGGCGGGCTTCGAGGCCGTGGAGAATGGCACCGTCTGCCGAGGTAAGGGCCGCAGCGGGATGGGGCGCCCCTGCAGGTGCGTGGAGTGGGTGCCGGGCCTGGCAGCTGGGAGGGCGGGCTGGCAAGGGCAGTGGCCTGGAGCTGACCGGGAGGCACTCTGGCTAGGCTTTCCCAATCTACATCCGTGGTTTGGCTTCTCAGAGGCGTTTGAACAGCATTTTCTAAGAATATATTTTTAGATTTCAGAGAGGAGAGAGGGGGAGAGAGAGAAACATCAGTTATGAGAGAGAATCATTGATCGTCTGCCTCCTGGTATTGAGCCTGCAACCCGGGCATGTGCCCTGACTGGGAATCGAACCGTGGCCTCCTGGTTCATAGGTTGATGCTCAACCACTGAGCCATGCCAACGGGGCTAAACGGCATTTCTTGATGGTGGAACTTGTAGGTACTAAAGGGAGGTTCAGGTGGGAGGAGGTGTTGCAAGACGATTTTAGTCGCATGAGGATGTTTCTCATTTTGATAATTATACGGATCTTATCTGATGCTAAGTGGTGCTCTATTTCTTCATGTACAGAAATGATGTAGTTTCCTTTGTAAGAAAATGCATACGTCACCACATTTAAAAGTCAACATTTATTGAGCTTCTTTTGTATCAGTCAGTATAGCCCAGGCTATGCTGAAATGACAAAACAATAGATGTTCCATGCCCATTGGGGTTCAGCTTGGGAGTCCTCCCTCTGGGAACCAACCAGACGGCGGAGCCTCCGTTTGGGGTGTCACGATCACCAGGGCAGAAGGAGGGAGTGGTCCACAGGCTTCAGCCTGAAATAACCCCACATCACTCCGTGCCCTCCAGCCACAATGCAAGTCATGTGGTTCCTTCCAATGTAAAGCCATCGGAAGTACGATCCCACTGTGGACCAGGCTTCCTGATCACCGCTTTTACTGTGTGCTGGCCACCTGACATGTCTAACTCATTTAATTCTCGTAAGAACCCTGTGAGGGAAAGTGCCTTTTTATTTAAGAAATTGAGGCAGAGGGCCTTACTCTCATATATACTGAGTAGCCAGATTATTATGATCTCTGAATGCATAATAATCTGGCTACTCAGTGTATATCCTATATAATAAAAGGCTAATATGCAAATTGTCCCCTTGTCCAGGAGTTTGACCAGCAGGCAGGCTGGCCAACCACCAATGTCCCCTGCCCCTGGGCAGGCTGGCCGATCCCACCCATGCATGAATTCATGCACTGGGCCTCATACACACACACACACACACACACACACACACACACACTGAGTGGCCAGATTATTATGCGTTCAGAGATCATAATAATCTGGCCACTCAGTGTATAGAGTGGAGGAGCCAGGAGTCTTACACCCAGGTAGTGGGATTCCAAACTCCCCTTCCAAACAGATCTGGGTGGCTATGCTCTGAGTGTTTATACTACACCGCTTACGTTAGTTCAAGGGGAAACATTAAATAACAATAGGACAGGTGGTGTTGGACTGTGGCACAGTTTACATCCTTCCCAGGTTGTAAACATAGGGAGTTTGTGAGAGGTTCTGCATGGTGGGGATAGGAAGGCTGTGAAGGTGGACAGACTTGGGTTCCAAGCCCAGCCCTGGCTGTTATTAGCTGTTTGTCCATAGGGCCGGGTGTGAAACCCTCTATCCTATGGGGCTTGTGAGGATACAACAACTTAAGACCTACAAAGCATTTATTATGGCTTCCAGTACACAGTCAGAGCTTAATAAATGCTAGCCAACAGAGATGACGTATGCAAAGCCCAGCCTTCAGCACACCTTCCTTGCGCCTGCTCTGTGTCGGACCTTGTGCTCAGCATCAGGTAAACAGAGAAGAATCTGGTGCAGGGACTCTGCCACGTGAGCTGTGATGGTGCTGGTGCTGGTAGAGGAGATTTGAAGCCTATTTGTGCCTTGTCCTCTTGACTTCCCATTGGAATCAGACCCTGAGGTTCTCCAAATACCATACTAAGAGTTTGAACCCTCTTCCAGGGGCCTTGAAGAGCCAGTGGAAGTGTAGCCTGGGGTGGTTGCAATGATTTTTGCCTCCATAAAACGCGGTCACCTCCACCATCTCCATGGTCCCTCCTCTCCCGCCTTCTGGGCGTTTTAAGGGTCCCTGGGAGGGTAAATGGAGGCACAAGAGACAGGAACAGTGGCCTGAGAGGAAGCTGCTGCAGCGAAGGCATCCACGGTGCTGGGAAGAGGAGCAGTGGTGTCAAGAGATGTTTGACAGTGAGTTGGATGAGATGCAGACACAGACAGGAAAGGGAGGAGGGAGAGGCATCAAAGGGAGCAGGCAATTCCAGCTTGCAGGGAGGTGATGGGCCTGGAACAGACGTGGGGAGGTTGGGAGAAAGGCCAGTTTCTTGGGGGCAGATAACAGACCGGGGTGTCTATATCTGAATGTGAAATTGTGCAGCCTTAGGTGATGGCAGGACCTGGGGGAAAGAATCAGCCACACATTGCTTGTTGTTTATTCACTCACCAAACCTTCCTTGCACCTGCTCTGTGTCAGACCTTGTGCTAAGCATCAGGCAAGACAGAGAAGAATCTGTCTGGGCTCTGTCCTCCAGGACCTCACAATTGAGACAGACTGTCTCTCTATATACAAGCCTAAGCGACTGGCTGACCGGCTGACCGGCTGGTAGCTATGACGTGCACTGACCACCAGGGGGCAGGAGCGGAAACCACAGGCATGGAAACATGGGACAGGCTGATGAATCTCAGAGTGAAGAGGGGAGGGGGGGGGGGCGGGAAAAGATTAACCAAAGATCTTATATGCATACTAGGGGATTCGTGCACTGGCAGGGTCCCTCGGCTTGGCCTGCGGGGATCGGGCCAAAACCCGCTCTCTGACATCCCCCAAGGAGTCTCAGATTGTGAGCGGGTGCAGGGCAGGCCTAGGGAACCCCCACCAGTGCACAAATCTGTGCACCAGGCCTCTGGTAAGTGAATAAGGGAGGCAGTGCATCGGACTTGCTTTAATAGGAACTGCTCAGGCTGCGATGGGCATAAAAAATGAGGGAAGGCTTCACAGAGGAGGTGACACTGACACTGGGAATCCTGGGAGAGAGATATGCTGACAGGGTGGCCCAGGCCATCTGGAGGGTGGATCTGCATGACAAAAGACCTGGGGATGTGAATCAGCATGGCCCATTAGGGGGACCAGTCCACTGTTGGCTGTGGCTGAGGCTAAGGACTTCAGGAAGGGTGTAGGAAGAACTGTCACTAGAAGGATACCTAGAGTGGAGGAGTGCTAGTTATCTATTGCTGCATAACAAGTTACCCCCCCCCCAAAAAAAAAAAGTTTAGCAGCTTAAAACAATAAATATTTATTCTCTCACAGTTTCTAACAGTCAGGAATACAGTTGTGATTTAGTTGGGGGGCCTGTGGGTCAGTTGCTCCTGAGGTTGCAATCAGGCTGTGGGCTTGGGGCTGCAGGTTTATCTGAAGGCTGGACTGGGGAGGGGTCGGCTTCCGTTTCACTCACGTGGCTGTTTGTCAGCTTCAGTTCGTCACCACATCGTCCTGGCACATGGGCCGTGGCTTACCCCCAGAACGAGGGATTCTCAGAGAGCCTGAGAGGGCACCCAGGAGGAAAGCCACAGTCTTTTCATAAACCTCATCTTAAAAGTGACATTACTTCTGCCACAGTCACTTCATTAGAAGCGTGTCGCCAAGTTCAGCTCACACTCCAGGGGACTGAATTACACTGGGTGCGAATGCCAGGAGGTGGGGGCTTTGGGGGCCATCATAGAGGTTGCCTGTCTCAGGCAGCTTCTCTGAATCCCGACTTCTTGCAAAGAGTGAGGATTCAGGGTAATGCTGGGTCAGGGTGTGCACCCAGACCTGGCTCCTTCCAACTCTGCACTTCCTCCTGGACCTACAGCCCGCCCAAGGCCCAGGCCCAGGCCCAGGCCCAGCCGGCCCCTGGGTGTGAGCCGGGGCCAGTCAGGGTGTGATTAATGAGCTCAGGGACCCAGAAGGACACCAGCTGCTGCGGTGGCCTGTGCTGCAGCCACCCAGATGTGGGGCCGCTCCCACCCAAGCCCCGCGGGCCCTTGTGCAGGAACGGTGATTACAGCTCACATCCGAGATGTTGGCCGCGTGCTTTCTCATCCTCCGGCTTGGGGATTCTCGGCCTTTGCCGCGCCTCCGAGTTCACGAGGAAGTTGGTTAGAACGCACATTCCCGGGTCTGGCACAAACCTCTCCCCCAGATCTGGTGCCGTGGCCACGAATCAGCATTTTAGAACAAGCAGCTCGGACGCTTCTGTGACGGGACCGTTAGCTCGGACTCACGATGTGGTAACGCATCATCTTTGCCAGATGATGGCCACAGTCCCAGTCCCCCCACCACCCCAGGGAGCGTCCACCCTGAGGGATGAGAGGGAGCACTAGCTGAATGTCTGCGAGGGGAAGGGTGGTGATTTAATGTTTAATATTGAAGCATAATTTGATGGGGAAATCCATTTAATATTGAAACATAATTCGATAGGGAAAAATCCATTGCTTTGTTAATACGAGTGAGAGGAAGGAAGGCTGGATAAAGTCTTCCTGGCGGAGGGGGATAGGTGTCCTGGTGGGGAGGGGCCAGGGGCAGGCATTGGTGGCTGGTGAAGGGAGGTGGGGGTCCCCAGTGGGAAGAGCAGTTTACAGAACTAATCGAGTCCATCGGCCCAGCGTCCTCGACGCCTCCTGTGTCCAGGGCACAGTGAGAAGGAGAGGGGCCTGAAGCCAATCACCATTCAACAGGCCTGTACTGTGTACCTACCCTCTGTGTACCATGTAGCCCGCTCACAGATACTTCCCGAGTGCTCCCCACGAGCGAGGCATATGCCCGTGCTGCGAGACACAGATGTGAACAAGAGCCAGGCATGCATTGCCCGCCCCGAGTTTTCAAGCTGAGTGGGCAAAGCAAGGGAAGGTGGTGAGGGGGAAAAGTTAAGGAGCAAATTGAATGCAGACCGTAATGCGTGGAAGGGAGAAAACATGGGGTGCCACAACAGAGAGCGAAAGGAAGATGCGCTTCCGTCAGGTGACTCGGGAAGACTTCTTGGGAGCCGTGCCACGGGAGCTGCCACGGGGCACCTGGGAAAGCTGGAGGAGAGGGCCTGGGGCTCCAGGTTTGGCCTCAAGTGACTGCCGGACGCGCAGAGGACGCAGGCACCTGGGAAACAGGGCAGAGCACGATCCCCCCAGCAGTGAGCTCCACCCGGGCAAAGCGCTTTGAGAGCACGAGGAAGCGGGCATCTGCTCCGGTGGGGGAAGCTAAGGTGGCTTCAAGGAGGAGGTGGCGTTTGAACTGGGCCCTGGAGAGGGAGAAGGAGTGGGATGGGTGGACGGAGGATTTAAATTCTCCTCTAAAGGATGGATAAAGGCCCGGAGGTGTGGCAAAGAGGGCATGCGTGGTGGGTGTTGTGAGACTTATGGGTGCAGGGGCTAGGGCACCACTTTCCCTGATTCATCTGTCTATTCGCTGTCTACTGAGCGTTCAGCCAGGGCCTGCAGCTTCCTGGGAGGGGAATCCTGGGAACTTCCTTCAAAAGAGCTCCGCCCCCTTCCCCTGCTCAGTCCCCGGCCCCCTCAGGAGCACAGTCCCCTTGGGGCTGGGGTGGCGGGAGGGTGGCCCTGGAGTTCCTTCTCCCACCCACGCCTGTTTTCCTGACTCTCTCCAGGTATCTATGGGTTTGATTGGGAATGTGTCCCTGCCTCAGTTTCTCCAGGTTTGTCTTCGCATCCTTATAGCCCGTGGCCTCTCCTTGCCTACCTGCGCCCCTACTTGCCCCTGCCCATCGGGAGCCCCGGCCCGGCCACACTGTTGGGGGCCCTGCCTCCTCACTCCCAATGGCAGCCCCGCATCTGTAATGAGCTAGAAGCAGTTCCACTGTGCGCATGAGGGCTGGGATGCCATGGGGCGTAATGGGGTTTTTAATCGTTTGGACTGGGGGAGGGGGGCATTGAGCCAGTAGAGGGGGTGGCGGGAGCGGGGGAAGGCGCACACACACGTTGGTCTTCTGGCTCCAGCTCAGACTTCCCAGCTCCCAGCCGCTGGGCTTCTCCCAGCCTCTCCCTCTCCTCCTCCCTGCCCTGCTCGGCAGCCCCCAGCCCTAACCACTCCCCTACCCACGGCCTCTCCTCGACCTGGGCCTTGTGAACCTGGCTTCAAACCCCCCCAGCTCTGCCTTTGGCTAGCTGTGTGACCTTGGGCCGGCACCCACCCTCCCGCAGCCTTTGTGTCCTCATCTGTGAAACATAGTAAGCAGAAGGGCTGTGGGGCAGAGTGAACGAGAAAATATCTAGAAAAGTGTCATAAAAATAAGAATCGGGACCTTTATCAACATTGTCTTTTGCCTGCAGGTGTTTCTTTTCCCCTGATGAGCTTTTCATTTGGAGTGGGGAAAAAATAACGTTCCCTTATCACAACGCGGGGTATTTGTAGAATCTTTAAATTGCATTAAATTAAAGTCGGATAAAACCACTGTTAACAGACTGGTACAGACCCTTCTAGGTGTGCTTATGAGCATGTGTACATATCGGCCTTTTTGTAAGAGGGAAAATGGATTCCTGCTAACAATACGTAAGGATTTTCCGCGTATTAATATTTTATGGGCATTTTCCATGTCACGTTAGATCTATCTACAGTATCGTTTGGGGAGGCTCTTAGAATTCCACCGTGTAGTGCACCCGAACTCCCCATTCCTCTCCGGTCCACGTGAGCCTTGCTTGCAGTTTTTTTTTCATCTTAACGATCTGGGATGGTTAGCTGGTCTGGGCGCCCTTGTCCCTCTCTCAGTCTGTTTGTACTGCTGCCGGTATTTGTGTAGGATGTGTCTCTGGGTGTGGAATTGCGGGGTCAAAGGACACGTACTCTTGGCACACATTGCCAGATTAGCTGCAGAGCGCCGGGGGCTGCGTCCCCCGCCTTCCAGCGGGCCGGTTCCCCTGCCCGCTCACCAGCAAGGGAAAGTACGCTTCTGGCTTTATTTTCTCGTTTTCTCCCAGAATCATGTGCGTCCCCAGCCCAGGGAGGGAGGGACCAGGGGTCCTCTCTGGGCCCTCGGGGCAGCCTCCTTCCCACCCTGTTCTCCGCGTCAGCCCTGCCCACCTAGAGGCTGGACCTGGACCGGAGGCCCAGATGTGTCTGGCGGGGCTGGGGGGGTGGGGTGGGCCGGCCTCGGCGCGAGGGGCGTGAGGAGGAGGGAGCCGGCCAGCTGGCAGCGCCTGCACTGGCTGGGGAAAGGGTGTGAAGGGTGGAATGCTGAGTGGGAGGAGAGGCCTAGCCCTAGACCCACCCTCGGCCCCAAAAAAGTTCTTACAGGGCAGGGGAGAGGCCCAGCTCGGGGAGGAGGAGGGGTGATGGCGCTCCCTCCAGGCCCCAGGCTCGGGCCAGGGCTGAGACCACACAGGCTGGCTAGCCTTTGGGGGAGGGGGTTGGACGGGGACCCTGGCCAGTGCACTCAGCTATTTAGGTCTTTGCTCTTAAAAAAATTGGAAGTACCCCCCTCCTTTCCCCTTTCCTAGATTCTCTCAAAGAATCCATTCAGTTACCCATCCTTCTGTCCATCCACTGGCCCTCCTGTCTGTCCACCCCGCCAGCAGACATTCACCGAGCAGCAGCGTCTGACCTTTTGCTCCTTGGAGTGGCTGGTGGTGGCTTCGTAGAGGACACTGAGTGCCCGTCCGGCGCCAGGCTGCGCCGGGGCATCGGGTCCTAGGGAGGATCCGTCATGGCCTCTGCCCTGAAGGACCACCTAGTGGAGAGATGTTGACAGATGTTGGCAGTGAAGGTGGCCAAAGGCACCCAACCAACCCATCCAGGGGAGTGCCAGCCGGGACGCAGGGTCACTTGTAGGCTCCCAGGAGAGGGGGCTGCTGAGGTGGGAGCTGAGTGAGAAGCGGGGGTTAGGCGGGAGAGGAGGAGGTGCAAAGGCCCCGAGGCAGCCAGAGCGGGTGCTCCTGGGAAGGGGGGAAGGGCTACTTCAGCCCTCTCGCTTCCTGGAGTCAGCTAACCGAGGGCTCTGAATGCCAAGACACGGGGTGATTCTTCCTCTCTGGTCTTCATATTCCCTCAGGAGTCTCCGTGGCTCCAGATCCTCATCACAGCGCCTTCCCTTTTCACTCAGACAACACTCCCAGGCGTCTTCTGGGCACCACGGTCCCTGGGCCAGATGTGGGCGCTGCAGAGATGAGGGAATCCCTTCTTGCCTTCGTGGCGCTCCCGTCTGGGGTGGGAGAGACAGCTGTATCGATGACCTTGGGCCCTTAGCGGGGAGGTGAGAGAGACAGCTGTATCCATGACCTTAGGAGGGAGGTGAGAGAGACAGCTGTATCCATGACCTTAGGAGGGAGGTGAGAGAGAGCTGGGGCTTCTGGAGGAGGAGCCATTTCCCCAGGGCTCTTGGACGGTGGGAGAATCTGAGAACAGGAATTAGTTCAGAGAAAAGATGGTCACAAATGAAACAGATTTTTAAAAAATATTTTCATTGGCCGAAACCAGTTTGGCTCAGTGGATAGAGCGTCAGACTGTGGACTGAAAGGTCCCAGGTTCGATTCCCGTCAAGGGCATGTACCTTGGTTGCAGGCGCATCCCCAGGAGGGGGTGTGTAAGAGGCAGCTGATCAATGATTCTCTCTCATTGATGTTTCTAATTCTCTATCCTTCTCTCTTCCTCTCTGTAAAAAATCAATAAAATATATTTTTAAATATTTTTTCATTGATTTTTAGAGAAAGAGGAAGGGAGAGGTAGACACACAGAGAGAAACATCAATGTGAGAGAGAATCATTGATTGGCTGCCTCCTGCATGCCCCCTACCCAGGGATCAAGCCCGCAACCTGGGCATGTGCCCTAACCAGCAGCCAAACCCACAACCTTTAAGTGTACAGTAGGGCACATAACAACTGAGCTATACTGGCTAGGGCAAAACTGATTTTCTTTTTTAAATATATTTTATTGATTTTTTTTACAGAGAGGAAGGGAGAGAGATGGAGAGTTAGAAACATCGACCAGCTGCCTCCTGCACACCCCTCACGGGGGACGTGCTCGCAACCAAGGCACATGCCCCTGACCGGAATCGAACCTAGGACCTCCCAGGCCGCAGGCTGATGATGCCCTATCCACTGAGCCACACTGGTTTGGGCCATCACTCCCGTTTTATAAAAGAAGGCAAGCAGCTCGTCCCATGCGACACGGGAAGGGGCGGGATTTGAACGCGGGCCCTCTGTCTTCGCAGCCCCCCTGCACCATCCTCTCAGCCCTGGACTGGCCTCGGACCCCGAGCACAGCGGGTCGAGGGCCGCAGGTTGGCTCCGGGGCCCTCTGGCCGGACTCGAAACAGCTGGGGCGGCCCCCCTCCCTCCAGCTGCCGCCTTTTCATCTGGCGGGGCCCCGGGGTCTGGCGGAGAGGCCCGTTTAATGAGGAAGTTTATGCGTTTAACAGTTTAAGCCTTTCTAAGCCCGTGATACAACAGGATTTGGGAGCCGTTAACAATTCTGTGTGGTTAAGAGATTTTCATTGCTCTGCGGCAGCTGGCTCAGGCCCCACGGGCCCCGCTCCGGGCTCCACCCTCCCTGCTGGGGCCCCCCCTCCCGGGGCCCTTTGTCTGCAGCCCCCACCCTGCGGCTTCTCTCCACCCCCCCTGCTCAAGCCCCCAGGTCTGAACGTTAACCTCAGAGGAGAAACTGAGGCCCAGGGAGGGGAAGGGAGTGGCCCGTGGCCACACAGCGGGCAAGGGGGTTGTACATATGCATGCATACGAGTCCCCCCGCCCACACTGCCTTCCTTGGGGAGGGGGGAGAGGGGAGGGAGGACATCGTGTTGTTAAATTCTTCGCTGGCAGAATTCACAAAGCCCCTCAAAAACCAACCTGGGACCCCTGGGCAGGGAAGGGTGGGGTGGGGTGACCTCCCCGGGGTTCATGCACCTTGTCCGCCACGGAGCCGGCCGCAGACCCCGCGCCTCCCGAAGGCCTAATGAGGATTCTGCACGTTGCATGTGCCATACTGTTTTTGTTTTGCTTTCGTGGCTCGGGGGTGGAAATGCCGTTTGTAATGATAATGTCTTACACATGTACAGTATTTATTTACTCACACCCTGCCTCGCTCCAGAAGAGCTCGGGGGCCGCATTTGTATAGCTCTGGGCTCACCCTGTGAGGTACTTTGATCTGAAGGCTACCCACACGAGCACAGATGGTTGTCCGCGGTGCAGAGACAAGGGAAGCGAAGCTGAGAGAGGACCGGACGTCCCAGGGCCCCGTGGACGTGAGGGCGGAGCCGGGACCCGAACCCAGGGCTCCGGCCTCCGAGGCCTGGGCTCTCGGGGGGGGGGGTCATCTCCGGGATGGCCACTCTCCCCGAGTTGCCTCCACCTCCGCAGGGACGAGACTCGACGCCCCCTTGAGTCTCCATCCTGGGTGGGAAGGGGTGGGCTGCCCCAGGAGGGAGGCCCTCACGGCGGAGACGCATGGTGTGTGTGAAGAGGAGCGGCGTGTGGGTGGGTGGGTTTGGCGGGATGGGGAGCCACAGGCCGGGGTGCTCAGCAGGTGTGTCTGTGGCTGGGACAGATGTTTCTAGGCTTAGAACGAGGGTCCTTACTGGTGATCCCCAAGGTCTCCTGGAAGATCTCACGTCCTCCTTGGAGCTGGGGCTCAGAAAGCATCTTTCAGTCTTACCCGTGTTTTACCAGACGTGGTTTCGGCCCCGGCTCCCCTGCCTGCGCTGGCCTGACCGTGTTTGCCCTCCCTGCCCAGTGGTCTAGGCCAGCGGTCGGCAAACTCATTTGTCAACAGAGCCAAATACCAACAGTTCAACAACTGACATTTCTTTGGAAAGCCAAAATTTTTTTTAACTTAAACTTCTTCTAATGCCACTTCTTCAAAACAGACTCGTCCAGGCCATGGTATTTTATGGAAGAGCCACTCTCAAGGGGCCGAAGAGCTACATGTGGCTCGAGAGCCGCAGTTTGCCGACCACTGGTCTGGGCCATTTCTCTCCTCAGGAGCCTGTGAGAGCCCACTGGGTGCCCGGGTCTGTGCAGAGCTGAGGAGAGGGAAGGAGACAGCCCACGTGCCGAGTCTCCCGGTCGCAGGTTCAGAGCCCGGCTCGCTGCCTGACTTACTCTGTGGGGTCCTTTCTCTGAGCCTCGGTTTCCTCATGGTTAAATGGGGCCGGCAGTCCCCGCTTCAGAGGGCCCGGGGGAGCCGCAGGGGAGTTCAGAGAGCTCAGAAGCGGGAGGAGATGATGGGAGGGGAGGGGTGTTCCTGCTCCAGGGAGGACTGTCTCTCCAGGGTGGGGGCACCGGCCCAGTGCCCCCGAGCTGGAGAGCTGGCCCGCGTGGCCTGGGCACGCAGCATGGACCCAATGTGTGCTTATGGAAGGGCACTGCCTTAGCCAGACAAGGTGCTTTCACTGGGCAGCACAGGAGCCACTCAGTCAGGGTGCCTGGGTCCAAACTGGGGCTCTGCACCCCATTGCCCCGGGACCCTGACAGAGGACCTCCCGCCCCGCCACCCCCACAGCTGGAGCTCAGTGTCACCATCTGTAGATTGAGCGCTATGCACCGATAGCCTCTGTGTCTATCTGGCTCGTCCTCACAGGCCCTCTCGTGAGGCCAGTAGGCAGTTGTGACCCTGTGTGTCCTGCCACACCCCATCCGCCCCACGGCAGGAAGGTTTGGTGAGATGGGTAAGAACGAGCCACCTGCGTTCGAATATCGGTTCTGAACTTTACTACCTACATGGCCCTGAATAGGTGACTCGCTTCCCAAAGCCTTGACCTTCCTCATCTGTAAAATGGGCGTAATAATAAGTGGACTACGAGGACTCAATGAGGTAATGAAAGTCAGGAGGCGGGCGCAGCACCCAGCACCCATGTGTGTCAGTGCTTTTAGTAGCCTGGACATTGCCACCCACACGCCCAGGGTTGTTGCCCTCCCTCCCCTTTTGCAGATGAAGCCGAAATTCAGAGAGAGCAGCGGCTTGCTCCAGGCCCATGGCCCCTGCTGTCTGGCAGAGCAGGAGCAGAGGGCAGTGGGAGGGGAGGGGTGGGGGAGTGGGGCCAGTCAGAGCTCCTCCCCACCTCTGTCCCTGGGTCCCCAGCAGATTCTGGGCCCAGGGCCTCACGTTACCCTGGCTTCGTCCAGGAAATCAGTCTCGAGTTTCCTTCTCTCAAAGGCGTCACCATCTGATTAGCAACATTTTAAAGACCTGAGCGTGTTCGCTGGCCTCTTTGCGCTGCCTGGGCAGGCTGTGTAGCTTCGGGAGCCCCACACCCGTATCCCTGGCAACCCAGGCCCCGGGCCGCCCTCCCCCCACACCCCGCTGTCAGAGCTGTCTGTCTGTGGGAGCTCCCTGGGGGCCCGGAGGGATGTGCATGTACACGTGTGCTGGGTCAGTGCAGAGCATCCCCAGCACGCATGCGTGTGCGTGTACACCGGCCCCACGAGGACCGAGAGTGCAAGCGGGTGCCCGGACCCCACAGGGGGCAGGATGGCACGTAAGCAGAGACGGGGAAGCGCCAGGCTGGAGGAGGCAGGCCCGTCAGCCCCTGCCGCCTGCTCGGGCTGCCCCTGCCCCTGCCCCCGCCCCCTCCGATGGGCAGCCCTTCCCCAGGGTCCCCTCCCAGCCCGCACGCTGCAGGCTTTGTGGCCGGGGAAGAATGCCTCTCTTCATCTGCGGATGCCCCTTCCCTTTGATTCTCCTCTCCCAGCGTTTCTGCTGACCTCTGCGTGCTGGGAATCCAATTAGAGGAGCGGGCCCGGAGAGTGACAGCCGCCCCGAATCCCGCCTCGGCCCCCGCGAGCACGCCCGCCCGAGTGCGGGCCGCCGGCCTGCTTGTCATGCCGGGCCCTGCCCGGGGCTTTGTGGGGATTAGCTGGCGGGGTGGGGGTGGGGAGGCACGCTGCAGATGGGACCAGAAGGGATGCTGGTGAATGTCACATCCCAGGGGAGAGTAGAGCCCGCCCCCCGCCCATCCCCCCTTCTGCCCCCCAGAATCCAGCTTGGGGGGAAGGGGAGGGAGGTGGGCCGCACACTGGCCTGGGGGGCAGGAACTGGGCCACCCCGGCCTCTGGGGTGCTTGGGAAGTGATGGCCCGGTGGGGGTATTTTGTTCCCCCTTTGAGACTTGGCTTGTCAAGGGCCCGGAGCTAGACTGAAGCAGAGGTGGCAGTCCAACTCATGTCTTCCTGCCGAGGGGGCTCTGAGGGCCCATCTGACCGGTTACAAGCTCGGGCTCTTGTCCCAAAGCTTCATTTGCCGAATGGTTTATGTGGGCTGGACTGGAGATTTGCAGGAATGGGGAGGGGGCGGCCCCTAAGAGCTAGTGCCTAAAGGACCACCCACCACCAGCCACTCCTTGGAACTGGCGTCAGGCTAAGGCGAGGACCAGGCCCCGCCCCGCCCACCACACAGTTACCTCCTGCTTTACAGCTAAGGAAGCAGCGGAGGCTCTGGGACAGGTAGGGCCAGTTTGCAGCACCGCTGGGATGCTCATTCCCTTCCCCGCCCTCCCAGATCACCCGGGCCCCACGCCCTCCCTCCTGCTGGGCCTGGGCAGAGGGTACCCTGACGCGGCCTCTGCCCCCAGGAGCTCACAGTGAGGGAGACAAGGAGACCCCGCTGCGCAGAGGGTGTGGGTGTGAGGCAGGCAGTGGAGGACTGAAGTGAGGGCCCACCAGGGGGACTGGGCGATGGGGTCGGGACCACATCCCAGGCCGAGCGGACCGCCTCCGGACGCTCAGCATATTTAGTGAGAATCCCCATGGGTGTGGGATGAGTGGCGAGGTGGTCCTTGGCCAATAGTGGCAGTCAGGAGGCCGCCATGCCCGAGAGTGCACGTTAGAGACCCCGCATTTCTCTGGCCCAGAGGCTGCCTCCTCAAACCCCGCACCCAGCCGGGGTGGGAGAGCCGCCACCCCAGTTTACCAGTGAGAAAATGGTTCGGAGAGGCAAAGGGGCTTGCCCATTTATGGAGCCGGCATTTAGACTCAGGACCCCTCGACCCCTGCCACCACGCCAGACTGCCTCAGCCAGCACCCAACAGTTTATTGTTTGTGGTACCTGGCACATAGTAGGTGCTCAATGGATGAGTGGTGGGAGGGATGGAGGGATGGATGGATGGATGGAGGGAGGGAGGGAGAAAACCAGACCTATTCTTCCTTACCTGGTGCCTTTAAAAATAATAATAATAACAAATCAGCACCAACCCCCAGCCTGACAGTGAAGGCCATATTAAGTATGAATTAATCTTTCAACTCACTTCTCGAGCATACAAATGGGAAGGGAGCAAAAAAAAAAAAAAAGATGCCCCAGTTTGTCTCCCATACCTGCCTGGGCCTGAAAACACACACTCACACCCTGACACACACACACACACACACACACACACACACACGGTCACACACTCTCACACCCTCCCTCACAGCTGGTGCCTCGGGCTGGGACAGCTCACATGACAGCCCTCTCTAGGGACCCCTCATCACCGCAGCCCACCCCTCCAGCCCCCTCCCCACCCAGCTCCCCCTCCTCTGAGCTGGGGCCCTGGTAGGTAGGTAGAGGCCTCCCTGGCCCTCCGCTCTCCCCACCACTGCCTGCACCCCCTTCCTGCCGCCTCTGCCTCTGAACTTGACTCCACCTCGCCTCCCTGCCTCCTCCCCGCCTCCCTCTCTTTGTCCCTCCCTCCCTCCTCCTCCTCCTCTGCTCTCTCCCTTTCACAGCTCTCCGTCTCTCATCCTCCATCTACTGCCCTTTGTGCGGCACCGCTGGTCGTCTCTGTCTCCACCTCGCAGCCTCTCTGCTTCTCTCTCCCCCTGACCCCTGGCCTTCGCCCTTCCCCACCGCCTTCTTCCCTCGGGCCCTAAGGGGCCGCTGGCTGGTGCCCGGACCCAACAGGGGACCTGGGTGAGCTGTGGTTCCTCAACTTAGACACTGTGTCCCTGAGCTGGAATCTGAAAGCAGCCCCCACTGCCCTCAGGGACACACTCATACAGACATATACACACATACACACACACACATACACACACACACACACACACACACACACACGGGAGCGGCTGCCTCAGTCTCCTCACCGTCCACCCGGGGGAATCGTCAGCCAGGCTTAGTCACCCGTTTCTTTGCTGTGCCCACATTGACTGAGCAGCCCCGTCTCCACGCCCAGCCCGGCCTCACGCAGCCCTGGTTCCGATTCCCTCTGTGCCCTGAGCTGGTGCCTCCACCCCGGAGCCTCCATGTTCCCATCTGTAAAATGGGGACAGGAGAGTTGGCCTGGAGGGACTGAGGGAGGCTCACAGGGTTCTGGCGGACGCAGTAGGTGCTCAGGGGTGTCTGTGGAGGACAGAGGATACGGGCTCTGCCCTCAGGGGACCCACAGACCACTGCCACGCACGTCAGCGGGGGCATTCATCCTCTTGGGCTCTGGGGAGCTGGTAGTCATGGTCAGAGCCCGTTTGCCACCGAGGCCAGTGTGTGAGAGCAGAATCAGGGGCTGGGTCAGGGGTCATGGGGAAGAGGTCAGCCTAGGGGTCGGACGGGGAGGGCCTTGGTCTTTCTGTGATGCTGGGGCTGGGCCTCAGGGGACCCATGTCTGGGGGTTCGGCCGAAGGCCTGGTCAGTTTAGAGTTTGTCAGTCCAGGGTCTGCCCCTCTCCTTCCCGCCAAGGCTAGACGCATGCAGGTTCGGGTCGGCACCCCCTGCAGGTAGGGGATGATACCCAGCTCCCAGAATCCGCATCACCCACCTGTCACCTCCCCCATGCTGGCCACAGGGGCCTGGCCTGTTTGTTCTGAAGGAGCACTTCAGGATATGGTTTCTGAAGGGCCAGAGGGGTACCTGGTTTGGCCTCACCCCTTCCTGATTCCCTGAGCCACATCCACCCTCTCTGAGCCTCAGAGCCCCCGTCAGGGCCTTTGAATGGATTAAATGAGGAGCAAACATCTCCCACCCTCCCGCAATGCTCCCGACCGACCGCGGCACCTCCAGGCCTGCCCTCCCCCTCAGCGCCGGCCGGCGTGGGCCTCCCGCTCGGGAGCTGACCTCCCCTCCCCCTGCCTGGGAAGTCTGGCCCAGGACGCTTTCTCCCTCTGCCACCCCCCACCGCCCTGCGACCACCCAGCCCCGCCAGCTGTGAGCCGCCACCTCCCTCCGCCCACCCCGGACCCCGGGGTCAGCGAGCCTTCGAGCATGGGAGGGGGACAGAGAAGACGGAGTTTCTATTGGGTGGGGGGTGGGGTGGGGGTGAGAATCAGGCAGGTGTGTGTGTGTGTGTGTGTGTGTGTGTGTGTGTGTGAGAGAGAGAGAGAGAGAGAGAGAGAGAGAGAAAGAGAGAGAGATCGTCAGTGCATGTGAGGGGGCTGCACATGTGTCTGAGGATCCGGGAGGGCTAGCCTGGCGAGAGAGACAAAAGAGTGGCGGGAGCCGCAGGAGCCGCCGGGCGGGAGGCTGAGCCCATTTGTATGCAGCAGGCGCAGGGGCCCGGCGAGCGATTCTTCAGAGGAGTCTCCATTCCCCGGCGCTGCAGGGAGCATGTCTATGCCCAGTCCATGCCCGCGCTCCCTCACACCACCCTGCCCGGCCCTAGTGATACAACTGGGGAAATCGAGGCTGGGCAGCCACCCAGCCAGTGAATGGCAGAGCCGGCCCTGGCACCCAGCCAGCCCCATAGCCCAGGCTTCTTCCCCTCCCTTGGGTGCCTCCGGGGGCTCCGAGCAGGTGCAGAGTTGGGTGAAGGAAGGCAGGAATCATGATGGATGATGTATTGGGCAAAAGAATCCGCATCACCCCCCTGTCGTCTCCGTCGCCTGCTGGCCACGGGGGGCCTGGTCTGTTCGTTCTGAAGGAGCCTCAGAATATGGTTTCCGAAGGGCCAGAGAGGTGCCCTGGTTTGGCCTCACCCCCTTTTCTGTGCCCCTGAGCCAGACCCACCTTCTCTGAGCCTCAGCTCCTTCCTTTTGTGGTAGCTCCGTGACCCTCATGCTATCCGCAGAGGCTGTGCCATTTTTACCAGGCCCCTGTGATGGGTGGGGAAAGAGAGGCACAGAGAGCCAAAGACCCTGGCTCAGGGTCACACCACTCGTAAGAGGCAGGGCCAGGGTGCAGTCCCAGGCCGGCTGGTGCTGGTCCGTGCTCGCAGCTTACCGGGCCGCCGCTTAGAACGAGAGGTCCTTGGGACGCAGGGACTGTCACGCCTCTGGCCCCCGGTGCTGAGCGCCGGCCGGCCCATAGCCCGTGCTCAGCGATGCTTGCCGAGCGCGTGAATGAAGGGGCGAGAGCGGGGTTTCGCCAGGACATCTTCCCAGGATCCAGGATGCAGGAGTCCGGCTCTCCCGGCGCGGTCCCCCTGCGTGTGCCTGGCCCCCGGCCCGCCCCCGCCGGCAGGTGCTGGCCGTGCCCTCTGCGGGGCCAGGCCCCGCGGGGACAAAGCCGGGGCTGCACCCGGTCGGCCCGGCCCGGCGCAGGCTGGAGCTGCTAGCTAACAGGCTGGAAATCTCTTTTGTCGAAGCCTGTGCTGCCTCCAACCTCCTTTAATTAAAGACAATTAGTGCTTTCAGCCCCTCTGCACAGCTCAGCTCCCCTGTTTGCAAACACACAGCTGCGGGAGCTTTGTGGGTCCCCCCCCCACCTCCCCGCCGCCCCCAGCCCCGCTTCCCCAGAGACACACAGAGGTGCCTTTATTGTCAGAACTCGGGCTGGAGCACCGAGAGGGAGGCGGTGCCTCGGCTCGAGGAAAGGATGGAGCGCTTCCCAGCGAGGGGCCAGGGACCCTGGTGGCCGGTCACACACATGAGCCATGGGTCCCCCCCCTTCACCGAACAGCCCGTGGGCGCCACGTCCAGCTGGGACATCTTGGAGCGACCGGCCACCTTCCTTCCCCCCCCTCAGGCGTAGTCCTCCGTTTAGAATCCAGCTGCCCCGGTGTCCTCTGCCCGATCCGGGCAGGGCAGGGCACAGACGCTGGCCCCGAGGGCCTCCTCAAGCAGGAAGGGCTTTCGGTCCTGATGGATGGCTAGGACCCCGGCTCTGCCCAGCCCAGCCCCGAGGTCTCCCCACTTTATTTTTCTTTATTTTTCTTTTTTCTTTTAATATTTTTTATTAAGGTATTATATGTGTACATAGCTTACCATTGTCCCCCTCCCCCCACCTCCCATTCATGCCCTCCCTCCCCAGAGTTCTGTGTTCGTTGGTTGTACTTATATGCATGCATACCAGTCCTTCGGTTGTTCTCCTATCTCCCCCCAGGTCTCCTTCCCCTCCCCACTGTCACTTGACAATCTGCTTGTTTTATGGTGACTATCTCAGGGTCACATGAATAGAGTCCGCTCCTCCTCTGGTTCTCACCGCCCCTCCCCCTGGGTCCCACTGCTTCCCCTGGGACACACGGCTCACCCGGGGCACACAGCCCCCTGGGACACACGGCTCACCCAGGGCGCACAGCCCCCTGGGACACACAGCTCACCCCGGGCACTCTCCCCACTTTATAGACAGATGCCGAGGCTGAGCAGCTTGGCCGAGCACGACGAGGAGGTAGCAGAAGCAGCACGCAAGGTCAGGCCTTCCGACCTGAGCACACCGGTTGGATCAGGGCACATTGGAAGCCCACGCTCTCAGAAGCCAAAGGGTCGCCGGCCCCAGCGCGCTGCCTGCCCCGGCCCCTGTGGCCTGAGTCTGCGATGTAGGCCAGGCAGTCTCTGGCACCGCTGGGTGTTGGCCAGGGCACAGACACAGCCATGCCCTCCAGGAGCTGCTTGACGAAGGCACGGGCCCGTGCCCTGTGACAGCGGAGGGCTCGGCAGGTTTCGCTGGCAGCACAGAGGCAGGAGGGACGTTTGCAGGGAGAGGCGGGCACCTTTGAGCTGGTACTTAGGGATGAGGGTGGGCAGGAGCCTTCGAGGCAAAGGCCAGGGGCATAAAGGGAAGGTGAGGAGTTCAGGCAGGAAAGGTGTCGCGGTGCCCATTGCGGATGAGGGGACAGAGGCCCAGGTGACCCCCGAAGGTCGCCCAGCAGGCGGTCCTGGAAGGGATGCCCGGCCGCCCTCCGACGGCAGTGCTGCGCCCCCTCCCCTCCTCCGCACACGTCTGATTGACATCCCTGCCATCCGTCGACGGGGGTCTTGCCCCCGGGGCCCTTGACGCCGGTGGGAAACCATGTCTGGTTTTGCTCACCTTTGTATATCCCGGGGCCCGGCCCCATCCTGGCCGGGAGCAGGAGCTGCGGAAGGATCCGCTGGGGGAATGCACTGTCCCAGGGAAGGCATGTGGCAGGCCTGCCAGCCGCCACCCTCCCTTCCTGGACCCAGACAGGCATCACAAATCAATCACCACACTCTTCCACCCGGTCCGTGGACAGGCTGCGTGGAGCTGGCGTGTGTGGCAAAATGGACTTTCCTGCAAAGTCACGCGCAGGCTCACGGTTTGCAGATGAGAACCTCCAAGGAGGATGCTTCCAAGTGGGGAGGGATGGGGCAATGGTCGTAGTCACGTGTACGGAGCGATGTCCATATACCGGGCACACTTCTGAGTCCATTTCATTCCTCCGTCACTCCTAGGACAGGGAAGGGGAAACCGAGGCACGCCCGTCCCTAACTTGCAGCGCCAGGGTTCGGGTTCAAACCCAAGGAGCCTTGCTCCAGAGCCCGGCTCTCGACCACTATGCCACACCGTCTCTCCTCCCTCGGAGTGGGACCTCCTCCCAGCCCCCGGAGCTGGCCTCCCTAAGGGCTGGTGCGTGTCCAGGCCCTCGCCCGCTTTTCCCCACCGGCGGAGACCTGCGGGCTGAGTTAGAGCCGCAGGGCCAGGCGGGGCCTGGGATCCATCTGCCTTTCGGCAGCTCCGAGCCCACTTCCTCCAGCCTGGACAGCGTCCCGGGGGGCGGGGGGGGCCTCTGCAGGCCCTTTCAAGTCCCCTGGCACTCGCAGCCCCGCTTCCTGCGACCCCTGGCCCGGGGCTGACCCACGCCGCTCCATTTCCCCGAGATGAGTTGCAGAAGCTCCGGGGCCTGTGTGCAGAGACGGGAAAATTAACGAGCTGCTCGCCGGCAATTGGCGGTTTCCAGGCACCAGCTGGCCTGGACTATTTACCCGGCACCCTCCGAGCGAGACAATTAAGTGGAGCTTAGGCTGGGGGGTGCGGGGACGTCGACGGATCAGACGGAAACCCTCCTGAGATGGTTTTCCAGGGGATCAGGGCCTGAGAACCAGCTTCCCGGGAACGGCGGTCTTTAGTCATTCTTACTCGCGTGTGACATACTAATAACACGGCATCTTACATATTCCTGCGCATTTGTTTAGCATTTACCAGGTGCCAGGCTCCTTGCCTGGGTTACCTCACTGAGTCCTCCAGCTTTGCTCTGAAGGTTAGGCATAGTTATGCCCGTCTTCTAAATGGGGAAACTAAGGCCCAGCAAGGGTAGGAGACATCCCTCAGATCACGCGGGAGAGCCGGGATTTGAATCCTGGCCTTTGAGAGTATAGAGCACTGTGTGCCCTCCACGTAGAGGCCCCAAGGATGAGCCAGTGGCAAGAGAAGACCCAGTGTGTGCTAGGCACCAGGCAGAGAAGAATTAAGACTCTGAGACCCCTTTCCTGCCCCGGGAAAGTGCTGTGTTAGAGGTATGTGCTAGGCAATCCACGTATCCCAAGAAGGTCTGGCCAGCTCGGATCAGTTCCGAAGGCGGGGCAAATACTTCACTGAGGAAAACGGACCTTGTTTGGGGCTTTGAGGGCTGAATAGGAGTCTGCCAGGTGACCATGGGCCAAAGGGAAGCCCAGGGGGGGAATTCAGCATGGAGACTTCGGTGCTTTAGGTGCTAGGGAATAGGCCAGGCTTGGACAAACTACAGCCCCCAGGCCAGATCCAGCCCGTTCGGCTGTTCTATCCGGCCTGCAGAGCTGAAAGAGGGGAAGGTTCTCTTGCTCTCCCCTCCGCTCCTTCCCCAGCAGCCCAAGATGAGAGTGCCAGCATGGTCAGGTTGCTTTTGTTCCGGCCCTCCAGTCCAGTTTAAGAACCCATTGTGGCCCTCGAGTCAAAAAGTTTGCCCACCCCTGGACTAGGCCAACCTTGTGGGGGTTTGGTGAGATCGTTGGGGCTGGGTAGGAGGAGCAGAGGGAACAGCAGACCATTGGGACAGACGGGAAAGGGCCTGGAAGGTCTGGCTGAGCAGGTTGGACTGGGAGGCTCTTGTGCCAGAGCTCTGGGCACTGGCCAGAGAGAGGAGGCGCGGGAGACGGGAGAAAGAGCCAGATGCCACCAGTGCCATCCTCCAGCAGGAAGCACCCGGCTCAGTACCACGCAGCAGGGCCCCCCGGCCTCTGGCTCTGTCTCCCGTTCCCTGGGCCTCACGGTAGGGAGGCGGGGAAGGGAGGGGGCCAAGCTGGCTGCTTGGCCACTGAGTCACCTCCTCCGTGCTGTCTTCCAGGAGCCGCAGATCCACTTGTCTTGTCCCACCCCCCAAAGTGGGCCATTGCTCACTTACTCCACGACCTGGGACAAGTCGCTTCTCCCCTCAGCCTCCCCAAAAGTCAAAGAAGGAACCAGAACAAGGTCTCCTAATGGCCCTTCACCTAGGCCTCCCAGGGTTCTCGGAGAGAATGCGTGAGGAAGCTCTGTCTCTCGGGAGTCTCCCGGTGTGGGGATGGGGGCGGGGAGTTGGGGGCCTTCCCATGACAGCCAACCCCGGCAGAGCTGTCAAGGCAGGAAGTTTATTTCTCGGCCTCTCTGCCTCCTGGTCCCTCCGCCACCCGGGCCCCATCTTATTCCTTGTCACCTGGCCTCCCCTGAGGTGTCACATGGTCCCTGCCATCCCACCCCGAGGCTGGGAAAGCTCAAGTGGGGGCTTTCAGACATCCTGACACACCAAAGAAGGCACGTGTTTGTGCAGGCTCGGGTGCAGAGATGTCTACACCCCAAGTCCCTTCCCCAGGCCCATCCAGCCCACTAGTAGCCTCAGCGTGGCCTCTTATTAAAATGCCCAATTCCGCCGAAACTGGTTTGGCTCAGTGGTAGAGCGTTGGTCTGTGGACTGAAAGGTCCCGGGTTCGATTCCGGTCAAGGGCATGTACCTTGGTTGCGGGCACATCCCCGGTGCGGGGTGTGCAAGAAGCAGCTGGTCGATGCTTCTCTCTCATCCGACGTTTCTAGCTCTCTAACTCTCTCCCTTTCTCTCTGTAAAATATCAATAAAATATAAAATAAATAAATAAATAAAATGCCCTATTCCCTGCCTTTGGGGCGAGGTGACAAGGGCCCAAACTGGGTTGTCAGGAAAAAAATAAAATAAAAAAATAGGGTCTGGTCTCAATTTGACAACCAACTTGCTGTGTGACTCTGGGTGAGTTCCTTACCCCCTCTGAGCCTCCATTGCCTCCTCTGTACAAGGAGGGGGGCTGAACAGGTATTCACTCCTGTGCTGGTCTGAGTGAGAGCACAGCCACCCTATGCTTTGAGCACCGCTGACCTTGGAGATCCCCGAGGACCGCGTTCCGCTCCAGCACGTGTCAGCTCTGCTCCTCCTGCGACCCAGGTTTGACCCCTCAGGCCCCGATGGCCAGGGCCACGAGCATCAGCCTCATCGGCTCTGCCGCACGTGGGGATGTCCAGGCCAGAACGTCATCTTTTCCCCTCGCTTTCCCTCTCAGTATGGCTTTTCCCTGAGCCCGTCTGTCCCCGTGGGTGGTCTGGGTGAGAGGAGGACTAAAAATAACCCTGCCTGGGCACTGGGAGTAGAAGCAAAAACCGTACAGGAGGCCGAGGGGAGTGCGCCTGCGCAGAAGGCTGGACCTAAAATATCGGCCTCAACCTCTTAGCTGTGTGGGCCCGGGCTGTTCACTTCCCTGGACAGTTTCTTTCTTTCTTTCTTTCTTTCTTTCTTTCTTTCTTTCTTTCTTTTTTTTGAAGTATTACAAATAGTAGTCAAATAATAGTACATATGTCTCCTTTTTTTCCCCCATTGACCTCCCCTAACCCCTGGGCATTTCTATACAATGTAGGCAGGGCACCGATCTCTCCAGACAGGGGAGGAGTGTGAAAGCGAATTTAGGCATCACCAATCAGTGCCACCTTGCCCAGATATCCCACCTGGCTACAGAAAGCCACAGTCCTGCCGGGTTGGGGGGTGGGGGTGGTGGTGGTGCCCAGTCTCTGGGGGCCCTCGACCCACCTGGGGATTTTCCGCTCCGTTTCCACTCATAGTGGGCAGCAGTGATGTCAGTGAAATCATGGAACACATTTTGTAAGAAAATTAATAAGGAACGGATTGAGGTGGAAATTATGAGCCCTTGGAAACCAGAGGGGGAGGGGGTGCGGGGTTGGTACTCAGAGGTGCCAGACCCACCTGATTGAGTGGGGGAGGGGTCTCACAGCGAGGGGAGCTGGGAGCGGGGCTGTGGAGAGTGAGACGACTTTGCCAAGGCAAGGGGGAGACTCCGGGGCCAGCCAGCGGGGAGAGGGATGGGGCACCGGGTAAAGAAGGGGCTTCCGAATCTCTGGGTCCTCTCCTGAGCCTCTCTTGAGCCTCAGTGTCCTCGTCTGTGAAATGGGCGTGATGACGGTTGTGAGAATCAAAGGAGGCCTGGGACCGAGCCTGGCGTTGCCGGGCTTGCGAGGACAGTAGCCTCCGTCAGGGGTCAGAGTGAAAGGCTGCCGCTCCCCTTCTGAGACTCGGCCAGCACCCTGCACCCAGCAGGAGTTTGGTGAAAATAACCAGATTAATGGATCGTTGGGTGGGTGCACAGACGGATGGACAGACTGGACGGACAGTGGGATGAATGAGTGTAGACCACACTTCGTGGGCATAGGAGCTTAAATCTGCATCGTATGTTCCTTTTCTATCACCCACAAGCCAGCGGCTGACATCTAGAACCCTTATTTGTTTATTTTGTTAATCCTCGTCCATTGATTTCTTTAGAGAGAGTGAGAAGGATGGGGAGATATATATAGAGAGAAACATCGATGTGAGAGAAACGCATCTATTGGTTGCCTCCCACAAGTACCCCGACCAGAGCAGGGGACCCTTCCGTCTGTGGCCTGATACCCTATCCACTGAGCAAGCCTGCTAGAGCTCTAGTACCCTTTTAATCGATTATTTGTAATTTATTGTAATCAGGCATATTATGTTATGTGCTTAAGTATTGGCCTGATATTGTATCTGGTAGAGTTCTTCGTTGTTTACAAAGAACACCCACACCCACCTGACAGCAGCCTGTCAAGCAGGTCCTCTGATCCTCCACCTTCCCAGGCAAGGAAATCCAGGCTCAGAGAGGTTCGGTAACTTGTCAGGGGTCACACAGCTCATAAGTGGCAGGGCCAGAACTCAAACTCCGGGTCTTTTCTTTGTGGGACACCGCCGCGTGGAGCGGGTCATTCCGGGAGGGACATTTCAGGCGGTTAGGAATCTGACAGGAAGGTGTAAAGGAAGGGAGGGAGACGTTGGGCGTGGGATCAAGAAAAATGGGCATCGGAGGTCAGAGGCTGAGGATGGGAGCAGCTCAACGCCTATTCAAGGGTGCGGTCTAACTCCCGTGGGAGTGTGAGGAGCCTGAGCCACAGGAGGTTGACCTTAACGTTGACCTTGGAGGTGGGTGCTGGTGGTGGGATGGGCTGGCTGGAAGGCAGGGTCGGCAGTAGGCACCACGGGACTGGGGAGATGCGTGGGCATGCCCAGGTTCTCCTGGAGGAAGTGCATGGGTGCTGGCATCACTGTCCACCGGCCATGTGACCACAGCACACGACTTCACGTCTCTGCAAATTGGGGGGCTGCAATGGGACAAGTCAGGGAGCCTTCCCCTCCAGAGCCAAGCACTCCGGGCCCGTGCTGGGTTCTTGTCGGTTACCCGCACTCTATTCCCCTGCACGGCCTCCGCCCTCCACCTCGAAACACGCCCGCTGGCCCTTCCCAGGCCGTCTCCCGAATCTGAGGTTCGGAAACAACAGGCACCGTGTTTATTTGTTTGCTCTTGTTTGTTTACCTTGAGGACCTAGGGGGTGCTGGCCTCGAGCGTGGCTTAGTGCACATAGTAGGGCCTGGTGGCCATTACTCAGGCTTACCTGGGAAACCAGTAAGCGGACTATTGCAGTTCGACGTGCTGAGTGCTCTAATGCAGACAGACACCCAGGGCACGGTGGGAGCGGGGTAGGGGGGTGGGGGGAGGGTCCCCGGTGCTGCCAGGAGGAGGCGGCTCCGTGCACCTCTATAGGGGGGATGCTGAAAAGCCATGATGAATGGAGGGGAACCACTTCCTACTTTTGTCCCATTTCTCAGCCAGGCAGTTGTTCTTGCGGTGGTAGCCTCACGCCCACTCTATCGATGTGGACACCGGGGCTCAGAGAGGTGGATGAACTTGGTCTGCGCCCCACCGCCAGGAAGCCGGGTCCAGCCGAGGTGCATCTCCTCGCAGAGCCGCCAAGGTGGGGTGGGCGGGCTGAGGGAGAGCCCAGGGAGAGTGGGAGGAAGCAGAGGCTCCAAAGCCCAGCAGCCCCGAAACCGCGCGCTGCCCGGCCAGCCAGGGCCGCTGGCAGCTGTGGTTTACAAGGCCTGGGGCCGGCCCGGGATGTTTTGCTTCACAGACGCGCGCTGGCTCATCTGGGGTGAGTTTGCGCCTTTATGAGTATTCTTCAAAAGCCTAGCTCGGCTCCGCGCCCGTCACCATGGAGACGGCTCCGGGTGGCTGGAGCCGCCCGCCCTCCGTGGCCACGCGTGACGGCTGCCAGGTGCTGGGGCCAGCGCCGCGCTGGGTGGGGTGCCCACGGGGGCCCTTCCTGAGACACTTGTTGAGGGCACGGAGGTGAGGGATTAACTCCAGCTCCCACGGAAAGTGAAAAGGCGGGGTCCTGGTCACTGGAGCAGAACCCTGCGGGCTGAGGGCTTCTCTCCGGGCCCCCCACGTGCCTGCTCCCCCCTCCCCTCTAAGCGGCGTCTTTCCCCAGCCCGCCTGCCGCCCTTGCACTGAGACAGGCGAAAGCCAGGCGGTCAGGGGACTGGGTCTGGATCCCGGACATTGGCTGCACCCCCGCACCCCCTAAACCTCAGGCCCAGAAGCGCCTTTCTGTGAATGGGGGAACCAGGGCTCAGAGAGAAGTGGTTTGCTGAGGGTCACCCCCCGAGGCGGAGGCCAGATGAGGCCTGTTGCCTGACTCTTGAGTCCAGGGCTCGTTCCGTTCACAGAGAAGCCGCTGGGCCGGGCCCGGGGTGTGGCTGGCCGGCTCCGGGCCGTGGCGGGGGCGCGGGCAGCCCACACCGGAGGAGGGCTTGCTGGCTGGGAGGGCGGCCTGAGCCCCGCGCTGGCCCCCGGCCCTCCTTGGCTCTCCGTGTTGGTCCCAGTCTCAGGGGCTGTTCAGAGATTCCAAAGGCATTGGAACATTTTGGAAGCAATTTGTCAGTCCTGGAAGCTCTTTGGAGGCTCCAAAAAAAAAAAAAAAACCCCGACTTAAATGTTCCAGAATCTGTTGCATTTGCAAAGGCTGTTGTTCAGGCTTCCCAGAGGGGCTTGAGGTCCCGGGCGAAGATCCCCGAGGAGGTGGGGGTGCGGGGGGCCTGGGCCAGAGCACGCTGACAGCCCTGGAGGCGGGGCTCCTGGCAGGGTGAGCGCCCCGCTTCCCCCCCCCCCCCCCGACTCAGCCTGTGGAGCTGCCGGGGCACCTGCCGCTCTGGGGAGCAGAAGGTGGGTGGGTGTTGGCAGAAGGAGGGCAGACGCTCCACCTCAGCTTTACCACGCACAGGCCAGCTACTCAACCTCCCTGGGTCCCCGGCTCCCCTGCAGGCCTGACTGTCCCCCTCCCGCCTCCTCTCAGGCCTCTGTGGGGTTAGTCAGAGAACAGAGGACACACACACACACACACACACACACACACACACCCGCACCCTCAGGGCTGGTTGGTTATCCCTTTCCTGACTGCTCCTGGGTGTGACTTTGGGGGTCTCTCTCCAGGGTGGGAGCGGAACCTGCAATATTTGGCCTGCCAGCCCTCCTCAAACTAGACCTCTCTGACCCTGAGGCCCAGCCTTCTCCATGCCCCACTGCCATGCCCAGTATGCCGCCCTCCAACCCGATCACTGGCCCAACGACCCTGTGCACACCCACCGGTGCCTCAGGCCTCAAATTTGCCATTCCCTCTGCCTGGAATGGCTGCTCCCACTCTGACACTTGCACACACACACACACACACACACGCACACGCACACGCACACGCACACCGTGGCCTTCCTGGGCCCCCTCCGCCTCCGGAGCTCACACTTCAATCGCTGCCTGGATGGCGCAGTCCACTCTCCTCCAGGTCTCCTGGGGTGAAAACCTTGCTACCCAGCGACTCCCAGGGGACCTGTCTGGGGTGAGCACGGGTGTGGAGTCAGAGGCCTCTGGCCGGCAGTGTGATCTTGGGCAGGCCGGTGGCTCAGCCCTCCTTCGCCTCCGAGTCCTCCTCTACAAAGGGGGGGGGGCGATGGGGTGCTCTGCCCAGCGCCCAGGGTGGTTGTGAGGGTCAGAGGAGAGGATGGTTAAGAACAAGGTGTATGAAGTCCACAGCGACGAGGCCGCGGGTGGCTGAGTCCTCCTGGGGCCTCCGTGCGAGGCTTCCCCCAGGGCACTGAGGAGGGCTGCTGCCCATCGAGCCCCCGCTCACCCTGGAGCTTCTGAGAAGTTTCACTTTTCTGCAACTTCCTGACCCACTTGCGGGGCTGCGAGCGGGCGGGTGGGCTCCCAGCTGGGGCAACCCGCGGCCGCTGACGGCTGCTGACGGCTGCGCTAAATGCATCGCGCCTTCCCCGGGAGACGGGCAGATCGATGCCGGGGAGGGCGGGCAGCTCCGCTCGATGCCACAGCCAGCCCCCCAGGGTGAGAACGGGCCGAGAATAAACACAGCCGGGCCCGCGCTCTCCACAGGGCCGGGCCGGGCCAGGCCGGAGTGGTGTGGATCTGCTGTGGCCGCCTGTGGCGCCCTCTCCGCCATCCCCACCCTGCCACGCCGTGGTATTGTGCCACACGCTGTTGGAAGCTGGCTGCTCGTTTGTTTCCCATGCGTGTTACCTCATTGGATCCCCACAGCCACCCTTTGAGGCAGATATTGATACGTTCTCCCCCCGTTTTTACCGATGACACGTGGCACGGGTAGGTTTAGTGACTCACCCAGGAAAACAGCTAGAAAGGATCCCAGCGAGGATCAGAGCATTCACCTGCCTGGCTCAAAGCCCACGCTGTGGCTGGAATATCCTGCTACTATTTTAGTGGCACAGAAGACTGTCTCTGCCTTTCTGCCCTGAGACTCCCTGGCAGGACGGAGGCCTCCTGGATGCGTCTCCGGGGCCAGGTCGAAGGGCAGGCCTGGCAGCCTCCCCGGTCCCCCCACCCACCCTCCCACCATGGGGCCCGCCATCTGCACGGCCCCGGCGGGCCATTAACTCGCCATGAGTCAAGCGGAGCTATAAATAAGTAAAGGGGTGAGGCCTCCAAGGGGGGCTCGACCCCAGCTGGCTGCCCGTCTCGGGCCAGCTCTGGGCTCTCGGCTGTCCCAGGACGAACTCCGCCTGACAGATCTTGACGTGTCATCGCCGTCCCCAGGGAGTGATGGGTAAGTCACCAGGCCTCTCCGGCCCCCATTAGTGTCAGTAATTGCCAATCAATTTCCTGGGATCCTTGGTGGGGAGGAGGCCCCCGGGTGTCTCCAGCAACAAGGAAGCTGCATCTAATGGCTTTCATTTGGACGGCTGCAAATTGATTGGGGTTTTTTTTTTTACAAAGGGAGTTTTGGTTTTCCTCCTTGCATCCTAACTACCCTCTCAGGGACAATTAGGCCAAAAGATGAGTGATAGCATGGCTTTAGTCTCCGGAAGCTCTGAGAACAGCGCTGGTCACACCCACACCCACACCCTTCACGTGGCCTCCGGTCAGCAGACACTTCCTGAAGCCACAGCTCCCTTTTCTCCGGCAGTAACCCAGGGCCAGGCCCTTCTCGAGGCTACCGGGTTGAAACCTCACACCATCCCAATGTGATCTGTATCGCCTTCCCCGGGAGAAGATGAGAAACCACGAGACAAGCTCTCAAGGGCGGGAAGGCTTGGTTAAAATCCCACAGCCAGGAAATGGTAACGTGGAGATTTGAACCCAGCTTTTTCTGGCATCAGCCTTGGTCTTCCCATTCTCACAGGGACCTCCCCGAAGTGCCACGTGTGAAGCGATGGTGATTCCTCTAAAAGCCAGAGAGCATTCGGGGAGGAGATTAGCTGATGGTAGTAATGATGGCAACAATAGCATCCATTATTCACTGAGGCTATGCCAGTAGTTTTTCATCTGCATTTCATCTCCTCCTTAGAACTGTGCTGGGTTGTATGCGTTATTATAACATTATTCCACAGACAGGGAAACTGAGACTCGGAGGTCAAGTGGCTTGTGTAAGGTCATTCAGATGGCTAGGGGTAGATCTAGGATTTAAGCTAGGTTTGAATCCACGGCATGTATTTCTACCCGTTCCCATCGGAATTATGAGTGGCAGAAAACCGGAGAATAGTGACTTAATCAAGATAGACGTTTATTCCTCTGACAACTAAATGAAGTCCAGAGGGAAGGAGTTCAAGGCTGATACGGGTGCCTCAGGATCACAGAGGTCCCAGGCTGCCTCCTTCCAGGTCTCATGATCTAAGTTGGCCGCCAGAGCTCCAGCCGTCACACCCCCATTCCAGCCAGCAAGGAAGAGGAAGAATAAAGACAGACATGCTCATCTAGTTTAAGCACATTTCCCAGTAATTACACCTACCATTTTGGCTAGCATCTCATTGACCAAATCTAAATGACGTGATGATACCCATCTGCAAGACAGGCATGAAATGTAGACTTGATTCTAGGAGGCATGTGCCCAGCTGGAAGTCAGGGGCTATTATTAAGGAACTAGAGGCCCAGTGTACAAAATTTGTGCACTCGGGGGTGAGAGGGAGGCCCCTCAGCCTGGATTGCGAGAGGGTGCAGGCCAGGCTGAGGGACTCCAGGGTGCACAATCGGGGCTGGGGAGGTTGCCAGCCAGGGAGGGATCACTGGAGGCCTCCAAGGTGTGTCCGGCCTGTCTTGTTGAGTCCCAATCTGCCAGACCCCAGCAGCAAGCTAACCTACCGGTCGGAGTGTCTTACCCCTGGTGGTCAGTGCATGTCATGATGAGCAGTTGAGTGGCCTTAGCATATCATGAGTATATTACACTTTGATTGATTGAATGGCTGACCAGACACTTAGCATATTAGGCTTTTATTATATAGGATGAGAGGAGGCCAGATATTGGTGACTTCTGTTAGCCCCTTAGAGGTTTAGACTGAATTTTACAGAAGCAGGTCCTCAATGTTTTCTAGGAAGGACTGGGCAAGGGACCTGGGTCCAAGTCCTAACTCTGCCACATCTTCTACACAAAGTAGGATCCAGTCATACCCCAGCCAGACAGATCCTCTCCCTGGTCCCCCAAACACCTCCCCTCCATACACACATGCACACAGTTCCCAGAAAGCACCCTCAGCTGTCTCATTCCTCTAAGCTTTGTGCAAACAACAAAACATGCAAACAGAGGTTGGCTAACCTACTCCATCCTTCACAACTCAACTTGGATTATCACCTCCTCCCGGAAGCCTTCACTGACGTGTAGCGCACTGGGTTTGGTGTTCAATTTACTTATATGTCTCCCCGCCTAGCACCATGGACCTGAGAGCATGGATGGGCTTTAAGGAGGTTTGTAAACTCACTAAAAGTATCCACAAAATGTTCTCTGTGTGTGCATATTTGCACTGGGGGGAAGAACCGAGCCTAACACTGTATCCTCGAGTGATGTGTAATAGGCAGGCAATATAGTAAATATTAATTAAATGAATGTTGGATGAATATTTGATGGGTGACCTTAGGCAAGTAACTTAACCCCTTCGATCTTGGTGTTCTCATTGTAGAGTGGGGTGAGAGTAGGAACCCCACTGTCTAAGTGTTTTCTCATTTCTGTATTCCTCCTCCACTCTAGCACCTGCAGAGAGCCTGACACATAGTACATATCCAGTAGGTTTTTATTAGAGGGAGGGATGGATGGGTGGATGGATGGATGGATGGATGGGTGACTTGGTAAGTAAGTGGAAGGAAGAATCAGCGTTTAGTTGAATGAACGATGGTGAGTAAGTGAACAAGTAGTTGCGGTATGTGAAAAGTCAATAGACCCATTGATAGGTTCATTGGATAAATAGATGAATTGGTGGATAAGAATACTAGTTGATGGATGGGTTAATAGAGTAGATACATGGATACATATCTGGATGAATGACTAGCTGAATGGGCCAGCAAAGGGAAGGATAGGTATTTGGGAGGGGGTGAATAAGTAGGTTGGGTTTTTTTTATATAAAATATTCAGTACATGGGTAAAAAGGATGAATGTATGACTAGATGGATTTGTGAATGATGGGTAAATGGATAGATGGTTGGGTGGATGGATGGATGGATGGATGGATGAAGGGTGGGTGTGTGGATAGATGGATGGATGGAAATTGTACACCAATTTTTTATGTGTGCACATAGGGGATTATGAGATGTTTGGATGGATGAACTAATGGTCAGGTGGAAGGATGGATTGATGGATATGATGGATCCATAGATCTGTCATCTGATAGATCAGTAGAAGGAAGGGGGGGAAGAAAAATGGTCTCCATCGAACCCAGGCCAGAGAGCCGTGATGCAGGGACGGGGATCCCTGTGTGCACAGCAGATAAGCCACCTTTCTTTCCAAGTCTCCGTGTGTTGGGCTCCAGCTGAGCCCTTCCTTCCCCTGAGTGCAGGTGTCTCCAGCAGCGCCCATCCTCAGAAACGGATGTAGGAGGAAGACAAAGGGAGTGGGCAGATACTATGGCCACAGGGAGGGAGGGAAGAGGGGGGACTGAGGCTGGGATTGTCACTGGGCATCCACCCCTGTGTACTGAGCTCCGGAATGGAGCCCCGGAGAAGGGCTGTTCATATTTCTCTCTTGAACAGGGAGCTGACATTAATGAACAGCTAATTAACATCTTGGAGTGCGATGGTTCCAGTGTCAGTGTCCCTAATTAGTCTCGCACTAATCTGCTTTAATTAACTGTCCCTGTCGTGGTTTTAATTTAATTTTCAGCTCCAGCCCAGGATGGCAGCCCTCTGAGCATTCTGTCCCAGGAGCCCGTGGCCAGGGCAGGGTGGGCTGGCCATAGCTGCCTCCTGGGGACATTGCCAGGCATCCCGGTGTTGGGCAGAGCTGGTCACAGAGAGCCTGGCTCCTCCCCGGCCCTGGGGGCAGAAAACCCCGGATGCGACACTTTCCCCCATCTCAAGGGAATGTTCTCAGGCCATGCGTTGCTCCCAGAACCTTCATAAGTCAGGAGCACAGCCTGTGACCGCACCCTGGTCTCAAGCAGGCCCCATCAACTGACCACACTTTCTGGTCGTGAGCTCTGGGTTCAGAAAGACCTGGACCCATGTCTTAGTTCTGGCTGTGTGTCCTTAGGAAAAGCACTTGACTTCTCTGAGTCCCGGTGAAATGGGACTGACGTGTGGTACCCTGCTCTCAGCAGGGATGCAGTTTTCCAGGAGTGATCTGCATGCCCAGCTCCCTCAAGGTCCAGGAAGAGCAAGCACTGTGACAGTCACCCTTTAGTCAGGACTGGCCAGGACTGGGAGAGAGCCTAGGTCCAAGTGAAAAGAGCACTTGACTCGGAGTCAGGATGCCCAGAACCCAGTCCCAGCCCTGCTACTGCCCCCAAGTCTCAACCTCTGTGGTTTCTGAGCACGCCCATCCACACATTGGAAGAGGCAAAGGAGGATGCTCTCCAAGCCCCTTAATGCTCCAGTGGATTGGAAGCATGAGGGTGTAGCTGGCTCGGAGAACCCCAGATCTAGAACGGGGGAGAAGGGGGGATGTCTCAGTGGGAAGCGGGCCCATCCCACAGGTGAGGCCTGTGCATTTTGCAAGGCAAAGCAGGCACCACCGGGAGGAGGTAGCTGCCTCCGTTTGAGGCCCTGCTGCAGGGAGCAAACAAATGCACATGCATGCACCAGACCCATGCTCTTTCCACCGGGCCCAGGCGGGTCCAGCTCTGAGGAACGCTGCTGCCAGGCCTGCCTTCCCCCAGGACGGCGAGCTCTTCCCACACGGAGTCCATTTGTGGCCCGTCTCTGTGACCCCACAGCCAGACACGGGTCTGAACCCAGGGAGGGTTTATGAACTGAGGGGCATTCTCTGTCTGCATGGCCCGCACAGGCCCCCTCCCCCTGCCTTTGACCTCCAGGTGATCTTTGTTTTCAGGCCAGCAGAGACAAACCAGTTTTTCCTGAAATCCGCAGTAAATTAGTGTGGAATTCAGAGTACCTGCCTCCCCTACTAGTGCACACAAAACTGGTATGGAAAAACAAAACAAAAAACCTCACCTTTCTTACTCTTCCTGCCCCCTGCCCCATGGCAATCTGTTCAGACCACGCCACCTCCAGAGAGCCCTCCCTGGTTTCTCCGGGAGAATGTGTCCGTCGGATCTCGGACCCCTTGGAGCCCCTCCCTGGGCCCGGGTTCTACACTGACTTGTGTTTTCCGTGTTCGTGACAAGGAACTGGATTGCTGGCATCTCACTGCCTCTACCTTGCCCCCCAAACCCTGGCTCCCATCAGGGGCTGCAAAAGCAGGTGGAAGTGTCTTTACCTCATCCCCAGGCTGGTGGATGCACACGCTTCCTGAGCCGAGGGGCCGGTGGCTGCCAGCCTGGCCGCTCGCCATGGAGGTGTCTTTGCTGTCCACCAAGCCTGTGCTTCCACTGCAGCTCCTTCCCCGTCGGCTGGCAAGTCTGGGCTGCACCTCTTGGCGTCTGTTTTCTCATCTGGAAAACAGGTGAAGAGAGCACTTACCTGGTGGGGTCTCTGTGAGGACTTCATTGAAGGAATCCAGGTAAAGCGCCTGGGACATAGTAAGTGCTCAATAAAATGAGATGATGAGAGCGATGGCGGTGATGAGGTGCTAGAGCCCCAAGCCAAAGCCCTAGCGGGATGGTTCATGCAAAGCCAGCATGGGGTTAAGAGGCCTCGTTCTCAGCTTAGGGACTGGCCCCGGGTGAGACCAGCTAACCCTCCTCTTCCCTTCTCGCCAGGAAACAGCTGGGCCCAGACAATGGCAAGATCGATCGCCTGCCAAAGGTGACCAGACCCTCGGCCCTGTCCCATGGGGCATCATTAGCAGGAGACCTACATACCAGGGACGTGACCAGAGACGCTCTCATAGACAGATCAGAGCTGCAGACACGGCACATACTTGTGCAAGTGCCTGTGCCTGTACACACACGCATGCGTGAGCACACATGCACACACATGCGTGCACACACACTCACACTCAGAATAAGGAGAGGAGGCTGCTCTTGGTAACTCCCAGGTCGAGGCAGACATTTCTGAGTAGGGGAGGGGAGGGCAGAGACCTCCAGTCTGCTGCTTCCCCAGCCCAGCTCCCTGCTCAGTTCCACCCCGGCTGAGCCAGGTCCCTGGGGTGACGGCTGTCGGAGGTCTGTGTGGCAGCGGGGACAGAGATACCTGTGCCTGAGTCTCAGCTCCACGCACCGAGCGGCTGCATGGAGTTGGCTGCTTCTGATGTGGGATCGTGAGGGCGTGCACATCTCTCCTGTGGACCCCGGTGGGACTCAGCAGCTGCACGGCCTGGGCTGCCCGCCATCCTCCTAACAACAGGGGCAGGAGGCAGTGAGGTGTCGGGGCGCCTCCAGAACTCCCTCCCCCACCCCCACCCACATCTACACCCCGGGAGCTCCCGGGGCCTCTCCCCCATCTGCACGGATGACTCTTAGTCGACCCCATCCTTATCCTGGCAGGGAGAGGTGAGAGGGCCCGGGCCCCGGGAGAAAGCAGGAGGCCTTTCTGAGGGAGCTGTGAGTCCCTCCCGTCCCTCCCGGCCCACCGGCAGCCAGGGGCCGGCGGGAGGGAATCTCAGGAGGTCAGGCAACCCAAGCTACCACCGCCACCGCCTGTTACGGCCTCGGGATCGGGCCGTGTTCAAGCCGCAGGCAGGCGAGAGCTGCAGAATGCTGCGGGCCCGGAAAGGTAATAATCATGGAATTAGGGAATGTCGCAATCATGTAATCATAGAAGCACTAAGAAGACGAAGCACACGGGAAGACTAAGAAACGGGCGTGTCCAAAGGTCTCCGGCATGGAAAGGTCGTAATCACGGAATTACAGACTTCTGCAACCACGGAATACGATTAAAATGTTCCGCTTTTCCAAGCAGGCGTTGTGGGGTGCTGCGGCTGGGAACGGGGGGCTCAGGCAGGAACCTGGGAACGCTTTGGCCGCAGAATGGCGTCGTCAAGAACTGTAGGCTGTTGCAATCTTCAGGTGTTATGTCACCGTCAAGAATTAGCGTGAGGGCTGGCAGCACGTCTCGCAGGGATTGTGCCGGATCACGTGTCCTCTACTATCTCACCGCATAAGCCCCTCACAAAAGCGCCCCTGGGCCCCAGAGTCCGGGCCAGGAACGAGGAAGCAGTTGTCTGGGCCTGCACTCGGCTCCTCCCCACCCCCCAACGCTTCCCCAGAGGGGAGAAGCGTGTGGGGGGGGGGGAGGGGGGGGACAGTGTTTCTCCTTTTGTTCACTCGCGCCTTGGGGGCCGCTGGAGCTGCTTCCAGCGTGTGGGCTGGAAACCGACGGGTCTCATGGGGGTCAGCCCTGCAGGCCCCGCCCAGATTCCAGATTCCAGATTCCTAGCCGGGGTGTGAGGAGTCCTGGGTGTGTGATTCCCCGAGGCCCTCCCCCTCCTGCCCTGACCCTCCCCTGGCTGTCTGGTGCCCAGATGACCACACTGTGGTTTTCGCCCCCATCCGTCAGTCATCCATCCCATCACTCTTCATTTTCAGATCACCTCCCGAGGGGTCAGGCCCTTCTTCTGGGCCCTGGGGAGATGGGCATGAAGCCAGCCAGCCACCTGTCCTCAATAACACAGTGAGGCTATCTGGGGACTTAGAGAAAGTGCTGTGGGGTCAGAGTCCAGGGCAGAAATGTCCAGGGCCTCCTGGAAGCCCTCCTGGAAAAGGGGACGGGTCTTAGAAGGAGGCAGAGTGCGGAGATGTCATGTAGGGATGATGGCGAGGGCATTCCAGGCAACGGGAGCAGAAGGAGCAAAGGCCGGAGGCAGCCGCGCGTGGGATGTGCTCGGCAGTCACCGGGGAGCTTCTGCGCGGGCCGCGTGGCAGGTGCCACGTGGTGGAAGCGGGGCAGGAGGGAAGCAGGGTGGAGTGCCAGGCTAGGGAGGCTGGGTTTGCACACGGTAGATGGCTGCGCACGTGCAGGGCAGTGCACGGGTTCGACTGGTGGGGAAGGGAGGCCCGGAGCTTACAACTTGCTTCTCCTCCTTTGGAAACGAGAAGCTGCGAATTCCTTCCCAGGGCTGGTGGGCCAACCCTGGGCCGGGCTCCAAAGAACGCAGGGAAAGGGCTTTCGCGGGAATTCCAGGGCTGGGCCCGGGGGCGCTGGCTGCTTAGCCTCTGTCCCCGAGGCTGGCGGCGGCTCAGGGGGGGGCGGGGGTGGGCTCAGGCGCTGAGTGGGGCCCGCCGGGGCCGCGCGATTCCTTCCAGTTCTGGGCGGCCGTGGACTCGGAGCAGGAGGCCGCGCACGCCAGCCAGAGGGCCAGGCGGGCCTGCGCTCGAACCCCAGGCTGGCCTCGTATTGCCCAGTTGGCTGAGCAAGTGGCATTACCTCCCCGAGCCTCAGTCTCCCCGCCTGCAGCCCAGGGCTGATGGCAGACCCGCCCTTCCAAGGCTCTCCGTGGGGATGTGGGTGCCTGGGCCCAAGAGGCTCGCAAATCATGCTTGTTCCCTCTGTGCCAGCCGTCCTAGAACGAGCAGGAAACGTTCGTCTAACCCAGTGGTCGGCAAACTCGTGAGTCCGCAGAGCCAAATAGCAACAGGACGACGATGGAGATTTCTTTGGAGAGCCACGTGTTTTAAACCTAAGCCTCTTCTCACGCCACTTCTTCAACATAGACTCGCCCAGGCCGTGGTGTTTTGTGGAAGAGCCACACCCAAGGGGCCCAAGAGCTGCGTGTGGCTCGAGAGCCGCGGTTTGCCGACCACTGAGCTAACCAGCCGTCTCAGAGCTGGGCGAAGAAGGGGCCTGAGCCCAGCAGCAGGCATCTCAGGGAGGGAGCGGCCCGTCGGCTGGTTGTCTGCAGGGGCGGGGCGGGGGGGGGAGGGAAGCTAGCTGAGGGAAGAGGGGCAGGGCTCTGTGCTGACTCTGGAGTGGGAAGCCCCGAGTCTGATCCTGGGGTGACCAGACAGGCCGTACCCCCGAGATTCTCCCACAGGAGTTCAGCAAGTGCTGACCGGCAGGTCCACCCGGGCAGCCTCTCCCCTTTGTCCAGGGGCAGAGAAACAGTCCCACTGAGGGTGAGGAGGGTGAGAATGAGTATTCAGAGAGATGGTTTCTGTAAAGCGTCGTGCACACAGTAGGTGCTCAGGCCCTGAGAGGGATGATGGTCAGGGATTATGCGAGCCCTGGATCCGAACCCCGAGCCGGGATGGGCATGGCCTACCCGCGGACCCACCCCACAGAGCGACGCCGCGTTGCACAAACACTCTCCTGTAGGCAGGAGGCGCTCTCTTTAGACCAGCCGTGGGCAAACTACGGCCCGCGGGCCGCATCCGGCCCGTTCGGCTGTTCTATCCAGCCCGCCGCAGAGCCGAAAGAGCGGAGGGTTCTCTTGCTCTCCCCTCCGCTCCTTCACCAGCAGCCCAAGATGAGAGTGCCAGCATGGTCAGGCTGCTTTTGTTCCGGCCCTCCGGTCCAGTGTAAGAACCCACTGTGGCCCTCGAGTCAAAAAGTTTGCCCACCCCTGCTTTGGAATAACACGGATCGGTTCGGCAAATCCCGACGGTGTTCCTACCATGTGCCAGGCAACCTGCTAGGCCCTTCCCACGGACCATCTCGCGTAAGCCTACAGCCTTCGCGAGTGGGTCCGCTGTTCCTTCCGTCTCACAGGAGAAGAAGCCGAGGCTCGGGGGGTGCTTTGCCCACGGTCAGACAGGAAGCCAGGGCTCTCCGCATCCGCAACGTAAACCCACCACCACGCCACGCCGGCATAGATGTCAACGCTTGCTCACCGAGATCCTTAAAAAAGGGGAGGTCCAAAGTGAATGCTGAAATCCAATCCCCGTAGGGAGGTGCTGACCTGGGCTCCTCGGG
Organism: Vespertilio murinus; assembly: GCA_963924515.1. Lineage (NCBI taxonomy): Eukaryota > Metazoa > Chordata > Mammalia > Chiroptera > Vespertilionidae > Vespertilio > Vespertilio murinus. The sequence goes on from OZ004706.1 coordinate 12,551,352, forward strand.
AAGGTGTGAATGTTGACACTCCCCCTCCCCCATCCCCCTAACCCCCAAGGCTCAGGAGGGGCCGTGGTAGGCTGGGCTGGGGCCCGAGAGCTGACCATGGTGGGCTCCAGAGGGGGCTATATCCACCCCCCTAGCCACAGGCAGCCAGGATTCCATTAACCTGATTATCTGCCCCACATACACCTGCAGAGGGAGCCCCGGGAGAGAGCGGGACTGGGGAGGGAGGAACTGGGCTTCCCCAGGCCCCGAGTGGAGCAGTCAGTGGTTTCAGTTTCACTTCGAGGCCCCTGGCTCTCTGAGCAGGGAGTGGGAAGAGGGATGGAGAGCCAGAACTCGGGCGGGGACAAGAGAATCTAGGCCAGGGGCAGCGGCGGGAGCGGGGTAGGAGCCGTCAGAACACAGAGCCTGTGCCTGCCCCACCCTCACGTGACCTTGGGTAAGTCCCATCACCTCGGATCCTTGGGGTCTTCCTCGGAAGGAAGGGCATACCAGGCGGCTGCTTCCTGTGGCTGGGCAGGTGAGCAGTCTGCGCTCAAGACCTGGGGGTTGTTGCCATCGCCATGGTTATAAGATCTGGACCCCCCCTGTCAGCTTGCTGGGTACATTCATATCCATTTTCTAGCAACACTTCTCTAAGGCGTGTGAGGCTCCGGTCAGAGAGGCTGAGGGACTTACTCAGAAGCGCACAGCTTCTACTCTGGCTGGGGTGTGGGCCCAGTGATGGTCGCAGAGGGCTGCCCCAGCGGGCAGCTCCTCTTCAGTCCGTTTCTCTGTCAGGGCTCAGGTCGGGTGCCCTTCCTCCGGGAAGCCCTCTTTGACCACACAGTCCGATGAAGTCTTCCTTCTCTGTTCTCCCAACAGCCTTCTGAACACGTCTTCTGTCAGAGCAAGCAGTCTGCAAACTCATTAGTCAACAGAGCCAAATAGCAACAGTACGATTGAAATTTCTTTTGAGAGCCAAATTTTTTAAACTTAAACTATATAGGTAGGTACATTGTTATTAACTTAATTAGGGTGCGTGGTATTTTGTGGAAGAGCCACACTCAAGGGGCCAAAGAGCCACCTGTGGCTCAAGAGCCACAGTTTGCCGACCACTGTGTCAGAGCATTTATCAGCTCTTGTCACACTTATTAGGTGTCCCCAGCCAAGACTCGGAGGGCCCCGCCCCGCCCATGCTTTCTGTAGAAAGGGACGGGCACAGTAAGTGTTGGGTCCATTACGGCACCCGCTCCCACACGGGGTGGCAGGCAAGTGGGCACAGACTCACTCCCGAGACCACGGTCATGGCTATGCACCGCTCTGCCCATGGGGACTGGTGAGTGTGCATGTATGCAGAGAAGAGGGTGTCTCTTCTGGAGCATGGTAGATTGCACTGACATAGACGCTCCCTTCCCCCCACACCTGTACAGGTATCTAGAGCTTGAGAAGAAAGGAGCATCTTTGGGTGACTTCTTTTTTAAAAATTGTAACCCCTATTTGGCACACGACATTGTATTAGGCTCAGGTGAACGGCACAGTGATTTGATATTTGTATTCATTGTGGAATGGTCTGGTTAACATCCATCACCAGACATCGTTACCAAAACCTGTGTGTGTGTGTGTGTGTGTGTGTGTGTGTGTGTGTGTGTGTGTGTTGTGATGAGAACTTTTAAGATCTACTCTCTTAGCAACTTTAAAAAAGGCGGTGTGACTGGCTGTAGTCACCATGCTGAATGTTGTATCCTCGTGGCTTAGTTGTTTTATAAACGGAAGTCTGCACCCTTTGATCCCCCTCCATCCATTTCTCCAGCCCCCACCCCTGCCTCTGCAACCACCGATCTGTTCTCTGTGTCTATGAGCTTGGTTTTTCTTTTTTGCCTTTTTTTTTTAAGATTCCACATACAAGTGAGATCATACAGGACCTGTCTTTCTTGGCCTGACTTATTTTACTTAGCATAATGCCCTTGAAGTCCGTCCATGCTGTCATAAATGGCAAGATTCCATTTTTTAAAAAAATGATTGAATAATATTCCAGTGTGTGTGTGTGTATGTGTGTGTGTGTGTGTGTGTGTGTGTGTGTGTGTAACATTTTCTTTATAAAGTGAGCATAGGAGTACATATACATTTTCAAGTTGATGTTTTTCACTTTTTGGGGGGATAAGTAACCAGAAGTAGAATTGCTGGGTTACATGGTGGTTTGGTGTTTTGAGGCACCTGAGTCCTGTGTGCCATAGTGGCCGCACCTATTCCCAGTCCCATCAGCAGCACAGGAGGGCTCCCTTTTCTTCACATCCTCAACAGCGCTGCCATGTCTTGTCTTTTTATTTTTTTAATATATTTTATTGATATTTCACAGAGAGGGAGAGAGATAGAGAGCTAGAAACATTGATGAGAGAGAAACATCTATCAGCCGCCTCCTGCACACCCCCCACTGGGGATGTGCCCACAACCAATGTACATGCCCTTGACCGGAATCAAACCCGGGACCTTTCAGTCCGCAGACCGACGCTCTACCACTGAGCCAAACCAGTTTCGGCCGTTTCTTGTCTTTGAGAAAAGCCATTCTCACAGGTGTGAAGCGGCCCCTCCGTTGTGGTTTTGGTTTGCATTTCGTGAATGACTCGTGATGTTGAGCCTCTTTTTATGTGCCTGTTGGGCATCTTCTGCCCATTTTTAAAATTAGGTTGCGTGGGGTTGTTTTGCTATTAAATTGTATGAGTTTTTCTGTATTTTGGATATTAAGCCCTTGTCAAGTACATGATTTGCAAACATTTCCTCCCATTCAGTCGGTTTCCCTCACATGTTGACGCTTTCCTTTGCTGCGCAGAAGCCTTTTAGCCCCATCTAGTCCCGCTTGTTTATTTTTGTTTTGGGTGTCAAGTCCAAAAAATCATTGCCAAGATCAATGTCAAGGAACTTGCTGGCAATGTTTTCTTCTAAGAGCTTTATAGCTCAGCTGTTTGTGTAAGACAGTGTCTTATAAAAACAGGTGGCAGGCCAAATTTGGCCCATTGTAAGTGAATTTTTGTGTATGGTGTAAGGTACCCGTGTGATTTCATTCTTTTGCATGTGAGTTTTTTTAATTTAGGGGATTTTTAAAGTAATAGGTGGAACAACATTATAGCCATCATATGGAAGATAGGAGGAATACATTAGGATTAAAACATGGGAAGAGCCAGAATCTGTTTGGCTCAGTGAATAGAGCGTCGGCCTGCAGACTGAGGGGTCCCGAGTTCAATTCTGGTCAGGTGCATGTGCCTTGATTGCGGGCACAACCCCAGTGGGGGGTGTGCAGGAGGCAGCTGATTGATGTTTCTCTATCATCGATGCTTCTAACTCTCTTTCTCTCTCCCTTTCTCTCTGTAAAAAATCAATAAAATATTTTTTTTAAAAAAAAACATGCAAAGATTTGGCGGGGAGGAAGATGGGGATATCAACTAACTAACTAAAAGCCCCTGGTTCATGACCTTGGACAGTTACCTACCCTTGAGTCTTAGTCTCCATGGGTGAAAATGTGGATTAGCAGTCAGCAGACTGTAGAGATACAGAGGATTCATATACACCCCAGATCTGCCATTGTAGCGTAACAGCATCCAAATACAACACAAAAACAAACAGGCGTGGCTGTGTTCCAATAAAACTTTATTTTCAAAAACAAGTGTCGGGCTGAATTTGGCCCGTTGACCCTAGTGTGCCGACCCTGATGAGGACAATACTGTTTGCCTTGCCAGAGTTAGTGATCACACAAAGAATAGTAATATACATACAGCACGTTACACAGAATTGGCTTGAAAAACGGTCCCTGTTGTGAATAAGAACCTAAGCATGAGGGCGGGTACACACATACATGTACATGTACGTGTAAAGACACGCTGACATGTAGATCTGTTTGCATATGTGCCTATAGAGAAAGACTGAGGTATACCAAGGAAGAAATTTTGTGCATACCAGGAGATGTGCATGTGTATGAGCATGTGTTTGTACTTGTAGACAAACCATCTAGAAAATGGGATAATAAGAACATAGACCGTCCTGACCAGTTTAGTTCAGTGAATAAACTGAGAGCGTCGGCCTATGGACTGGGGGTCCCGGATTTGATTCCGGTCAACGGCATGTGCCTTGGTTGTGGGCACATCCCCAGTGGGAGGCATGCAGGAGGCAGCTGATATATATTTCTTTCTCTCTCATCGATGTTTCCGGCTCTCTGTCCCTCTCCCTTCCTCTCTGTAAAAAAATCAATAAAATATATTTTTTAAAAAAAAGAATATAGACCTCATGGGGACAGGAGGATCAAGTGAGATGATGCTTGGTGCACTGTCTGGCACACAGTAGGTAGTCAGAAGTTAGCTTTGATTACTTGTGGGAGCAGATCCTGGAGGCAAGCGAGGAGGGATATGACAGCACACACGTTCACACATGTACCCACAATGCGATTTTTTATTTTTTTTGCAAGCTTGTTTCCAAAGAAAGCCGGGCTAATGAGGAGGTCACCTTCGTAGCCAGCAGGTGCCTGGAATAGCCCTTGACGGGAATGCAATTCCGCTTTCTCCCGCGACGCCGGGCGAACGAGGAGAAAAGGCGTTTTAATCCCTTGTCACGTCTCCTAGGGCTGGAGGACATGTGTTGAGTTGGAATTTTTCAACTTCAGCCTCTCTTTTTTTTTTTTTTCCTTGACACATCCATCCCAGAAACATCTGTGAGATAAAACAGAGAAGGTCTTATGAATTCAGCTCATACTCGGCCTGCGCTCCCACCCCGGGCGAGCGAGACATGAATCACCGGCCGGGGGCCCAGCAGCCCCGCGGAGCCGCCTCTCCGGCGGGGCCGGCCTTTCCTGAGTAGTTGCTTTTGATTTCCCCGAAGCCTTCTGATCGTCTCCACGCCACGGAGCTTGTGCATGGAGAGCTCAGTGCGTATGCTGGGGGCCGGGAAGTGGGGGGGTCAGCTGCTCATTCCCCGGGCTCCGCTGAGTCCCGCTCTGCACCAGGCACTCGGGGTGCAAAGACGCCCCCGACAAGGGGACCTTGCTTGTCCCCGTTTGCCCCTTATTTGAAAACACCATACAGGAAGGCCGAGATTGTGGTTTTCACGAGAGATGCCTCCACGGCACAGGGATCCACAGAATTTATCCTGCACTGGAAGCTTTTATCCTTGCAAATAGGAAGGAATGCATGGTAGCTGCTGCTGGGTCAGGGGTCAACCAGCCGAGGTCTCCGAGCCAGCTGTTCATTCAACTTGGCCTTCTGAGGGCCCTCGTGCGCCCTGCCGCGCGCCGGAGCCCGCCGGGGGGTTGTAAATCCGAGCCTTCTCTGCCTGGGCTCGCGTTCTGTCAGGAGCCCCTTGGCCTTGTGCAGCCTGCACCCGGGGCCGGGAGGGGTGTGCCTGGCTCTCTTGGTCCTGTCTTCTGTCCAGGGGACAGTTCCGCATTGGGGACCTGCTGTGCTCAAGGCCCTGTGCCAGGCACTCAGGAGGCTGGGAAAGCCAAGACAAGATCTTGCCTTTAAGAACCAACAGTCACCAAAACCTGTTTGGCTCAGTGGTAGAGCGTCGGTCTGTGGACTGAAAGGTCCCGGGTTCGATTCTGGTCAAGGGCATGTACATTGGTTGCAGGCACATCCCCGGTAGGGAGTGTGCAAGAGGCAGCTGGTCGATGTTTCTCTCTCTTCGACATTTCTAGCTCTCTATCTCTCTCCCTTCCTCTCTGTAAAATATCAATAACATATATTTAAAAAACAAAACAAAAAAAGAACCAACAGTCCCAGGAGGTGGACAACTGGGGCACCGGTGGGAAAGGCAGAAGATGCCAAGCCCTGTGGGGTGCGGGAGCTGAGATGGGGGGCTTGTAGTTCCGGAGGGCTGGGCAGACCAGGGGGAGGATGACAGGAGGGACCTCGGAACTGGATTAGAACATCTGGAGGGCCCTGAGTAAGCCGAAGCACAGAGTCCTTCAAAAGAGCCCCAGCCAGAGGGGGATTTTCCTCAACTCCCAGGTGTTACGAAGAAAGCAACCGAGGCCTGAAGAGAGGATGTGGATTTCCCCGTCACAGGGGCTCTGGGGCCGGGGGGGCCGAATCTAGGGCCTTTTCCCAGGCAGGGGTGAGAGACTCCTGGTGTGAGTCTCTACACACAGACACCTGCTTTCCCTCCTGCGGTGCAGGGTGGGGACCATGTGACCTTCACAGAGTCACACGTGTTTAGGAGCTGCTGCTTGTGGAGGGTCAGGGTCTCTGGAAAGAGGGTGCAGAGGGGAGAAAAAAAGAGTTTCCTTAGTCCTGAAGTATCTGTCCCTAGGCTCATCTTATAGGCGATAAAGTTGAGACACAGGAGACCAAGAAAGTTTTTTGTGTTTTGTTTTTTTAAAATATATTTTTTATTGATTTTTTACAGAGAGGAAGGGAGAGAGATAGAGAGTTAGAAACATCGATGAGCGAGAGTCATCGATCAGCTGCCTCCTGCACGCCCCCTACTGGGGATGTGCCCACAACCAAGGTACATGCCCTTGACTGGAATCAAACCTGGGACCCTTCAGTCCGCAGGCCGACGCTCTATCCACTGAGCCAGACCGGTTTCGGCCCAAGCACGTTTTGAATGAAACATTCAAATGGGACCTTTATTTGACTGAACTAAGAGAAAGTATCTGTTCAGATAGGTAACCACCTCTGTATAGAGCTGGGGAGAGGGAGCGGGTGGAGGCCAGACCAGGTCCAGCCATTTCCCGTCTGTTTCCGGCCATCCCTGAATTCCTGAGGACAGTCCCAGCCCCGTCCTTCCGCGTGGCCGCCTAGGTCAGCGCCTCACCTTGGCTGCCCCCACCTCCTTCCCAGAATCCTTAGCAACAGACGGGCAGTCGGAGAGGGGCAGGCATGCCCCCTGCCGCCACCCTGGGATGGGGCTGGCTTCTGTTTACCCAGCTGCTGTGTGCGAGCCGAGGCCGGGGTCGCAGGGAAGACCTGAGAAGCCCGCCGCCCCGCTGGCGCCCCACTGGCAGGTCCTGTGACCCCTTCTCTCCGCTTTGAGGCGCCTCCCTGAGAGAGGTGGCCCAAGGTGGGGCCTGACCTCTCGGGAGAGGGGAGCTTGGCTCCTATTACATCCCCTTTATGTCTCCGGGCTTTCATCTTTCCTGAAAAAAAGCAGAGGTGGCCGTGAGGAAAGAAGAAGGGCTCTGGGACGAGGAGCCACGGTTCGTCAGGGCAGGTGGGGTGGCACGTGGTGTTTGGAGCCAGACGTCCCAGCACGGTGGGACCCCAGCAGATCACACGCCCTCTCTGAGCATCAGGGTCCCAGTCGGCTGGCTGAGGGTGGTGGCCACCCCTCTCTCGCTGGAGTCTTTGTGAGGCTCAAGGGCAACCAGGAATGTAAAAATGCTTTGTGAAGTCAAAGGCAAGCGGCTGCTGAGCAGGACAGTTATTTGATTGGCTTGAGAGGGAGTATCTGTTCCGTTAGGTACATGCAACTGAGCAGGACCCGAGACCGGTGTGGGCTCTATGTGCCTCTGAGCTTGAATCCTCCTTTCTCTCAGCCCCACTTTCCTCGTATTAAACTGGGATGGCAAACCCTGTTCTTCCTGCAGAGTCTCACAGTGACCCAGGATCATGCATCCAGCCAGCACTTGCCGAACACCTGCTGTGCACCAGACCCTGGGCTAGGCTGGCCCGTGGCTCTTGTCCCCAAAGGAAAATCATATCGGAGGAGGGTGTGGGGCTCAGGATATCCGAGGGTGCCAGATATCTTGAGTTTAGTCTCCTCGTTTTGCAGGCGGGAAAAACAGAGAGGCCAGGGACTTTCCCGGGATATCAGAAATGAGGAGCACCCATGGCTACTCCTCCTGAATCCAAGGCAGACATTATTAATCGATCACAGCACTCTGAACCCACTGGTACTTCAGGATCCTTCTCAGCACAACACTCCCGGTAGCTACCAACCAAACTGGTTAACATTGGAGGGCAGGATGAAGCTATTCGCATACCAACCCAAAACCGACCCCAAATCCCAACCTTAGACTTGTTCAAGATGATTTGGCCAGAATTATCCAGGATGGGACTCAAATCCAGGGTTTCTCGCCCATTCTGTCTCTCCACTTACTCCTGAAGCCAACTTTTATGGAGTGCCCACCTCGTGCCCAGCTTTGTACTAGGTTCAAAGTTGAATCAGGCCTGCCTACAGGCTCGCATCTGGTGGGGAAGAAAGCCAAAGGGAAAATAATGGTGACGTGGGGGTTAGTGGGAGATATACCCCAGTTCCTGTGGGAACTCAGAGAAGAGGGAACCTGACTGTTCACAGACGGGATTGGGGGTGGGAGGGGGGCGAGGGGACAGTTAAACGAAGACTTCCTAAGGTGAGGGGACATTGCAGTCAGCACAAAATCACAAGCAATTGCCGAACATGAGATCCAGTATAGGGTCCCGGTGCCCTGGGCTTCTCTGGGGGTGAATGACATCTGTAGCCTGTGAGGTGACGAGAGGTCTCACAGGAGGGCCACCGCCCCTGGTGACCAGAAGTTTGCCATTTGACAGGGAGCAAAGATGGGATTTGAGAGGAGCGGGTTGGGGGTAGAAGGGAACGTTTCTAGGCTGGCTTTCCTAGTTGGGCTGAAGCCCAGTGTCATACACTGTCAGGTGCCACGGAACTCACCCCTCGTCCCTTGCTCCTCTTCATTTGTGGCCCTCATCATGCTGCTTGTTGTTAACTGTGGGCCGGTCTTCCTGGCTAGACTGGAGGTCCTGACAGGGCAGGTACTGGATCGCTTTGTTTCTGGCTTGGACTTGAACCTGGTCCTGGCACAGTGCCTTCTGGCTCATAATAGGCACTTGGTAAATGATGGATAAATGATGGATGGATGGATGGATGGATGGATGGATGGGTGGATACTTGGATGGTCATGAAGCCTCTTTAAGCCTGCATTCTCTTCTGCAAAATAGGGGAGATGGAGCCAACCTCCAGGGGTGTTGTAAGGGTTAAATAAGATGATGTGGCTAAAGCCCCTAGAATAGTGCCAGTCATTCAAAAAAATATTTATTGAAGGGATAACAATGACTGCTTATGCACAAGTGTAAATACACTCTTGATAGATAGCTTCTGGCAAAATGAATTCTGCATACTCTCTGCTAGGATGCTTAAAAGAGAAGAGAGCCTAAGACACAATTGTTAGGAATAAAACCCAGTAGTAACCATAATGCCTTGGCTGGGAAATCCTATTAGTCCTTAGAACATGCCTTGTGCAGACGTACAGTTCTAAGCACCTCACATGCGTTAACTCACTTAGCCCCCTCAGTGACCTTATATGGTCTGCATTGTTATTGTCCCCTTTCCTCACCTGGGGAGACTGAGGCACAGAGCGGTAAGTAAGTTGCCCAGGGCCTTATAGCCAAGGCCACCCCTTGAGAAGCTCACAGGGACAGAGCCGTGCTGCTGAGCAGCAGTTACCGAGGGCAAGGATTCCATCTGGTGTCTTTCTGTCCCCAGCAAGGCACCTGCCACGCAGCAGGCTCTCAAGCAATGTCTGTGGAATGAATGAATGAATGGACGAACAAATGAAGGAGTGAATCTGCACACCACCAACCCTCACGCAGTGTGACTGGCTCTGATAACGCTCTGAGTGGACAAAGGGCAGGGGCGCGCGCCCGAGTCAGCGAAGAGGACTGTGGCAACGCTAAGTGATCGTCATGGTCAGTCTCGCTCTCTTAGGACACGCACTCTGCCGTCCCTTCCCGTCCGTCACCAGCCGTAAGCGGCCCTGTCAGTTATCCCCCCGACCGTCACCAGAGCCGCCCGCTGGCCTTTCAGTCCTTGTAGAGCAGGAGGGAACCTGGGCAGCAAGAGGACGTGGTGCCAAGACCACCACGTTCCACCCAAAGCCGGAAGTGGAGGCCGTGGCCCACTCCTGCCACCAACATACACGTGTCCCCTCTCTGAGCCTCGGTTTCCTCATCGGCACCACGGAATAATACTGTAACAACATCTTCTTTGCGGGGTGCACCCGTGGCCAGACTTCCTGCTCAGGAAACGGAAGCATGAGGGGTGCTGGTTCTTGCAGGCGGCCTCGGGAGCAGGTGCGCCCGTCCCGAAGGCGGGGACGGCAGGAGGCCGCAGAACTATGAACGGCATCCCTGGGCCCTGTCAGCCCAGAGTCATTCTCCCCTGCCTGTCACAACGCCTGAAACGTCCACTGTTTGATTAATTAACTCCTGGCAGGAAGGCCCGGTGCCTCGGGAAGGATCCTGTTTACATGTGCGGGCGGGGGACAGACAGTGTGACATTTGATTCCCTGGCAAAGACGTGCCCTCGGCCCCTCCCAGCACCAGCCCGGTGCACGCACGGCTCGGGGCAGAGGACGGGTGTCAGGAGCCGGGCAAGAGCAGACCCCGAGCAGCATCCCTGGGGGCCTCGGGCAGCTGGGAAGCCGCATGCCTGGGCTTGGGTGAGGGGCAGCAGGAGGACCCTAAAAATGGAGCGGGGAGCTGCCGCCTTCTTCCTTTTGAACTTCCTGCCAAGGAGGAGTGGGGCCACAGGCTCCACGCGGCCCCGAGGGGAGCTGCCGGCCCCTCCTCGGGCACCTGTCCCCGAAGCCTCATCACCGGCTCCCCGTGGGCAGTTGGCGTGCTGACGGGGAGTCCTTGGGGAGAAGGCTCTGCTGAGATCTCGAAATGCTCGGAAGGAAACGCTTTTATCCGTTCCCTTGGCACCTCGCTGCTCACCCCTCGCGTTCCGGTGGGTGCTCCTGAGGGCAGAGGAGGCTGCTCGTGGGTCCTCATTAAGCCCGCCGCTCGCTCCACTGTCACCCTCACTGTCACCGCCCGGGCCGTCCCCTGTCATCTCTGCCCGGACCGCTCAGCAGGCAGAGGGGCCTGCTCAGATCACAGGCAGCTTCCCAACCCTGCCGAAAACCCTCCAGTGCAGCGCTAACCGGCTTGGCTCAGTGGGTAGAGCATCGGCCTTCGGATTCAAGGGTCCCAGGTTCGATTCTGGTCAAGGGCATGTACCTTGGTTGAGGGCACATCCCCAGTAGGGGGCGTGTAGAAGGCAGCTGATACCCTGTTTCCCCGAAAATAAGATAGTGTCTTATATTAATTTTTGCTCCCAAAGATGTGCTAGGTCTTATTCTCAGGGGATGTCTTATTTTTCCATGAAGAAGAATACGGTACACATTTATTGTTAAATGAAAATAAAGGAAATTTATTACCTGTATATGGTACGGTAGTACGGTAGTTGTCAACACAAACCAGACAAACTGTGAATCCTACAGTATCAAGAATTTACTCATTTATTCAATGACAATCATGTCATCATCTTCTGAAACATCATCATAACAATCCAATTCCTGAATTTCCTGGTGAATTTCTGGTGACTCCATTTCTTTCAGAATCAGTGGACCAAATCTCTCATGGTTAGCAATAGTATTGTCTTTAAGTGAGTACTCCTTGTCAAGGTAGCCTGCTCGCAGTGCATTTGCAATGCAACTGTCAGTGATTTTCTCCCATGAATTCTTCACCCAAGTCACAACTTCTTGCAGTTTAGGTTTCACAAAGTTTCCACGCTGATTTCTCTCCATTCACACGGCAATGACGTCAGGACTCCGCGTAACGTCACTGGTTGCTAGACGCCAGTCGGGGCGGCCCTAGCGACCAGTTTACGGTAAATTACCATATTTGCCGGCATATAAGATGACCCTTTGGCCCTGAAAAATATGCCTCCAAGTGGGGGGTAGTCTTATACGGCGAGTATATAACAAACTCTGTATTTTTAGTGGAAATGTTAGGGGGTCGTCTTATACGCCCAGTGGTCTTATACGCCGGCAAATACGTATTTTTTCAGGGCCAAAAAATCGTCTTATACGCAGGCAAATACTTCATTCTGAGACAGAGCCTGGGGGCCTTATTTTCGGGGGGGATGCCTTATATTTCACTCAGAAGGAAGCCTGTAAGTAGGTCTTATTTTTGGAGGATGTCTTATTTTCGGGGAAACATGGTAGCTCCTCCTTGTCCTCCAGGTCTGAGTTCATGTGCCACCTCCTCAGAGGAGCCCTCCCTAACCACCCCGGTGAGAGCAGTTCCCACCCCTACCCTCAGCCCCTCTAGCACATCACTGTTTTTACTTGGTATGTTTCTTTTTCATCTTCCTCACTTGACTAAAAGCTCTACCATCAGGGAACCTGCTTGTCTTATTTGCTGCTGTGTCCCCAGCAGCTAGAACGGAGCCTGGCACATAGTAGGGCTTCATGTCTGTTGAATGAATGCTCTCCTCCAGGAGCAGTGGGTAATAATTCTAGCATCCCCTTGCAGGGTGGGACATGGCATCACTGAGCTCTAACTTCATTTTGTCCTCATAAGATAAAACCCTACAAGGGAGCGTCCCCACTATGCAGCTGAGGACACCGAGGCCCCAGAGGGTCAAGCAATGGCCCCAAGGTCACAGAGAGAGTAAGAAGCAGAGAGCAGGTCTGTCTGAGCCTAAGTCCCGACTCTCACTGCTGTGTTACTCAAACAGGCGCTATCATCCTTGCTTTGGAGACCAGAGAGCAGACGCTCGAAGAGGTGTGTGTGGTCACGGGCCTGAAGGCCTCAGCCAGGGGGCGCTGGGGCTGGGGTTTGAGCTCCAAATGCATCTTTCTCTATAAGATGGCAGGCGGCCCCGGCAGCTCAGAGGCTGGCAGCCGTCTGTGACGTGAGGGACTTGAGAGCTGGTCAGGAGGCTGTCCGGCCTGACAGTGGGTCCGGGGTGCAGGGCAGGCCCCCCAGGAGAGGAGACCACGGGGACAGTAACATCTCACCCCGGGCGGAGCTTTAAGTACTTCTGTGTCATAGCCATCTTCTCCGCGAGCTCGGGCAGGGGAAGGCTGGTGATCCCCGCTTCGCACGTGGCAAAACCCCGGCACAGAGCTTGTGCGACGCAGGCCAGGTCGCCCAGCCAGGGAGAGGGGGAGCTGGATCAAGCCCAGGCACTCACCCAGTGGTTCCCGGTTTTTGGCCAGGCCCCACCTAAGCGTCTCTAAAATCCTGACACCCCGCCCCCATGCCATGACATGTAATTCTTATTGTTCAAAAAGTGGAGGAAGCCTGAAAGGCCATTAACTTGGTCTAAACAAGCTTCCATGAAAGAGACAAAAAAAAAAAAAAGCACGAAAGGACAGTGGAAGTACTGAGGAAGGAGTCACTAAGAAGTTTTTTGTTTAAAAAATAATAATTGCCCTGACTGGTTTGGCTCGGTGGATAGAGTGTTGGCCTGCAGACTGAAGGGTCCCAGGTTCGATTCCAGTCAGGGGCATGTACCTTGGTGGTGGGCACATCCCCAGTAGGGGTGTGCAGGAGGCAGCTGGTCGATGTTTCTAACTCTCTCTCCCTCTCCCTTCCTCTCTGTAAAAAAATCAATAAAATATATTTTAAAATAATAATAATATGAAGCGATATGAAAAAACAGCAAATAAAGTTTCAAAACATAATAGAGAACTGACATGCTTAAATGTGTCACAAAATATATGTATATTCTGTAGATGAGGCCCCTAGAACCATAAGAAATGCAAAAAATCCAGCGTTAACTCACTCTCAAATTGCCCCCCTTAAAAACCAAATTGCCCCCCTGTGGGGGGAGGGTGCCCCACGTTGGGAACCACGGCGCTAACCACTGCACTGACCGCCTCCCTGAGGAGACACAGCCAGGAAGGGGTCCAGAGCTCTCGGGTTCAGAAGAGGACTCTGAGTCCAGCAGGGGAGCCGTAGCTGGCGCCCAGGGCCACCGGGTTCTGCTCCTTGGCACCCTAACTGACCCCAGCCAGCCCCTCGGGGGCTCTCAGGAAGGTCAGATCTGGAGGCTGGGTGCTGCCAGGCCCTGGAGCCAGGCAGCTGCGGTGGATCCCAGCTCTGCCACCCCCGCACTGTGTGCCCTCCGCCAGGCCGCTCGGCCACTCGGAGCCTCAGTTTCCTCCGCTGTAAAGCAGGGCCAGGCTGTTGTACCGAGAGGAGGGGGACGATGGAGCTGAGCGACGGCCCCCACCCGGCCGGGAGCCCACCCCCTCCCCGCCTGATGAGCGAGCAGTGAGTGACAGAGGGCACATGGCTCCCGTCTCCGCTTCAGGCCCTGCCTCTGCCGCTCACTGCCCGGGGGACGCTGGGCAGGGACGCCCTCTCTGGGCCGGGATCCCCTGCACACAGGATCGTCAGAGGGTGATGTGAGATTACGGGGACTAATCCACGTAAGGCACTTAAAACAATACCTGGCCCAGAGTCAGCTCGGAGCGTGAGCGGCTCCTTATCGGGGGAGATTACACGTGTGAAAATGTTAGCTTTGGCCTCTCTCGTCACCATCACCGGGGAGGCTCTCTTGAGCCGGGGTGCCACGGGGTCAGAGAAAGTGGGCAAGGAACCCGTGCTCCCGGTGAGGGCATGGGCTCCCTCGGCAGCCAGCCAGCCAGCCAGCCCTTCCCTGGGAGCAGCCTCCCCTCTCTGTCTCCATTTTCCTCCAGGATTAGAGTCCTGCCCGGTGGGTGCGAGAGCCGAGGTGCTTGTCAGGTTTATGAGCGTCCGGAGCCACTTTCGGCGACAACCAGGCCTCCCCATTTTTATAAGGACTGAGATAAGAGACGTTTATGAGATTAGAGGCCTGTCATCGTCCTGTGTTTAGACGTCTGTCTCTCCCCCTCGCTCACTTCCCTCCCGTTTTATTGAAATCAACGCCGCAGGCTGGGAGCGGCGGTCTGGGCCCCCATAAACAGGCTCTTCAAACAAAGGAGACGCTGAGGGGCAGGTTGGAGCCCCTCGTAAAGGCGACGGCTCTGAACGGACCGCGTCTGGGCCGTGGGTCATGAGGTGTCCCAGCTGTCGGCCGGAGATCGCCATTTCGCTCGGGGTTTTCAACTTTTGCCCCTTTAAGACGGAGACGCTACGGGACTTTTGTGAAGCCGGGGGATCCGGGTGTTTCTTAAAGGAACTTTGGAAGAAGGCGCCTATCCCTGGGAAAGTCCGGGATCGGCGGGGCTGAAGGGGGCCCCGCAGAGGAGGCTGGAGTCCCCCGTCCCTGTTCTGCCGTGGGGGCCCCGTGGCCCGAGAATCCCAGTCCTCTGTGGATCCACAGACCGTCACGTCACAGGGACCACGAGCTGGTCCACAGGCAGCAGGCACGGCGGCATCAGCCCATGGTCCAGGGCTGGGCTGGGGGAGGCTCGTGGCTGTCCACCCTACTCCTGTCTGCCTGTCCAGCCTCAGGCGCTGCACCCCCACACTCACAGACTCAGGGCTGCCGCTAACGGTCCTCAGCCTTGCTGTGCACCTTCAAATGCCCACACCTCCGCCCAGGCTGTTCTCTACCCAGCATTCCCCGCTCTCAGGCTTTCGTCTCATCCTCTGATGTCTTTCAAGTTGGCTCCAATGCTATCATCTCTAGAAAGAGCCATGTCCAGGCCCCCTTCTCTGGGCTCCCGGGCCCAGCACCTTCTCCCCCCTCACCACTGCCCCCCCCCCAACACTCCCATGCATCCCTTGCTGTAAGAATTGCTGATCAAGGCTAACACACGCTATGGCAGGGTGGGCAAACTATGGCCCGCAGGCTGGATCCGGCCCGTTCAGCTGTTCTATCTGGCCCGCACGGAGCCGAAAGAGCGGGCCATACCCTTTTATGTAATGATGTTTACTTTGAATTTATATTACTTCACACAAACACTCCATCCATGCTTTTGTTCCAGCCCTCCGCTCCAGTTTAAGAACCCATTGTGGCCCTCTAGTCAAAAAGTTTGCCCACCCCTGCGCTATGGTGTTAACTCTGAATCTTCACTAGGAAGTCGGTCGCACAGATCCACTTTCCAGGTGAGGAAACTGAGGCACAAAGAAAGGTTCGTAACTTGCCCGAGGTTAGTGGCAGAGCCAGGGTTCAAGGCTAGAGAGACCCTGACCCCAGAGGCTGTGCTCCTAACCCCTCCTGTGCTGCATGGCCCTCTGATAACATACATGAAGCCCTCAGCCTGGTGCACAGTGGCTGCAGTGCTGATAGCTCGGTTCATTTTTAATGGGAGGGCAGTAGTGCTGGTGACGAGGCGAGGAAGGGCTTGAGAGCTAGAGGAGGAAGATATCTGGGGAAAACAGAGAGGGGACAGGCAAAGAGTTGAGGCTGGTTGTGAGCCAGTAGAGGCCAGAACAGGAGGACTGCAGTGAGAGGAGGCCAGGTCCTGGGCAGGCAGCTTGGGAGAAAGGCCTGAGGGTACCGGGGCGGCCATTTGAGCACCAGCATAGGGCCAGTAGTTCCCCTACAGCCGTGGTCGGCAAACTGCGGCTCTCGAGCCACATGCAGTTCTTTGGCCCCTTGAGTGTGGCTCTTCACAATATACCACGGCCTGGGTGAGTCTATTTTGAAGAAGTGGCGTTAGAAGAAGTTTAAGTTGAAAAAATGTGGCTCTCAGAAGAAATGTCAACCGTTGTACTGTTGACATTTGGCTCTGTTGACTAAGGAGTCTGCCGACCCCTGGCCTAGAGAATAAAACCACAAGCCCCATCACTGAGCACACACAGCCCACTGGGACATAACCTCAGACCTCCTTTCATTATCTGTGCCCTACCCTCTCCCCCACACACATACCCCGTGCTCCAGCCTCCCCGCCATGCCCGGCACTCCTCCTTTGCTCACACTGTCTGTCCATCTGCCTGAAGTGGCCTACATCTCTTCTGGCCTTCACAGACTCCTACCTACCCTTCAATACCCGGCTCAAATGGCCCCTCCTGGAGAGCCTTCTTTGGGGGCCCTTTTGGCAGTGACCCTCAAGGCCAAGGATGGTTTCCTAATCCACTTTGCCTGGTGCCTAACATAGAGTTGGGCATAAAGATATTACTTAGAAAAGTCTCTCTCTCTCTCTCTCTCTCTTTTTATGAGTAAGTCTGTTCTCAAATCAAGGGCAGGCCCACACACATGATCTCACATGATCTCAAAATCCCCAGTGTCCAGAAGGGCTAGGACAGGGGTGGGCAGGCCCACACACGTGATCTCACATGATCTCGAAATCCCCAGTGTCCAGAAGGGCTAGGACAGGGGTGGGCAAACTTTTTGACTCGAGGGCCACAATGGGTTCTTAAACTGGACCGGAGGGCCGGAACAAAAGCAACCTGACCATGCTGGCACTCTCATCTTGGGCTGCTGGTGAAGGAGCGGAGGGGAGAGCAAGAGAAGCCTCCGCTCTTTCGGCTCCTCAGGCCAGATAGAACAGCCAAATGAGCTGGATCCAGCCTGGGGGCCGTAGTTTGCCCACGGCTGGGCTAGGATGGGGAGGCAGAAGCTGAGCTACATGTAGGCGAGAGCCCATATTTCCCAGGGACCCAGACCAGGGAAGGCTCCAGGGCTAGAGGGGCTCCGGAACTGTGCTGTATGCCTCGAAAGTGCTGCCCGGGAGAACTTGTACCTGAGACCCCACTCCAAGCCTCCCCTCCTCCCCCTTCTTCCTGCCCCCCCTCACCCCCCCCAGCACCATCCAGAGCCGGTCACAGATGGGAAACCCGCTGGGGGCCTGAGCAGCGCTGTCTCCTCTCACGCGCTGGACCTCCTCTCAGTGCGGAGCTCAAACCTGACCTTGCCTGAGCAGCAGGGAGGGTGCCGGCCTGTCACTCCACTTCCACCCTGACAGCCCGAGCCCACATTGGCCTTCTCAGCAGCTTTTGGCCTGTGGTCAACTCAAACCCCCAGATCTCTTTCGCCGGGATGGCTGCCAAAGCCACATCTTGTGCATTTGATTTATGGCCTGGGTTAGCCGAGGCCTGTGCCTGATCCCCAGAAGCCAACAGGAGGAGGCCAAGGGGTCCTGTACCCCGAGGAGGAAGAGGGATGGCGGGGGGGCCCCCAGGCCTCGTCGGTGTGAACGTGGGTGAGCTCTCCCCCTTCTCGCTGCGTCCTAGTCCTTCTCCTGGAGGCGCCAGATGCCAGGACCCCCGGAGTGGGGTTTTCATTAGCATTCGAGTCACAGGTGACCTGGGCTCACGCAGGCCAACCTCGCAGGGTCCTGGGGGAGGCGGGGCTTCGGGGGAGCACCCAGAAAGGCAAGGGGAGAGACGGGCAGGCGTGGGAGGCCTGGGCTCCTGAGCTGGGTGTCCCTGTGCCCCGGGGAAGGCACGTCACGGCTGTCAGCCTCCGTCTCTCATCCGCAGAGTAGAGGTGACCGATCCCACCCGCGTGGTGTCGTTAGGACAAAGGTGCCCAGACACAAAGTGCCTTCCTGGGCATCGCCGTGTCTGTCCCGGGGCCAAGCAAACCGGGTGGCAGGCGCCCGGGAATGACCTGCCCCACTAAGGAGGAACTGAGGCGCTGAGGTGGTGCCACCTCTGCCAATGTTATTCCCACTCAGCCACCCATCCTTCTCCTCAGGGGTTGTGTTGTAAATGCCACCTTTTCGGCTGTCGCCACCTTTTCAGTCCTCACGAAGCACCAGTGGCCCGTGGACCCCCGGTTGGCAAACACTGTCCTAAAGCCAATCACAGACCGTGTTTAGCGTTTGTGTTTGTCCATTGTTTCTCTCCCCTTGGCTCTCTCACGAGACCAGGGGTGGGCAAACTTTTTGACTCGAGGGCCACCATGGGTTCTTACACTGGACCGGAGGGCCGGAACAAAAGCAACCTGACCATGCTGGCACTCTCATCTTGGGCTGCTGGTGAAGGAGCGGAGGGGAGAGCAAGAGAACCCTCCGCTCTTTCGGCTTCTCAGGCCGGATAGAACAGCCGAACGGGCCAGATCCGGCCCGCGGGCCGTAGTTTGCCTATGGCTGGCCTAGACCCTTGGCAGGGACCATGCGGGCAGGGACCGAGTTAGCCATCATCCCTCCGGCGCCAGCACAGAGCGGGCTCAGCTGTGTGTGCGGATGACCGCTGGGGGTGGGGAAACATGCCTTCGGGTTCGGGCTACACATTGTAATTGTCTGAGGGGCCCACTGAGGAGCAAACTCAGGTCCCTCTGCCACAGACGAGGCCTCGTCCCCACCCCGGCCCTCCGTGTCCCCAGCCGTAAACCGAGGTGTTAAAGTGAGACATCGAACGACCTCTTCTCTGAAGCCCTTTTCGCTCTCAAAGGCTCTAAGTCGGCACGGGGAGGGGGAGAAAACTGTATTGGATTTGTATTGCCTGTTGGGTTGAAAAAAGAAAAAAAAAGAGCCCACTTCTGCCAGGAAATCTCTCTTACTCTGTCACTTTCTCCACTGGCCTTGGAAAGACTGCCCTGCGCA
Organism: Vespertilio murinus; assembly: GCA_963924515.1. Taxonomy (NCBI): domain Eukaryota; kingdom Metazoa; phylum Chordata; class Mammalia; order Chiroptera; family Vespertilionidae; genus Vespertilio; species Vespertilio murinus. The sequence goes on from OZ004706.1 coordinate 12,570,508, forward strand.
GGCCCGGGCCTGCGGAACCCACCCTGGAAATGTCACCCCCCTCTCTACCCCCCTGCCCGGGCGGAGGGGCCCCTGAAAGGTGTGTGGCAGCTGCTTCCCCGGGGGGTCCGGCGGTTTGTTGCCTTAACCGAGCTCATGGGCAGGTAAAAAATTCCAGACATGTTCTCTGCTGACAGCTAATTGTGTCCTTTATTAATGACCATGGCTTTCCTGGGGCAGGTGGGAGGAGGGAGGCGGCCAGCCTCGGCGGCACGGGGGGCTCCCTCAGGTGGAGCTGATGACCACATTTCTGGATCCCACAGAAGGGGAAGTGCTACATGAGGTGACCCCGAAAATGCACACCCCAACCCCCCGCCCCCCAGCTGGAGAGGGGAGGGACGTTCCCAGGACCCCCAAGCCCAGCAGGGGTGTCTGGCGCTGACGAAAGAAGGCGGGGACTTGGAAATCTGGCAGCCCCGGTTCCGGGCCCTAAGTCGTCCCCTCAGCACACAGCCACCAAAGCACAGTGGGCGGCTCGCTGCGGGGACCCGCCGCGGGGTAATGGCCCGTGGCAGCTTGGGAGATGCCCCCCAGCTCCATCCGGCCGTCACCCCCTTGGAGCACCCTCCCTCCAGGCCCTTCCTCGGTGACCCACCACGCCACCTGTCAATACAGCCGCCAGATGTGCTGGGGGACGGGGCCTGGCCCTGCCAGATGTGTCAGGCTTCCCCACACATCCGGCTTCCCCTCGGGCACACTGCGATTATTATTTAACACTCGCTTTCCCAGCGCCTGCGAGGCCCGAGGATTCCAGGCTAGGGGGGGGGGGGGGGGGGCCTGGCGTGTCGATCCCGCTTAAGGTGGGGGGGGGAGGGCTGCTTTCTCGAGGACCCAGCGAGGACCTTTGTAAGCCCCGTGTGGCGGTAACCTCAAGCTGGGGAGAGAGGGGTGGTGAGGCTCTGCGTGTTCCCCACGCTCTCACTTAGGACCTCCTGTTAACCGAGAGGGGAGGGCAGAGCACGGAGCGTTAACCTCAGTTACAGAAGGAAGAGGCGAGGCTCAGAGAGGGGCGGCGTGGAGAAGTGGCGGAGCTGGGGCTTGAACCAGGCAAGGGAAGTGACACGTGCAAAGGCCCTGGGGCCGGAAGGGGCGGGCGTGCGCCAGGACAGCCAGGAGGCCAGGGTGGCTGGGATGGGGTGGACGGAAGGGAGAGCAGTCCCGGGTAAGTGCAGAGGGGTAAAGGGGGTACAGTTATAAAAATAAATGAAATAGAAATGGAATGCCTGCCCACAAGCTTAACCAGCCAGGCAGAGGAGCTTTGGGGGCCCTTCGCACCCCCAGTGAGATGGGAACTGTGGGAGGGCTCTGAGCAGAGGAGCAGCCCACCTCCGACTCCTGTCCTGTAGGATCCTCCGGCTGGTACGGTGAGTTGAGAGCAGACCACAGCCAGAGGGGAGGCGGGAGGGCGGGGGCAGAAGCCGGGACACCCGGCGGGAGGCCACCGCAGTGATCTGACCGCTGCCGCCCCCCTTCCCCTCGGCCTTCCCTTCCCGCCTGGGCAGCGGGACGCTGGGGCGGCAGCCCCGGCTCCATCAGCCGCGAACTGGCCGGGTGACCGTAGGCAAGTCATTGTCCGTGTCTGACCCATGTCGCCTGTCGTCATAAGATGAGAAGCTTGGACCAGAAGGTCGTGAATGTTCTCCTGATCTCCAATGACCCGGCCCCGCCTGCCTCCCCAGCCTCCTCTCTCACCTCCTTCGGCCCCGAGCTTCATGCTCCAGCGGTCCTGAACTGTGTGCCCCCTGCCCCCGGGCGCCCGCCGTGCCGGTCTCGTCTCCGCGCCTCCGCACGGGCTGTGCCCACTGCCCCCACCGCCCTCTCCCGCCGCCCGCCCTGCAGGTGGGGAGCCTGCGTTCTTCGCCGGGTGTGGGTGGCGTCTCCCCCAGAGGCCCCCCCTGACCCACCCCTCTCCTTGGAGCCCCCGGGCACGTGGGCAGGCCCTGCCCAACTTTGAGAGACAATAGAACCAAGTGGCGGCGACGGACCCAGCACTGGCTGCAGATCCCAGCAGCACCTCGGGAGCTGCCTCGTGGTTCTGAGCCTCTGTTTCCTTGTCTGTAAAACAGAGATAATTCTACTTCCTACTCCCAGGGTCAAGGGGAGGAAGCAGTAAGATTGTAAGGCACCCAACCAGTGCCCCCGGGAAGCCACGGTCCTCTAGCTGCAGAGAAAGGGCCGTTGGGTGAACACTGGGGGTTGCCCTGGTCAGTATTGCCCCCGATGTCTTGAGGGGCCCTGTCCAGGCCCCCAGGACAGCCTCCCCGCCGCCCCATGGCCCAGGGGGATTCCTGTCCTCCCCTCCCTCCTGTCACCAGCCCCTCCCTCCACTCACCTCCTCCATCAAGGCCTGGTCGGCAGCGGCGGCACAGCACTTGGAAATGTCCTTAATTGCTTCGCCAGAGTGGGGAGTCACCCTGCAGGCAGATAATTAAAAAGTTCAGAGCTTGATTAATTGGGAGGAAATTGGAGGAATGGGGCTGCCTGCTGGGTGGGAGCTCCCGGCCCCTACGCGGGGGTGACATGAAGGGAGGCAGACCAGGACCCAGACTGGGGGCCCAACATCGGATCCAGGGGCTGGAAGGGCGTGAAGCACCCTCACCTGCCTTTGCAGGTTGCGGGGTGCAGGGTCCGGCTTCCCCAGGAGACTGAGCTCTGCCAGCCCCTCACACCCACGTGCAACGGGGGAGGAGATGTCAAGAGACACGGTGGACATGAAAGTTCTCGTTGCTCTAGCCTTGGTGCCAAGGGATCTACAGGCCTGCCCTGCGCCAGGCAGTGGGCGAGGCAGGCGAGGTGGCCGCCCCCATGGAGCTGACAGTTGGGTGGGTGGGAAGGTGGGACACGGGGAGGCAGATGCTAACGAGGTGCCAGGAAGGATGACGAAGGTGGGATGCATCGACAGCCATTCCTGGGGGCACAGGGAGGGGCTCTGGGGGCTCTCACACAGTCTGGGGGGCTCCAGAGGCCTGGAACAAAGTCTCCAGTCCACACACAAGATGAGTGCCCTTGAGCACAAGAAGGCACCTTCCTGAGCCTCAGCCGGTCAGCAGACGCTTGCAGAGACCTCCTGTCCGTCACCTCTCGGCCAAACACCGGAGCTCAGAGGCCCCGGACATTGTGGATTCCCACTGCCGGCCGGGCGCAGAGCCTGGCACAGGAGGCAGGGAGCTACGATCGTATAATCGTGCAGGGCAGACGCAGAGTGGCTCGGCCCCAAACCCCAATCCCAGGAGGAGGACCCAGCGGTGATTTGGGCTGGAGCTGAGATTTGAAGGCTGAAAGGTAGTTGGCGGGGCTGGGGCTGGGGCAGTGCACCAGGCCGAGGGGCCTGAGCCCAGAAGTGACCGAGCACAGCGTGCCGGGGCGCTGACGCCGCCTCCTGTGACGGGGGTCCCCGGGCGGTGCTGGGGGCTGGAAGGCCGAACCCCAGGCACAGGGGAGCATTGCAGGGTCTGGAGCAGAGGAGGGCTCGGCAGATGGCCGTTGTGGAGTCCGGCCTGGGGGGGCCCTGGGTTCCCGCTCAGGCACAGAGGAGGTGTGTTAGCACAGCCTCCTGACTTCCGTAGTCCTGCCAGCTGCTGGCGGGGATCCCCTGAGCCCAGGTCCCAGCAGGGGCAGGTAGGGGTTCCTGGGCATGTGAGGATGGGGGGGGGGGCAAGACGGCTGACATCCCCTGGGCGGTCCCAGTAGGAGCTACCACCACGGGGGAATGGCCCTGGGGTGCTCCCTGGATGTAATCTGGCCAGAAGATACCTTCTCAGGGGAGGTAAGAGGGGGAGAGGAGCACTGAGGGCTTTGGGGCAGGTGTGAGAGAGAACATGGAACCTGTGAGAGCAGGCTCTGCCCCTAACGCCCTGGATGACCTTGGGCGAGGGGGTGGGCTAGGGCAGTGGTGGGCAAACCACGGCTCTCGAGCCACGTGCAGCTCTTTGGCCCCTTGAGTGCAGCTCTTCCACAGAATACCACGGCCTGGGCGAGTCTATTTTGAAAACGTGGCGTTAGAAGTTTACGTTAAAAAAAATTTGGCTCTCAAAAGAAATTGAGATTTCAAATCTCCATCGTGGTCCTGTTGCTGTTTGGCTCTGTGGACTAATGAGTTTGCCGACCACTGGACTAGGGAAACTCCTGGCTTAGCAGGGATAGAAGCTCCTTCTATCCCAGGAGCCTGCTGTCTGCTTCCAGCACGGCCTGGCCCGGGGCACAGAGGACCGGGCACCCTGCCCAGCCAGCCTAGGGGACTGGCTCCCCTGGCTCAACCTCAGCAGCAAAAAAACAAGAAGCGTGCAAAATGCAAAAGCCACTTTGCATGAGGGAGACCCCACGCCCCGCCCCCGCAGCCACCAGAACCACACAGGCTCAGCCCCAGCGCGTGCCCTGCGGGCCCCAGAGCACACACAAACCGGTTTCTCCGTGGTTCCGGAGAATGCCGGGCCCGGGGCCGGGGGCCTGAGCCTGTCCGCAGCCAGAGCGCCGCAGCTGGCAGCGGCCGCGGAGCTGGTCCTGCTTGGGCCTGAGTGGGCTCACAAAGCAAGGGCTGCGAGGGCAGCGAGTCCGGGCCTCCCTGCCGGGGCCAGGGCTTTCCTCCGTCCGGTCAAATGCCTTTCCCCGACCCAAACCCAGGGCTTCTCGGAGGTCCCAAGGCAAGACACTATACCCTCTGCCTTCCTACCACCTGGCACCGCTGAGCCCAGCACTCGGCCCCTCGCCCCTCTGCCCACCGGGGCCAGCACTCAGCCTGGTTAAAAGGGGGTGTTCTATGCCGAAACCGGTCTGGCTCAGTAGATAGAGCGTCGGCCTTCGGACTGAAAGGTCCCGGGTTCGATTCCGGTCAAGGGCATGTACCTTGGTTGCGGGCACATCCCCAGTAGGGGGCGTGCAAGAGGCAGCTGGTCGATGTTTCTCTCTCATCGATGTTTCTATCTCTCTGTCACTCTACCTTCCTCTCTGTGAAAAAAATCAATAAAAAATATATTTTAAAAAAATAAAAGAGGGTGTTCTAGCCCCCCCTCTTACAAGCAGGGCCTGGGCCCTTTGTCTCAATGTCCCAGCACCTGGCACATGTGAGGGGCTTAGTCCATGCCCCCCGCTGGACCCACGGTCCCCAGGGCAGGGGCTGTGTCTTTGTCTCTGTATCTCCCCCCCCCCAGAGCTGAGCGTATAGCTCAGTGGTTCTCCGCCTTCCTCACGCCGCGACCCTTTCATACAGCTCCCCACGCGGTGGCGACCCCCAACCACAACGTTATTTTCGCTGCTACTTCCTAACTGTAATTTTGCTGCCGTTATGAATCGTAATAACCTGTGTTTTCCGACGGTCTCGGGCGACCCTGCGAGCGGTTCTCAACCTGTGGCCCACAGGATGAGACCCGCTGCTGTGAGAGCCTAAGACCATCGGGAAACACGGATATTTCCATTACGATTCATTAACGGCAGCAAAATTACAGTGATGAAAATAATGTTATGGCCAGGGGGTCACCACGACGTGGGGAGCTTGTATGAAAGGGCCGCGGCGTTAGGAAGGCCGAGAACCACTGGCGTAGCCGGCGGTGGGCCATGAGTAGATGAGGACGACAGCATCAAACACGTGTGTCGCTTCGCGCGAGCCGGGCAGGCGCTGTGGCAAGTGCTCTCTCTGTGTTGCCTCTTTGTGTAATCTTTGCGACAAATACAGCGTCGGTGTTATCAGGACCCCCATTGTATGGACGAGGAAACTGAGGCACAGAGCTCACTAGCTTGCCCAGGATTACAGAGCTAAGTAGCTTGCCGCTGTCAGCAAGAGGCAGGCCTGGGACTTAGCCCGGCTGCCGGCTCCACGGTCCATGGCCAGGCTCAGTGTCATCGGACCTCCCGCGCAGTTCCCAGGAGCAGGAGCTAACCCGTGGTGAGCACGCCTCTGCCCAGAGCCACCGGGCACCCAGAAGACAGAGACGGCTCTGGCCGGTTTGGCTCAGTGGATAGAGCATCAGGCCTGCGGACTGAAGGGTCCCAGGTTCGATTCCGGTCAAGGGCATGTACCTCGGTTGCGGGCACATCCCCGGTAGGGGGTGTGCAGGAGGCAACTGATGGATGTTTCTAACTCTCTATCCCTCTCCCTTCCTCTCTATTAAAAATCAATAAAATAAAAATTTAAAAAGACAGAGATGCTCTTCCCCGCCCCAAAGCCAGCCTCTCTGGGCTGAGAGCTTTTGGCTTCACTGTAGCATCAGTCGTTTGGGGGAGTGAACTGCAGTCTCTGGGAGGACGGGGTGAGGGGGAGGGGGGCGGGGGGCAGAGCAGCACGCCAACCAGGGAGGCCTTGAGGATCACCCAGTGCCAATTAGCGGCCCCGCCGTGCCAGGCCCAGATGGAGCCCTGCCTTGGCCTGACTGAGGACTCACTCGGTCAATTATCGCCTATCCCCGGAGCCCGGGGGCAGGCGGGAGGAAATCTGTTTCTTTGTAATCCTCTTCCCCGGCCGGCCGGCTGCCATCCCCGCCTGCAGGTGCCCGGCCAAGGGCTCTGGGCGTCAGCAGAAGGCGGGTGCTGGCTGGCTGCTCTGGCCCCAAGTCCTGTGTCTGCGGCCCGGGCTTTGCCTCTCCCTCTCTGAGTGACTCCCTCGTGCCCCGTCCCAAGACGGTCTCCGGGCCTCCTATGCGGCCACACGGAGATTTCTGCGTCCGGTTATACCCGGGCGCAAGGCCTTTGGAACGGCAAAGACTTGCCGTCAGTCTTCAGCTCTGCCGTCTGGAAGCTGTGGCTGCAGACGCCTGAGCCTCAGTTTTCTCATCTGTAAAAAGGGGGGTGTTAATGGCACGTCAGTGGGCGGTGAGTTTAGTGAGAAAACCCGTGTAAATCACTTGCACTAGGCCGCAGCCGCACAGTATGGCTGAGATCAGAAAAGAGCCATGTGTGTCTGCTCCTCTCTGGGCCTCAGTTTCCTCAAATGTCAAGTTGAGCTGGATGCTCTTTCAGCTCCTCCCTTCATCTACCCATCGCCCGCTGGGGACCCGGCACCGTATTGGAAGGTTACGGTCCAGCCAGGTACTTACAGGTTCACAAGGAAGGAAGTAAAATGGTCAGCTCAGCCCGGCTGAGGAGCTTAGGGAAGACTTCCCTGCAGAGCCCAGTCTTAAAGAATGTAGGACCTCCCCTTATGACAAAGGGAGGGCACGCCAGGGAACGAGGGCAGGACCACCCAAGGCCAGAGGGGTGGAGGGAGGCCTGGGGGCGGCATCCTATGCAGTTGGTTGTGTAGACCATCAGGCACAGGCTTGGGGTAGTGGGCACTGAGAGATGGGCATGTGCCAGCTCTGGGGGCCCCGGGGGCCTGAGGTGCTTGGGGGCTATTGGGAGTTTTTTTTTAAATAGCCATTTTATTGTGATACTAGCAGCCCAGTGCATGGAATTCATGCACATTAAGCGGGCATTAATTAAAGGAAATCCTCACTAATAAAAGAGAAACATGCACATTGACCCTACCTTCCCTACACCCACAAGCCGCGCCCACCAGCCAATCAAAGTGAGTATGCAAATTTAATCCAACCAAGATGGTGGTTAATTTGCATAGCCAGGCCAGAGCGAAGACTGAAGACAGCGTAGAAAGAATCCAAGCTTCGGAGAAGTAAACAATCTGGGCGGCGGAGAAGGCAGGGAAGCAAGCAGGCCAGGGAGAAGGGAGAGAAGCCAGCAGGACAGCTGAGACCGCAGCAGGAATCTTCTGCAAGGGGCATCTAGTGTTTTAATATTGCTATTTGCCCTTTGTCTATAACAGAAGTGTCCAGCCGGCCCCGCCCCCATTGGGCAACACCAAGACCCGGCCAACCCCGCCCCCATCAAGCGCCAGTGCGGCCTCAGAGGGGTGCAGCTTTAGGTCCCCCAGCCCCAGCCCTGCACCACGCAGCCTCAGGTCCCTGCTGATGGGTCCTTAAGGCGTCGTGGCATTACGGCGTCACGGCATCACAGCATGACGACCATTTCCATATTAGCCTTTTATTATGATGATCCTGCTATACCATACAGTTCCCCTGTTTCCATTGCACCAGTCAGTGGCTTTGAGCATACTCAGAATTGTGCAGCCATCACCACAATGTGTTTTTAGAACGTTCTCATCGCCTCAGAGAGAAACCCATCACCCATCGCGTCATTCCCCAGGCTCTGCTCGCCCCAGCCCCGGCAACCGCTAATCTACGTTCCCTCTCTCTGCGTGTGCCTGTTCTGGGCATTCTCATAGACGTACAAGCATATATTCTGTGGCCTTCCATGACAGCTCCTTTCACTAAGCAGTGTTTTCAAGCTTCACCCATGTTGTGGCATGAATCGGTCCTTCATTCATTTTTAGGGCCGAGTAATATTCCATGATAAGCGGGTTTTTAGGTGGCACAGAAAGGCTTACGCTTTGGAAAGCCAGTCCTGGAGGGCGGGCAGGCAGGAGGAGGCCAGATGGCCAGGAGACGCGAGAGAGTGGGTGGGAGGGCAGCGAAGGAGAGCCGGGCCGGGCACTGCTGGGGAGGGAAGACGCGGTAATGGACTGGCTGCGGGGGGCAGCGGGGAGGAAGGACGGAACAAAGGGTTTTATGAAGCACAATGCCAAGAGATGCAGAAGCCACGGATGCCCGGTGGGAGGGCAAGGCGTGGCTGGGCAGCACACCTAATGAGAGAGAGCTCTGGAGCGGGCAGCTGCGGTGACAGAGGGGCCAGGACCGGGCGAGGGGCGAGGACAGCCGGGAGGGCGGTCCAGATGGAGGGGCTGGCACAGTGCGGAGGGGAGAGTGGGCAGCCACCGCAGCCGGGCCCAGGGAGTCGCCAGCAGATGGAAGAGGCGCACTAAACACAGAGCCAGGAGGATCCGGGTCTTGGAGCCAAAACCCTTTGGCGTCTAGGAGAATGGTCCTGGACTAGACCCTCACAGGAGCCGAGAGGGAGGGAAGGAAGAGAGGGAAGGCAGACAGGAGGACGCAGGGATCCCAGAGCCAGCAAAGCAAAGTGGAGAGAGTCCTGGACAGGTGCCTGGAGCAGAAGCTGCCAGTCCCTGCTCAGCACTCAGGGACCGCTGACTCACTGCGAGTTGCATCAAGGTGGTGGGGTGTGGTGTGTGTTATGGTGTGGTGTGTGGTGTGGTGTGGTGTGGTGTGATGTGTTATGATGTGTGGGGTGTGGTATAGTGCAGTGTGGTGTGGTGTGGTGTGTGTTATGGTGTGGTATGGTGTGGTGTGTTATGATGTGTGGGGTGTGGTATAGTGTGGTGTGGTGTGGTGTGGGATGTGGTGTGGTCTGGTGTGGGGTGGTGTGGGGTGGTGTGGTGTGGTATAGTGTGGTGTGGTGGGATGTGGTCTGGTGTGGGGTGGGTTGGTGTGGGGTGGTGTGGTGTGGTATAGTGTGGTGTGGTGGGATGTAGTATGGTGTGGGGTGGGGTGGTGCGGTATGAAGTGTGGGGTGAGGTATAGTGTGGGGTGGGATGTGATCTGGTGTGGTGTGGTGTGGTGTGGTGTGGTGTGGTGTGGGATGGGGTGTGGTGTGGTGTGTGTTATGGTGTGGTGTGATGTGGTGTGGTGTGGTGTGGTATGGTGTGGTGTGTTATGGTGTGGTGTGGTGTGGTGGGTTGGGGTGGGGTGTGGTATGGTGGGGTGGGGTGGTCTGTGGTGTGGTATGGTGTGGTGTGTGTTGTGGTGTGGTGTGGTGTGGTGTGGTGTGGTGTGTTATGGTGTGGTGTGTGTTATGGTGTGGTGTGTGTTATGGTGTGGTGTGGTGTGGTGTGGTGTGGTGTGATGTGGTATGGTGTGGGGTGGGGTGGGGTGGGGTGGGGTGGGGTGGGGTGTGGTGTGGTATGATGTGTGGGGTGTGGTATAGTGTGGTGTGGTGTGGGACGTGGTATGGTATGGTCTGGTGTGGTGCTTAGGGAAGTGGCCCGTGGAGTCAGACCACCTGGGATGGAACCCCAGCTCTGCCATTGTAAGCCCAGGTCCTTGGGAAGTTACTTCCCTCTGTGCCTTGGTTCCCCGTCTGAAACCAGGCGATAACGTCACTCCGTCACGGGTGGGGTGAGGCTCGGAGGAGTTACTACGAGTTAAGTCCTCACAGCAGCCCAGCATTTCATCAGGACTCAGTGCGTGCTGCCCCCACGCACGCTCCAGAGCCGTCTCCCCAGGGTGCGATGGAACCCCTTCCAGGGGCGCCGTTGCCATCCTTGCTGGTGTCGCGCCAGCCTGACCGGTGTGTCCGAGTCCGTCTTCCCCCTCAGCTGGCAGCTCCTTAAAGACTGGGCTGGAGCGGGCTCTCCTCCGAGACCCCCACGGGGCCTGGTCAGGGCGGCGTCATCAGGGGTGTTGATTAGGGGGGTTGCAAAGTGGAGGGGGGGGCATGTTTTCTAGCAGCAAGCCCTGAGATTGCAACTGCAACCCCTAACCCCTCCCCACCCTGGGCCAGCACTGCTCGTCGATTGCAGCACTCACAGCCACGTTAGGGAGTAGGTGCTCTTCTCAATGAGAAACCCAGCTCAGAGAGGTTGGACTACTTGTCTGAGGTCACCCAGCAGATCGGCACGTGAACCAGCTAGTTTAATAATGCCAGGGATTGTTCTAGGCATTTTTGCCTAAATTAACCAAATGTCCTCCTCACCACGACCCTAGGTGGCAGATACTATTGTCCCCATTGTATTTTATTGATATTTTACAGAGAGGAAGGGAGAGAGAGCTAGAAACGTCGATGAGAGAGAAACATCAACCAGCTGCCTCTTGCACACCCCCTTCCGGGGATATGCCCACAACCAATATACATGCCCTTGACCGGAATTGAACCCGGGACCCTTCAGTCCGCAGTCCGAAGCTCTACCACTGAGCCAAACCGGTTTTGGCTAGAAGCGTTTTTAGATGGAGCGCCTGACTGCCAGGTTCTGTGCTAGGCACGGGGGCGGGGCTGAGAGCCACACATCGCTCCGAGCGGGGGGGGGGGGGGGGGGGGGGGGCCCTGAGGGCAGGGCCAGGAGACCCCTGAGGAGTGATTTGCTGAGCCTTGGACTTGAAAGATACGCTTGGAGCTTGGGGCTGGAAAGGTGATTTGGGAAATGGACGTTAGCCTTTCATATGGAGGAGAGGGATGCTCAGGGAGGTGGGGCTGCGGGCCAGAGCTCGCACAGGACCCCAGCCTGGCATGTGGTCAGGTGCGAGGCCAGGCCGGCGGACAGCTGAGCTGCATTTCGTCCCAAGGAGGAGCTTGCCCCTTGCCCAGCTCTTCCCTGTCCACCTTCTCACCTGCACCTTGCATGACCCCCCCATCCCACCCCCACCCCCCACGGCACCACAGCAGAGCTGGGATGATGAACCCCAGTGTGTGGAGGAAGGAACAGGCCAGGAAAGGGGCGGGGCCTAGAGGCCAGGCCTCCTGATTCCCGAGCCAGGGCCAGAAGGAAGGGCCCACAGCCCACGCAGGGGGGGGGGGATGACCGCTTGTAGGACCGAAGCCTGAGCTGTCAGGCCTGGACCCAAATCCTCAGCACCCCCCAGAGCAGGGAAGAAAGGCCAAAGGCCCTGTGAGATCCCAGATGGCTCAATGCCCACCAAGCATGAACACTGCCCCCCTCAGGCTGTCCCTGGTACTTCGGCGCCCTTTATTTAGCAAATTGATCAAACACCTATTATAACCACTACCATTCATCCGGCACCTATACCTCCTGTCATGTGATCTACACGCTTACACCAAATGCCCACAATGGCCCGCAGAAATGGGCCTTAGAATCATAACTTTGCAAGTAAGGAAGCTGAGTCTCAGAATGGTTAAGCCACTTGTCGAGGGCCACACAGCTAGTGCCAGGCCAAACTGGGACTCACGCCCAGGGCTGTCTGCGTCCAAAGCCAGTGGTCTTGCCTGCTGGACCACATCGCCTCCATGCTCTGCACTATGCCAGGGCGTGCCTACTGGAATGCAACCTCAGTCATCTAGAACCCAGGGCCACTGGGGTAAGTGAGACTGGGCCTCAGGCACTGCCATCGGCCTCTTCAGAATCTTCGGGCTACAACAGGGTTGGTCCTAGGAGCTGTGGCACAGCCGACCTGGAGTAGGCAAGGAAGGCTTGCCAGGGGCCCAGCTGACCACGTAGGCAGCTTTAGAGACAAGAAAGCAGGCACCTGGGACCTCCTGGGCACAGCTGGGACTGCCTCGTGGGGGAGTGGAGACCCCCACGAACTTCAGGAGATGGTGTTTCTCAGCAAGTGACACTGCGCAGCCTCTCCCACCGGCCTCCTGGCCCCTCGTGATGCTGCGTGCCCCTCGGTGAGACTGCGGGGTCCTCTCCAAGTCCTCTGGTTGCTCACTTGCTCCACCATCCTGCTGCGGCCGAAGCCCGCCTTGTCCTGCGCGTGCCCCCTGGTGGTCCACTCCCGTCATAGCAGCCAGTTGTACGGTGGTTCCACTCTCTCTGTCTTCCCTCTCAGGCTGCCCATCTGGAACCTTCAAGGCCAACCAGGGGGACGAGGCCTGCACCCACTGCCCCATCAACAGCCGGACCACTTCAGAAGGGGCCACCAACTGCGTCTGCCGCAACGGCTACTACCGAGCAGACCTGGACCCGCTGGACATGCCCTGCACAAGTACGTCGGGGGCCCCTTGAGGGCGATGCCTGGGTCCCGTCTCCGCAGAAAGGCCCAGAGCGAAGGCTGGGCAGCTGTCCGGCCTCAGCCAGCCTTTCCTGAGTGAGGAGGACCTGGGCGGGGGGTTGGGAGCGGGGGCGGAGGGGAAAACTGGTTGAAAAGGACCATCGGGGGCCGTCCCTGGGGTGGTCATGCTGCCAGTGTGCAGATGCCACCGAGCTGGCACCTGGCCCCTTGACCCTTCTGTGAGGCCAGTCAGGTGGAGGATAAAGACAGAGGTCTGGATTTACAAAAGGACAGACAATGGCAGGGCTGGCAGAGAAGGAACCAGCACAGGTGGTGTCTGTGGCAGAAGAGGCTGCCCGGCGTTCTTACCTGGCCCCCGTGGCAGAAGCCACGAGGGTTTGTTCTCCCGCGTCACAGAAGCCCGGTGTAGGCAGTGTCGGGGGAGCATGGTGCACCCAGGGGTTCCCCTGGAACCTGGCGCCCCGTCTGCTCTGCCGTTCCCAGCTCGCGGTGTCTCTCCTTCGGGTCACTTCACAGTCCAGCATTGCTGCCGAGGCGCCAGCCATCACCCACGTCCTGGGCCACAGGGAGGAGGAGAGGGACAAAGGGGTGTCCCGCAGCCGTCTCCTTTTAAGAAAAAGTCCTAACCAGCAGCTTCCGCTACGACCCGTAGCCTGCAGCCCGCCGGGGGAGGCTGGGAAATACAGTCTCCCGGCTGGACGCATTGCCGCCTGAAGAAAACTGGGTCCCATTATAAGGGGGAAAAGGGGAAGCGGTAGATCTTGGGTGGGCCTAACCCCCAACACAAAAGAGACTGTCTCTGGTGACAAGCACCAAGGAGGCTGGCTTCCAGGGAGAAGGGGTTAAGCCAGCCGTGGGCAAATTACGGCTCGAGGGCCAGATCCGGCCCGTTCGGCTGTTCTATCCGGCCCGCGGAGCCCAAAGAGCGGAGGGTTCTCTTGCTCTCCCCTCCGCTCCTTCACCAGCAGCCCAAGAGGAGAGTGCCAGCATGGTCAGGCTGCTTTTGTTCCGGCCCTCCGGTCCAGTTTAAGAACCCATGGTGGCCCTCGAGTCAAAAAGTTTGCCCACCCCTGGTTTAAGCAGATGAGAGCTATATTCTAGAAACATCGCTCCGGTGGGTGAAGAGGAGAAAGTCCTTGGAGGAAGCCTTTTGGGGAGGCGTGGGCTGGAGCCTGGGCAGAAACGTACCCCCAGAGGCATCCCCCCCATTGACCGGTTTCCCCCTCCTCCTCCCCAGCCATCCCCTCCGCACCCCAGGCCGTGATCTCCAGCGTCAACGAGACCTCCCTGATGCTAGAATGGACCCCGCCCCGCGACTCGGGGGGCCGGGAGGACCTGGTCTACAACATCATCTGCAAGAGCTGCGGCTCGGGCCGGGGCGCCTGCACGCGCTGCGGGGACAACGTGCAGTACGCGCCCCGCCAGCTGGGCCTGACGGAGCCCCGCATCTACATCAGCGACCTGCTGGCCCACACGCAGTACACCTTCGAGATCCAGGCCGTGAACGGCGTCACCGACCAGAGCCCCTTCTCACCCCAGTTCGCCTCCGTGAACATCACCACCAACCAAGCAGGTACGCACTTCCTGGCAGGCAGGCTCCGGGGGGGCAGGGCCGGGCGCCACGCTGTGCCAACTGGGTGTCCCTGCCAGCCTCCGTTCAAGACGCCCTCGCACCTGCGGTTTCCTCTCTTCAAGGGCTGTGTGCGTGAGCCTGTCACTTTTTGAACGTGTGTGAGTTAAAGTGAGAAAGTGAAGCTGCTATAACACAAGGGCCCGGTGCCAGGGGGCTGTGGGGACAGCAGTGCATTTCTCTCTCACGTAGGAGCCCAGGAGTGAGCAGTCAGGGTTCGCAGGGCGAGCTCTGATCCCTGGAGGTCCAGGGACACGGGCCCCTCCCGTCGTGTTGTCTCACCCAGCTGCTCCACGGGCAACGCTGAGTCAGCATGTCTGTGCTCCGGCCTGCAGGAAGGGTGGGGAGGGGGGGGAGGAGGAGACCCAGGCAGCGACGGCGCTTTAAGCGAGGAGGGCAGAGGTGCATCACTTCTGTGCACCGACCACGGGAAGGAACTAGGTCACGTGGGGTCACCGAGCCACAGAGGAGGCATGTTCTCTGCAGCCTGACTCCGGTCCCCGTCACAGCGGAAGGCGGGCCTCTAGCAGATCCCATGAGTGCTTTCCTTGAACCTGCAGCCCATTTCAATTTCACTCCCCCCAAACTTTTCTCCCTACGCCCACCTTTAATGACCCTCTCTGTGGCCCCATGGCGCCCTCCGTCTTCCACCCTGCCTTCCTGCACAGCAAATGCTACGTTGCCAAACAATGCACTCTCACCCCCCAGCCCCTTCTTCCCCTTCAGTCCACTCCACGTAGGTGTCCGGTCCCTTCTCTCCACCAAGACCACTGTCCTCAGGGTCACCGGACGCCTCCATGCGGCCACGTCCAGGAGACACTTGCAGCCTCAGCCCCCCAACCACGGGCCACGTGAGACTTTCAGGGACCAGACGGTGCCTGTGGGTTGAGAACTCTGTGGTTGGCACCGTGGCTGTGTCCCTCGGTTATTCACTCGGCAGTCCTTGCCAGGCCCCTGCGGTGGGTGTGACCTGGGCTCGGCCCCAGGAGGAACCAGGGGCGGCCAGGCCCCAGGAGAGAAAATGAGTGGGCGCTCCAGCTCTCGTTCAGGGGACCCAGAGGTGGGAGGCATGGGAGGCTTGCCCTAGGACAGTGGTCAGCAAACTGTGGCTCTTTGGCCCCTTGAGTGTGACTCCTCCACAAAATACCACGGCCTGGGCGAGTCTCTTTTTGAAAAAGTGACGTTAGAAGAAGTTTAAGTTGGAAAAACGTGGCTCTCCAAAGACATTTCCCTCGTTGTACTGTTGCTCTTTGGCTCTGTGGACTAACGAGTTTGCCGACCACGGCCCTAGGAGGCAGGATTTGGCCTGTAGGTTAAAGGCCCATTGAAATTTGAAGGGAGCCATCGAAAGAAATGGAATTCAGGGGGTGGGGAGGGCATGCCTAGGACATGGAGGAGAGAGGGCAACCAGCTCCACCTGATGGAGGGGTGCTTTCCAAGCTTGACCTCACTGTGTCCCCCTGGTCCCCTTGAGTAGGAGGCATCTGTGTCCCCATTTTACAGATGATGCTCAGAAAAGTAGAGTCACAAAGCAGGAAGACACGAGATAGGAATGAACTACGTCTAACAGACTCCAGTGCTCGCGCTTAATCCAGGGTCTGACTGTGCGTGTGAGGGAGTGTATTTGGAGGTGTGGGCATGTCCTACTGTTTGGGTGACTGTGTGTGTGTGTGTGTGTGTGTGTGTGTGTGTGTGATTGCATGTGACCTTGATGTGCGACTTCTTTCTAACACACGCAGTCCTGAGTGTGGGTGTGTCTGGATCTGAGGGACGTGGCGGGGGGTGTTTGAACATGAGTTTGTATGTCTGATGGTGGTTTGCCTGTCTGTGTGTATGAGTGTCTGAGGAGGAGGCGTGTGGTTTTGTTAGTGAACGTTTGTGGTATCGCTGTGGCTGAATGGGCATGTTTTGAGTGTGTGCCTGCAGTTCTTAAAGGGCCATGGGTGCATCGAAGTCCCCCTCAGACTGGGGTGCAAATGGAGCTGGCTCGAGGTGGGCACTCCGAGAGAACCTCGAAAGCCAGCAGCTGTTGGCAGAGACACCTCACAGATTGTGATGCCTCCGCTGCGAGTGTCTCCCGCTTGACAAAGCCCCGAGGTAGGGAAGCCAGGCTCCCAGTGGGAGTGGAGGAGAGGGAACTCTTTTCCGCTGGGAGAAGCTAGAATTCCCCCCAGAGCCCCTGGATTTCTTTCCCTCGTTGGGGGGAGCGGGGCTTTCCCTGAATCCATTTGGGGTCCCTGAGGGTGGGACTGCCTACTCAAGAAACCTCGGCACATTAGCAGCAAGGATGGAGTCTGGGCTACTGGGACGGAGCCCCCTTGTCTGGAGCCGGAAGCTCCCAGAGAACAGAGGCGGGGCAGAGTGGAAGTGAGGGGCTTTCAGAGAGGAGGGTGCCCAAGGAGCCCTCAGGATTGAGGGACAGAAGCCGTGGGAAACTAGCACTGGAGTAGGAGCAGGGAAGCGGAGTCTGAATCCCAGCGTGGCCATTCATTCACTGGGTGACCTCCGTGTATCAGTCAGTTGTTGCTGCCATAATGCTGCATAACAAAAAAGCCCCCCGCAGCTCAGTTATCTGCCACAATAAACGTTTGTTTTCTCGCTCACTCCTCTGCGGGTCAGCTAGGGCTTAGCTCGCGTGCACAGTCCTGCCTGTGCCGGGCAGGACTCCAGAACGTGGGCTGGATTCCATGTGTCCCCTCCCCCTCGTTGGACCCGCAGCCCCAGGCTTATTTCTCTCTCCTGGTGGATGGTGGGAGCACACGTGGCCGGCCAAGCCACGCCACATAAGCACATGTCTCTGCTGGTGCTGCAGCCACCCACATACATGAGCTCTGCAGAGTCCATGGCCAAGTGTGTGGGTGCATAATCCTGTTACAGAGAGGAAGAAGGAAGGTAACCGATCCAACCTATCACACTTGTGAAGGTCACGCCCCTCTCTGGGCCTCATTCCCCCCACCACACCATGCATCAGCACTGAACGAGAGCCTTTCAGAATGCAGGTTCTGGACTCCGCCCCGACCTGCTGAGTCAGAACCCCAGGAGTGAGCGGGATTCTGCATTTCTATCAAGTGGCTCAAATGTTCCTTGCTATCAGACGAGGCTGGGCAACTCGGAGCTAAGGGCGTCTAAGCCCCAGTAAGCCCTCCATCCCTGAGGCTTTCTAGATCATAACTCCCCCTCCCCTTCCTCTGCTCTAAGCCCCTTGACACCCCCCACTCTCATGGATGCCCAGAGCCGAGCCGGGGACTGTGCCGCCACGCCATGCCCTCCCCGCAGTACCCACTTTGCCAGGTGAGGAGCTGGAAGTCCAGAGGAGCAGAATCCTTTATTCTGAGTCCCGGTCCTAAACAGCCTACTCTAGGATTTAAACCTGGGAGCAGCTGATCCTGGGTGCGCATTGGAGAAGTCAGTGCCCGCCCTTACGGATTTATGTCCTGGTTGGGAAGATGAGACCTGGGCAGAGTCTATATACAAGATGGCATATACAAGTGCAGGCCCACGGAGGGGTCAGGGAGGCGAGGGAGATCCTAGGCAGGAGAGACTGTTTCCTCCTGGGGAGTGGAAGAAAGGCAGACCCCGGAAGGCTTCCGGGAAGAGGAGGCATTCTGAAGAACGGAGAGCTTCTCACATCTCTGCGGAGCCGTGCAGGGAAGGCGGTGCCCCGGGGGAGGGAAGCACAGGGGGCAGGCGGGAGGAAGCGTTCTCCTGTTTCTCCTAAGCATCCGGCTCCTCCGCCACAGGGCCTCTGCACCTGCTGTTCCCTCCGCTGGAATGCTCCTCCCCTCCCACCTTCCTTCAGACCCGAGTCCGTCTTCATTGACCTTCTCCTGGCTCCATCACATGCCCCAGCCCCATGGCCCTCAAGTGCCTGCGGCCGAGATTTTTGCTTTATGTCTTCGATCATTTTCTTCCTGTCCCCCCCTCCCACTCCACCCACCACACACACACACACGCACACGCACACACACCATCATCACTGGCTCTGCGTTTCCTCACTGTGGTTTTCCCAGCACCTAGGCAGGGGTGCGCCACAGGAATGCCCCGTGAGCACTTGCAGCAGCGCTCACGCTCAGAGAAGCAGGGAGCGAGGTGGGGTGTGGAGAAGTCTGATAAGGCTGGGAAGCAAGGCTGGGGACTTGATTCCCAGACAAATGCCTCCCGTGGCCGGTTTTAATCAGGCCCTAAAATTTGATATGTAAATATCTAGCGCGCTGCCTTAAAAGGGAAAAGTATGTCTTTGGGGCAAGGCACTGGGCCTTGCTCGCGATCCCCTGGCATTCGCCGGAGCCAGAGCTGTCTTCTGGCCTCATGAAGCCGTCGTGTCATCTGTGAGCCACGCCCCGCCATTCCGGCACGCCTTCCTGCGCCTGCCCCCCACCCCCCAATCCCCAGGCGTGAGCCTTCGCAGGGACCCCCTGAGGAAGGAGGCTGGGCTGGGCGTCCCCGCTCCAAGGATGAGGAAACAGGGCTTGGGAGAGGCTAAGCAGGTCACTCAGCAGGGAAGAGGCAGACCCGGGGTGCAGTCTGGCTGTCCAGGGTCTGTGGCCTTTGACACAAACAAACAAGACCAGAAGGGACAGGAGGGAGGACGGACCTCAGGACGGGTGACCACGCCGAGGAGGTGGCATCTAAGCTGAGCTCCGACCGCGGAGCCAGAGGCAGAGGCGGGCGTGCAGGCCTGGGTGTGGACAGCACGCAGTCACGTGGGGCTCGTCCTCGGGGCCGCATCCAGCCCTGGGCCGCCCGCCAGGGGCACACGGGACACGGTCTCACCCTCTGCCCGGCTCCAGGGCCGGAGGGAAGGGGTGGGCAGAGTCTGGGCGTTGGCATCCAGCCAACCAATCTGGCTCTGCCTCAAGCCTGGCTGCTCACCAGCACGTGGCCGTGGACAGGGTACTTAGCCCGCGTCCTCCGCGTGGGTTTCGTCACCTCTCCTCGCGGGACGCCGTGAGGCTTGGAGCCGTGTTCCCAAGGAGCCTCGCAGGCTTCTGGGTGCGGCAGGCTCTCCAAAGGCAGAGGCCGTTCCGCAGTCGCTCTGGTCGGCACAATAGCTCACGTCTATCTACCACGGACTCACCATGCACCGGGCATCACCCCAGTCCTTCCCGATGACGTCACCACAGCGCTAGGGAGGCGCGGCCCGCCATGACCCTGGCATTTAAGGAGAGCGAGGTGTGGGAGTTCAGGGGCTTGCCCGTGGTCCCCGGGCAGTCTGTGGCAGAACCTAAACCATTACGTCGCTGCACTCTTGGCTCAGGATTGGCAGGGTGATGCCCTCTGCCGAGGTCAGGTGGGCTGTGCAGGGGGGGGGGTGTGAATGCAGCCTTCGGGGTCATTCTCGTGCTGAACAGCAGGCTGACCAGTGAGGAAGCTCCCTCGTCATCACGTGCTGCTGGGTCAGGTGGGAGGAGGGCACCGGTTCTGGGCTTGGCAGCTTCGGCCCTCATGCAGCACGGCCCTTTCCAAGCCATGCGGCCAGACCTCCCGTCTCCGCACCTCGGTGTCCGCCCTTCAGAACCAGCACTTGCCTATCCTCTCAGCTTCACCGGGCAGTTGCCAGGTTCATCACAATAATGCCGACAAAGCCCCTAGGACAGGGGTGGGCAAACTTTCTGACTCGAGGGCCACAGTGGGTTCTTAAACTGGACCGGAGGGCCGGAACAAAAGCTTGGATGGAGTGTTTGTGTGAACTAATATAAATTCAAAGTAAACATCATTACATAAAAGGGTACGGTCTTTTATTATTATTATTATTTCAATAGTTTAGTTTAGAACAGCCAAACGGGCTGAATCTGGCCCGCGGGCCGTAGTTTGCCCACGGCTGACCTAGGACATGGTAGGTGCACAGCACACGACAGTCAGGCCTCGCGCGGGATCAGGAGGCGTGCTCACCTCCTCTGGCTGCCGAAACAAAACGCCGCAAGCTTAGCAACTCAGAATGCCACCCGTTTCTCCTCTTCCGGTTCCGAGGGCCCGGTCCAGTCCGGATCGCGTGGGGCTGGCGAACATCTAGGTGTCGGCAGGCAGCGTTCCTTTCTGAGGCTCTAAGGGATGGCCCGTTTCCCGGCTCACTTGGGTGGTAGCAGAATTCGGTGCCGTGTGGTTGTAGGAGGGAGGTCTCCGTGCCCTGGCTGACTGTCAGCCCGAAGCTGCCCTCTCTCTGGTCCTTGCACGTGCCCCCTCCACCCCCGCCCCAACGCCCCGCCTCAGAACCAGCGACCGGACATCAAGTGCCACTCCGGCTCTCTGGTCTCTGACCCTCCGCTGGGAAAGGTTCCCTTTTATTTTCAGGACTCAAGTGATTAGATTGGGTCCTCCTGGGTAATCCAGGATAATCTCCCCATCTCAGGAGCCGTAACCTTAATCACCTCTGTAATGTCCCTTTTTTAAAAAAATATATCTATTTTATTGATTTTTCACAGAGAGGGATAGAGAGCTAGAAACATCGATGAGAGAGAAACATCGATCAGCCGCCTCCTGCACCCCCCCCCCCAACTGGGGATGTACCCGCAACCAAGGTACATGTCCTCGACCAGAATCGAACCCGGGACCCTCCAGTCCGCAAGCCGACGCTCCATCCACTGAGACAAACCGGTCAGGGCTGCAAAGTCCCTTTTGCCATGTCAGGGAACATACCCACAGATTCCAGGATCAGGACATGGACATCTTTGGGGGCCCTGATTCTGCCTGTCCCGAAAGGGGACACAAGCCCAATGCAGGCCTGTCAGCATTGGCAGGGGCCTTGGCGTTCGGCCTGTGCCAACGCCTCCTTTTAAAGAAGAGGAAACTGATGCCCAGAGAGGGTCCTGAGTGGTCGCCCAAGACAGTGATCGGCAAACCTCGGCTCGAGAGCCACATGCGGCCCGCAAGCCCCGGTGTGCCGCCCTGCTGGCTAATGAGTTTGCCGACCACCGGCCCACGGTAAGTTAGCGGCTCCCTGGCAGAGCCCGCCTCCAGGTCAGCCGGGCCGGGTCACACCACTCCCCACGGCTTTCTCGTGAAAAGACTCTCACCTGCCCATGCCCTTCCCGCCACCGCGGTCTGTCTGATCCTCCCGCCCCCCTGGGGGTGGGCACACAGCGGCTCCGTCTCTCGAACTGGCGTGAGCGTGTCCTCACTGACTTCTCTCCCCAGGGGAGGAGAGGATCAGAGAGAGCCGGGCCAAGAGAGCCCCCGGCGAGGCCCGGCCTGGGGAAAGGAAGCGAGAGGGAAGAGAGAGAGGGGGCGCTCCCTTCCCTGGACCGAGCCCTCTGAATGCATCGTGGTCTTTGATCCTCCAGAGCTGTCTGCGGGGAGGGCATGGCCGGCCTCAGGTGCCGGTGAAGATCGGGTCTGGCTACATGTAACGGGAAGAGAAGCAACAGCCCGCCCACCGCGGTTTAACAGTCCACCGTAAAGCCAACGGCATGAAAGCAGGCAGCTCTTATTTTAGCTCAAGTCTCCGGGTGGGCTGGCTGGGGCTGGGCGTTCACGTTTGCATTCTGTCTTCTCGGGCTCACTCGGCAGCTCTTTGGGTTTCGTAGGGCTTTCGTGCGCGTGTGGGGGTGCCAGCCGTCAGCTGGTTGGGAGTGGCCCCGGCTGAGACAACTGGACGGCTCTGCTCCCGGTCTCAGCCCCCGGCAGGTCAGCCCGGGCACGCATGCTCTTTCTGGGGCAATCCCAAGGAACCAAGGCGGCGTCAGATACACGCAAAGGGCTCTCTCGAGCCTCCGTCTGTATCATGTTTGCTTGTCTCCCTCTGGCCAGCGCGAGTACACGGCCCAGCCCAGCGTCAGAGCGCGTGGGGACTCGCAAGTGACAGGGCAAAGGGTGCAGATATTGGAAGGCAGTGAACACAACCTGTCCGTCCTAGTGGCTTGGACAGAGGGAAGGCTTGTTTTTTTTATCGATAAAGGATGTCACCGAGGGGAGTTGGGGCAGCCAGGCTGCTCAGCACACCGCGTCGTGTCCTTGTGGACCAAAGTGGCTGCAAGAGCTCCCACGGTCACTTCCACGTCCCGGGCAGCGTGGACGAAGGAGAGGGGTAAGGGTGGGACTCCTCCCTTTGAAAGAGACCTCCTCCAAGTCCCACATCTCGCTTCCGTCCTCCCTCCCTCCCTTCCTTCTTTCCTCCAATAAATATCAACCAAACACCTACTCTGAGCCCCACACTGATCCAGGCACGGGCATAAAGGGCTGAATAAGAGAGACAGGGTCCCTGCCCTCAGAAGCGTGGGCTCTAGCCCGGAAGGCGAGTGTGCGACGGTTAATGCCTGGGGCAGGCAGGCGGAGGGGAGGTCGGGGCGGGCCTCTCTGAGGAGGCAGCGGTCTAGGAGACCGGAATGAAGCCGCAGAGCCGGCCATGGAAGATGTGGGGGATGAGGCTGGCGGGCAGGCACGTGCGGCCGAGACCCTGGAAAGGAATGGCCTTGGTATGCTGGGATCCGAAAGGCAGGCGGCGTGGCTGGCGGGAGGGAGCGGGGCGGTGAGCGGCCAGAGGTGGAGGCACAGGCAGGTGGGCCTTGCAGGCCCGGGGAGCAGCCGTGTTCTGGTCCAGCTGCAGTGGGCAGTCCCTGAGGGCTGTCCGCGGGAGTGGAGATGTCAGAGAGGCCGCGGGACCCGAGAGGCGGGGCTGGCATCTCGGGCCGCCCGGTGCCCAGCGACCCCCATGCCCTCCGAGCTCATGGGGTCTTCTCACTGGTGCAGCGTAAAAGGCCAAGTGGAGGGGTCGCCTTCACTCCTCAGAGCTCAGGGCTGTGGAGGCAAAGCTGGCAGGCGGGTCACAGGCCTCCAGACTTCCTTCCTATCAAAGGGTCTCCTAGACCCAGAAAGCCCTGGGAGACCACCACGGGCCACCCCGTGGTGCCCTGCGGGGGACGAGGAGGGCACACACAGAAGCCGCTCCCCCAGGTCTCAGCTAATGAAGGGGCTGATCCTCCCCCGGGGCCCCTCCGACCACCTGCTCCAGCCGCGCAGGCCCCGCCGGGCTGGCCGGCCTCCCCCGCCCCCTCTCGGTCACAAGCCTCTTTTGTCCCTGCTCCCCGGGGCTCCCTCTCCCTGCAGGGGTCACAGGACATCGCTGACCCCATCCCCCTGCCAGTGTGCCCGGCGGGTAATTGAAAATACCAGAATCCCCTGAAGACCCGCTTACAGGGAAACCTGACACCCCGGGGTGGGCCGCGGGCGGCGGGAGGGGGGAGAGAGCATCCAGCTGTTCCCTGTTCCCCGCCGCTAATCCCCCCGGATTCCGGCAGAAAGGCCGGCCCCACCTGGCCCCCCCAGGCCTGCCTTGATCATCTTCCCAGCAATGCCGCCTCCTTGCCACACCCAGGGACACGGGGCTTACGGGATCAGAGCCGGGTTAGCTGCCTGTAACCCAAATCTGCCCGCTAAGCCTGCCGGGCCCAGACCCCCACGGCCGCGGGGGACCTGCCTCCGCCACCGACAGCTGAGCTCCCGGAGCCGGGGCGGGCCGGGTGGGTGGGTGGCAGGGAGGTGAGTCAACAGGGGCCGAGGAAAGCTCGCTTCCCGGCAGCAGCGTGGGAGCCGGACCAAGGGTGCTCTGAGGGTCACCGCGTCCCAGGCCGGCCCGGTCAGCCTGCGTCAGCCACGGCCGCGGGCGGGGGAAGGACGGGCGGGTCCGAGGGGCGCCCGGATTCAAATACCAGCTCCCCCGCCGGCCAACCGGGAGGTCTGGGACAAGTCACTCCGTACCTCAGTGCCTCCGCTCTCTCGTCCGTTCAATGGGCGTGCTGATGAATAGCAGCAGCCTCGGTGGAGCTGAGATTCGAACAGTTGGACGCATGAACCCGCCTAAAGCGTTTGGGAAAGTGCCAGGCGTGGCGCGAACCGGGAAGTGTGGGGCGTTAGCTGTGAGGACCTTTTTTACTGCTCTGGTCAGCGCTGGACAGGCAGGGGTTGTCGAGATGACACGCTCTGTGGCAGCTTGTGTTTTCGAGGAGGAGCGGGTTCCCATGCCCACAGCAGTCCTGCGTGGCTCCCCGGTGCCTCAGGACAGGACAGCCCCCCCCCCCCGGCCCGGGGGGCTGGCCCCCCACTGCTTGGCAGCTGGCAGCCTCGGCCTGCGCCTCTCGGGCTACTTGTACCTCTGCCTCGAGACTGACTACCTGGGCCCAAAGGCCCCAGGGGCAGGTCAGGCTGGGCAGCGAGAGGGGCAAGCGTGGGCAGAGGCCAGGCTGTGGGAAGCAGCGTGGCGGGTAGAAAAGACACTAGACCGACCAGCTGGTCTGGGCTCTCGTCCTGGCCCTACCTCGGCCTGCTGGGTGGCCTCGGACAGGGGTCCTCCCTGCCCAGTGGTCAGCAGCAGCACCTGAGCGTCTCAGCACTAACTGCAGGCTCTCGGGCCCCGCCCAGCCCCGTGGCATCAGAACCCGGGCGGTGGTGCCAGCCATGGGAGTTTGCACCCATCTCCTGGTGCCCCTCGAGCTTGAAAAAAAGTGCAGGCCTTTGGCAGGGACACAGTCTGCCCCTCTTCCTCGTTGTGGGAGGGG
Source organism: Vespertilio murinus (assembly GCA_963924515.1). Taxonomy (NCBI): domain Eukaryota; kingdom Metazoa; phylum Chordata; class Mammalia; order Chiroptera; family Vespertilionidae; genus Vespertilio; species Vespertilio murinus. Next base: position 12,595,251 of record OZ004706.1, read on the forward strand.
AATCGCGGGGAAGGAGGTGAAGGGAGGAGCAGGGTCCCTCCCCGGGGCTGGATCACCTAGGCCGAGGGGGGGCACCTGGGACCCCGCGTGAGTCCCTCTGCACCCTGCCGGCTCCCCGGGGTGTGGCCTCGGCTAGACGCTTCCCCTCCCCGGGGCACCTCTGAGGTGGGGCCGGGCGCTGCACCCTCTCCTGCCCACCCCGACCCCCGACCCCTGACCTCTGACCTCTCTTCCAGCTCCATCGGCCGTGTCCATCATGCACCAGGTGAGCCGCACCGTGGACAGCATCACCCTGTCGTGGTCCCAGCCAGACCAGCCAAACGGCGTCATCCTGGACTATGAGCTGCAGTACTACGAGAAGGTACCTAGGTCCCCGGCGCGCCCCCCACACCCCCCCCCACCTCCCGAGGGCGCTCTCAGGCGGGGCCTGGGGTCCTTCTGTCCTGGAGACGAGACCCCACCTTGAAGCAGGAAGAGCACTGGCCTCAGGCTCCAATCCGGCTTCGCTCCCGCCTGGCTGTGAGGCCTCCGGGGTGCCTGGACCTCTGAGTCTTTCTTTTCTGGCCCGGGGCCTGGCCGGCAGCCTCAGGGACAGGCATGGGCCCAGGCCTTTCCCCACCGTGACCCCTGCGCCGTGGCCAGCTGTCCGAAGCTCTGGAGAGCGGGGTTTCCAAAGAGCTGCATTCGCTAAGCAAGCATCGGTCATCCGCCCGCTCCGAGGCCGAGAGGCCGCTCCAGAGCGTTTCGCCCGGCGCAGCGCCTTCTCCCGAGCCGCTCGGGTTCCGCCTGGAACACTGCCTCCACGTGCCTGCGAGCCCTTCGCCCGGGGAGAGAGCCTTTCCCTTTCAGCTGTTACATCAGGCCCTGCCACTCCCTTCGGGGCCTCTAGGAGCCAGGGACCCCGGGTTGGGAGCCACTGTGTCGTAGGAGGAGCGCTGGACCAGGGGTGAGAAGCCGTAGGTTCGAATCCCAGCTCCACCAGCAGCCAGCCGTGTGAAGGTGGCCAGCCATCTTCCTCTCTCTCAGAGCCTGGTTTCCTCCAAACGAGACCGCCTCTCTCACGGGGGCCGTGCAGGTGCAGTGCCCGCAGGTGCCTGGCCCCAGCAAAATGGAGGGTGCTTCCCCCCTCCTGCTCCTGCCCTGCCAGCCGCACGGTGGGCCAGGCCACAGGGTAGAAGGCCAGGGAGCTGAGCGCGCACACGTGTGTGTGTGTGTGTGTGTGTGTGTGTGTGTATGAGTGTGTGTGAGTATCTATGTGTATGTGAGTGTGTGAGTGTCTGTGTGTGTGTGTGTGTGTGTGTGTGTGTGTGTGTGAGTGTCTATGTGTGTGTGTGAATATGTGTGTGTGGTATGTGTGCGTGTGTGCATGTGCGTGTGGTGTGTGTGTGTGACCTGTGCAGTGCTGGGACCAGGACATGCTGAACATCAGGGGCCCAGGGGACGCTCTGTGGCCGGTGACTTCTTTTACCTGCCCCCCGAGGCCCAGAGGCCCCCAAGGCCCAGCAGCCGCTGGAAATCGCTTCTCGGGCTCCCTTTCCGTCTGAGGCGTGAATGACGATGGGACGAGCTCTCGTCGCAGCCGAGCCCATGGACACGGGAGTGATGGGAGGCCTTCCCTAAGGGCTGGGAGGACGTGAGGGGGAGACTGGCCTCTTCTCCGCCGGGTCCCAGGGGTGCCGTGAGGGACCGGCTCCCCCCCTCGCTGGCCCGAGAGCCTGACGGAGCCGGGCCTCCCCGGCCGCGGGACCAGCTGCTGCCAGGCTCAGGAAGCCGGGCCCGGCAGGAGCCATCATGTCCACTTCCTCTGGTGGCGACGGCTTAGCAACTCGGAATTTCAAAAAGGAAAAAGAAAAAAAAAAACTAATTAAGAAGCTCGATGATTAAATGAAACCGAAAGTGTTTGTCCCCAAAGACTGGATCGGAAATGAGGAATCCCGGCCCAGGACCTGCCCACGACCCACTTCCTGCCCACGCAGGAGGGCCGGGAGGCGGTGGAGGTGGGAGCCAGGAGGCAGCTCGCTCTGCCCTTCTTCCTGCCGCCGCCTGGGCGCCCCCGGGCCCAGGCCAGAGGGGCCGGACCAGCAGGCCTTGCGGCAGCCGCCGCCCTCGCCTGCTCACGTTTCATGAGTGCTCACCGTGAGCTAAGCATCGTCTCATTCATTCTCAGGGCGTTGCTCTTCAACCAAGCAAAGGTTGAGGGAGGAGAGGGGCGTGGATGAAAGTCCAGATTGTAGTCCAGGTGTCGCAGTCCACAGGGGGGAGGTTTGTTCATTCATTCTCTCGCACCATGAGCTGCAGCACTATGAAAGTTGGTGACGACGACAACAATGGTGATAGCAGGAGGGGAAACTGAGGCCCGGGGGAATTGTGTAACGTGTCCAAGAGCACCCAGCTGCTGAGCGGCAGAGCAGGGGCTTGGACCTGTGCTCTCACCCTTCGCCTGGCCCTGCTGTCTCCCGCTCTCCCCCAGCGATGCCCCTGGGATAATCGCTAAGAGGAGGACGGAACCAGGCTCGGATGAAGGGCGAGAGAGGAGCAGCCCGAGGGGTGGCCGTGATAGGACGTGGCCCTCCCCCTATCGGCCCCGCTTCCCAGGGCCTGGGGTACAGCGAGAGGGGAGATGGGACACTGGTGCATTCAACCCTCATTGTTACCAACCTCAGACTGGGTGCCGGGAACCCCAAGAGCAACTAGGCACGCCTGGAGGCCTCCCCTTTACAGTCCAGAGGGAAAGGCCGGTTCGAGGTGCAAACAGCCGTTAGACAAGATGAGAGACACACCACAGAAGGGCCAGCAAAGGTCCCATGGGGACACTCAGCGGGACCCATAATCCTGGTATGTGTGAGAGGAAGTCTTCATGCAGATAGCATTTGAGCTGCACCTTGAAAGAGGCTAGGTCAGCCGTGAGCAAACTATGGCCCGCAGGCCGGATCCGGTCCATTCGGCTGTTCTATCTGGTCCACGGAGCCGAAAGAGCGAAGGGTTCTCTTGCTCTCCCCTCCGCTCCTTCACCAGCAGCCCAAGATGAGAGTGCCAGCATGGTCAGGTTGCTTTTGTTCCGGCCCTCTGGTCCAGTTTAAGAATCCATTGTGGCCTTCGAGTCGAAAAGTTTGCCCACCCCTGGGCTAGGACGAGGGATGAGAGCAGGATCATTCCAGGAGGCGGGGACGGGATGTGCAAAGGCCCTGGGGCAGGAATGTGCAGGCTGCAAGCAGAACAGAGCAGGCGAGTGTGGCAGGAGCAGCATGAACAAAGGAGAGGTGTGCAGGGGAGGAGTTTGGAGAGGGAGGCAGGGCAGGGCAGACGGTGGTGGGCCTGCCAGGCTTTTGGGGTCCGGATTCCACTTAAAGTGCAACGGGACGCCCTCAGAAGGCTTTGGAATGATGCGATCTGGCTCGCTACTTTAAACAATCCCCGTAGCTCGCTATGTGGAGAATGCAGGCAGACTGGGTACAGGGATCTCGGGGGACAGCACGTGAGAAATGACGGTGGCGTGGAGTTGGCGAGTCGGCAGCAGAGATGGTGAGAAACTGACAGATTCAGACATCGTTTTGGAACTCAGGGGACTAGGGAAGGGTGACGGTCACCTCCCAGCAGATGCGGGTTTGGGATTTGCAGACGTAGGCGTGGAGCTTGCCCGGCACGGGGGGAGGGGTAGCCACGAACAGACAGGAGTGTGCAGAGGAAGCCTAGAGGGGAAGGACCGATGGAGGAACATGGCAAGATTTAAGGACGGGAAGAAAAGGCAGTCGGTGGGGACACTCTCCTCCTCTCCACGGGGAGGGACAGCCAGGCTGCAGTGAGATGTATTTCCAACAAGCCCACAGCCCGCGCTTACCTACCACGCCAGAGTCCTCCCGGTGCCTGCAATTGATTTCTTTAAAGAATGCTCTAGATCTTCCCAGGTAGGGAAGTTAGGTACCGAGCCCTGCGGCCCCCCGGGGGCCCCACCCCATCTCCTTTCCTACTTTTCCTTTCCTTCTTTAGAAAGGGCTCTGGTGGAGCAGGCTCTTGGTTTGGCCTCTCCCCAACTCCACCGGGATTTCCCATTCTGCCCGGAGCCCGAAGGTGACAGCCACTTTGCCATGTGTCTTCTAGGGCCGCTGATGAATAGTGTCAATCAGACCAGGGCGGCCTTGTCCATCCGTTCCAGCATCCCGGGGGAGGCGGCCTCCATTGGCAGCTGCCCCAAAGCCCACAGGGTCATGCTCCCATTGGCTCCCCAAGAGCTCAAGCAGAAGAGTCATTGGTGAGGCCGGCGGTGGCGGATGAGCCTTTGTAGGCCACGTCGATTTATGTATCTATTCAACAGAAATTCCTGCTTGGCGGAAGCGGAGGGAAAGGGCATTCCAGGCAGAGGGAGCAAAGGTTGAGGGCGGAGGGGGATGAATGAAAGTCCAGATTGTATTCCAGGTGTTGCCTAGTATATGTGGAGCAGTATCTACAGTGGGAGGCTTGTTCATTCATTCACTCACACATTCATTAGCCCACTTAATGAGTGTTGGTGATGATGACAACAGTGGTGATAGCGGTCACCTAAGTCCTTGTGTGCGTTAGAGATGCTCCGAGAATATTTACCCATCACTTCCTATTGAGTCTCAATAACCACTGTGTGTGGCATACAGTGGTATTACCCCATTTTAAAGATGAGAAAACTGAGGCTCGTAGGACTTAAGCAATGCACCCTCTGCCTCATTGGCCCTTAGTCTCTGGATAAGGACTCAAACGAAGGACTAGTGGATTTCATACTAAATGTATTCCCCAAATCCACACAATCCTTATTTAGGTAAGGGTACTCTTGGGGGGGGGGGGGGAGGAAGAGATGGAGAAAATTGATGGCTCTAGATCAGCAACTTTGTACCAGGGACTAATTTTATCTTCACAACAACCCTGAGTGGTTGTAATTTATTGTTCTATCTTCTGGACAGAAAACTGGGCTCGGGGAAACGGTCTTTCCCAAGGTCACAAGGCAAGCAAGTGGAAGACCTGGCATTGGAAATGACTTCCAATCCCCCCCTGCGGGGTCCTGTGCCCCCCACGTTAGAGAAGGGGGTCCTCTCGGATTGTCCTCCATTCCCCCGAGGCACCTAGGCCACTGGCTGTTACCTCCCATCTCCCTCATATGCTCAGAAACATAAAACTTCCAGCCTACGTGGGCACCCGCCCAGTCTGCACAACGGATCCCCTTGGCAAGCCCCAGCAGATCGCGTGTTAGACGGCGGCCCCTAGTGGCCACGCCTGGTAGTGCATCCTGGATTCATAGGCTGTGAATAGTCTACCATACCTTCATTGGTGTCTGTCATTAGCGAGCATCTACCCTGTGTGGAGCCTGGGGGTTCCCCGAGATGGATGAGATAAGATCCCTGCCCTCAAGGAACCACAGTCTCCTTAGAGAAGACACGTGTATCAATAAAAGTATACTTTTTGAAATATTTTTTAAAAGAAAGACATGTATATCAGAACAATAGGTCGGGGACAATGGACCATCTGGCTGGGGTATCTGGGACGTCTCCCCCGCTGAGGCAGTCCTGGTGCTGGGTCTTGAGTAAGGAGTAAGGGACCTGCAGGCCGGTGAGGAAAGGCTATTTCAGACGGGGCAGCGGGACTTGCAAAGGCTCAGGGAAGGGAGGGCTGCCAAATAAGATATAGGACATCAGGGTTACATTTGAATTTTTTTTAAATAGTAACATTGTAGTCACAGTTTTTAATCTCTAATACCATTGCTCGCATTGAATTGTTTCAGGGGCGTGTTCGGGGGCTCTGTGCACCACTGGCATGTGCGTGTTTCTCTGCATCAGGAGTCATAGCTTTTCATCAGCTTCTCAAAAGGGTTCCAGATCCTCCACCCTGTTTGCTTTTCTGAACTGGGCTTTCCAAGGCCAGGGCCTGTGCTTTAACCTCTGTGGGTCCCCAGTGCCCAGCCTGGCACCTAATGCAAAGAGGGCATTTGGAGAAGGCTGTCTGGGCAGCTGACTGGTGCCTGAATGAGCATCAACCAGGCAGGTAAACATTTGCATCCAATTCAAACACATCCCCACCGCGATTGCAGCAGCTGGCTCTTTGTCCTGTCCGGGCTCCTCAGGTCACCCTGGGCAGTCCTTAGGAGGTGAGAATTGGCGTTCTGCATCTCTCAAAGGTACCCAAGGACATGAACATTAGAGGTGGCTCCTGCATGGTTTTTGAGTCCCAAAGCAGCCATCAACTGATACATGTGACCTTGAGCATAATTTTCCTTTTCTGGGTCTTAATTTCTTGTCTGGCTCAAGTGTGCTAAGGCTGAACAGGGGTCCTTCCACTTAATCCATCAAGGCATGAGGCAGAGAGAGAGAGATACAGAAGTGAGCAATGTGGGCCTTCTCCCTGCTGTCCACAAGAATTCAGTCTAGAGCCCAGGGTCTGTATACAATGACCAGTCAGTATATGTGTATCAGTCAGCTGCTATTGAGATGGTGCTGCAGAACAAACAACCCCCAATCCAGTAACCTATAACAAGTACCTATTTTTCTTACTCATAGGTTTGTATCTGTCAGCTGAGGCGGCTCCGTTTCACTCTAGAAGTTAGGTCAAGATCCTTCCCCCCCTTTTTTTTTCTCTCTTTCTGGAACTAGTTGTCACCCAGACTAAGCCCCCCTCATGGCAGACTGCAGAATCACAAGAGGCCAAGCCAAATCAACAAGTATATGTAAAGCCCCTGCTTGCATCACGTCCTCTGGAATATTCCAGTGGCCACGGCAGGTCACGTAGACAAACTCAAGCATCCATGAGGAGGAGGAGAAATCCACTCTGCCTTCTCTTGTGCTGCAGAATCACATGCAAAAGCTGCGGGTGTGTGATTCTGTTACCGGGAGGGAGTGAAGAATTGATAGCCACCGATGTTTATCTGGTGGCCAGAACCCTCCCCAACCCCCCAACCCCCCAACCCCCCTGCGAGTGGCAGGAGTGGTCAGTGGGCTGTGGGCCCATGGTGGGCGGCAACCTCGCTAACTGTCTTCTCTGTTCCTCGGCAGGAGCTCAGTGAGTACAACGCCACGGCCATAAAAAGCCCCACCAACACAGTCACTGTGCAGGGCCTCAAAGCCGGCGCCATCTATGTCTTCCAGGTGCGGGCACGCACCGTGGCAGGCTATGGGCGCTACAGTGGCAAGATGTACTTCCAGACCATGACAGAAGGTAAGAGGTGCCAGAGGGCAGGAGCGGGGGGTGGAGGTGGGGGCGCTGACTCCACCAACAGAACAAAGTCGAGAGCCACCTTCCTACAAAGCGCCTTGGTGCCCATTAGAAGCGGCACCCCTGCCCCCTGATGTCCATCAGCCCTCCTTCCCCCCTTGGCTGGGAGCCTCTGTGCCCTGTGCGAACTGCACAGCCAGGCATATATAAAGGGTTGTGATATCCCGTTGCCAGCATGTCGGCCAGGCCGTTTCCTTTCCCACGACTCCTGGGAGCTCAGCCCTGACTTGCAGTCCCTCGGAGCAAATCACACCCATTCTGTGGTCCAGGTTTTCCTCACCTGCAACGCGAAAGCATCCTATGCGACCTGAAAACGCAAAGCTACTTCACCCCGACGCTAGTTCGGCGGGGAGAAGCTCCGGGATGGATTAGTAATGCCTACTACCCCCGGGCAAGAGAAAGGGAGGTTGCAGCCCGTTATGTTTTGTGTCTCCCAGTTCTGGGACCCCATGGTCTCTAAGTACCCTTCCCGCTCTACTAATCTTTGAAGGGGGCAGCGTCGTTAAAGAGCGTGGACTCTGGTGCCCGACAGGTGGAAATTACAATGGAGATTCAGCCCTGATATGGCCCTACGCCACTTCCCTGAACCCTCTGAGCCTCAGGCTTTCTCTTCTATGGAGGGGAAGATGACAACTATCTCATTATCGTCTCGGTATAAAGATGGGGGTAAATGTGCAGCACCTAGCACAGGGTTGGTGCTGGGTCCCACCTAGCTAGCGCTCACCAAATAGTGCTTCAGGTTATAGTTGTCATTCCCGTGAGCCCGGGTGCCTTCCGCCCGCCCGCCAGCCAAGCTTGCTTTGTGACGAGGCTCTGCATTTCCCCTCGCAGCGCCCCCAGCTCCTCCAGCCTCAGTTCCTCTCCCCAGTCCCCCTTCCTCGCAGCCCACGTGTTCACCTTTCTCAGCCCCCCAGAGTGCTGGGTGAGCGTCCCTGACGTGGGTTCTGAGGAACGGTCCCAGATCCTTCCTTTATTAAATATTCAACAAACATGCGCTGGCGAGAGCACCCAGAACCGACCTTGTCCCTGACTTTGACAAGCCCGCCTGGCCGTGAAAGCAAACGGGAATAATAATAGAATTTTTAAGACAATGATGATATTGGTGACATTGGGAAAGTTCCGAGTGGTTTGCAAGAGCAAGGCCGATGCTGTGTAATGCATTCTATGTATTATCTCAGTTAGGCCCACAGCCTTGGGTCCAACAGACCCGGGTTCAGGTGCTGGCTTTGGCCGCTTGCTAACTGTGTGACCTCAAACAAGTCATGACCTCACTAAGCCTCAGTCTCCTCGCCTGTAAAATGGGTTAACATGGGCAGGGCATCACGGGGCTATTCCGAGAAATCGAACAAGACGCGTAGCGTACTTGGCCTGGTAACCAGCCCTTAAAACACGCAGTAACATCGATAGGTGATTATTTACCGAGTGTTTACTACGCGCTTTCCGCAGCAGCCCTAGGAAATGGGGAGTATGATTCTCCCCCACTTTACAGAGGAGGACACTGGGCCACAGAGAGGTATGTCACTGTGTGAGAGCTCACACAGAGAGTACGTGGCACCACTGGGACTCAGCCTCAGAGTCTGGGCTCACCGTTGCCTCCCCTTCTGTGTCGGCTTATTGTCGTCGATGTTCACATCAACCCTGAGGTGTGGGTACTATGCCCGGGTCATTGGTGAGAACTCCAGGGTCAGAGCAGTGCCTGGACTTGTCCGAGGTGACGTGTGAGCCAGGGACAGCCAGTTCCCCCCCGGAGCCTGGGACGGGTACTCTGGGAGGAGTGGGAACAGGGCCTGGCGTCCCGGGAGACCCCGCAGGGCAGGCGCCGGGCTGTGCGGGCTCCCGGGCCAGGCTGAGAACACTGCGCCGCGCTCTCTCCCCAGCCGAGTACCAGACAAGCATCCAGGAGAAGCTGCCACTCATCGTCGGCTCCTCGGCGGCCGCCCTGGTCTTCCTCATCGCCGTGGTGGTCATCGCCATCGTGTGCAACAGGTGGGTGGGTGCCCCCGCCCCCCGCTCCCCACCCCTCCAGGCCTGGCGTGCGACCACCCAGCCGTTTCTGAGCAGCCCCTGTGACCAAGGGGGCATTTCCAGCAGTAGCGGGGACGGAGAGAGACCCGGGCCGGCCTGGGTACCCCAAGCCAAGTGGCCCCTCCCACCTCCTCCTAAATGGCCCCCATTAGCAGCCCATCCCATTGCCCTGGACAAGTCCACTATTCAGGGTGGCACCCTGAGAATAATGCGTAATGCCTCAGCATAAGGAACATCTCAGAGCAGGGGGCAGGAGGACCACGGGATGCTGGGAGCTGAGGGGGTGGGGGAGGGAATGCAGATCGCCCTGCCTTTGCCCTAGTTGAGGCCCCTTCGTGACTCGGGCCATAAGCAGAGCCAGGCGGGAGGCTGAGGAGCTCAGGGAAGGCCTCCTGGCTGAGGCAGCTGGAAGGTCGGGGAGGACCCCGGCAGGAGGAGGTGGGGGAAGAGCACCCCAACTGGCTGGGGTGGCGTGTGTCGGAAGGGGGTGTGGTTCCCCAACTTCTGCCGGGCAAAGGCAAAGAGAAACTCTTCTTCCTTAGAGAGTTCCCCACTTTATTTTATTTTTAAAAATATATATATTTGTAATGACTCCAGAGAGGAAGGGAAAGGGAGAAAGGGACCGAAACATCAATGATGAGAGAGAATCACTGATGGGCCGCCTCTGCACGCCCCACACGGGGGATCGAGCCCACCAGCGGGGCGCGTGCCCTGACCGGGAATCAGACCGTGTCCTCCTGGTCCACAGGCTGACGCTCAGCCCCTGAGCCACGCCGGCCGGGCAAGAGCTCCCCACTTTAGAGGGCACGGGGTCGTAAGGTCAGGTGGACAGAGGCCCCCAGGGTCTCTGGGGCCAGGGCCATGGCCAGAGGAGATGACTTTGCTCTTTGGAAGGGTCTTGGCTGGAGAGGGGACCGGGAACAGCGAGCCTGGACTTGGGGGAGAATGGGGAAAGTGGGGGGGCCCGGACGGGTGAGGCGGTAGCGAGGGCAGGAGGGAGGCCTCTGGCGGGGCTGTGGTTCCGGAGGCCTGCCCACCCTCTCCCTGTCACCTGCCGTGGCTGCCAGCGCCCCGGCGCCTCCAGGTGGCTCCAGCCCTTTGCTCTTGTTCCAGAAGACGGGGGTTTGAGCGTGCGGACTCGGAGTACACGGACAAGCTGCAGCACTACACCAGCGGCCACAGTACGTACCCCCGAGGGGCCCCGCGCTGTGAGTTCCCGGCAACCTCTCTGGCCATCTCTCTGCTGCGGGCGGACTGCGCAGCCAGCCGTCGTCCCCTGGACGCGCCGTGCTCGCCGCCGCCACGGTTTCCGCACGTGGTGCTCCCTCTGCCTGATCGCTCTCCTGTCCTCTGGACCCGCGCGTCTCTCCCTCTCCAGCAGGCCTCGCTCTGAGGAGCCTTCCCGGACCCCACCCCAGCGGGTTTGGGGCTGCCGCCTGCCTGTGGGTGCGCAGACCCCCTCACCCGGCTGCACTGCGGTGGCCATTCCCTCCTCTCTCCAACGCTATCGCGGAAGCTCGGGGGGCCTGGAGCCGTGTCTGACGCTCCCCAGCACGCTCCCCACGCGGAGTAGTCACTGCACACATGTTTACAGGGTCACCCCCTGCGCTGAGTGAGGTGATGAGGACCCTGGGCCCCGGCCTGGGAGATGAGAGAGAAGGGAGGGGGGAGGCCTCCTGTCATTCCTCTGGTGGCCATTCACTCCCACCCAGCGCCTCCATTCCCCCCACTGTCTCCCCCCCACTTTCGGCCAGGGCGGGGAGCAAGTGTGCCACACACACACACACACACACACCCAGAGCGACGTCCCCTCCGAAGGGGTCCAGCAGAGAGAGAGGCAGGGCATCGATTCCTCTCCCCTGGGCCCCGGCAGAACGGGCTCACTGTGTGGGGGTAGCAGGGGGGTGGGGGGAAGGTGTGTCGGAGGCCTCACTCAGGGAACAGGAACTCCATGTGGGTCTAGCATAGGTTCTCAAACTGTACTCCGTGGGGCACCCTAGGGTCCCTCAGATGGCCCCTGGATAAAGGGGGGGGCATCAGCCTGTCCATTCACTGGTCACATGATTTGCTGTAGCCTCCTGTGTCTGCCAGGCCCTGTTGTAGGTGCTGGGACATAAAAGTAAACAAAACAAATATCCCTTGCCCTCATGAACTTATATCCTAGCGTCAGGGACAGAAAATAAAAATATAAAAATACATGTCATAAATGAGTAAAGCATATGATATATTAAAAGATGGAAATGCTGTGAGGAAAGGCAAGAAAGAAGCAGAGTGATGGAGAGTGGTGGGTTCAGGGTTGTGTTTTTAACTAGGGGCGTGGGGGTTGGCCTTGCTGAGGGTTTCATTTGAAGAAAGATACTAAGGAGCTGGGGGTGAGCTGAGCATCCGAGGCCACAGAGCAGCCATTGCAAAGGCCCCGAGCCTGCACTGTGCCTGGGAGGGCTCAGGAACAGCCAACGGGAAAGTGTGACTGGAGCAGGGTGAGGGGGCCGGAGGGGGATGTATGAGGGGCCACAACATGCAGGTTCTTGTCAATCAGAGCAGGGTCTTGGTTTTTATTCTGAGTGAAAGGGGAAGCTTCTAGAAGGACCTGAGCAAAGGGCAGATGGGCTCTGAGTCACAGTTCGGACAGGACTTCCTGGCAGCCACATAGAAAATGCACAGGAGGGTGAGGTGTGGGCAGGCAAGGACAGAAGGTGGGAGATCCGGGGAGAGGGGGCTGCTGGGATAACCCAGGGATGGTATGAGGATGGCTAGGCCCGGGGGCCATGATGGAGATGGTGGGAAGTGGTTCGTATAATCCCGGGCGGGTATGAGGATGGCTAGGCCCGGGGGCCGTGGTGGAGATGGTGGGAGGTGGTTGGATTCTGACATACTTTGAAGGTAGAATCACTAACTTGGTTACAGGACTGGAGGTGGGGTCAGCAAAAAGGGCAGAGCTGGGAATTCCAGAGGAAGCCTCTGGGTAAAACTCAGTTTGAGGTAAACCTTCCTGGACTTAACAATCACCGTGGACATAAATGTAACAAACGATTCAACCATCCAGATTTCCAGAAGTCAATTTAGGTAACCACTTAACGGTACTGCGAATAGAAAAGGACTGTTGCACGTGTAAAAGCAAAGAAAAGGGCAGGCAGATTTAACTACACAAAAATAAGCATCACCTGCACATCCACGTAAAGGTCATCAATTACATCACGCCCTCCTCTTCCCCGAGTTATAAAATCATGGCTGTATTCTGTGTGCCAAGAGTGGTCTTCATGCTTTCTCGTGTGTACGCATTCATTTAGTCCTTATAATTTCCCACTGTGAATACGAGTCGACAGCCGCTCGGGCAGGGGCTGGGTGGGAGCCGAGGGCGTCTGGCTCCAGCGTGCAGGCTCTTGGCCCCACGGTGCTGCCTCCACCTACTGAGCTAGAAGACAGCTCGCACACGCTGTCACCTGGAGCCATTTGGGAGCATCACTGTTTAGACTCAGGGGTGGGCAAACTTTTTGACTCGAGGGCCACAATGGGTTCTTAAACCGGACCGGAGGGCCGGAACAAAAGCAACCTGACCACGCTGGCACTCTCATCTTGGGCTGCTGGTGAAGGGGTGGAGGAGAGAGCAAGAGAACCCTCCGCTCTTTCGGCTCCGCGGGCCGGATAGAACAGCCGAACGGGCTGGATCTGGCCCGCGGGCCGTAGTTTGCCCATGGCTGGTTTAGAGCGTGAGTGAGTAACCAGGAGACAGGGGACAGCGGGGACCTATTTTAAAAATTAGACCCCGGGATTGACTCTTAGATCAACGCAATCGGAAGCTCAGGTTCACTCCCTGTGTTTCTTTTTTTTTTTTTTTTTTTTTTTTTTTTTTTTTTTTTTTTATTTATTTATTTTTTTTTTAATAAATCTTTATTGCTCAGATTATTACAATTGTTTCTCCTTTTTCTCCCCCATAGCTCCCTTCCACCCGATTCCCACCCCACCCTCTGCCTTTACCCCCTCCCCCATCATTGTCCTCATCCATAGGTTATACAATTTTAATCCAGTCTCTTTCTGCACCCCACACCCCTTCACCCTGATAATTTTCTATCCACTCCCTTTCTTTGCCCCTAATTCTATTATATTCACCAGTTTATTCTATTCCTGAGATTTTTAATTCACTTGACCTTCTTCCTGTTCTTAAGTAATACCTTTCAGCATTTCATATAATACTGGTTTGGTGGTGATGAACTCCTTTAGCTTTTTCTTATCTGTGAAGCTCTTTATCTGCCCTTCAATTCTGAATGATAACTTTGCTGGATACAGTAATCTTGGTTGTAGGTTCTCCCTATTCATCACTTTGAATATTTCTTGCCACTCCCTTCTGGCCTGCATTGTTTCTGTTGAGAAATCAGCCGATAGTCGTATGGGTGCTCCCTTATAGGTAACCAACTGCTTTTCTCTTGCTGCTTGTAAGATCCTCTTTTTGTCTTTTACCCTTGGCATATTGATGATGATGTGTCGAGAAGAATTTTTCTTTGGATTCCTCTTGTTTGGGGTTCTGTAGGCTTCCTGTACTTGTAAGTCTATTTCTTTCACCAGGTGAGGGAAGTTTTCTGATATTATTTCTTCAAATATGTTTTCAGTATTTTGCACTCCCTCTTCTTCTGGCACCCCCATAATTCTGATGTTGGTGCGCTTGCAGTTGTCCCAGAGGCTCCTTACACTATCTTCAACTTTCTGGATCCTCTTTTCTTCTTCCTTCTCCAGCGGAGTGTCTTTTGGCTCTTTGATCTGATTCTTGTGTTCTTCCATTCTGCTGTTGGATCTCTGCATAATATTTTCCAATTTAGTCAGTTTATCTATACTTTTTAGTTGGGTCTCATGGAGTTTATCGAGCTTTTCTAGGATATTGTTGCATAACCTTAGAACCGTAGTTCTGAACTCTATATCCTCCATCTCTTTTGTTTGAGATCTGTTTCCTTGTCTCGGCATTATCACTGTTTTTCAGAGTTGGTAGGATGGCTTTGTGTGTTTGGTGTCCTATATAGCACAGTGGATCAACCTCCTCAGTTACCTGAGGTAGACACTCTTGGTGATCCCCTTTGTGGACTGCGTGCACAGCTTTGTTGTAGCTAAGTCTCTATTGTTGTGAATTGACCTTCAGGCCAATTGGATGTGGGTATCAGCTGTGTCTACTCTGGGATAACTTCTGTATTGGAGACAGTCTTATAGGATCAGACTTGAAAAACTGCAGAAGCCTCTGCTCAGCTTGGATGGGGTGGAGTCTCAGGGCTGAAGGCTTCTGCCCTGCCCTTGTGCGCTCGCCTGAGTTTCCGCCTGACCGGCCCAGGTTCCCCAAGCAAGAGCGTGGGTGCCGCAGGGGCTCACCCGGACTTGGGCTGGTCTCTGTAGTCTGGAGCTTCTGACTCCTTCCGCTACAGAGAGGCCGCCATCTTGTACATAGAGGCAGCGGCAGCCTCCGTGGTCAGACTGGAGCTTCTGACTCCTTCCGCTACGGAGAGGCTGCCACCTTGTACAGAGAGGCGGCGGCGGCAGCCTCCGCGGTCAGACCTGGAGCTTCTGACTCCTTCCGCTCCGGAGGGGGAGGGGCGGCGGTCAGACCTCAGCGCGCACTTGCTCGCACGCGAGTCTGCAGACCCTGCCGGCTGCGACTGCGACTCCCGGTCCCCGGTCTCTGAGTCTCTGAGTCTCTGGGTGCCTTTCTCTGCAGTCCAGACTCCACCCGTATGAGCCTGGGACCACGGAATTTCAGCCGGGGCTGGGTTCAGTGCAGTCGGAAAGGGTTCCGTGCAATCGGGGATTCCTCCCCTCCCACCGCCAGGCAGGTATTCGGCGGCCGCGTGCGCGAGCGTCTCCTACCTCAGTGCTTTTCGGCTCCCAGTCCGATCCGTGAGCCTCTCTCTTTCTTTCTAGTTGTAGCTATTCCACTCCGCCAGCTTTCCTGACGTTTTGGTGAAGTCCTTTTTGCTTTTAGTTGTTTTTTTAATTAAATTGTTGATGAGGCGGCAGCTTAGGAGACTGCCTAGGCCGCCATCTTGGATGTTCTCTCCACTCCCTGTGTTTCGAAGCACTGCCGGCCCTGGGCCCCAGGTCCGCCACAGCCCTCCCTGTGTGGTCAGGGCACGGGAGGAAGCTGAGGGGGGTGTGACTGGCTGTGTCCCCTTTGCCGGCTCGTGTATTCCGTCAGTCAGCAGGTGCTGAGTGAATACCAGGGGCTCTGGTGCCTGGATGTGGAGCCAGAGGGGCTGGCCTGACGTCTCATTCTTACTCCGCCACCGGCCAGCCAGGTTGCCTTGGGGGAGTCGTCGAACCTCTCTGAGTCTCTGCATCTTTTGTTATTTTATTGATTTCTTTCTTTCATTCTTTGTCTTTTTTTTCCCCCCCAGAGAGGAAGGGAGAGGGAGAGCGAGATAGACACATCAATGATGAGAGAGAATCATGGATCCGCTGCCTCCTGCATGCCCCCACACTGGGGATCGAGCCAGCAACCCAGGCATATATGCTCTGACCAGGAATCAAACCATGGCCTCCTGGTTCATAGGTCGATGCCCAATCACTGAGCCGCACCGGCTGGGCTGGCATCTTTATATGGGAAGTAGCAGAAATAATGCTTTTTCCCCCCACAAATTTGTGAGAATTAAAGTGCTTTGTAATAACAGTATTTAACAATAGCCAACTCTTCATTATAACAGTTAACAATTAGTGCCTTCTATTTGCCAACTACTCCACTAAGCCCTTTGAGAAGATCCCCACTGAATCCCTGCCAGCCCCCTGTGAGGAAGGTGCTGTTTCTCTGTGACATCGTCTCTGGCAGACCCCGAATTCCAGCGAAGGTCTCTGGATGCCTGGTCTCTCCTCGCTCATCCTGGATTCCCCCTGCAGGTTCAGGGTGAGAGGTGGAGGCCCTGACAGTCAGGCCTCCTCTAAACAACAGCCCAGTGTTTTCTGAGGAGCCTGCCCGCACACGCCCCTCCTGGGAGCCGGGTCTTGTGCACGGCTGTGGCCACGAGCTCCCCTTCGATTCCGAGAGACCAGCTGGAAAGCAGCGGAAAACGCTGGCAGGATAGACTCAGCCAGGCTACCTGGACTCAAACCCCACTCCCGCCACGTATTGCCTGGTCCGTGTCCCCTGGGGCCGGTCATGTCACCTTTCTTTTTTTTAATATATTTTATTGGTATTTTACAGAGAGGAAGGAAAAGAGATAGAGAGCTAGAAATGTCGTTGAGAGAGGAATATCGACCAGCTGCCTCTTGCACACCCCCTACTGGGGAATGTGCCCTCAACCAAAGTACATGCCCTTGACCGGAATCAAACCCGGGACCCTTCAGTCCGCAGACTGACGCTCTACCACTGAGCCAAACCGGTTTCGGCAATGTCACCTTTCTTATGCCATCCTTTCTTCACCCAAGAAAGAAGAGGTACAACAGTAGGTTGGACCAAATGAAATTGCCATTTCCGTAGGTCCAAAGCAGTCAAATGGTGACAATTTCATAAGGCTCGGCGTAACAAATAGCATTTACCCGGTAGGGTCGTTAGGAGGACTGATTGGGTCGGGACCTTGCGAGTGCCCAGCACAGGGTCCGCTGCCCGGGAATCCACGTTGAACTGCGAGCCAATGGGGCTCTGAATGGTGAGGCGCAACCGAAGGGTCACAGAAGCAGGATGCCTTCGCTCAGGGCATCCTTCAGGGAGTGTTTACCGAGCATCTCCTGTGTGCCTCCTTCACGTATGTGCTCCAGAGAAAATGTTCTAGGACTCATTACGTGGGGCTCACAGACCCCCTAGAGCAGGGGTCGGCAAACTCATTAGTCAACAGAGCTCAATACGAACAGGACAACAATTTAAATTTCTTTGGAGAGCCACATTTTTTAAACTTAAACTTCTCCTAATGCCACTTCTTCAAAATAGACTCGCCCAGGCCGTGGCGTTTTGTGGAAGAGCCACACTCAAGGGGCCAAAGAGCCACATGTGGCTCTCGAGCCGCAGTTTGCTGACCACGGCCCTAGAGCTCCAGGGCCTATACTTCCAAAATGATATTCTGAATATGGGCGTGCACACACACATGCGATGTTTTTTCAAGGCACGGATCCATAGCTTTTGCCAAATTCTCAAAGGCATTCATGACCCCAAAGAGATGGAGACGGGAAAAGAGGGCATGTCAGTGAGTGATGCAGTTCTTCCATCAAAAAGCATTTAGTTGCCGAAACCGGTTTGGCTCAGTGGTAGAGCGTCGGTCTGCGGACTGAAAGGTCCCGGGTTCGATTCCGGTCAAGGGCATGTACATTGGTTGCGGGCACATCCCCGGTGTGGGGTGTGCAGGAGGCGGCTAGTCGATGTTTCTCTCTCGTCGACGTTTCTAGCTCTCTATCTCTCTCCCTTCCTCTCTTAAAAAAATAACAATAAAATATGTATTTTTTTAAAAAAGCATTTAGTTGGCAGCCTCCTTGCCAGGTCCTGGGGTGGAGCGTGAACCACAGACACAGCCTCTGTGCCCCGGAGGGGCAAGGGTAAATAAAACAAGCCCTCCCAGGGTGGCAGAGTGTTCCAGAAAGGAGGGGGCGTGGCTTTGAGCATTCATGTCTGGGAGCCCTGATACAAGGTTAAAAAAAAAAAAAAAAGCCATATAGACATCAGGGCCAGAGGAGTGGGTGTGGAGACAGGGCGCAGGAGCCGGAGGAGAAAGCATGGGTCTCCACAGGAGGGATCCAGGCAGGCTTCACGGAGGAGGTGGCATTTGATCTGGACAGAAGAGGAAGAGTAGGGTGATCTGGGTGGAGGCAGCCACGGGAATAGGAGCATGGAGACAGGAACTTGTGGGGTGTTTCTGGGACCTCTGGGTAAACAACTCCTCTTTGCTGGCGTGCAGGGGACCGGGGGGCTGTCCGTGGGGCCCATCGCTGAGGGCATGGAATGCCAGTGGAGGCACTTGCCCCTGTCCTCCTGATCATCACGCTGGCCGACACTTGGGGATGGCATCTGATCGGTTAGCGGTACCCACGCAGGCTTTGAGCACCTTCTGTGCTTCTCCTTAGCTCCCTGAACTGACCCATTCCTGTCCTCCCTCCCAGCTGACCCAGCAGAAAGGGCTTCCCCCGGTTCTATGAGGAGGGAGGCTAAAAGTCAGCCCCCAAGACCCACAGGCCGAGTCTGAACAAAAAAAGGAGCACCCCAGGAAGCGTGTGTCCCTGCTCTGAGGGGGGCTGGCTTGGGGAAGGAGTCCTGGCTGAATACTCCAGGAGGAGGGTGCAGGGACTGGGTCTGGCTGGACTTCACCCAGGAGGCAGTGAGCACAGTAATTAAGAGGACTGGCCCTTGGCTCAAGCCTGAGAGACCTGGGTTCAAATCCTGGCTGTGCCATTGGCTAGCCGTGTGGCCTTGGGCAGATGACGTGCCTCTCTGAGCTGCAGTTTCCATGTGTGTAAAATGAGAATAATGACACTTTCCTCGAGTTGTCGGGCATATCAAGACCCTGGCACAGGGTGAGGCACAGACAAAGGCCTCAGTAAATAGGAACTGCTATTCTTCTATCTCAGTCACCTGGATTCTGCTCAGCTCTGACACTGCGTGTCTGTTGTGTGCAGAGCTTTTATGCAGTGCGCCAGGGAAGGGCCGCGTGAGAGAAGGTCACACTCCCACCCCCTCCTCCCAGGCTCCCGCAGGCTGGCATGGTGGGTCTGAGCCCCTGTGGTGGGGAGGGTCCCCGGCTCCTCTGAGGCTGCCAAATGTTTTGGATCCTATGGCCAGAGAAACAGAAGTTTGCATGTGTGTGAATATAAAATGACAAGATAGGAAAACCCAGAAAAGTCTACACTGAGGGCTAGGTTTTGGAGAACTTTTACTTTCAACAATATTTACTTCCAGAATTTTCAGACTATAAGGAACTAGCATTACTTTTCTAATTCAAAGGGGCAATAATAATAAATGCATTCCATTTTAAGAGGTTATCAGATTCCACCCCCTGTCCTGCCCCAAAACCCACCCTGGAACTGCCAAGTGGTTCACAGACTCAGATTAAGAAACCCTGACCTAAAGGGCTAGACCCATGGTCGGCGAACTGTGGCTCTTTGTCCCCTTGAGTGTGGCTCTTCCACAAAATACCACGGCCTGGGTGAGTCTATTTTGAAGTAGTGGCGTTAGAAGAAAAAATTTGGCTCTCAAAAGAAATTTCAATCGTTGTACTGTTGATATTTGGCTCTTGTTGACTAATGAGTTTGCCGACCACTGTTAGACAAATAATCCAAAATAAAGCTCATGTGTTAGAGTAGCAGTTCTCAAACTTTTCTGTAAAGGGCCAGATAGTAAATACTTTAGGCTTTCGAGCCATATAGTCTCTAATTTAGCTACTCAACTCAGCCACTGTGGCGTGAAAGCAGCCACAGGCAAAAGGAATGTGTTCCAATAAAACTTTATTTATAAAACCTTATTACAAAACAGATAGTGGGCCAGTTTGACAATCCCAATTTAGAGGTTCCACCTCCTGGATTCCCAGAATGTCTGAAACAGAGGCTGAGAGTGGTCAACTAACACGTCCAAGGTCACACTAGCTGCACAGGGTTAACGGCCCCACTCATCAAACAACCAAGCCTTCTTTATGACCCAGGGACTCCAGTTCGCAGCTCCTACAGCTGTACCAGAAAGTCCCAGCCCCCAGAGCAGTGGGAGGATGTGGGCCGGGAGCTGGGGAAGCCAGAGGGATGCCTGGGCTGAGAGAGAGCCAGATGGTCAGAGAAGCGGTAGACCAGTTATCTGGGAGGGGCAATGTGAGATGGATCATCTTTCCTTTTTTCCCCCACAGCTTTTGTGGACTCAGTGCTGGGGTCAGAATTGGGTCTTTGACATCCAACTCACCTCCTTCCTTCCTCTGCATAAAAAAATAAAAATTCAGATTCAGATCAGGAATTACGCCCATATCCTGCCTCATGCTGATCAACAGGGAATTTGATATCCAGAAAGGTTTAAAGCCTTGGCCAGTGGGGGGCCCCCGAGGTGGTCCCAGGAGCCATGGTGAGGCAGCCTCCAGGCTCTGGCACTGCCGGGGAGGGCTGAGGCAGCCAGGGTCCCCTGAGGGGAGAGAAGGCTTGAATTAGGCCTTGAAAACTAGGGAGACCTCCTTGGCCAAGAACACAGTCTATTGCCTGCTCTTTCTGTGTTTTTGTTACATTTCTCCCCTTTCCTTCTTGACTTCATTCCTCCTGATTCTCTACAAGAGTGACTACCCTCTCTACCCTTTCTTCCTTTTATACCCACACGCATAACAGACATTGCTAATCAATCCTGACCGACTGACTTTCAGCAGCTCCAGGAAGTCCATTAGAGCTGGAACAAGAACTAGAACCTATTTGCTATCCCTGCTGAGCAATCTGTTCCCCTCACGCTTCTTCTGCTCAGTGCCCATCTGCTCACCGAGGCCCAGAGAGGTCAAGTGGCCTGCAGGGGGCGGCCAAGTTCTTAGTGGGGGGACCACCTGGGGGTACATGTCCATCATGGATGGATTGGCTCTCCCCTTTCCATTTGTCCACGTCTTGAATCTGCGCATTTGACCAAGCCTCGTCTTATCCCTCCTCAGTGACCCCAGGCATGAAGATCTACATCGACCCATTCACCTACGAGGACCCCAATGAGGCAGTGCGGGAGTTTGCCAAGGAAATTGACATCTCCTGTGTCAAAATTGAGCAGGTGATCGGAGCAGGTAGGTGGCTGGTGCCCTCCCAGGTACTGCGACTTCAACCATGTGTATCTACCCCCATGTGTACTCCTGAGACAGCGTAAGATGTGGGGCAGAACCCTCCGAGGACCGCCAAGGCCTGAAGGCTCAGAATGCCCAATGGAAAAGTCCCCCAAAAGTCACCCAGTAAAACTACCTCATGCACAGATAAGGACACTGAGGCACAGGGCTGGGAGGGAATGTGTACGTCGCGTCAGAGATTGAGCTAAGCCTGGAACCCAGTTCTCTGGACTCCATCCAGTGCTTTGTCCTGCCCACCACTCATCCCATGCCCCACCCTCCATCTCCCCAGGCCCCCCCATATCTCCACCCCATGCCATCCAAACACCACGGGACAGCCATGAAGAGTTGACTCTTACTCTCAAAGGTGATCCCCCCAAAGTCTACAAAGGGATTCTCTGTCCAAGAGGATGGGTTGAACATTGAGGAGGCCCCCGGAGTGGGGTTACAGGGAGCGGGGAGGTGACACTTCTACCTGGCACGTGACACGTTGCCCCTCTTGGTGTGTCTGCCCAGGGGAGTTTGGTGAGGTGTGCAGTGGCCACCTGAAACTGCCAGGCAAGAGGGAGATCTTTGTGGCCATCAAGACGCTCAAGTCGGGCTACACGGAGAAGCAGCGGCGGGACTTCCTGAGCGAGGCCTCCATCATGGGCCAGTTTGACCACCCCAACGTCATCCACCTGGAGGGCGTTGTCACCAAGAGCACGCCCGTGATGATCATCACCGAGTTCATGGAGAACGGCTCGCTGGACTCCTTCCTCCGGGTAGGGGACCATGGGCGGGGCAGGAGAAAGAGTGGCAGGCATCGCTTCCTACACAGTCAGAGCCGCAAAGGGTTTGGGGAAAGATCTAGATCAGGAACGGCCTGTACAGTTGCCACTTTCCATCCCCTCACCCACGACCAGCATCACTAATCAGTCCCAGGAATCTCTCCAAGCGCGCTCCAAGGCAAATCTCAGACTCCGTCCAGGAATCCGAGACCAGTTGACCAGAGTTAGCATTCAACCTGAAATTGGTTGCCATCCATGCTCTTAGCCAGCCTCCTCATGATGCACAAGGGGAAACTGAGGCTCAAGAGGTAGAGTTTGGCCAAAACCGGTTTGGCTCAGTGGTAGAGCGTCGGTCTGCGGACTGAAAGGTCCCGGGTTCGATTCCGGTCAAGGGCATGTACATTGGTTGTGGGCACATCCCCGGTAAGGGGTGTGCAAGAGGCAGCTGGCCGATGTTTCTCTCTCATCGACGTTTCTAGCTCTCTATCTCTCTCCCTTCCTTTCTGTAAAATATCAATAAAATATATATATATATATATATATATATTTTTTTTTTTAAAAAGAGGTAGAGTTTGCCCAGGGTCATCCAGAGGGTCAAGGCGAAAGCCAGGACTGGGACCAGATCTTTAGACCCCTTGTCCAGAATCTTCACTGAATTTTGGGTTCCTCCCGAGCACTGCAGGCCAGGGGAGGAGTTCAGAGCACCAAGGAAAACTCCAGGCCCCCTAGGAGGGCGCGGTCAACCAGACAGACAGAAAGCAATGACGAGGAGTCAGAAGTATGCCATTGGCCTAGTTACTCTTTAGCAGATATTTTTCCAGTACCTCTTATGTGCCAGGCCCCTCCCATATGCCCTCTTGTCTAGCTCAGACAGCCCCGGAAGATGGTTGTCACTTATCCCCACTTTCCCTGTTTCCCCGAAAATAAGACAGTGTCTTCTATCAATTTTTGCTCCCAAAGATGCACTAGGACTTATTTTCAGGGGGATGTATTATGTTTCCGTGAAGTAGGTCTCATTTTCGGAGCATGTCTTATTTTCGGGGAAACACGGGTAGCGCACACACACGAGGAATCTGAGACGCGGAGACACTAGGCCATGCGTCCAAGGCTGCACAGACAGAGCAAGGGGTAGAGCCAGACTCCAACCAGCCGTGTCCGCTGCCCAGTCTGTTCTCCCCACCACCCTGAAACTACCCCCTTCCCCCCCCTCCCCTGGGCCTGTGGTCCCCGAGCCCCTGAGACAGAGCCCAGGCTGGGGGGTGGGGCCCTGCCTTCCCGCCGTGAACGCGATCCAGAGTCCGATCCAGACCCTCCCCCTGACTTGGTGTCTCCTCCGCTTCTCCTGAAGCAAAACGACGGGCAGTTCACGGTCATCCAGCTGGTGGGCATGCTGCGGGGCATCGCGGCCGGCATGAAGTACCTGGCCGACATGAACTACGTGCACCGCGACCTGGCCGCCCGCAACATCCTCGTCAACAGCAACCTGGTCTGCAAGGTGTCCGACTTCGGCCTCTCGCGCTTTCTGGAGGACGACACCTCAGACCCCACCTACACCAGCGCCCTGGTAAGATGCGCAGGGGGACGATGGCGTCGCGGTGCCAGGCGAGAGGGCATGCACACCCACCTCTTCCCCTGCAGTACGCTTTCACCTGCTCGTGCCACGCACCGCGCCGGGCCCTGGGGCAGCAGAGACACAGAAACATGGTTGCTGCCCTCTTGAAGCCCTCAGGCTGGTGGGGGACGCATACGTACAGAGCAACATGGAGCGGCAGGGCTCGGAGCCAGGACACGAGCCTGGGGAGGCAGAGGAAGGCTTGCTAGAGGGGGTGCTATCTGAGCTGAGGGCTGAGGGGCCAGTGAAAGTTAGTCAGGGGCCATGGTCTCCCGGTAAGATGATACCAGGATGCAAGCTGCGAGGTAAGAGTGGTGGGCGAGAGTTTGGGAAGCGAGGCAGGGCCAGATCTCGGAGACCCTGAATGCTCAGGCTCACGGCCCTCCCCTGAAAGCAGTGTGGGTTGGTGAAGGGTTTTAACAGGAAGGAGCAGGACCCAGTCCCTGCCCTCGGAGAGCTCGGAGACAGTACAGTTGGAGCGAGGCAGGTAGCGAATGTTTGGGGTACTGCTCCGTATGGGAAGTGGGGTACAGGCTCAGTGGCAGGATTCAACAGCGTGAGCAACAGCTGGGACTTCTGGAAAGACTGTCGGAGGGACTTCAAGGACGAGAAGGAGGTTTCCAGACGGGAGAGTGGGGAAAGCTACCGGCTGCCGAGGAATGGCACGTGCAAATGCCCTGAGATCTGAAGCCGTGTGCTGAGTTTGGGAACAGTAAGATGCTTCATAGGCCTGGTCCAGCACGGGGCATGTGGAGGGGCATGTTGAGAGCTGAGGCCAGACCGGTCCGCTTCCCACCCACCCACCCACCCTCCTCATTCCGCTCCGCAGGGTGGGAAGATCCCCATCCGCTGGACAGCCCCGGAAGCCATCCAGTACCGGAAGTTCACCTCGGCCAGCGATGTGTGGAGCTACGGCATCGTCATGTGGGAGGTGATGTCGTACGGGGAGCGGCCCTACTGGGACATGACCAACCAGGACGTAAGTCTCCGGGAGAGAGCGTCTCTGGCCAGCCAGGTGGGGAAGGGGGGGACCCCACATTCCTGGCCTTTGCTGACCTCCCAGAAAGTGAGAGCACCAGCTCGGAGATCCTGGGCAAGGGCAGCTCCCAGCCTGTAATGGCTGAGTCACCTGTCCACACTGGACCCTCCAGGGGCTCAGGAGTAGGAAGGTCCATCACCTCCAAACCAGCAAATCCTAAGGATGTATTCACCCTGTGGCCAGCCCTGAGTGAGACTTATGCCTGCCCCTCAAGTGTTTAGTTTGGGGACGATGCACTTATTCCGGGAACCAGGTGCAGTTATGGGGAACTTTTAGGATCAGGTGCTAAACTTTTAGGATCGGCCAGGAAGTCTTCAGGGGACAGAGGGGCTCACGCAGCAGTGGGACTTGCAGATGCGAGGGGTTCCAGGGGGAAGAACAGCCGGTGCTAAGGCCCGGAGGTGGGTGGTGAGGGGTTGTGCTGGGAGCAGGGGAGAGGAAAGCTGGTTGGAAAGGTGGATGGGGTTTAATAAGGGGGTGTTTGAACGTCAACTCAAGGAATTCCTCTTTGCAACAACGCGGACAGGGCGGGCTTGCGGGAGCTGCCTGAGCAGGGAGGGTGACCCCGTCAAGCTGGTGAGGATGAGCCCGGCCCCGTGGCAGGACAGGTGGGAGCCGGTGTTTGAGTTCCTTTCCCTGAGAGAGGAGCCAGGTGGGAGCCACGGGGAGGGGTACCAGTCTGGGCCGGGAGGCCTGGCAAGGAAGGCATCTCTCACTTGGAGCTGAAAACGGCACTGAAGTCAAGAGTGTGGTCAGGAAGCAGGAGGAGGAGTCCTCAGGCCATCAAAGCCAGGAGGCGGCTCCGAGATGGGGAGAGGGTGGATCCTGAGGCAGAGGTTATCTCAGGGTCTGGCCTCCCTAAGACTGGGGCGGGGGAGGCGAGCACCCAGCTGCCGGGTGAGCCTGGGGCTATACCTGGAGACCCATCCCGGGGTTGGGCCTGGAAGAGGTGGAGGGCAACCACCTAGGTGCGCTGTGAAATGCACTGGGGGGAAAGGTAGGCCAGGCCACAGGGCAGATGCCCTTACCCACCCACCCACCCACCCCACTCAGCCCTTGCGTTGTCCCCAGGTGATCAATGCCATAGAGCAGGACTACCGGCTGCCGCCGCCCATGGACTGCCCCAGCGCCCTGCACCAGCTCATGCTGGACTGCTGGCAGAAGGACCGCAACCACCGGCCCAAGTTTGGTCAGATCGTCAACACGCTGGACAAGATGATCCGCAACCCCAACAGCCTCAAAGCCATGGCGCCCCTCTCTTCCGGGTACGGCCCTGCCCCGCTCTGTGGCTCCGCCCCAGCTGGCCCTGGCCCTCTCCACATACCCTCCCCCCCCTGGCTGCCCTGCCTCAAGCAGGTCCTCTGCCTGGATTGGGATGGAGAAGGGCAGTTTGTTGGGCATCGGCACTGCTTCGGGGTGCAGAGGAGTGCGGGACACAGTGCATGCTGGGTGGGCGAGGAGGCCCTTTGAAAGAATGGACAGATAGGGCTGTGTCTAAGCCAGGGGTGGGCAAACTTTGTGACTCGAGGGCCACAGTGGGTTCTTAAACTGGACCGGAGGGCCGGAACAAAAGCAACCTGACCATGCTGGCACTCTCATCTTGGGCTGCTGGTGAAGGAGCGGAGGGGAGAGCAAGAGAACCCTCCGCTCTTTCGGCTCCGCGGGCCGGACAGAACAGCCGAACGGGCCGGATCCAGCCCGCGGGCCATAGTTTGCCCACGGCTGGTCTAAGCAAAGTTAGCAGAACCTTGGTTAGTAAATGGAAATACTCATCACTAAGTTTCCTCCCTAACTACCCTCACACTCAAACCTGTACTCCCTGCGTTTGCATCCTCCTTGGCACAGCCCCCCACCCTCCCAACACACACACACAAACACATACACACAAAACATAGCCCTACACATATGTATGAACATAGGCACAAATGCTCACGCTCTCCCTCTCTCTCACACACACACACAATCTCACACATGAATATAGTCGTTTTCACACTCGCGCTTACATATATACACGTGCCCTCAGAGAGGGCTCATCACACCTGTAGCTGTCACAGCCTCGTCTGGGTGCTGTCACAGGCCCCACTCATGACCCTCCCCTCTCTGGGACCCTCAGTCACACAGGGATTCCGAGGGTCCAGGTGTCCAGTCAGGTGTCCTCGGGGTCCAGGGCTAGCTGTGTCAGAGACTCACACACCTAGTTCCTGTGGCCGATAGAGCTTCGTGTTGGCCTCTACCTGTCGCTTCTCACCTTGACCCTGAGTCAATAGCTCCTGACTTTTCCAGATACAAAAACTGTGAGCTTTTAGCCCAACGAGCCAGCCAGGAAGCCGTTCCCATTAGTGCACCGGCTTTGTCTGGACTTTGGAGAGTCTCCACAACTCAGCTTGGTGGACAAGGGTGGAGCGTGGCACTGGGGGAGGAGGGTCTTCAGCAGTGAGTCCCCCGGAACTCCCTCCTGCGGAAACAGGAAGTGAGTCCCGCCTCCCTCGTGGCCCAGCCTCTCAGCAGTCGCTGCAGAGGCTTCCCCAGACTTCCCGGAGGGCCCCAGCTTTGAGTCCTGCACCCTTGCTTTCTCATATTCACACATTTACGCGTGCGCATGTACACGGGTTCAAGCGCGCACCCTCCCACGGGGAGATACGCACCTACATGCACCCTCACCCGCGTTCCTGCTGACGGGTACACACGTGCAGGCACACCTGCAGCCCGTCCGTACCCTCTCCCCGCCGCTAGCATGCGCCCTGACCGCCTCTGTTGCCCACCCCACCCCTAGGATCAACCTGCCCCTGCTGGACCGCACGGTCCCCGACTACACCAGCTTTAACACGGTGGACGAGTGGCTGGAGGCCATCAAGATGGGGCAGTACAAGGAGAGCTTCGCCAACGCTGGCTTCACCTCCTTCGACGTCGTGTCACAGATGATGATGGAGTAAGTGCCCGGCTGCCTCCACCCACCCTCCCAAGCGGCTGGGGGAGGGAAATTGGGGGGGGGGGGGCTCGGGACAGTGGAAAATAGGCAGTGTCCCCGCAGGAATGTGGGGACCAAAGGGTGAGACGGCCAACTTTGGAGTCACACTCTGATTAACACCCAGGTCCGCCTGCCACCCACTGGCTGAGTGACCTCGGGCAAATCACAGAAGCTCCCTCCACCTCAGTTTTGCCTTCTGTGACCTGGGGGTTGGTAGGGGGAGCAACAGAGATACAGAGTGGGTGCCTAGGAAGTGCGGGTTCCTTTCCCAGAAGCAGAGGAGATGGCAAAAACCTCGAACCCTGACTCCCAGTCACATGCTCCTTCCACCTCATGTAGTTCCAGGTGCCCACCCCTCCCCCACACCCCTCACCCTTCCCTCGCTCTCTCTCTCTCTCTCTCTCTCTCTCTCTCTCTTTTAAATATTTGTATGGCCTTCAGAGAGAGGAAGGGTGAGAGAAAGAGAGAGAAAAACATTAATGATGAGAGAGAGTCATTGACTGGCTGCCTCCTGTACATCCCCCACTGGGGATCAAGCCTGCAACCCGGACATGTCCATGTGCTCTGACTGGGAATGGAACCCTGACCTCCTGGCTCATAGGTCGAGGCTCAACCACTGAGCCACACGGGCCGGGCCCCTTGCTCTCTCTCTGGCAGGAAACCCTGGAGAAGCCCAGGCAGCTCTCCGCCTGACCCAGAGTCCCCCTCCACCCCGACATCTCCCTAACACCCGTGCTTTTCTCCCCGAAGGGACATTCTCCGGGTTGGGGTCACCTTGGCTGGCCACCAGAAAAAAATCCTGAACAGTATCCAGGTGATGCGGGCACAGATGAACCAGATCCAGTCTGTGGAGGTTTGACATCCACCTGCCTCGGCTCGCCTCCTCCTCCAGGCCCTGCCCCCCTCCGCCCCACACGCCGGCCTCCCTGGTTCTCCGCCTACCGAAGGGTCAGCCGCCTGCCGGGGGGCCACGGCCACAGGAAGAGCCAAGCAGCCCGCCAGCCGCGAGACGTCGCCAAGAACACGTGCAGCTCGGATGATGGGGGAAAACACGGGCAGGGGGACAGGCGGAAGCAGGTCCTGGGAGGGGGCGGGAAATACACGGACTGTCGTCTAAAGAGGATTCTCCCCAGGAAAAGCGAGCATCGTTCTCGGGGGGGGAAAGGAAAAAGGGCTCGGGAGATCCGTGCGCTTGTCCCCGCGGAGGCCAGGCGCCGTTTCTCTCCAGCTCCCTCCGGGAAGGCGACCCGGCCCGAGCCACAGAAACACTTTCAGGAAAACAAATGTGAACGGGAGAGACCGGGGTCACTCCTCCCTCCTGGCCCAGGCTGCTCTCCCGGGCCTCGCCCCACAGCCACGGGGCCTGGCGGACAGACCGGCAGCCGCTCTGGGAACACCCGTGCCCGCTGCCACTGGGCGCGCAGAAGAACTTTTCTGTCTTTGGAGGATAGTGGAGGAACTCCGGTGATTTTTTTTAAAAAAGATGTGTTTCTCCTATTGGCGTGCGGGGCTGACAAGGGACCCCCTGTCTTCCTGGGCCAGGGAGGACGCGGGCACCCCGGACGGCACCCCCCAGGCCTGCAGCTCCACGTCCGTTATCACGTGCACAGCCCACGGGGCGCCCACCCCCGACAGCCCCCCCACGGAGGACTGGTGCTGCCGTGACCACCATCAGCCACAACTGCCACGGAGGACGGTTGTTCCTGCGTCTGGGTTTGTTTACACGGTTCGTGGACTTGGGGGGGGCGGGAGGGATGTTTTGGTCAGGGGTGAATTTGGTTTAGGGGTTTGTTGGTTGCTTGTTTGGTTTATTTTTTGTTTTGTTTTTTTAATGACAATGAAGTGACACTTTGACATTTCCTACCTTTTGAGGACTTGATCCTTCTCTAGGAAGAAGGTGCTTTCAGCTTAATGACTTTAGGCAATACACCAAGGGCGAGATTTTATATGCACCTACTCGGATTTTTTTATATGGTTTTCACTGACACCCTTCCCTCCTCCGCCTGCACGCCTGCCGCCCAGGCCTCACCAAAGCCAACTGCCACGGGGCCGTCTGAGCCCTTCAGAGCCTGAGTGAGATCTGGGCAGAGCTGGGGGGGCCAAGGTGAAGGAGCATCCCCTCCCCCCAGGACTGGTTCTGAACGCAACAGATTGAGCCAGGACGTGGGCTCCAAGGCTGCAGCGCCGGAACCCTCTGCCCACTTGTCCACGCTCCTTCTGCCCCAGTCGACTCCGTGCTTTCCGGGCCAGCAGGCCCCTGTGAGGTTCCCGAGTTGCCCTCCCGCGGCCAGATCCCAGCGTCGCCTCTGGGAGCCTACACCACGCTGCGCCAGGCCCGGACCCGGATCTTTCACTGTGATACCCCAGCTTCCAGAGCATCGCCCTCAGAGACGCGTGCAGGCATGCTCCTCTCCTCCCTGGGAGAGAGCGTGTGGCTCTCCTAACCCCCTTCCCTCCTCCAGACCTTGGCCCAGAGGTGAAGGGTCTTGGGCCGTGGGAAAACCCATCAGCCAATGGGGTCCGGCCAGTCTCCCTCCTGTGAGCGAACGCAGGCACCTGAGCGGACCAACCGGTTAGTGAACTGAATGGAAATAAACACTTTAGTTACAAAAAGACCTCTGTTCTCTGTAAGTTCCGAGAGAGAAAGAGAGAGAGACACCCTGGCATCCTTGGAACGCGTCTGGTGGCTCGTGATGCTCTTCCTCGCTCAGGGTTAGAGAAAGCCCGGGGCTGAGAAAACACATGGAGGACGCCCAAGTCCATGTGCCTTTCTGGCTCGGGCCGGTCAAAAGCACAGGCGATGGGAGAAGTGAGTTGGAAGCAACGTTGGCTGCCTGTGCAGGACGCGTCGGGAGCAGGGAGTTGGCGGTGAGCTGTGAGCGCCCGGCTCACCCGGGACAGGAGGAGGGGGTCTGGGTATTGGGTGAGCTGTGACGGGGGACGGTGAGGGTCCCGGACCCTCATGGACCCCCGGTCAAAGCCACAGGAAGGATCGCCTTTTCCCGGTCAACTGACCTCTGCGCAAATGGGCCCCCACTCACAGAAACGCAGAACTCCCTGTGGAGGGTGAGGCGGGGGATCTGAAGGACCTTCCCCTTTGTCCATGGGGGACTGGCCAGCGGGAGAGGGCCAGGTCCCAGCTGGCCAGCTGAAGGCCTCTCGGCGGTCCGGCAGAGCATCCCGCATGGACCAGCCTGTCGTCTGTCACTCACCTGTTCTCCAGAGCCTGAGATGCAAAGGGAAGGAAGGGATTAGAGGGGAGCATGCCCCCCCCTGCCCGCCCACGGAAGGGGGGGCCTTGGCTGGCTTCCCTAGAACTGGCCAGTCTTGGCCCAGTCAGCCACCCTTATGCCCCAAAGATGCCCAGCACGGGTGGCAGCTGTCCCAGCACACAAGGTCACCTTCTGGAGAGAGCTTGCTCTGATGCTCTTCAGATTAACTCTGTCTCCCCAACCTCCTCTCCCCCTCCCACCCCACCCCCCCTTCCACTGCTCTGGGGCCACCACAGGGGCTGGCACTCCGTGCTTCCTGTCAGATGGCTTCCTGCGTTAAGCCGATAGGCTGGTGTCTGCTCGCCAGCACGTCTGCCCGTCCACCCTCCAGGGCCCTGCGTCCTCGGGGGTCCTGGGCCCCCTTCGCGCCTGCTTCTCAAGAGTAAGGGTGCTCCCCTGACCCTCCGGGTGACAGACAGGCGTCACTGTGGCGTCCAGGGTGCCTGCCTCTTGCTGCTGGAGCAGCCCCCCCACCACCACCACCACCTCTTGCTTCTCAGCAGGAAGTGGCCGGCCGAGCTGCTGGCCCGGCCCCCGGCTCTGAGCCGCCTGCCCGCTGCTGCCTGGTTACTAATCCTCTCCTGGCTCCGCTGCCCCAAGTGCCAGCCCCACCTGCCCAGCAGCGTGAGAGGAGTTTCCGGCTGCTCTGCGCGCAGTTGGTACTTGAGGAAGGAAAAGCTGCCGGGCACGCACACGGGCCAGGGCACCGTGCAAATGGGACCAGCTGCTCCGAGAGTGCGGCAAGCCGGGCTTCACAGGCCAGACTGGGCAGCAGCGGTGCCAGCGCCTCGGCTCCTGCGGCTCCAGAAGCCCCCAGAGTGGGCGGGGGCTGGTAATCCGCAGGCTGCTTCTTGGGGGGGGGAGGGTGATATCTTTCGACCGCTGAGACGTGGGCAGCCCGATCGGAATAGATGGTGGGAGCGCAGCGGACACTTAAGGGACTCCGGGCAGTGGCTGTTGACCAACCAGTGGTGCCTCCTGCCCATATGGCACCAGCTGGGCTTTCCCCGTCTTTTCTAGTTGGTGCCCACACTTAGGGAGCTCTCTGCCACCCCCTTGTGTGCAGTCAGGGGCTCATCCCCAGAAGGCAAGCACCGGAAGGACCCAGGCCCCCAGTCCCTGCCTCCCCCCCGGGGCTGACTCCTGGCTCTCCTGGGCCACTCCTGGCTCTCTCTCCTGGGCCCCCGTAGATCCAAGACGGGTACCAAAGGATGGAAGACTCCTGCCAGGGAAAGGAGTGTAAATGCACTCAGAGGACGGGAGGCCGCGGGTTGGTAAGGAAAAATGTGTCCTGGCGGCCTTGCTCTTGTCACTTAAGATGTGGATCTGGGCATGTCACTCCCTGTCACCGAGCCGCAGCCTCCCGCATGTAAAATGAGAGGACTGGACTGGGTGAGCCGGGTGAGGAGCCGCTAGTTTCTCCTCTAGGCAGCGGGGAAACTGAGGCTCGGTAGCTTGCTCAGCGTTACCCAACCAGGAATGGGCAGGGCGAGGCTGTGTTTATCTGCTTCCGTCGCCCACTCCACACACTCCGTCAGGGGACAGCAGGGACTGGGCGTCTGGTGCTGGCTGGTAAGAGAAGGGGAAGCTCACATGGGCTGGGGTGGTCAGGGAGGGCTCCATGGAGGAGGCTGTCTGAAAAGGACAGAGGTGGAGAGAAAGATCATCCCAGGTGGGTGGTGGAGCGTAACCAACAATTCAGAGGCTGGAGGGCTCCAGCGATGAGGAGCTGGGTCTGCCTGGGCCGGAGGGAGTGCCGGGGCGTGGGGGTCCATGGACTCTGAGGGTGAGGCAGTTTGCACATGATACTCAGTTGCAGCCACAGCAGGTCCTTGGGCAGGAGAGTAGCAGAGTGAGCCTCGGGTTCTGGGAGGAGTCAGGTCAGCCATCGGGTGGGGGTCAGGAGGCTCCAAGCTCCCCCTCCCGGGGAAGGGAGCCCCCTGGAGAAGCCCTCACTTACTCCAGGAGAACCCAGGCCCTGCATTTCATTACCCATCCTCCTGGCGCAGTTAACTCACAGTCCCTCCAGCTGCTGGGAGCAGCAGGGCTGGATTCCGTGCTACCCGATTCTTAACTCAGCTTCGTGTGAGGATACCCGCCCGTTTCCTCCGGGCCCTCCCTGACCAGAGCTGAGTAGACGTGGGTGGCACTGACGGCCTGGGCCGGCAGGAAGGCGGGCATGGCAGAGCCCTGAGGGGACGGAGCGGCGCCCTGGTGTGAGCCCTGGAGGTTGGCATGGCGGCATTCCAACTGCTTAGGATGCCCATCTCTGCCCTGGTGGCGCTGGCCCTGGCGGGATCACCCAGGAAGGGGCTGGGGTCCTGCCCTTTCCAGCAGTGTGTGATGCCGGGGAAACCCAGAGGGAAGTTGGGGAGCCACTCTGTGTATGCACACACCCCCTGCCGGCCTTGACCCAGCTTCCCAGGAAATGGGTCCTGCCGTAAGACATCCTGGAAGCTGGCCAGTGTCCCTTCAGGGAAACCAAGGTCAGGGCGTGGGTCCCAGAGAGCGGCTTGGCCTTTGTTCTGACCCAGGCAAGCTCAGGGACACCCCAGTGGAGGGGGGGAGGCGGTCACAGGCGGTTGAGGCCACAGGGATTGCATTAATCACCGAACACTTACCATACATGAGGGACCTTTTGGGTGTTACCATCCCCTCTCTCCCGGTGGGGAAACAGGTGCCCACAGGTGCTGCCAGAGGTTTCCCTCCAGGCCCTCTGCCTTCGGGGCGCCCTCTTTCCCACCTCCCAGGACTCCCCCCAAACGTCTGCCACCGCCCACCTGTATCAGAACCACCCAGGCTCTTGTTCGGCTTGCAGACCCTCAGGCTCCTCCCAGAACCCCCCAGGTCAGGCCCAGGGGCCTCTGTTTCTAACAAACTCTCCTGGGAGACTCCTCCAGACTGAAACCCTCTCTCCACTTTCCCCTCCTCGCCCTGTGCCCTGGGTCTGCGGGGAGAGGGGCTGGTGTAGACAGGGATTAGGACAAAGCGGGACATCATCAGCTAAGATGGCCAAACTCAGACATGGATTAGGACCCGTGGAGCGGGGGGAGGGCTGACCCTCAGGAATGTGTTCAGACTGTGCTAAGCTTTCAGGGAAATTAGACAGACCTCCCCAGACCCCGAGTCTGTCTGAGTTTAGCTTCCCAACGGGGAGGCTGCCTCAGGAAAGCTGATATAGCAAGATAAAGCAAGAACTTAATACTGCAGAGGGGCCCGGCAGCTCCCCCGGGGCCACCCTGTGGGCACCCCCCGAACCCCAAGGCGACAATCCAGAGCTGTTCACTCAACACCTGGCCAGGTGGGCCAGGCAAAGGCAGAACAGGGCTTCCAGCTGGACCTGGAGCTTCATATGCACCCCCTTTCCCACCACCACCCCCCTTCCCACCACCACCAACCCCCAGCTTCCCAGACTAAGACACACGGCTTTCCCTGGAGGAGGGAGAGGGAGCGAAGGTCCTTGTCTCTACTCGGGTCTCACAGCCAGGTTGGAGGAGGGGAGAGGGCGAGGGGAGGGAGGAGGTCAGAGCCAGGACCACATACACTGTGGGTTCCTGCAGAGAGTGCCGCTCTAGCATTCCATGGGTCAAAGATTCCAGGATGGCAGAAGCCCCCAATTCTGAGATCCCAGTGGGAGGGTTCCATGTTTTTAACATTCCATCACCTTACGGCTCTACGCTGCTAATTCTTGAGACTTCACGTCCCGTTTGTTCATCTCTGGGCCCCAAACCTGAGGACCGTGGCAGGGACAGAGCACAAAGAAAGCGCAAGAATGAGAAGAGAGAGGAGAGAGATGGTGAGGGAGGGTGGGGGCAGGCAAAAACAAACACAACAGAGTCTGGATCAGAGGTGCGCCTTGACAGGGGCCAGAGCCTTCCTGAGCCGCCGGCTCTCTCTCCCCGGGAGAAGAGCAGACCTGCCACATCCGGCTGCCCAGCCGGGCAAGGCCCCATGCAGACCAGCCCACACCGTGCCCCCGGCTGGGGAGCGTGGCAGCTCAGCTCAGGAGCCACGTGGGGGCCCCACTAGTTAGGTTTGGGGAGGGACTTGTCTGGGGTGGAACCCCCACCCGTCCCCCAAAGAGGAGGCTGCAGGGCCAGGGATTTGCTGAAGCGTCTTCCCCAGGTAATCCACCTTCCTGTGCAAAGCCAGTTTGTTTGTTTGTTTGTTTGTTTGTTTGTTGTTTGTTAGCACTGGGAAACCATACAGTCGCGCTGCAAACCCCAGAGCCGCCCTGGTTACAGCCTCATGGCCATCCAGTCCCTGCCCCATTCCAAGGGCCCTCTGACCCTTTCTAGAGGAGGCCATTGCCTATGGGGTCTGGGAGGCCAGCCCGTGGAGGTGCGTCTGGACTCCCCAGAGCTCAGTGATCCGTCTGTCCGCTTTCCCTTCCGTGGACAGGGACTCTGGCAGGCAGGGGACACGAGGTGGCGCCCCTGAGGCCGGCCCAGCGTAGGCCTGGCAGGAACCTCTCCCACAGCCAGCCCCTTTGGAGTACAGAGAAGAGCAATTACTGGTTGGTCAGGCTCAGCCCCAAATCCTAGTCACCGCTGCTGTTTCTTGAGTGCCAACAATGTGCCAGAGGCCGTGCTTACCTTTTGATGCACAGCGTCTGGCTAAATCCTCACACAGCTCTGGGAGGCAGGTACCATCACTCCTGCTCCACGCACCGGGGAACTCAGAGACCCACACGGGGGTTTTCCCGCATCACAAAGCCAGCCGGTGGTCTCTGCCCCCAGCATCTGCCTCCCAATCACTGTGCTATGCTGCTACCAGTGACCCCCACTCAGCCCCTCTCCACGGTCAGGCCCCTGCCAGTCAAATCCCAGATCTCCAGGGTGGGGGAGGCACTCCATTTGGGGGCACTTGGACTTCCTAAACTTCGGGAGCCACTGTCTGAGCCGCTGTCCTGGACTCCCCCACCCCCACCCCTCCTGCCCCAGGTGTTAGTTCCAGCCCAGGCCATCAGGCCAGAACTCTCAACTGGGGGGAGGGAGTGGGTTCTGGCAGGGTTTCACAGAACCCTGTTTCTTCTGGTCATAAACACGATTCTCCTGATAATGTCGGGGGGTCGGGAAGTGATGCGGCCAGGGGTTCTGATGGCCGTGGGTCAGACCTGGACCCCCACCGCTGTGACCAAGGAGACCTCACCAGCTGTGTCCATGAGCCCCTGACCCTGTTGCTCCAATGCCTTTGTAGGAGTATTTTTAGCAGAACCTTTTTTTTTCCAAAATAAATGTGAATTGTAAAACCTATCACTTGGACTCATGAGGTCTTTTTGTTCGTTTGCTTTGGTTGGTATTTTTGCTGAGGTTCCCCGGGGCACAAATGGAGCTCCTAGAGGTCCTCAGCAGGGTTGTGAAGCATGACTAGGAGTTTTCCGGGGCTAAGGATGAGCCAGGGCTAGGGGTCTGGAGTTGGGGTTGGGGTTGGGGTTGGGGTTGGGGTAGGGGTAGGGGTTGGGGTTGGGGTTGGTGTTGGGGTAGGGGTAGGGGTTGGGGTTGGGGTTGGGGTTGGGGCTAGGGCTCTGGGGTTGGGGTAGGGGTAGGGGTTGGGGTTGGGGTAGGGGTAGGGGTTGGGATTGGGGTTGGGGCTAGGGCTCTGGGGTTGGGGTTGGGGTTGGGGTTGGGGTTAGGGCTGGGGTGGGGTGGGGATTTGGCCTTGGCTGGAGAGGGGCACTGAATTGGAGCAGTAACTCCCCAGTGTTCTGAGAACACATATTCATGTTTAAGAGTTTGAGCTCAGCTGTCAGGGGTCCCTAGGGTTTGAATAACAACCCTGTCATTTAGCTCTGTTCGCTCAGTTTCTGTGGAGACACCACATTAATTGCTGCAAGCCTCATTTTCATGTCTGTAAAGACCTGGAGCATAGGTGAGGATTAAGGGACATGAAACATGCCAGGTGCTTGGCATCCACAACATGAACTCTCGAGGTTTTGCTGGGAAAGAGCGGGGCCCATGTCTGCCACACACTCAGCTGTGGTCCCCATAAGCAGGACGATGCCTGACCTACGACAGGATCTCAATAACTGTTTGTCCAGTGTCAGTTCAAGGTCTGCTAAGGAGGAGGAGGAGGAGGAGGGGGAGGAGGAGGCATTCGAGGAAAGTTCATGGTAAATACATTAGGCAAATTTTGGACTTGGGCAAGTTGATTAGGTTTCATTTTTTCAGGATAGTAGAGCCTTAAATATGTTTAAAATATGTATAGTCAAGCCGAAACCAGTTTGACTCAGTGGATAGAGCGTCAGTCTGCAGACTGAAAGGTCCCAGGTTCGATTCCAGTCAAGGGCATGTACCTTGGTTGCGGGCACATCCCCAGTAGGAGGTGTGCAGGAAGCAGCTGATGGATGATTGATTCTTTCTCATCGATGTTTCTAACTGTCTATCCCTCTCTCTTCCTCTCTGTGAAAAATCAATAAAATATTAAAAAGTTTTAAAAAATATATGTATAGTCAATTGATCTTTGACAATGAAGCAAAGGCAAAAAATGGAATAAAGTCTTTTTAACAAATAGTGCTGGAACAAACGAACATCACACGCAAAACAATATACCTAGACACCCTTCACAAAGATTCACTCAAATTGCATACAGACCTAAATGTACAACATAAAAGTATAAAACACAGAGGAGCTAACTTAGAAGAAAACCTAGATGACCTTGGATATGGTGATGACTTTTTAGATACAACACCAAAAGCACAATCCGTGAAGGAATAATTGATAAGCTAGACTTCGTTAAAATTTAAAACTTCTGCTCTGCAAAAGAGAAAGAGAGGAAAAAAAGCCACAGACGGAGGGAAATATTTGCAAGAGACACATCTAATTAAGGACTGCTATCCAACACATACCAAGAACTCTTCACACTCAGCCATCAGAAAACAAACAACCTAATTAAAAGATGGGCCAAAGACCTTAACAGATAGCTCACCCAAGAAGATATACAGGCCACAAGTAAGCAGAGGAAAAGAGGCTTCCTGTCAGAGGTGGCCAGGGAAGTGGCCAAAATCGGGGACACAGACAACACCAAGTGCTGGAGAGAATGTGGAGCTCCAGGAACGCTCATTGGTTGCCGATGGAAACACAAACTGACGCAGCACTCTGGAGGAACAGTTTGGCGGCGTTTTCTAACTAAATTAAACTAAGCACGCTTGTACAATACAACCCAGCAACTGTGCTCCCTGGTATTAACCCTAAGAAGCTAAATAAAAACTCATGTCGACCAAAAGCATGCACACAGTTGTTTACAGCAGCTTTATTCATAATGCTAAAACTTGGAAGCAACCAAGATGTCCTTTGAAGGTGAACAGATAAATAAACTAGGATACATCCAGACAATGGAAGACTAGTCAGTACTAAAAAGAAATGAGCTAGCCAGCCACAAAAGCCATGGAGGACATGCACATGCATATTACTCAGTGAGAGAGACCCGTCGGAAACGGCTACCTACTGTGTGATTCCAACTCTATGACATTCTAGAGAAGGCAAAACTATGGAAGCAGTGAAAAGACCCGTGGTTGCCAGAGTGAAGTGGGGAGGGAGGGACGAACAGGCAAAGCAAACAGGACTTTTCTGGCAGTGAGAATACTCTGTATGATACTGTAATGGTAGACTCGTGTCAATTATACATTTGACCAAAAACCCACTGAGTGAACCCTAATGTAAACTGTGAACTTTGGGTGATAATGATGTGTCAATGTAGGTTCATCACTTGTAACAAATATACCATTCTAGTGGGAAATAGTTTTAATATATTTTATTGATTTTTTTTACAGAGAGGAAGGGAGAGGGAGAGCTAGAAACATCCATCAGCTGCCTCCTGCACCCTCCCTTACTGAGGATGTGCCCGCAACCAAGGTACATGCCCTTGACCAGAATTGAACCTGGGGCCCTTGAGTCCACAGGCCGGCGCTCTGTCCACTGAGCCAAACCGGTTAGGGCTCTAGTGGGGAATATTGATAATGAGGGGGGTTATGCATGTGCGGGGACAGAACTTCACAACCGTGAGTATGGCTAAAATTTTGCAAAGGTGTGAAGCAAGAGAGCCGTCACATACTGCTGCTGGAAATGTAAAATGGTACAAGAGCTTTGGAAAACTGCATGGCAAACACACCTCGATAGTCAACCAAGAGAAATGAAAGCATGTATTTATAGAGTTATACAAGAATGCTTTTGTGTGTGTGTGTGTGTGTGTGTGTGTGTGTGTGTGTGTGTGTTTTTAGGAATGCTGTTTTTAATAACAGCCAAGATTGAAACAACCCAAATGTCCATCCCCAGGTGAATGGATAAACAAATTGGAATATATCCCTTGAATGGACCACTACTACTCCACCATAAAAAGGAACAAACTAGTGATGCACACACAAAGACATATATGAACCTCCAAACATCATGCCGAGCAAAAGAAAGCAGACACAAAGGACCACACTGTATGATCCCATTCGTATGAGATTCTGTGACAGGCAAAACTAATCTAGAGTGACAGAAAGGTCAGTGGCTGCCTGCAGCTGGGTACAGGGGAAAGGACTGACTGCAAAGAGTAGGAAGGACGTTTGGGGGGGATGTTCTGGATCTTGGTGGTGGTGGGTATACATATGTGTAAAAATCACCAAACTATACCCTGATAATGTGTGCATTTCATTTTATGTAAATTGTAATGCAGGTTAATGTTTTTGTTTTTTTAAGACAAAGCACAAGCCCATATTTTGTCTTAGATTCAACAGACACAAAAGTGAAGTACTTTATCAGCGTGCTGTTAAAAGTATATAAATGTGCCCCAATCGGTTTGGCTCAGTGCATAGAGCATTGGCCTGGGGTCAAGGGCATGTATCTTGGTTGCGGGCACATACCCAGTAGAGTGTGTGCAGGAGAGTCAGCTATTCAATGTTTCTCTCTCATAGATGTTTCTCTCTATCCCTCTCCCTTCCCCTCTGTAAAAAATCAGTAAGAAAACATATATTTTTAAAGTATGTAAATGCTTTATTTTAAGTTTCTGTACTTTGCTCTTCCTCTCAGGTGGATAAGGAACAGCTCGCACCCCGGCTGTGGCCCGGGGACCGCACTCTGAGCAGCGGGGCCCTATCCCGCTTTGGAAGACCCCTGGGTTTCAGGGGAGGGCGCGGCGGGGAGGCTCCCGCCCTGGGGTCACTGGGTCTGCAGGACGGGCTTGCCCAGCAGCCGCAGCACCCGGTACGTGTTCAGCCCGGGGACGTCGAAGCCCGGGGACAGCCCGCGGCGGTCCAGCGGGTAGAAGTGCACGAGCTGCCCGTGCTGGACCTCCAGCGAGAGCCGGGCGTCGCCGCCGAGCGGCAGCGCGCACGGGAACGCGCGGGCCACGACGCGCAGCTGGAAGACGCGGCCGCGCACGTGGCGCAGCGCCAGCGTGCGGAAGGCGGCGGGCACGAGCGCCTCCGCGCGGGGCCCGAACTGGCGCAGGCGCAGCTCGCCCGCCGGCCCCGCGGCGCGCACCTCGTAGAAGGTCCGGTTGGCGAAGGTGAAGTAGCCGGCGAACGGGCGCGCGCTCGGGGGCGGCGCGGGGCGGCGCTCGGCCTCGCGCAGGGCCCGCTCCAGGGCCGGCAGGAGCGCGTCGTAGGCCCGCGCCACCAGGTCGGGCCCCGGGGGCCGCGGCCCCGCCAGCAGCAGCACGAGGCCCAGCCGCAGCGGCGGCACCAGCGAGAAGGTGGCGGCGTAGCCGTCCAGGTCGCCGTCCTTGCGCGCCACGCGGTAGCCGCGCTGCGCGTGGAACTCCCACGGGGTGCCGGTCTCGCTGGCGAAGTAGGCGCCGGGGCAGGCCTGCAGCGGCGCCAGCAGCGTCCCGGCCGCGTCGGGCCGCAGGAGCCGCGGGGGCCCGCCGCCCAGCAGCGCCGCGGCCAGCTTGGCCAGGTCGGCGGCCGTGGAGTACATCTGGCCCGACGGGCGGTACCAGCCCAGGTCGTAGAGCGGGGCCGGCCGGCCGCTGGCGTAGAAGCCGGCCGCCAGGCGGGCGCGCACCGGAGGGGTGAGGTCGAAGCCGGTGTCGGCCATCCCCAGCGGCTCCAGCACGTTCTCGGAGACCCAGCGCTGGTAGTCGCCCGGAGCCGTGTGGGCGGCCAGGACGTGCGCCAGAAGCGAGAAGGCCAGGGTGCTGTAATGGCACCTGGAACGGGAGGGAGGTGCGGAGCCTGGGGTGCAGCCCAGGACGAGCATTCCCAGGCCCCAGGTAGCCCCTTCCGACCTGCTCAGACTGTCTGGAATGCCCCCCCCCCCGGAGTTCCGTAGGACTGGATCGGTCAGGGAAGGAACCTGCTTCACTGCGTCCCAGAGGGTCAGACCCATCAGAGACTGCAGACCGCCCATTCTGCATCTGGGAAGGGGAAGGGCGGCCCAGAG
Organism: Vespertilio murinus; assembly: GCA_963924515.1. NCBI lineage: Eukaryota > Metazoa > Chordata > Mammalia > Chiroptera > Vespertilionidae > Vespertilio > Vespertilio murinus. The sequence continues at coordinate 12,636,239 of OZ004706.1, forward strand.
AGGGGCAGGGGCTTGTCCAGGGTCACATGGCAGGCAGGAGGAGAGCTGGGCAGGGCAAGTGGTAAAGCAAATCGTACTGGTCCTTTACATTTTAATATGATTTACTTTAGGAAACAGAAAACTAGAGTCTTAGACTGGGGGGGGGGCGGGATGGGATGATAGCGATCTTGTGGATCAAGGATAAGAAGGGGGGGCAGGATTCCCCCTCCCTTCTTCCCAGCTATGGCAGACACCAGCTGTGGGTAAGAGGTCTGTCTCTCTTCTTCCCCAGAGAAGATGCAATTTCAAAAGGGCACAGACAGATGAAAATCCACAAATCCTTTTGGACATTCCTGAACTCTAGCCCAACCTCCCTTAATTTTTTTTATGTTTTTTATTGATTTTAGAGAGAAGAAGGGGGAGAGTGAGAAAAAAAGAGAAACATCAATGTGAGAAACATCGGTCGGTTGCCTTCCATATGCATCCTGTCGGGAATTGAACAACCTGGTAGGTGCCCAGACCGGGGATCGAACCTGCCACCTTGTGGTGTACAGGACAGCACTCCCACGGAGCTACTCCGGTGGCCGGGGCCTGACTTCCCTTCTCTACAGATGAGGAAGGTGAGGTTCCAACGGGCTCAGGGCCTCCTCCAAGGCCTCAGGGCAAGTTAGTGGCGCAGCTGGAAGGAGGACCCCAGCTCCCAGATGCCTGAGCATCACCTGGGTCCTTTCTTCCTCGGGGAAGTGGGGCCTGGGGTTCAGCATGTGGAGAAACAGACGGGGCACCTTTTCCCAAAAAAGGGCCAGCCAGCCTGGGAGGGTGCCCCTGAGTCAGGGGAGTGCCAGCTGTCCTCTGCCCAGCCCCTCGCTCCCTGTTCAGTGGCCACCCAGCTCTCTGCTCCCATCAGCACCCCACTTATTTCCATGCTGGCACTTGGCAACATCTCTGTTGATCTTGTTTATCTGTCCACTGATAAGAAGGCTCACAAAAATGCAAACTCCATGCGGAGGATCCTGGTTTCTAGGAAATTTGTTTGCTTCTGTATCTCCGCACACTCCGGGCACAGAGTAGGTGCTCAATGTTGAGTTGATGAGGGGGAGAAACTCAAGGTTCAGACACACCTGCCTTCCTGGGACACCCCCTCTCTCTGGGCCTCAGTCTTCCCAGCTGTGGAATAGGGGTTGTATTCCCTGACCCCCGAGGTCTCTTCAAGTTCTGACCACCCCGGACCAGAGGATGCAGTCTCTCTCCGGGGCCAGCGGGGGGAGTATCCTGAGGAGGTCCCTGCCTTTGGCAGAGCACCGGGGCACTCTCCTCACCTGGTTCCCGGGTCCGCGACCAGCACGTCATCCTTGAGCAGGCTCAGGGCCTCCTGGGTGCTGCCCCTCCACAGCAGCGAAGTGGAGCGCAGCCGCCGGGGCAGCCCTGGGGAGGAGCAGCGGGTCAGGCCTGCCAGGCCGGCTGAGGGTGGGTGTGGGGGTCACTGGGTGCACTGTCCCCCTCCCCACCTTCCATGGGTTGAAAGATAACAAAATCTCCTGAAAAAATGAAAATAGTCCGGCATGGACTCTCATCCTGCTTGTGTTTTAGTGGGAAAGCCACTTAGTGGGACTCTCAAGCCCCAGGCCCCTCACCTGTGATGTGAGGGACATAATATATATAATCATCTCTCTATCATAGGGATGATGTGAGGATTGGGTAAAATAGAATGCTTAGCACGGTGTCTGGTCATAGCAACTGCTCAAAAAATAATTATCAACGATAGCAGTTTGATTCCATAAAATTCTTGAGATCAGTGGCCAAACCGCTTTGGACTTTTTTTTTAACCATTTGGACCCTTCTCTTTATTAGCTGTGACAACTATTGGAAGAACCACGGGGTTTGGGTTCTCTCCATCCATTCACTCAATAGTGGGTTTCCAGCTTCTGTCTTGTGCCAACAGGTGCTCTGGGTCCTGGGGAATCGGTAATGAACCAAGTCCCTGCCTGGGCGGAGTTAGTGGAGGGGCCAGACAACGAGCCAGACACATTCATGCTACAGAGAAAATGCTTTGGTCAGGCCAAGGCCTTGCAGAGGTGGTCCTTGAGCAGTGAGACCAGGAGAAGGTGAGAGAGAGAGCCACTCTTTTCTGTAAGAATGTCTCGGGCAGAGGGAACAGCACGTGCAAAGGCCCGGAGGTCTTGGAATGTTTGGAAATAGAAATGGCATGGCCCAGCCGGTGTGGCTGGAGAGGAGTGAGAAAGGGGAGACTTTGGCCATTTCGGGGAGCAGCAGAGAGTGGGCTCAGCCTGGTGGGACGAGAATCCGCTCCTCAGTCCCCCCCCACCTGAATTATTTGGGGCTGAGCAAGGTAATCGCAAAACCATTCACCTGAGAGCTGGCTGGCCATCCTGCGGAGGGTGACGGGCGAAGGCCGTGGCGCTGGGCCCTCCTCCTCCAGCCCATCCAGCAGGCTCTGCTGTGTGGGGGCCGATGCCATGCCCAGCGGGTTGTTAATAGTGAAGGAGCTGGCATAGCGCTCCAGAGGGTCATCCAGAGAGGCTACAGTGCCCTCCTCCCACAGGCGGTACAGCATGAGGACTGGAAAGATCTTGGAGACGCTGGAGATCCTAGACAATGTTGGGGACACGGGTGCAGAGAGCGGACTCTTGGCCCCACAACCCATCTCTACCCTGCACCCCAGCCCCCAACTCTCTAGTCTTCTAGGGAAGCACGGAATCCTAGTGCTTTATTTAATGTCTCAGACGAAAACCCGCCAGCCTCTGTACACCTGGCTTTGGGATGCTTGAGAGAATTCCAGAGGCAGTAGGGCTGGAAGGACTTTCCTGAGTGTCTGCCCAATGGCAGGCCTTCCCCCAGGCCCTGCCCACTGTGGGCAGACCCGGTTGGGTGTCTGCCTCCCATTGGCCAAGTGGTCTTGGGCAAGTACTAGACTTCCTGAGATTCGGCTTCCTTGTCCGTTTCACAGGTTGTAGAGAGGATTGAACAAGAATACACTCCTAAAGTGTTTGGCAAGACACCTAGGGGTAGTAAGTGCTCAGTGAGTGACAGAAAGTATAATGGTTGTCCCCATACTTGGCCCAAGCAGGTGCAATGTGAATGGAGCTCCTGCAGGCCTCACTGTGTCTCTGGGAGCAGGTCTGTTCACTTTGCGTTGTAAGCTTTAAGGGTCCTGCAGGCAGCGCCCCTGAGGGGATGTGTTGCAGCAGAATGTCCCCAGGGACTTCCATCTGGGCCGCTGCTGCCGATTGGCAGGGACCACGGCCAGGAGCCCAGGACCTGGTTATGGTTCCATTGTGGCACGTGGACGTGAAGGAGGGAGGGGACCCAGGGAGCCTCCTGGAGGTAGGGAGGTTGGGGGCTAAGGGCTCTCCAGAAGCAATTCCTTCCTGACCCGTTACCTCTACGGTGAGACGTTGGACACTCACTGGTCCTCTCTGGACCTCTGTCTCTTCATCTATAAAACTGTCAAGACTTAATGAAGGGCTTGGGAACCCCAGTCATGATTCTCTTGAGTTCCCCTACCTCCTAAGCACCCCCTATTCTCCCACCCCTCGTCCCTCCACCGGACCCTGCAGGTCACCCGGCTGACCGGTACATGGTGAACTCATTGGGGGGGCCAGAAGCTGGGTCCGAACCATTCTTCTTCCCGAAGTTCCCAGTCCAGAGCACGGTGTCGTTGTGGACGACAACTGCAGACATGGCCGCCAGCCCCGGGGCAGACAGTGCCTGGCGCAGGATCCCCTCCACCTTGCAGGAGAAGGGCAGGAGGCTCAGAATGGGGGTACAGAGACACGCCCCACTTGTCACCGGCACACACTGCCCACGCCCACACCGCACCCTGCACACAGGCTCCCCTTCTCTCCCCCACCCCCACCCCCAGTTGCTGGAGGGGAGCCCAGTGAGCCTCCAGACTTCGGGCTCTCATATCATGGGCCCCCACTCTGGCTGCCATCAGAGCAGCTCCCCTAGAATCTGTTTTGTATGTGGGGATTTCTCATGAGATTTTTGTTCAAAGAAACGTTTCCTTGTCAAAATGTAAAAGGAGGGAGGGGGACAGAACTGTTGATCTAGTCAAATCCTTGTCTTATGCCCTAGTGATTTTTCAGCTCACGCGCCACAAGAATTTTAAAAATATGCCATATCTCCAAAAAACAAAATATGCACTATCTGACTATTTAGTCAGGGACGCTGACCTTTTTTCCCTTAGGTTATCAAATTAAGAAAATGACAACAGCCAATACAACAATAGTCATGCGGTGTGAATGACTCAAAATTTATACCTTTTTTTTTTTTGTCAGGCAAAAGAAAAATTGTTTTCACTATGCCACAGAATTTTAGTGATTATGTGTGCCATGAGATAAAAAAAAGATTGAAACCCACTACCCTAGAAAACCTCCAGTAGGCCTACTCTGACCCCCTAGAGCTGGAGAATTCACTATTTCTAGAAGGCCCCTAAGTTCTCTTTTGAACATTTATTGAAAATGCCTCATTCTTTGCAATGACGGAGTGTAATGATGATGACAACAGCTAACGTATACTGAACATTTAGATTTAGAATGTGCCAGGCACAGTATAAAGTGATTTTCACACACTGTCTCATTTAATCTCACAATAAGTCCGTGCTAATTCCTCCCCATTTTACAGATGAGAAAACTGAGTCTGTGAGATATGAAAGTGACTAATGGTTTGTGGAATCAGAGTTAGAATCCCAGGCTAAGTCCAGCCCCTGTTCTTAATTAACTGCCTTACTGGGTGATTTTTGCGTATCCTGAGTTGAACTCTGTCTACCTGTAGCTTCCACCCCTGCCCTAGCTTTGGGTCTCTAAATCTGTTTCCTCTCTTTTAAAATATATATATATATATATATATATATATATATATATATATATATATATAATTGATTTTTTACAGAGAGGAAGGGAGAGGGATAGAGAGCTAGAAACATCAATGAGAGAAACATCGACCAGCTGCCTACTGCACACCCCCTACTGGGGATGTGCCTGCAACCAAGGTACATGCCCTTGACCAGAATCAAACCTGGGACCTTCCAGTCCGCAGACCGACGATCTATCCACTGAGCCAAACCGGTTTCTGCACAAGGTGTGAATTCTGACAAAGAGGCTAGCACATACTAAGGGCTCACTACACGGCAGCCATGGTGTTCATGGGTGCTTTTTCATTAATTACCATGACCCCCCACCCCGAGAGCCCCATGGCACCCTTCTGTTCCCTCCCCTTCACGAAGGCCTCCCTTGTGTTTGCAGACAGCGAGTGTGCCTCTCTGCACTGGCCTGCACCTTCCCTCCCGTGGAATCGTCTGCCTCCTTCCCGTCAGCTGTTCCTCGGGTGACAGTTTCAAATCCCCCGCCACGCTGCTGCCCTCACCTCTCTGATCGCGTTCCTTTTGTCTGCATGCCTCCTGAGGGAGTGACCCAAGTGGGTGGGGCCTGGCTGGTGCAGACTAGAGCCAGCTGGCAGCCCCCTCCACTGTTAGGCCACCCGCAGTGGTAAAAGCTGTATTGGGGGGGTGTTTTGTTTTAGGTATTTTGCAGTGGCCTCTGTGACACGGGCTCTGTCATCCTCTCCAATCTCATCTTTCTCCTCCCCCCGCCTATGGCCCACCAGACTGAATTGCCTCATAGCTCTTTATGTGCGCTTTATACTTTGCTGACTCTGGGTCCTGGCCCGTGCTGTTCCCTCTATCTGGAGCACAGCCTCCACCCCCACCCACCACCCACCCCCCCAAGCTCCTTTGTTATGCACATGTCCATCAGCGGGGTATCTCCTGTTGTTCACCCCTCAGCTTAGACACCACTTCCTCTGGAAGCCTTCCCTGACCCCAAAGTCCGTTCCTTCATGCCCCCCACCCTCCCGGTCCCCTAAACTTCCCCCGTTCTCACTCTTAACGTGTTATTTTTTAAAAATATATTTTATTGATTTTCCACAGAGAGGAAGGGAGAGGGACAGAGAGTTAGAAATATCGATGAGAGAGAATCATTGACCAGCTGCCTCTTGCACCCCCCCCCACTGGGGATATGCCCGCAACCAAGGCACATGCCCTTGACCGGAATCGAACCCCGGACCTTTCAGTCCGCAGGCTGACGGCTCTATCCACTGAGCCAAACCGGTTTCGGCTTACCCTGTGTTATTAATGTTTATTATCTTGACCGTCCCTTCGTTCCCAGACGGGTAGCTTCTTGGGAACAGGACAGTATCTGCTTTCTGCCATGCCCCTGGTGTCTAGCTCAGAGTCCGTGCCCAGAAATTACATGATGAATGAGTGCCACGCCCAGTGCAGAGCGTGGCCCTCCCCTTCATCACTCGGGCCTGGCACACGCCCTCCGGGCCATACTGACCTTCTCCAGGGCCTCCTTCAACACGGGGACAGGGTGTGCCAGGGGCACAGGCTCAGGGTGCCGGGGGCACATCCGCACAGGGGCAGAGGGCGCTTCTGGTCCCGAGGACCCTGCCGGGAACAGCACGTGGTGAGAAGGAAATAGCCATCGGGATGGGAGTCTAGGGGTCATCCTAGAAGGGATGGGAAGGTGGCGGCAACGGCCAGAGCCGCACCTTCGGGCCAACCCTCCCCGCGGGCGACAGCCTCACCAGGAGTATCGGGAGCAGAGACCAGCCCCGGGTACCAAGGAGCAAAGAGCAGAGCGTGCCTGGAGGAGAGAGGACAGTTCCACGCCCGCCACCTGCAGCGTGGCTTCAAGGCGCCCATTAGGCCACCGTTCCCCGTGGCAGCCCTTCTCTCTGGCACGCCCACCTCCTCCTCTCCGTGTGACCAGCAGATTCAGACAGGTTCCTGCTCCTCGGGGCAGGCTGAGCCATGCGCTGTCTGTCTCTCTCTCTCCCCCCAGTTCTGATGGTATGTTTGGGGGTGGGGAAGTGGACTTGGGGCTCCACTTCGGCGTCAGGCCTAAACCACGAGGAGAACTCAGTCTATCACCAGAGCCATGCGTTCGAGCATGGGGGACTCGTGTCTCGTTCTGTTTGGTCTGGCTTGTATGGCTTCCTTGGAACCTCAGGGAAGAGGGGGTGGGCCTTGGCAGATGTCTGGGAGAGCATCCCAACGGCCCCCAGACCTCCCCTTGTCCCCTGAAGAGCCGTCCGGAGTGGTGAGGGTGCCAGCACCCTGAGGAGCTGCACCCTTACCAAGTCCTTCCTGAGGCTGCCCAGAACCAGGACAAGACGGGAGGTTCACGGTGGCCATAAATTCTTCTAGTGCCTCCCAGCTCTAGACCCGGGCTGGCTTTGTGACTTCCTTGGGCCAAAAGAATGAGGTAGAATTGATCGTTAATCCTGGGCCTTCCCAAAATTAGGCCTTAATGCGCCTTTGTTCCCTGGGAATACTGCCCCCTCTTGGACAAGCCTGGGATAGCGGTCTTGAGAGGGAGAATCCGCATGGAGAGAGAGATCCAGCTCTCCCGCTGCACTGGAGAGAGAGCTCAGATTAGACCAGCAGCAGAACTGCCAGCCAGCCCACAGACTACTACCGTGTTTCCCCGAAAATAAGACCTACTTCGTGGAAACAATACATCCCCTGAAAATAAGACCTATCGCATTTTTTGGAGCAAAAATTAATATAAGACACTGTCTTATTTTCGGGGAAACAGGGTAGGAAGAATGAATCACTTCGTTTGAAGCAAGCACGTTTGTGGTTGGCATTAGGATCCTCATGTTATTCACAAAGGCATCAAGGCCCGGAGAGACCATACGACTGGCCCCGAGATGAACAATTAAGAGGCCAGAGCTTGTGAGTCTAAATCGTACAATGCCCTCAGGTCAGGAGCGGCAACTCGGAGCCCCCAAGGACCCACAGGGGCGGGAGAAACTCGAGGATGTCCCTGCACTCACCGGTCGTCAGCTTGGGGAGGGAATACTGCCACAGGAAGCAGCCAGTCATGAGGACGGAGAGCAGGAAGAAGAAGCCGCAGGAAGCTGGGAAAAGCCACTCCTTTACTTTCAGCGGGCCGAGCCGCCGGCCAGCCTGGAATGGGGAAGACACAGGGCGCAGCTCCCATGGGACTCAGCCAAGGGGAAGAAAGAGAGGGACCCCTACCCTGGTCCTTCTGTACCTGAAGTTCACCCAGACACGATGGAAGTCCACAGGGAAGCTCCAATATAGATACACATTTCACACCTGGGAAGCCAAGGTCCTTCCCAGTATGGCCGTTCAACAGCTCCGCCATGTATGTTCCTCTGCGCCTTTGCATAGCATGTGCCTTCTGCTGGGCCTGCTGTCTCTCCTGTCTATTTAGTGCCACACCTCCTCCATGAAGCCTCTGCAACTCCCTTCACCCAGGTCCCCTCCAAGGCACTTGGAACAAGTCTGTTTCGGCGCAAATCCAAGGCTCTCCCGAGTACAGTAGTTGTCCGGCTACTACTACCGTGTTTCCCAAAAATAAGACCTACTTCGTGGAAACATAATACATCCCCTGAAAATAAGACCTAGCGCATCTTTAGGAGCAAAAATTAATATAAGACACTGTGGATGACGCTCAAATGCAGTGTGCTACGGGAAATACGCCAGACTCAAAAGCGACAGATGCTGTCACCCCACTTTCACCGCGTTCTGAGAAAGGCACAACTGCGGGGAGAGAAGACAGCTCCGGGGCCGCCTGGGGTAGGGATGGGGCAGGCCGCAAAGGGCAGAAAGGCGTTTGGGAAGTGATGGAGCTCGTTCTATATCTTGATATGGTGATGGTTATAGGACTGCATGTATTTGTCAAAATTCAGAGAGCTGCACACGGGGGGAAAAAGTGGATTTTAGTGCATGTCAGCCGTGCCTCAGTGTTTTTTTTTAAAATGAAGCTGTTAAAGGTCCCAGGTAGGATGTCTCTACCTGGTTGTCCAGGTTTCTGTGGGAGACAAGTTTGAAAGTGCTCCCCTCTGAGCATGCGCAAAGGGCCAGTGGGGGTGCCCTGGGGGGAGGGCTGCCAGTCCCCTTCGCAGGCACCAGGGCTCCATGTGCTCAGGCGAAGAATGAAGTGCGGAGACTTTACATGACTTGCTGGGGTCGTGGGCAGCAGGTGGTGGCGCTGGGAGTGTCGCTCTGTGCTGTGCACCACCCCACCCTCTGCACCCCCAACTTGTAGCCCTCCCCTGGGGCCCAGCCTCGTCTCATGTCTGTCTCCAGTCTCAGGATTTATTCCCATAGACCCAAAAGTGCAGCCAGTATCTAACCTCTAAGCTGCTCACCAGCTGCTCACATTTGGACTTGCAATGTCCATTAGGAATCTCTCCCCTCGCCCTTCACTGGGGTGGGGTGGGGGTGGGGGAATGGAAGAAGGGAGAGGGGAGAGCTCAGGAAGAGCCAGGCTCTCCCAGCCCCCACCCATAACACAGCCACCCCAGCTCCTTTCTGCGGGTCCAGCCCACAGACCCTCACCTCCTCTCCTTCTCACTGCCCTCTCTGGGACAGCCCTCCCTGTCCAGTCACACATTCAGAAACAGTCCCCAAGGGCAGGCTGTGTGCTGGGCGCCGTGCTCCCTCCTGAGGCTCAGTGCCTTCGGCCAGCGTCTGTCTCTGGGGAACCAGCTGGACGGTGGAGCGGTGAGACTCGGGGTTCTGGGCCGAGGCGAAGCACAACTTGATTCCGGTCCCGCCCTCACTACCTTTGGACAAGTGGCTTCACCTCTTTGAGCCACAGTTTTCTCGTCTGCGTAATGGGAGTGGCCTTTGTCCTATACCCCACAGAATCTCGGTGAGGGTAAATGAGGCGATGCTGAAAGCCGCTCTCCGGTGGGCAGCCAGTGTGTTATGATAATCTCCCTGGGAGACAGGCGTACACAGGTCATGGCACAGAGCTCCGGGGGCCCCAAGGAGCCTGTGAGCGCCACTGAGCAGGGGGTTGGGGATGCGTGGAGGGACTCCCATCAGAGGCCTGGGGATGTGAAAAAGAAGAGGAGCCAGCCATGTCTGGTTTTGAGAACACGATGAGCTAACAGGCTTACAGCATGGAGAGCTTCCTGGCTAGGGGAGCACCCTAGGAAGGTGGGTGACGACAGTGGAGGTGCTGAGGGCGACCTGGGGTCCTATTGGAAGCAAACCTCGTGGGGCCATGCCTCACCTGGGCCTTCATGCTCTCCAAGGCGAGGAAGGTCCCGGCGGCTGAGGACTCAGGCCCACAGTCCAGGAGACACTGCGTGGGAGGGTCAGTCACAGGGGTGAAGGCAGAGAGCGATGGCAGCGGGAGGGGCTGGAGAGAGAGGGAGGGGACAGAAGTGCTAGGAGGAGAAGCAGGCAAAGCAAGCCCTCCCCTTCATGAAGCCCCACCTCCAAGGCAAGGGGAGGCCAGCTCAGAGACCCTGGAGGGGACCAGCTCTCTGGTCTGACACGTCTGTCCTGACTTTAGCATTGGACATCCCGAATTCCGCAGTCCCAGCCGGAAGAGTTGGTCACACACACACACACACACACACACACACCACATACACACACCACACATGCCAAACACACGTACACATCCCCACACACACACATCACACGCGCCAAACACACACACCACACACACACACACCACACACACAAACCATATACACATACCACACACACACACACCACACACATCACACATGCCAAACACACACATACCACACACATCACGCATGCCAAACACACACACCACGCACATGCCAAACACTCAAAAAACACATACACACACGATATGCACACAAACACACCACACACACATACCACACACAGAGACACCACACACACAAACACACCACATACACATACCACACACACACATACACCACACACACACCACACACACCACACACACCACACACACACACACCCCGTCAGACCCCCAGGGTGCCTAGCCCCAGCTCACCTCTCTGGAGGCTCAGGAAGGGCAGGGCAGTTGAGGCCCCACCATGGCCGGCCAGCGCCCCTCGGGGTCCGTGTTCCAGGGACAGGAGGCTTCCTGGGCTCTGAGCCGTGGGCTTCACCCAGGCTCCCAGGGGCTGGCCGACGTGGTGCCCGATTTCCCCAGCACTAAGCCCTCTGTGCCCTCTGCCGTGGGGATTAGATCCTGGGGTCCCCCAGGCAGCCAGTAGGGAGGGGGAACATCTGTCAGGGAAGCTGGCAGCACCACGTGACCCACGATGCTCCAAGCTGGCGAGTGAAGAAGCAGTCTCTCCAGCCTTTGTCAGCCCCAATGTAGAAGAGGCGATGGGCTGCCAGGACACAGCCCACCCACTGGCCTCCCACCCGCAGCCACCCCACTCCCCACCCCCACCCCAGCGCCTCCACTACCTCTGAGGAACTGGGTCTCCAAGGAACGCAGTTTGAAGACCACTAGACCAGCCTAGTTATTTTTTATTAATTTATTTTGGGGGGAGGGGAGAAACATTGCTTGTTGTTCCACTGATTTATGCCCTCATTGTTCGCTCTTTGTATGTGCCCTAACCAGGGATCAAACTCAAAACCTTGGCATATCAAGACAGCACTCTAACCAACCGAGCTGCCAGGCCGGGGCAAGCCTAATTGTTAAACATTCCGATAACTCTGTTCAAATCCCAATTCTGTCCCTGCCTGTGTGGCCTTGGTAAGTCGTGCCTTCATCTATAAAATGGAGATAAGCCCTAGACAGTTTTCCTCAGTGGAGCCTGAGGTTCAATTCTGGTCCGGGGAGCTTGCAAGAATTAATGTGTCTCTCTCACATCGATGTTTCCGTGTGCCTTTTCCCCTCCCTTTTACTCACTTAAAAAAAAAATCAATGGGCCCTAACTGGTTTGGCTCAGTGGATAGAGTGTCAGCCTGCGGACTGAAGGGTCCCGGGTTCCATTCTGGTCAAAGGCATGTACCTTGGTTGAGGGCACATCCCCAGTGTGGGGTGTGTAGGAGGCAGCTGATTGATGTCTCTCTCATGAATGTTTCTAACTCTCTATCCCTCTCCCTTCTTCTCTGTAAAAAATCAATTATATATATATATATATATTTTTTTTTTTTTTTTAAATCAGCCATGGTGACTCAGTGGTTGAGCGTCTATGAGCCAGGAGATCACAGTTTGATTCCCAGTCAGGACACAAGCCTGGGTTGCAGGCTTGATCCCCAATCGTGCAGGAGGAAGCTAACCTATGATTCTCTCTCATCATTGATGTTTCTATCTCCTCCCTTCCTCTCTGAAATCAATAAACATAATTTTTTAAAAGGGACAAAGGCAGTGGGGGAAATTACATCAATAGAACGAAGACATTTCTGTTGGTGCAGATAATAGAACAGGGTGATGTTCCTTCTAAACAACGTTTTTCATCTTCGGGCCACTAATCATCAGTCTGGTCATCATAGCTGCTTTCTTATTATCATTGCAAATGTTCTTTTGCAAGGCATGAGGTTGCTTAGGTCCCATCCCAAGGTTATTGTGCCCTGTCTTTCACATTCCAGGCTCTGAGGTATAAGGCAGTTCCTCTGGATGGCAGCTCTGCATTTTAAAGTGGCTCCACTCGTGATATTGTTTACACTGGAGAGCTTTTACCAACCTCTGCTTCCTGGGTCTCAACCCCAGAGACCCCCTGGAGTGCCACCTGGGCATCACAATTTTTGAAGACTCCTTGGTAATTCTGTGTGGTCAAGGTTGAGAGCCAAGGGTGTGTCCCGCTCATTTCAGATGTGTTTGGGAATTGTTTAGGGATTGAGCTAAACTGCAGATTCTGAGTCAGTGGGTCAGATGGTACAGGAGAGTCTGCATTTCTCACAAGAACCCAAGTGGTCCGTGGACCACCCTGTGAGGAGCAAGGCTCTGCAATTTGTGGATTGCACCAGCTTCCACACCATCATTTTTATTGCCTCCCGGCCACCCTGTGGCTTTCTGGATCTTCTCCTATAACCCTCTGTGGCTGGCCTGCAAAGAGGACTGATCAATTAGAGTGAGAAGAGAGGTGAGTGGTTTTATCCAAACTCCGCATTTATGGCTGGTGAAACAGGCTCTGAGAGGGGAGGTCATACAGCAGGTGGGGTGACAGTGATGGAGCGGGGGGATCCAGGTTTTTTCTATGCACCTGGCTGCTTGGCTCCTCTTTCCTGAGGCTCAGAGCAGGCGGGGCAGCCTGCCTCTGGGTCACAGACTGAGTGGTGACAATGCCCCACAATCCCCAGGGGCAGGTCTGTTCGGTGCCCATTTCACATCTGAGGAAACTGATGTTCTGAGAAGTGATGTTCCAGGAATGGGATTTGGACCCAGGAGTCCTCGCTGATTCTGGGGCACGAATGCATCCCCATGTTGTCTCCCCATCGGATGAGGGGGTCCTCTAGGGCAGCGTCTGGTGGTCCATGAAGTCCAAAAGGTTGGTGACTGCTGCTCCAGGGCAAGGACTGCTTCTCGTTTGGGTTTGTGCGGCCAAACCAGGCCCAAATGTCTGGATCAGTCAATCCCCTTCAAGCTTCTGCACCTCTCGGGATCGAGGCTTCACCCCCAGGACAGCGGCTCCTCCGTGGGAGCTTGCCCATTGCCCCCGGTCCCAGTCCCGGTCCCAGTCCCAATGAAACCATTTCTCACTGCCCAGACTAATCTGCCCCTCCGGATTTTAGCTAAAATCCATAGCATGTCATATAGAAAAGTGGCCACACGGCGGCAGTAGGTACCCATGTGTAGCTACTGGAAGCCGCCACCTCTGAAGAATGTATTCCTTGAGTGCTCTTCCTGCTGGCGTTTGTCCAAGGACTTTTTCCCTCCGTGAACCAAGATAATTGCCACAACTGCCCCTCAGGAGAGGAAGGAGTTCATCATCTTCGCTAGAGCTGAGAGACCCTTAAAGAACCTTCAGTGGTTGCCTGCTGCTCTTTGGAAAAACCATAATCATTCTCTGCTACACTGATTGTTACACAGACCATTCAAAAGTTCCCATGTTCAGGTGGACTAGACTTCAGAGACTAAACCTCAACCGGTGGACCCTTGAGTCAGACTGCCAGAGTTCAGATCCCAGCTCCACCACTTATTACTCACTGGAGGCCCAGTGCACGGATTCGTGCACCGGCGGGTCCCTCAGCCTGGCTGTGCCCTCTAGCAATCCAGGACCCCTAGATGGATGTCGGACTGCCGGTCTCTGATGCAGTCCGACATCCCTGAGGGATGTAGTAGTATTCGAAGCAGCAGGCAGCAGGGGAGGAGCCTGAGCCTGGGTGGACACCACATCTTTCCCACTCATCCTGGCCGCTGCGCCTGCCACTGCCTCCATTCAGTAGCATGCCACAGAGGCTGGAGAGGCTCATGCCACTGAAGCTACAGGTGCCAGCCATGAGCCAGGCATCTGGAGCCCGTTGGTCAGCTGAGTGAAGCTCCCACTGTGGGAACACACTGACCACCAGAATGCAGTTCCTGTGTTGATCATCTGTGCCCTGGTGGTCAGTGCATGTCATAGTGACTGGTTGACTGGTCGTTTGGTCACTTAGGCTTATAGATATGACTTGGGTCAGATTTCTTGGCTTCACTTGGCCCTCAATATGCTTATCTGTAACAAGGGTAACGAAATAGAACATGCACCCATGGGTGGGAGCAAGGATTACATGAGCTAAGACACCTAAAGCACACGGTGCCCAGCTGGCTCACAGCAAGTGTTCCATAAACAGTAGCCACTATTGTTATTGGCAGTGTGTTTCCCTCTCCTCTCGGGCTCTCTTCTCATTCTCTCCATCTCTCCTTCTCTCCTATTTTTTCTCCCCTTCTTCTCCCCACCTTTCCCATTCCCTTTTTGCCTGCTCTTCTTACTCCCACTCTGTTTTCTTCTCTCCACCTCTCTTCTTCCACTTTCAGAACTCATTCCAATGGTCCCATTCTTCTTTGTGATGTTTTCTGATTTCTTATTTGGGAAAGATGTCTGGGTTTCAGAACTAGAAGCAGAACTGCTACACTAACTGTTACACAGAAGGTTAGAAGATTCTCAAGTTCAAGTGGAATTGACTTCCCAGACTCCTGTTTGGTTCCTCTCTTTGCCCCTCACCTGAGCTCTTTCTTCTAAGCTCTACCTTTTGACATGGCTTGCTTCCCAGACTATTCCGGTCATTTTTTTGTCCCAAATTTACTCTAGAACATTCTCAGAGAGAGAAAATAACTGTCCACACTCTCAGCATCAGGACTGTTGAGAAAGAAGAATGTGGCTGAAAAGATACCAAGGACAAATTACACTTAAAAAAGGAAAATGTCTCTCCTAAAGAATCTATGAAGCTACTTAGCATTTTCCCCATTCAGGCTCTGATTGACTCACTAATTGATCTGTTTGCTCACAAACCCTTTGACTCAATCACCATGTGACTACTTTTCTATATGACTTTTTGAGGGCCTATCATATGCCAGGGGGTTACACTTGGGTCAGAGACGATGTAATGTTAAAGTAGACATAACAACATATACCCATTGTCAACACATATGTATTGAGCACCTACTAAGTGCTGAGCCCTGTTCTAGGTGCTTGAGATATCTCAGTGAACAACATTGACAAGGATCCCTAACCTCTAGAGCTTATATTCTAGTAGGAACAGCATAATAAATGTGAGAATAAACAAGTAATCTTTCCTGTCAAAGAAGGGAGTTTAGACAGTCGCCATTTTGGGACACGCGACTTGGCAGCTGCCATTTTTGCTGGAGTGACTTGAAATTTCCCTGGGGGCTGCCATTTTGAAATGGCAAAATCAACCCCTTCCTTTAAATTGGCCAATCCCACAAGAGTATGAGTCTATGCTCTGTAACCAATCAAGAATGAGGGACAGATCATGTGAGTCAGGCATAAAAGCCCAAGTGGACTGCCCTCTCAGTGTGTACATGCTCCCAGACCATGTGCATGCACATCCTCAACTTGGACATAGACCCTTAAAATTAATGCTAAAAACTGAGCTGTCTTGCCAAAACCGGTTTGGCTCAGTCGATAGAGCGTTGGTCTGCGGACTGGAGGGTCCCAGGTTCGATTCCAGTTGGGGGCAGGTATATTGGTTGTGGGCACATCCCCGTTGGGGTTGTAGAGGAGGCGGCTGGTCGATATTTCTCTCTCATCAATGTTTCTGGCTCTCTATCCCTCTCCCTTCCTCTCTGTGAAAAATCAATAAAATATATTAAAAATAAATAAATAAATGCAAAACACTTTATTAAAAAACAACAACAACAACAACTGTGAGCTGTCTTAATAACCATTATGTCCTGAGGTCTATTTGCTTTAGGGCTCTGGAAAATTGCAGGGGCTTACAATGTGGGCTGGGAAAATGTGTACAATCCGGATCATGCTTACCCAGTTAAGTTATTGGTTATAGATAACTTGAATGACTTATATATTTCAGCCTTTAACCAAAATATTTGCCAGGGATAGATTTAGGAGTAGATGTCACGGGATAAGATCCCCCTCAGCCACTGTCACCACCATGCAAAGAGTAAATATAAGGGAACGAATGCCTGGGTGGAATGGAGTAAATATTCTGTACGTGCCCTAAATAAAGGCAACTGTTATGCTTGCGAGGCAAGAAGGCTTGAGGCCCAAGTGGTCCCATTTCCATTTGGATGGACCTCAGACGGTAACAGGATGGAATGTGTGCTTGCCTTGTATCAGGAGGAAACACCTGGGAAAATGCTTCCTTGTAAAGCTCTCTCCTTGTTGCTCCCATCCAACAGAGGTAAAGGGCTGGGAGTCCTCAAAACGATCCAGCCCCCATCTTTCGACACAAACTATACCTCCTGCCTCCCACAGTGTGGGGGGGAACAGTGCTCTGAGTTTATGGGAAACTTATCCAGATGTGTAAATGGCCGAGTATCCTCAGGAGCCAATTGTTCTGCGCTGTTGATACCCCATGCTGATGTCTGGTGGTATGGAGGGGGGGCACTACTGTTGGAGTGGAACTTGTACCCTGATACAATTGGCTCTCCCGTTTACTTTGCCATGTCATAAACCTTTTTCAATGGACAGACAGACTAGGAAGGAGAGAGAATCCAGGGGGTCCCTTTGATCGCCATATTTACAGAGATCCCATTGGGGTTCCAGGAGGAGTGCCAAGTGAGTTTAAGTCTAGAAGTCAGATCACTGCAGGATTTGAATCTGTCCTATTCTGGTAGTCCACCATAAACAAGAATGTGGATTGGATTAATGATCTATTCTATATATATAAAAGGCTAAGTGACCAACCGTCCAACCGTCTGACCAACTGGCTGGTATATATGGCGTGCGCTGGCAATTTAAAAATAAATGTTGACTCGCGCATGCTTGATACATATAAAGCTCTCGCTGACCCTAATCTAGACAGAGTAGGAATATTCCAACCTGAACCCGTTTTTCAGACATGTTCGGTTATATGTTGCTTTCTCTTGAGTTTGAAGAGTGAGTGACCTTAAAGTTAAAGTTGTGAATACTTTATCACACAGGAAATTAATCACACACTCTGAAAGTGTTTTTACTCTTAATGTGGTATATAGGGAGATATTATAATAAGTTTAATCAATTTATCAATCATTGTTTTTATCATTGTTGTTTTTATGTCATGTGTTTGTTGTTGTTATATCATGTTGTTATTTTTTCTAATTAATTTCCTTTCAATGAGCACAAATCCATGCACTGGGCCACTAGTTACTATAACCAACAAAGGATTGCTAATTATACTCAAGACACAGTTAAAGGTATAGCTGAGCAACTGTATGCCAACAGCAGAATGATGTGGGAAAATAGATTGACCTTGGATATGACTCTGGCAGAAAAGGAGGAGTATTTGCAATGTTGCGGGGGAGGGGAAGGGGGAGTGAGCAGTGTTGTACATTCATCTCTGACAATAGCTCCAGATAGAACGATCACTAAGGCCCTATAGGGATTAACAACTCTAGCTAATGAGTCAGCTGAGAATCCTGGGATTGAGGATCCTTTCTCCAATTTAGCAATGGTTTGGAGAAAGGAAGGGAATGACAGTAGTGAATGTTATATTATCCCATGTCTGAGAAGTCTTATCTAAAGGTTAATTGAAACCACATTGACCAAACAGCAAAATAATCTCCTAGACACAGCAGAGCAGGAAAGTCAACGAATGTTAGCCAAGTTTGAAGAGTTAAGTAAGAAATGAGGAGAGCTGTGAGAATAAACAAGTAATCTTTTCTGTCAAAGAAGGGAGTTTAGGCAGCCATAATTTGGGGTCAAGTGACTTTCAGTTCCCCATGCAGGCCACCATTTTGAAAATGGCAAAGGTCAACCCCTTCTTTTAAATTAGCCAATCGTGCAAAAATATGAGCTTAAGCTCTGTGACCAATCAGGAGTGAGGTCATGTGCATCAGGCATAAAAGCCTGAGAGGACCACCCCCTCAGTGAGTGCATCATACTCCCAGACTTTGTGCCTGCACACCCACCTGCAGGAGTAAAGATATTTGCCTTGCTGGCTGGCTCCCAAGTATGTTTTGTGTTGCTCTACCAGGACCCCTGATACTGGGAGCTCACTGGATTTCTAACAATAAATATGCTAAGTGGTGTGTTAGAAAGTGACACCTGCTATGGAACATACATAGAGCCAGGTAAGAAGGGCAGGTTATGAATATTAAACTGGGCAGTCAGGGTGGCCTCGTTGAGAAAGAAATATTTAACAGATCAGCTAAAGGAAGAAAGGGAGTTAGATAATACAGACAGCAGAAGAGTGTTTGTGGTGGGGGGAATAGCCAATGCAGCGGCCTTAGGATGAGACTGTGCCTAGCTTAGGGACCTGTATCAAAGATGCACTTTAGAAACCACTGGCATGTAACAGTAGAGGACATTGAAAGCCATCACTGTGGGGGTGAGATGGAGCAAAGAAGGGATCTGAGGACTGAGCCCCGAGTTTCTAGAGGTGTGAGTACTGGGTGAAGGCAAGGACACAAAGGCTCCGAGAGAAATCAGAAAACACCAGCAAAGTGCTTCACTGGGGAAACTTAGAAACAGAGGGAGACAGTGAATGGGACGTTGGGTTCTCTGCCCCAGCTCCCATCATCGTATGGAGAGAGGTGTGGGGTCAGGGCAAAGCTGGAAACTTCTCGGGGTGTGCTCCAGGGGAGGAACTCCTATCACGCACGTGCACTCTCATTCATCTACTTCTTTGCAGCAAGGGTGAAGTCGGTCTTGCAAGTCAAGAAAAATGGGTCTGAGCTCAGGCACCAGGGGAATTGCCTGCAGTGTGAAGGGCACCCGGAGGCCCTGGGAAGTGGAGACCATGAGCAATCTCTTCTGCTCCGGGAGGGGGAGGGACCCCCTCTGGAGCTCACCTGTTGTCTCATTGCTGGAACATGGAGTGAGCCCTCGGGATCTCCTGATATAATCAAAATTGCTTTTCCAAGGTCCATTCCCTGACCCAGGGGCTCATCAAACACATCCTGCCCAGGATAGGTAGAAATCGACAGGGATAAAATAAAAAATCAATAAATAAGGAATAAATGAACTGGGCTCACATTGGGACTTCCACTGGTTGTGGGCAATGCCGGAGCGACAGTGTAAGAGGGAAGCCCATGGTGGAGGCCAGGGCCGTCAGGCCATGGAGCCCCTGCCACGCCTGGGAAATAGCCCACCTTCAGAGAGAGGAGAAGCCTGGAGACACTGGACTTGCTCCTGCAGCAGCTGCCTGGGCGTCTTGACGGTGTGAACCCAGAAGCACCATAGGTATTGGCCAATGTGGCTGTTTCCCTGCGTGGCCAGCAAATAGCCCAAAGCTGTGTGGTTATCTACAATAACCTGATGTGAGTCACAATAGCCTTCTTGGCAGTGAGAACCCTGGCTGTGCCCATAGCAATTTCCTTCAGGAGAGCTGAGCAGGTGTGGATCATGGTTCTGCCTACCTGTGGGAGGAAAACCTTCATTAAGTGGTGAGATCCAGGTACTTAATATGCAGGAATGTCTTGTCAGTGGCACCAGAGGCTGGGTGCCTTTAGCTTGCCAGGTTTGGGGTTATCATGAACGCCCATATGCAGGTGGCATTAGGTCCAAAGAGAAAGCAAGGAATGTCTTGTATCTAGAGTACAAAGCAGTTCTGGGCATACAAAGGGCACCTCAGTATTCTGCAGGTGGGCCTCAACACCATCAAGGTGTGACACCTGACACACAGGTCATGGTGTCACACCTTGAGTCAAATTCCATGTTCACCCACAGCTGGGAGGCACAGCTGTAAAGGTAATTCCATCGTCATATTGTATCATCTCAAGAAATTCCAACACATGAGAAGGTTGCTCATCAGAGCCTTAAAAATCCTAGATGGTACCTGTTAGGTGGAAAAGAATAGCCACCCATATCCTAAACGAGGTCCTTGGTGGTCAGAATCCATGGCAACCGGTCTGCCTATTTGAACTGGTCAGATCCACAGGTCATTGTGTCACACCTTGAGTCACCTTGACCAAGGCCATCATTACTGGCAAGTAATACATACTCCATGCGCACTGGTGGCTTTGTAGGTCAAATGGATCTGGATCATCACTGAGCCATGGCAGACCTCCTTGACTGATGGTTTTGCTATAGTGGTGGGTTCAGGCATAGCTATGATGGCCACAGGGTCTTGGTCAGTTTTTCATTCCAGATATTCTCTTTAAGAAGCAGGGCCTTATTGTGAGTTTGTTCATATGTCACAGATAGATCAAATTTTGTGGCTAAATTGCTATATCTGTTTCCACAGCATAAGGTTACCATATGGATATTCTCCTCATGGTCCAGTTCTGATGGTCCACTGACCTGGCCATACAATAAGATCGTTAGCGATGACCTGTGAAATTGTGCAAAAGAGGCTACTTACAAAAGTGTAAACAGGCCAAAACCAGTTTGGCTCAGTGGTAGAGCATCGGTCTGCGGACTGAAGGGTCCCAGCTTTGATTCCGGTCAAGGGCATGTACATTGGTTGAGGGCACATCCCCAGTAGGGGGTGTGCAAGAGGCAGCTGGTTAATGTTTCTCTCTCATCCATGTTTCTGACTCTCGATCCCTCTCTCTTCCTCTCTGTAAAAAATCAATTAAAAAAATATATTTTTAAAGATCATTAGCAATGACTTGTGAAATTGTGCAAAAGAGACTACTTACAAAAGTGTGAACAGGCTATAGGGAACCCATATCTGGTAAATGGGAGGCTGCTCCTCCCCTTGGGTCCAAAGGTCTCATAGAGAGAACATCCCTAAGAGGAGGAGTGACCCTCTGCCAAGTGACCCAGCCAGCCCCCCTGAGGGGTCCTGGATTGCGAGAGGGCGCAGGCCAGGCTGAGGGACCCCATGGGTGCATGATCAGGGCCAGGAAGGGATGCGGGAGGTTGACCAGCTACGGAGGGACTAGACCTTGAGCGTCTCCCCAGTGCTGTCGCACCCTCCCAAGGGAGACCCTTGGGAGACTCAAGGTCCGGCTCATCTCGCTCAGTCCTGATCTGCCAGACCCCAGCAGCAAGCTAACCTACCAGTTGGAGCGTCTGCCCCCTGGTGGTCAGTGCATGTTATAGCGAATGGTTGAGTGGCCTTAGCATCTCATTAGCATATTACACTTTGATTGGTTGAACGGACAACTGGACACTTAGCATATTAGGCTTTATTATATAGGATGAGTATATACAATCCACTGTGTTAGGTGCTATTGGGGAGATATACAGATGAACAAGATGCTGTGCTTGCCCTCAAGCATCAGAGGGTGAGAGGAAGGGATACAGAAATCTGTACAAATCAAGTCTCAGCAGGTTGTGGCACATTCCACTGTAGGAGTACAGATAAAATGCCAGGAGAGTGCTAGGGAAAGAGATTTAGTACAGCTGAGTTGAAGGCAGCCTCCTGGAGGTATTAGCTTTGGAAGAAGTAAAGGATTGTAACAGCCCTGACAGGTTTTGCTCAGTGGATAGAGTGTTGGCCTGCAGACTGAGGGGTCCCGGGTTCAATTCCAGTCAAGGGCATGTGCTGTGGTTGCGGGCGCATCTCCAGTGTGGGGGGGGGGGTGCAGGAGGTAGCTGATTGATGTTTCTACCTCTCTATTCTCTTTCCCTTCCTCTCTGTAAAAAATCAATAAAATATAAAGAAAAAAGAATTGTAACAGCAGAATGGGGAAGAAAAGGACCCCAGGACCCACAGTCTCCTTTGGTTCATAGAAGAACATAAAACCTTTAACCCAAATGTATCTGTCTCCAGGGGACAGAACCATGTGCGCAGAGACATGAATGCAGCTGGGGGACGGCCGGTCATTTGGTTTGGTTAGAGGTCATGAGACTTGTGGGAGAGATGATTTTTTAAGTAGGACACCAACAAGGCACGAAGTCACAGTGAGGTGGTGCTGCCCTTTCCAATCTCCTATGGGGAAGAGTCTCAGCTTGGTGCTAGCATGCCTTTTAAGCACTAACACTTGCTAAATCTCCCTTTTTTTTTTTTTTTAACCCAAAACTCACAGGTTCAGATCCATCAGAAGGCAACCCAGCTCTGGCTGGAACTTAATAACATCATTTACCGTGTTTCCCCGAAAATAAGACATCCTCCGAAAATAAGACCTACTTCGTGGAAACATAATACATCCCCTGAAACTAAGACCTAGCGCATCTTTGGGAGCAAAAATTAATATAAGACACTGTCTTATTTTCGGGGAAACAGGGGTAGTTTCCATGGTTTTATTTTGACAGTTAAAGTCTATTTCAGGCACATGATGCTGTTTTTAATTCACAAATAAATTTTTACCTTTATTATTATGTTCCTTTACAGATACATTTATTTAAGGGAAAATAGTCCATTTAAAGGGACAGTGTTGAGTTAAACAGTCAGGTGTCTCATGACCACGGCAAAGATCCCAAAGGTAGTACCCTAGTGCCTGACGTTCAGGGGACTCTGGAATAGAGTACAAGGCATGTGGGGGTGAGAAATGGGAAGAGCCTGGAAAGGCGATAAGATCACAGAGCGCCTGAACACCAGGTAGGGAGTGTGGGTTTTATCCTGCCCACCATGGGGAGGCGTTGGCTTGAGAACAGGCCATGAGCACACTCAGAGCCTGGCCTGGCAGGGCTTGCTCTGGCCTCTGGGCGCAGAGTGAGGGGAGATTGAAGGGTGGGACAGCACTGGGGAGAGCCTTGGCAGACTCAAGGTGAGCAGGTGAATAGCGCCCTGAACCCGGGTCGGAGTGGTCCAGCTGAAGGGGAGGAAGGGCTGGTCCTAGCGCCGACAGGCTGTGCCATAGGATGCTATCTGGCTGGCCTGCTGAGCGGATTTCTTTTCCAGAGGTGACCTTTCAACCTCCACGCCTCCTCTCCCGTGTGATTTACGAAGCAAATCCAACAGTCTCTGATGGGGTTTTACTGAGCAAAGGTAACATCAGAAGAAGCCAGCCCACCCCGGACTCCGGCCTCAGGGGGAGTTGGACGTGTAGTCCGAGCAGATGGAGTAGACGGAGTCCGATCTCCTCGGCTTGTGCTTCCTCACGGCAAACATCTGCTGACGGCTCGGCCGCTTGTGGCGATTCATTTTATTCCAGACGATGAACATCTGATTTTCTAAGACCTTCAGCTTCATTTCACTGAACATAAGCCGCTCAAGGATCTTGTCCTGGAGGGCAAAGCAGGCGTGCAGTTTCTCGACTTCTCTCGTGCTCATGGCGTTGCCCTTGGGTTTGGGTTCGGCTTCGGGGGTCTTTTGTTGCTCTGTCTTTTCCTAGGCTCCCACCAGCGGAAAAGAGGAGAGGTTAGTTAATAACAACAGTCCCCCTCCCCGCGCCTGGTGACTTACAACGGTCACCTTAATGGATCCTCACATCATCCAGCTTGCGGGAGAGACCCCACACTTCCCAGGACCCACAGTTTCCTTTGGTTCGTAGAAGGACATAAAAGCTTTAACCCAAATGTATCTGTCTCCAGGGCTGTGCGTTCCCCGGGGCCCTGGGAGTTCGTCGGGCCCTGCAGAGTCTCTGCTGCTCAGTTTGTGTCTCGTGACATGCTCTTCTCTCTGTCGTCCTCACCTGCCCCCTCACCCAGGTTAATAATGCTTTAGCTTTTCTTTTTGGATCCCACTACAAACTCCTGGTCTTTCCACCCTTTTAAAAATTAAATTTTTCAGCCAAAACCGGTTTGGCTCAGTGGATAGAGCGTCGGCCTGCGGACTGAAAGGTCCCAGGTTCAATTCCGGTCAAGGGCATGTACCTTGGTTGCAGGCACATGCCCAGTAGGGGGTGTGCAAGAGGCAGCTGATTGATGACTCTCTCATCAATGTTTCTAACTCTCTATCTCTCTCCCTTCCTCACTGTAAAAAATCAATAAAATATATTTTTAAAATAATAGTAATTAAAAAAATAAAATTAAAAATTTTCAGATACAAAGGTGAATGTTACAACCAATACCCATGTTTCCATACTAGTGTGAGAAATAAAACATCACAAATGCCATTGTGGCTCCCTCTCCTAGAGTGTCCCCCTCCCTGAACCCCATCTCAACTGCAATCCTGAATCCGGCATTTACTTTTTCCATGTGTTTCTTTCTTTCTCTTTTAATATATTTCTTTATTGATTTCAGAGAGGAAGGGAGAGGGATAGAGAGATAGAAACATTAATGATGAGAGAGAATCATTGATCGGCTGCCTCCTGCATGCCCCCTATTGGGGATCGAGCCCACAATCTGGCATGTGCCCTTGTCCGGAATTGAACCCGGGACCCTTCAGTCCGCAGGCCGACGCTCTATCCACTGAGCCAAACCGGCTAGGGCTCTATGCATTTCTTTATTCCAGTGGCTCTCCACCAGAGGCTATTGTGTCCTCCCAAGGGACCTTGGGCAATGTCTGGAGACATTTTTTGGCCGTCACAAAAGGGGTGACGGGCGCTGTTGGCATCTATTGGGTAGAGGCCGGGGTTGCTGCTAAACATCTAATGCACAGAGCAGTCCCTCACAATGAAGAATTATCCTGCCCTAAATGCTAGTCATGTGGAAATTGAAAAATCCTGCTTTAATGTACTTTCACTAAACATGTGCTTTTGGGGGGAGGGGTAAGAGATCAACCAAGGGACTTGTATGCATGCGTATAAGCATAACCAATGGACACAGTCAGTAGTGGGGTGAGGGCATGTGCTGGGGGGTGGGAGCCGCTGGGGAGAGGTCAATGGGGGGCGGGAAGGAGACTTATGCAATACTTTGAACAATAAAGAATTAAATTTAAAAAATGTGCATTCATAAACAAGATTGGGTGTTGTTTGGCATGTTTTTAAACTTTCTATAAAATATGTCATAACTCATGTACCTCTCCCCTGTCTTCATTATTATATTTTAGAGATGTACCTGTGTTATACATGTGTCTTTAGTTCCCCCGTTTCCATGCTTCCCTTTAAAGCGAGTGTTGTGCCGAAACTGGTTTGGCTCAGTGGTAGAGCGTCAGTCTGCGGACTGAAAGGTCCCGGGTTCGATTCCGGCCAAGGGCATGTACATTGGCTGCGGGCACATCGCCAGCAGGGGGTGTGCAAGAGGCAGCTGGTCGATGTTTCTCTCTCATTGACGTTTCTAGCTCTCTATCTCTCTCTTCCTCTCTGTAAAATATCAATAAAATATATTTTAAAAAAATAAAGCGAGTGTTGCTGTTGCCAAAAGCATGTTGATGTCAAACAGGAAGTGGCAGTCTAGTGTGGTCCCAATTCATAGCTGGGGCACCTGAAGCCTTGTGAAGCATGTGCTGCAGAGCAGAGACTTAGAGAGGTGTAGGTGCCTCAGTCTTGTCCCATTATCCTGACGCCTTCCCTGTCCCCGCAGGTCCCCCAAACCCCAATCCACCTGTAAGTATCCCATCGCCCTCAACTGAAGCTCAGGCTCCTCTTGCTCACCTGTTGGGGCTCTGTGGGGGTGGACTTGAATTCATACTTGACCAGCCAGTTGCTAAGCAATAGCAGAAGGAATAGGAACCCAAACAAGGTTGGCTTATAGCTGATCATCCAAGCCACCAAGGCTCCTACGGTGCCTGAGGAATCAAGCATCTCGTGGAAAGTCCTAAAAAAAGACATTATATCTCCCAGCATTCTCGCTTTGGTGGCACCCAGGCCCCAAGACCCACCCTCAGTCCCCCCTCTAGGACAGTTGCCCCCATACCAGGAGTCATGGCTGCTCCCCCCCCCCTCTGAGTCATGACCAGCCCCCAGCCCCCAGTTGTTGCATAACAATAATATTAAGTAGTCCTATGTCTTAAGCAGCCACTATGTGCCAGACTTTGACAGGCAGTTTGCAGGCAACATCTCATAATGTCCTCATAACAGTCAGGTGATGTAGGCCTTAGGGATACTTCGTTCAATCAACAGTACTTAAGGGCCTGGCCACTGAGAAGAAAATACCCAGAAGCACAGCCCCTACCCTCATAGCGAGGGAGACTGCAAATAAAAATTATCCAGAATTTGGAAATAAGGCTAAAAGTTTACTTCAAGTTTGTTCGCAGTAATGCTAGAATATTATCTCGCTGGCCCACCTGTTGGTCACCTGATGCTTTCGGGGAGGATAACTTTGTTTGACTTACTATTTAATATTGATTAGAGTCCCCACTCTGTAAAGTCAGGTGTCAACTTTTATTGATTTTTAAAATATGTTTTATTAATTTGAGAGAGAGAGAGTAAGGGAGAGGGGAGAGAGAGAGAGAGAATGTGAGAAACACCCAGATCGGCAGCCTCCTCCATGCCCCGCCCTTCCACTTAGGGATCAAGCCCAAAACCTGGGCATGTGACCTGACCCAGAATGTAACCAGAAACCCTTTGGTGCATGGGGGACAATGCTCAACCAATCAAGCCACACCGTCCAGGGCCAGCTGTAAACTTTTTTTTTTTAAAAAATGGGTAAGTTGCTCTAGCAATCCCGCTTGGGAATATATATCCCAAAGAACTGAAAGCAGGGTCTTGAAGAGATATTTGCACACCCATGTCCATAGCAGCGTTATTCACTATAGCCAAAAAGTGGAAGCAACCCAAAAGTCCACCAACAGGTGAGCAGATAAACAAAATATTGTACATATAGACATTAGAATATTATTCAGTCTTAAAGATAAAGGAAGTTTTGGCACATGCTACAACATGGATGAACTCTGAGGAGATTGTGCTAAATGAAATAAGCCAGTCACAAAAAGACAAAAGCTGTTTGATTCCAGGTACATGAGATATTTAGAGTGGTCCAATTTATAGATGCAGAAAGTAGAATGGTGGTTGGCAGGGCTGAGGGTGGGGTGGGGGGCGTGTTGGGAATTATTGTTTAATGGGTACAGAGTTTTTCAAGATGAAAAGAGCTCTGGAGATTGTACAATCGTGAATGTGCTTAACACTAGTGAACTGTGCATTTAAAGATGCTTAAGATGGTAAGTTTTGTGTTATATATATTTTAACCACAATTTAAGAAAATGAAACGAGTTACAGACCTACCTTGCTTTATTGTGCTTCACAGGTGTTTGGCTTTTTACAAATGGAAGATAGGACCCTCCACCAGAAAAAAGGTTGTGATTGGCTTTATTATGGTGGCTTGCAACCCAAACCACAAGATCTCTGAGGTATGCCTGTATTTCTGGGTAAAAAAAAATAGTTAAGCAGAAAATGTTGTTGTTGTTGTTTTTGTAAATGCAAATGAGTTCTGTCTGAGAGAAAAGATAAGCCCCAAAGTTTAGAGTTTAGTTTTATGGCATTGTAAGACAACAACTGCTTTTTCTTATTTAAAAACTAGAAGCCTGGTGCACGAATTCGTATAGGGGGTTGGGGAAGAGGCTGCAGGAGGTTGGCTGTGGGAACACACTGACCACCAGGGGGCAGCTCCTGTGTTGAGCATCTGCCCCCTGGTGGTCAGTGAATGTCATTGCAACTGGTCAATCTGTCGTTCTACTTGTTCCAGTCAACCAGTCATAACAGCCACTTACCGGTAACTTTTTATAGATAGATAGATGATAGATAGATAGATAGATAGATACTTTGCAATCCTTTCCTAGCATTCTGTTTTCCACTCACCAATGACTATATATATCAATTTTTCATATTCTCCTTTGAACCAGCTATATCCTCCTGCTGTTTTCTCAATAAATAAATAAATAAATAAACAAATATTTGACATGTGTTCACTATTTGTAGAAACAGGTGTATGGGGGGAGTGAGTGGACAAAGAGAATGGAGGTCTGAGGGAGCAATGGCATGAACAAAGCTTTGGATGTTAGAACAATCCTGTTGGACTCAAAACTGGGTTTATTAATTACTGTCCGTTTTATTACCACGAAATTTGTTTTCTCTCCAAGATTTCCCCAGTACAACCAAGGACAATTATAAATAAGTGAGATTTCCGATCCCTAGACCATACGCAAGAATACATAATTAAGCCCTTGTCACCTATATTGGTTGAATCGACGAATAGGTAAATGAATGAATGAATGAATGAATGAATGAATGAATGAATTTATAAGTGCATCTAAATCCCTGGATGAAATGGTCGCCCTCAGAGGTAGGTGTAGTCTGGCTCAGAAGCCCTAAGACCAGGACGGTGTCGGGCCAACTCCAAAGGCCCAGGAGACGCTCTAGGAAGGAAAGCGCCGATCTCGTTGCCGTGGTGCCGCTCTAGCCGCGAGAACGCGACTCTATGGCAGCGGGGGGCGGGGCCGTGGGCGTCCCCGGCTTTTTGTCCGGACGCGACGGGAGCGCGCTCCGCGCCTGCGCACGCGGCGGCGGCGGCGGTAGGCGGCGCGCGGGCTGGGAGCCAGGCGACGGGGCTCCGAACCCACCTACGCTCGGACCCGCAGGCCGAGCGGCCCTTCCGCTGTCAGCGCCCGGGCGGACCGCGATGTTGTCCGGGAAGAAGGCGGCGGCTGCGGCGGCCGCGGCGGCCGCGGCTGGCTCGGAGGCGGGCGCGGGGGTGGCGGCGGGCTCGGAGAACGGCTCCGAGGTGGCCGCGCCGCCCGCGGGCCCGTCGGGGCCTGTGGAGCCCGGGCCGGGGGTGGCGGGAGAGCGCACTCCCCGCAAGAAGGAGCCTCCGCGGGCCTCGCCCCCGGGGGGCCTCGCCGAGCCGCCGGGGTCCGCCGGGCCTCAGGCCGGGCCCGCCGTCGTGCCCGGTTCTGCAACCCCCATGGAGACAGGAATCGCGGAGACGCCGGAGGGACGACGCACCAGCCGGCGCAAGCGGGCGAAGGTGAGGCGGGCCCCTCCCTCAGACCGCGCGTCCCGGCGCCTCGCCTCCCCGGGGTCGGCCTGCCCCCGCCGGCCCCCCGGCCTTCTGGTCCCACGCCCACCCACCCAGCTCGGCCAGCCGGTCCAGCTCCACCCCGCCTCCCCGGGGAGCTGGAGATACATACGATTTTTATTTATTTTTATTTTTTAATAATAGATGCGGTCCCTGTGCGGGGACCCGGCCCCCCTGGGGAGCGGGGATTGGTGGGAGGGCTCCTTCACTCGTTACACTCGCGCACCTTTTCACTCTCCCGAATGAGTGGCAAACATGGCTCCCCGGCGTGGAGTTCGGGTTGGCGTTGTTGGGGGCACCCATCGCCCGCCCGTCCCCAGAGGTGCCTGCCAGCCGCTCCGCAGGGGGCACGGAGTTTCGGCTGGGAGCCCTGGGCTGCAGGGTGATGTAGCCAGAGAGAGACCGAGAAGAAAGGAGCATCTTTTTCGAGCCCCTGATGTGTGATTGTTTCCCTCTTGTCCTTTTTATTCCCTCAGTGATCTTATTTGTTTATTATTATTATTATTATTATTATTATTATTATTTGGCAGAGGAAGCTGATTAAGAGGGCTAATAGTCTGGGTTCAAAAGTGCGGGAAGGGAAAGGTGTGCCATAGAGCAGTAAGCGCAGACAATAGCAGCCTCGCGTCTCGGGGTGCCAGAGCCACGTTCAGAGCGTCCTCGGTGTTTTGTTTTTGCGGAAACACCAAGGGGCAGGTATGACCAGCTTCATTTCAGGAATGAGTAAACGTGAGGCGCACAGTGTGAGCAGCCTGCCCCAAAGCCACCCGGCTGAGAAAGTGGTGGGACTGGGATGTAGGCCCCACGCTTTGGTGTGCGGTGCGTGATAAGGTGTCTTCAGCCTCTGGAACAAAAGACCGCATGGGGTCCCTACAGAGGAGAGGGCGCTGGGGCAGTACCGGGGCACAGGCCGTGTTGACTTATTTGTTCTTAACTTTTGTTGAATGTATTGGGGTGACGTTGGTTAGTAACTTAGAGGTTTCAGGTGGACATTCCGGAATACATCATCTGTATATTGTATTGTGTGTTCACTCCAAGTGCACAGACTTTAGACTTGGGCCTTTATTGGAGATTTTCGTGGTTCGGTTGAAAAAACTGGAAACATTGGTACATATAATTTTTAAGTAAATATGGCTGTTATGACTGGTTGACTGGAACAACTAGAACTGTGAGAGATGTCTGATATTTTGCTGCCTATGGTCCTTATAGGATTTTTTGGTTTCACCTATTACATTTAAGTTCTTTTTAAAAAAATATTTTTTTTAATTAATTTTTTACAGAGAGGAAGGGAGAGGTATAGATAACTAGAAACATGGATCAGCTCCCTCCTGCACACTCCCTATTGGGTATGTGCCTGCAACCAAAGTACATGCCCTTGGACAGGAATTGAACCTGGGACCCTTGAGTTCACAGGCCGACGCTCCATCCACTGAGCCAAACCAGTTAGGGCACATTTAAGTTCTTTATCCATTTTGAGTTTATTCTTATGTATGATGTTAAGTTGGTGGTCTAGTTTCATTTTTTTTTTTCTTTTTGTGCATGTATCTGTCTAATTTTCCCAACACCATTTATAGAAGAGACTCTCTTGACTCCATTCTATGCTCTTGCCTCCTTTGTGAAATATTAATTGAGCATCATGGCTTGGGTCGATTTCTGGGCTCTCTGTTCTGTTCCATTGGTCTATATTCCTGTCCTTGTGCAAGTACCAGGCTGTTTTGATTACAGTGGCTTTGTAGTATAGTTTGAAATCTGGTATTGTGATTCCTCCAACTTTGTTCTTTCTCAAAATTGCTGGAGCAATTCGGGGTCTTTTTTTATTCCATATAAATTTTTGGAGTATTCTAGCTCTGTGAAATATGTCATTGGTATTTTAATAGGGATTGCATTGAATCTGTAGATTGCCCTGGGTAGTATGGACATTTTAATAATGTTGATTCTACCAATCCATGAACATGGTATATTCTTCCACTTGTTTATATCTTTTTCTCTTTTTTAAACATCCTAAAGTATTCCAAGTACAGGTCTTTACCTTCTTGGTTAAGTTTATTCCTAAGTATCTTAATATTTTTGTTGCAGTGGTAAATGAGATTGTTTTCATGTATCTCTTTCTGAGAATTCATTATTGGTTAAAAAAAAATCCATCGATTTTTGGGTGTTGATTTTGTATCCTGCTACATTGCCAAATTCATTTATTAAATCTAGTAGTTTTTTTATGGTGTCTTTAGGCTTTTCTATGTATTCTTAGGGGAAATGCTTTTTAGTTTTTGCCCATTAGGTATGATGTTGGCTGTAAGTTTGTCATATATGGCCTTTATCACGTTGAGATATACTTTTTCTATTCCCACTTTGCTGAGAGTTTTTATCAAAAATAAAAAATGGGTGTTGGATTTTGTCAAATGCCTTTTCTGTGTTTATTGATAGAGTAATGTGATTTCTTACTTTAATTTGTTTATGTGATATGTCACGTTTATTGATTTTCAAATATTATACCAGTCCTGCATCCCTGGAATAAATCCCATTTGGCCACGGTGTATGATCTGTTTAATATATTGCTGGATGCGATTTGCTAATGTTTTGTTGAGGATTTTAGCATCTATGCTCATCAGGGATATTGGCCTATATATGCTTTGTTTGTAGTATCTTTATCTGATTTTGGAATTAGGATAATGCTGGCCTCATAAAAAGAGTTTTTGGAAGTGTTCCTTCCTCTTGGATTTTCTGAAATTGTTTTGAGGATTATAGGTGTTAGTTCTTTGAATGTTTGGTAAACTCCACTGTGATCTGGCCTTTTGTTTGCTGGCAGGTTTTTTTGGGGTTTTTTTTTTTTTTTTTGGTGCTGTTGTTTTTAAATATATATTTTATTGATATTTTACAGAGAGGAAGGGAGAGAGATAAAGAGCTAGAAACATCAGTGAGAGAGAAACATCGACCAGTTGCCTCTTGCACACCTCCTACTGGGGATGTGCCCGCAACCAATGTACATGCCCTTGATCGGAATGGAACCCGGGACCTTTCAGTCCGGAGACTGACGCTCTATCCACTGAGCCAAACCGGTTTCAGCTGGCAGGTTTTTTTTTGTTTTTTTTTTAATTCTTCTATTTCATCAGTTGTTATTGGCTCTTCGGGTTTTCTGATTCCTCCTGATTCAGTTTTGGGAGATTGTATTTTTCTAAATATTTGTCTATTTCATCCACATTGCCTATCTTGATGGTATATAGCTGTTCATAGTATTTTCTTACAATTTTTGTATTTCTGTGGTGTTAGTGGTTACTTCTCCACTTTTGTTTCTCATTTTATTTATTTGGGTCCTCTCTCTTTATTTCTTGCTGAGTCTGACTAACAGTTTATCAATTTTGTTTATCCATTCAAAGAACCAGCTCTTGATTTCATTTATTATTATTTTTTTTTTTTAGTCTCTTATGTTATTGTGCTCTAATCTTTATCATTCCCTTCTGCTTACTCTGGGCTTTTCTTGTTCTCTTTCTAGATACTATTTAAGTTGTAGGCTTGAATAGTTTATTGCTGATTTTTCTAGCTTTTTTGAGATATGCCTGTAGTGCTGTGAACTTCCCTCTCAGGACTGCTTTTACTGTGGCCCAGAGATTTGGGGTTGTTGTGTTCACTTTCATTTGTTTCCAGGAAATTTTTTATTTCTTTATTGATCTTGTTGGTAATCCATGCATTGTTTAATAACATGCTTCTCAGCCTCCATGTGTTTGAATGTTTTGGGATATTTTTACTGTAGTTGATTTCTAATTTCATTCCACTGTGATCTGAGAAGATGCTTGGTATAATTTAAATCATCTTGAACTTGTAGCAACATGTTTTTTGTCCTAATGTGTCTATTTTTGTGAATGATCCATGTGCACTTGAGAAGAATGTGTATTCTGCTGTGTTGGGGTGAAATGTTCTATAATGTCAATTAAATACGTCTGATCTAGTGTGTCCTTTAGAGTCACTGTTTCCTTAAGTTTTTAAAAAATATATTTTATTGATTTTTACAGAGAGAAAGAGAGAGGGATAGAGAGTTAGAAACATTGATCAGCTGCCTCCTACACACCTCCCACTGGGAATGTGCCCACAACCAAGGCACATGCCCTTGACTGGAATCAAACCCGGGACCACCTCTGCCCCCTCACGTCTGCAGGTCGACTCCCTATCCACTGAGCCAAACTGGTTTCAGCTCCTTGTTAAGTTTTTGTCTGGAAGATCTATCCAGTGAAGTTAGCAGGGTGTAAAACTCCCCTACTAAGACTGTATTATTGTCAATCTCTCCATTAAAGTCCTCTAAAAGTTGGTTTATATGTTTAGGTTCTATATTGGGTGCAAATATGTTTACCAGTGTTATATCCTCTTGTTGAATCAATCCCTTTAGTATTATGTAGTGACTTTTGTTGTATCTTATGATAGCCTTCATTTTAAAGTCTATATTATTGGATATGAGAATTGCTTCTTTTTCTTTTCCACGTGCATAGAAAAGAAATTTTTTCCCATCCCTTCACATTCATCCTGTATGTGTCTTTTGTTCTGAGATGGGTATCTTGTGGACAGTATATAGTTAAGTCATGGTTTTGTATCCATTCAGTTATCCTATGCCTTTTGATTGGAGCATTTAATCCATTTTATATTTAGGGTTATTGTTGATAGGTACTTATCTATTGCCATTTTAATTCTCTATGCCTAGGTTTCTCTCTCTGTTTGTTCTCATTACAGCAGTCCCTTTAGCATTTCTTGTAATGCTGGTTTGGTAGTAATAAACTCTTTTAGCTTTTTATATCTGGAAAGCTCTTTATTTCTTTATCTATCACCATCTATTTTGAATGATAGCCTTGGTGGATATACTAACCTTGGGTTCAGGTCCTTGCTTTCTATTACCTTGGGTACTTTATGCCATCCCTTTCTGGCCTGTAGAGTTTCTGATGAGAAATCAGGTGTCAGTCTTATGGATGGGAGCTCCTTTGTAGGTAGTAGTTTTCTTTCCTCTTACTGCCTTTAAGATTCTCTCTTTAGCTTTAATTTTTGGCATTTTAATTCTGATGTATCTGGGTGTGGGCTGTTTGGGTTCTTCTTGCTTAGGGTTCTCTGTGCCTCCTTAACTTGTGTGACCTTTTCCTTTACCAGGTTAAGAAAGTTTTCTGCCATTATTTCTTCAAAAACTTTTTCTATCCCTTTCTGCCTCTTCTGGCACACCTGCTATTCTAACATTGTTATGTTTCACATTGTCCCACAGCTCCCTTAAGCTGTCCTCCTGTTTTTTAATTGGGTTTTGTTCTGTTGTTTTTTATTCTCTGAATGATTTTTTTCAACCTTGTCTTCTAATTCACTGTCTTGATTCTCGGCTTCCCCTAACTTCTGTGTTGTATACCTTCCAGTGTCTTCTTTATTTGTGTTATGTCATTCTTTATCTCTGACTGTTCTTTTTTCTTAGTTACTGTGTCTTTTTTCATGCTGTTGAGTATCTTTACCATCATTACTCTGAACTCTGTTTCAGATAAATACTCTGCTTCATTTATCTCTTCTTTGGGGAATTCTCTTGTTCTTTCATTTGAGGGTTGTTTCTTTGTCTCCTCATTTTGGCTGTCTATTTGGGTTTGTGACTATGTCTTAGTGTTAGAAATAAGGTGAGCCCTCTAAATCAGGGGTCCTGGTAAAACACGAAGCATACTCAGGAGTCAGGCAGCAAGGAAAATATCTTGACTTCTGCAAAAGGCTACGTACCAGCACATAGTTTGGCAGCATGTATACTGAGCAGGTGGTCTGCTTGGGCTTTTATTTCTGACGTATGTAATTCGTCCCTCACTCATGATTGGAAGAGCTTAGTCTTGTGCCATTAGCTAATTTAAAGGAAGAGGTGATCTTTGCTGTTTCAAAATAGTGCCCCCAAGGGGAGCACTGCAAGTCATTAGAGTACAAAATGGTGGCTAAGTCATGTGGATGAAAATGGTGGCTGCCTAAACTCACTTTTTGACAGAAAAAATTACTTGTTTATTCTCACATTAGGTAGATTACTTCTATGACTCTCAATTGCTAGTGCGGGACTGTGTCAAATGATGTTTCAGGCTAATTAGATCAGGCAAAGACTCAAAGCCTCTAGAGCAGCAGTCTCCACCCAGCATTCCACCGGCCACTGGTGATCTGTGAAGTCCAAAAGGTTGGCAACTGCTGGTTTAAGGAAACCCTTGAAGCAGTGGTTACATACAGGTGGTCTGGGAGATCCGAAAGGTTGGTGACATCTGTTCTAGAGACCACCTCTGTCTATAGACTGATTCGATTCCTACTTGAATTGCCCTCATGCAATCGTCCTGAGATGTGGTGAAGGTTTTTTTCCAACAGGGCGGGGCAGTTGCTTCTGCCTGGAGGCTAATTGTTATTTTTAGCCTCATTTATTTACTTATTTTTGTCTTAAGTGACCTCAGGGCAAGGTGTTTTCCAATAGGGTCAGTCTACTGCCTTCCCCCTAGGCAAGGCAAATGTCTGTGTGGGAAAGATGTCCTCCACAGTCTCTCTGGGCTCTCCACTTTTTGTCTTCAGGTATCAGGGTTGTTTCCTGCGAGTCTTCTGTTGATTATTCAGGAAGTTCTTCTGTATTTTAGTTGTGATTCCAGTTTGTTCCTGGGAGTATGTCAGTATAGCATTCCTTTTCTCTGCCGCCATTTTTAATTCTTTAAAGTATTGTTCTTACGCCATTACCACACTATCCTGATTATAGTAGCTTTGCAATAAGTTTTAAAATCAGAAAGGTGAGTTCTTCAACTTTGTTCTTTTTAAAGATTTTGTCCTTTGTACTGCCATATGAATTTTAGGATCAGTTTATCAATTTTTGCAAATAAGATAGCTGAGATTTTTGATGTGGTTGCATTGAATCTGTAGATCAGTTTGGTGCATGCTATAAGATTTCTTTGTAATTCACCTGTGTTTATTTTAATTCTTGTTACCATCTCTTATCATTGTGATTTGCTTTGAAACTCTGAAAAGAAAAATGGGTTATGTATTTATTTGGGGAAGAAACTAGGAAACATCTATTCGTAGCCAGTCTTGGGAGATAGCGTACTCAGATCTCAAGGGGTGGAGTATCTATAGGAATAAAAAGCAAGCTGAGTCCAGTGTAGACAGGCATTTGATTCAAAAATTTTGAGGTGTATTCAAAGGCTATATCTGTATTTTTTGGCTTGGGAGGTTTTTTTAGTTTGGAGAGCCCCAAAATTAGATTCAGGATATTGGAAGCAGTCCATTCAGTCAGGGGGCCCCTGAAGCTAGTTTCATTAGTATAAAAATAAATTCATCTCTGAGTGTATATGCATTAACATTATGGCAACATATTTAAGGTTTAAAAATGACAGATTGGGTTGGGATTTTAGGAACACCAAGCATCTTCAGGAATGGGGCTTTAAAAGGACAGAATTTAGAAAAGTATTCTGGAAAAGGATGGGCTTACATTTTCTTTTAATTTGATTTTGGACAGAAAGAGAAACATCAGTTTTGTTGTTAAAATTGTTTATGCATTCACTGATTGCTTTTTGAATGTTCCCTCACCTAAGTTTGGACCTGCAATCTTGACCTAATTGGGATGACGCACTAACCAGCTGAGCTATCCCACCAGAGCAGTTAAATTTTCTTTTAAGACTCATTTATGCCAGGAAAATAAACCCTGCCTTGTAAGGTTATTGGGTTTAGATATAATGTAAACAAAATGCTTATTACTGTGCCCAGTAATAAAGTACTACTGGTCGGGGAAAAGGAAGTGAAAAATGCTTAGGATATAATACAAAGGAATTTGAGAAGCAAAAGGGAGCCCAGAGTGGATAACTGAATGTTGGGAACAATGGGCGAATGAATTTAATTGGAAATGAGGTTTTTCTTGGAGCAAGATAAATTGGAGGAATCAGTAATGTTCAGGTTGCGGAGTTGTGTCTAGACCAGGGGTGGACAAACTTTTTGACTCGAGGGCCACAATGGGTTCTTAAACTGGACCGGAGGGCCGGAACAAAAGCAACCTGACCATGCTGGCACTCTCATCTCGGGCTGCTGGTGAAGGAGCAGAGGGAGAGCAAGAGAACCCTCCACTCCTTCGGCTCCGCGGGCCGGATAGAACAGCCCAAGTTTGCCCCCGGCTGGTCTAGACTGTAAAGAGCCAAACACTAGATCTGTGCTGTCTAGTATGGTAGCCACTAGCCACATTCAGCTGTTGAACACTTAACCATGCGACTGTAATATGACTGAGGAACGGAATTTTTAATTTAAACTTAAGTAGCCACGTGGTAAGTGCTCAGTAGCCACATGTGGCTAGTTCTACTATATTGACAGCACAGGTGCAGAACATTGTCATTATCAGAAAATTCCATTGGCAGCACTGCACTAGACTAGCAAGTGCAGGCCATAGTGCTGTGAGAATTCAGAATGGGGGAAGATGTGTTTGTAAGTTTGGAATAGTGAGGGAATAATGTGCAGAGGTGGTGGACCTTGATTTTAGGCATTGGATTAATAGAAAAAGGTGGGAGTCGCTTTAAGGGAGTTTAGGGAGCATTAAGCACTCGTGGACTAGTGTGTTAGCAAATGATTAGAGGTAAGTTTGACTATATCTAGTAGTTAGAGCTAGAGAGTTTATATATTGGTTTAAAAGGTTGGCGTTCATCTGTTAAACTATCTGAATATATCACAGATTTGGAAAATTAATCTGGCAGCTGTACCCTAGTAGAATGAAAAGGAAGAAAGATTAAAATAAATAAGAAAAAAAAAACTGGAGGTTTAAGGTGATTGGGAAATGAATGAATCATTGTATCCAGGGTGTGGGAGAGACTAGAGATGTAAATTTGAAACTTGTTCATGACACATATCCTCATATTGGGACATCTTTTTGTCCTTGGTTTAAGTACGTGCTTGTACAATCTCTGAAGTCTTTGAAGATTTTACTTAAAGATGAGAGATTCCCAGGCCTTTGTGTTCAAACTATTCTATTCCTTTTCTCAGAAAATAATTTTTGTTTTTAGAGTGTATGATTCTTTCAGGTGGTTTTTAAATTTTTTATTAAGTGGAGAAACACTTTTTTTTAACAATAAATTTTTATGCAATATCCCAAAATAAAATTCTACTTGCCTGTTTTTTTGTTTTGTTTTGTTTTTATTGTCTAAAGTTTTCCATATGTCTCATTTTTCCCCAATTGACCTTCCCCTCCCCAGCCATTCCCACCCAGGGCAAGCCCCCACCACGCCAATGTCTATGTCCATTGGTTATGCTAATCTGCATGCAAACAAGTCCCCCTCCCTACTACTTGTCTCTAGATCGATCTATTCTTATTCATCAAATTATATTGATCATTATATTCCACATATGAGTGAGATCATGGGATATTTATCTTTCTCTGGCTTATTTCGCTTACCCAGTTCCATAGTAGGTTCTTGTTAAGTGATTATTGTTTGAATGGATAGGATTGATGGGCAGGGGATTAAAGTGCTGAATCTTTGGGGTAGAAAGGGCTAAAAGCATAAAAGAAACTACACAATGTTAGTATATATTACATTTTCTGACCTGTCTTACTCAAACGATTTTCCCTCCTTGTTGCTTTTTTTACCTATTGTCCTGAGGTATCTATTTCTACTGTTCACCTTAGTTAATAGGATAAAGTTTATGTGGCTGGAGGTTTTATTATTAAGTCTTTCTATGAGATGGCTACCTGATTAAGATTTTTTATTTGCATCTAGAATTTCTGTTTATTTAGTCTCTGGAGACTCATTCATAATAATTTTCTCCACTGTGCCGTATACTCAGTGGTCAGTATTTTATGGATGCTTGTGTTAAATAAGATTCTTAGAGCATGGGTCAGAACTATCCAGTTTATCCTTAATTTTTGTTTCCATTTTCTGATCTAGTCCCTGTTTTCAGTAAAACTCTTAACCTCCTCTAGCTACTCACATCACACACACACACACACACACACACACACACACACACTTTTTATTTTATTTTGAGTTCTAGAGAGCCTCGAGTCATTGATCTGAATGTCAGTGCTATGATATAAAAGATATATATTGGGCTAAATGTGAATTGACACAAGATTGTTGCATGAGAGATTTTTGTTTTTAATTAGCTACCCATGATGAGCTAGCTTGTTCCTTGTTATTTGTTTATTTCCCTTAAAATTTAAAGTTAAAAAAGCAATTCACATTCACTGATGTTTCCAAATCAAGTCCCTAACTTTAGATGTCCACCGTATTTAGTTTTCCTTGGTATAATCTCCATGTAGGTAGAGTACAGAGAGATGGATGAAAGCTTGGCCAACCTCTCAGAAGATGAGTATTATTCAGAAGAAGAGAGAAATGCCAAAGCAGAGAAGGAAAAGAAGCTTCCCCCACCACCCCCTCCAGCCCCACCCGAGGAAGAAAATGAAAGCGAGCCTGAAGAGCCTTCTGGTGAGTTGTAGTAACCAATTTTGTCTTATCTTAGAAATAAGAATAAATGGATTTGTTCCTGTTGTGTGATGTTATTATGTCTTTAGCTTTGGTTTATATTCTAGACATTGGCCATGTGTGTCTTATGCATGCACATATGCATGCATACATAGTGATACTGATATCCTTTTTGTGTGTGCCTATATACAGGAGGAAAGTAAAGAAGGGGGTGGAAGAGTAGTGGCAGTCAGTAAAAAGCATTTGGAAAGCTGGAGAAAATAAACAGGAAACACACAGAAAGCCAAATCCAAAGAGCCAAACTCTCAGTGATAACTCTGACTCAGATTTTAGAGATAGAAGGTTCAGAAATTATTCTGGTTACTATGCATTTACCAAATGGATGATAACTTTCATGGTGTGGATTAGTTTGAGAAGGGTTTTTTCCTGGTGAAAAATTAAAAAAATATATCCAGATGTAAAAAAGAACTACTAAGTATAGTATTTGTTAATTATTGAGTCTTTCATTGGAAGGAATGGTATAAGAAAAGGCTATTAAAGAGATTTTAAGCCTGCACAATCTTATGACGTGGAAAGATTATTTGAGTCAGAGCTTCAACTGTCTTTAAAGAATTCTCACGGATATCTCCTTAGTCTTGAGTCCAACTGAGGACACTCAGACTAATCAGCGATACCTGTATCTATTTTGGAGAGACCAAACAGAAGTGAAAACTTAATTAATTTTTCATATCTTCTGTCCTTAATGGCATTTCAACTCTTCTTGACTTTAAATTTTTACTATGTTCTCTTCAAAATATTTTGATATCTCCAATAACTTCAGGCCCATTCACCTCACCAATTCTTTTAAAAACAAAACAAGTCTCTGGTGGTGGTGGTTCAGTGATTGGGCACGCGCTCAGGTGGCCCTATGACCCCAGTAGGGGGTGTGCAGGAGGCAGCCCATTGATTCCCTTTGGTGTTTCTATCTCTCCCTTTTCCTTCCCCTCTCTCTAAAATCAATAAAAAACATTAAAACAACATGCTTGTTTCAGATCTCATGCTGTATTTTTGCATGATTTTCATAGGTACTTAGATTAAAGCATATTTCATTTGAGAAGTTTTTTTTTTTAGCCTTTAAAACTTTTGTTTTAATATTTCCCTCTGTGATGTATATAAATCACCACACTTGTAATTTAATAAAATGTAACAAAAGAATATACAGGGTGTGTCTCCCGCCCCCAAAATGTATATACACTTTAACGGCTGATAGCTCAGTTTTGAAAATGAAACGTATTTTAATAAAACACTTTATAATTATTCAAAGTTTGTTTATACATTTTTGGGAGGACACTCTATAGTCTGCGAGGATTTAGAAGAAGATAATTAGATTCTGTGTTCATTTCATCTCAGAAATCAGATTTTCTTAGAATGGTTTTCCTAAACCATTCCTAAACGTTCTTAGAATGACTTTTTGGACAGTTTTTATTGGATTATATATACCGTATTTGCCGGTATATAAGACGACTTTTTGGCCCTGAAAATTATGCCTCCAAGTGGGGGGTAGTCTTCTACGGCGAGTATATAACAAACTCTGTATTTTTTAGTGGAAATGTTAGGGGGTCGTCTTATACGCCCAGTCTCTTATACGCCGGCAAATACGTATTTTTCAGGGCCAAAAAATCGTCTTATACGCTGGCAAATACGGTATTATCTTTGGGACTAATGTTCCTGAGGCAAATGGAGTCACCTCTGTACCTCAACACCTCTCTTTTGTTCCCCGCCTCTTTCTGAACGACTTATATACAGCTTTCCTCCTTTCTTCTGTCCTCACTCTTCTCTTGACTGTTTTCTTCTGTATTCTTTGCTTTCTTGCCTTTTTTTCTGCCTTTGCTGGAGACTTGCTAATGAGATGCTTGGGGACAATCCTTTTGATATGTCATAGCTCAAGAGGTGGTTCCAGGGTTCTTAAGTATTATTCAGCGGACACCTAAGATGCTGCTTCACCCTCATTTTGTGGTTGTCAGTGTTTCCAGCAAATAACTGATTTACATTGGTACCAAGTTGATACTTCTTTGTCTTCTGAAAAACTTAAACCAAGTCTCATTTTGATGTTTTCTTTTTCATAAAAGCAGCTATTTGTTTATTTGTTGTTGGGTGGTTATCTTTTATCATAAATATCAGGCACCCCACAAAAAGTAAATATCTTAACATAGGAATTTAGGATTTGGGGAACTGTCTTTTATGCTATTATGTTCTCGTTCACTTTAATTCAGTGGTTTTGTCTAATCTTAATATTTAGGGGGAAAGCTAAAGTTTGTTTATTAAATTTAGGAGATGTGCTCAGAGATGTGTTGATAACAGCCAGAACTTGCCAATATATTATATGTGGTTACGAAAATTTATGAATTTTTTTTTCTTTAAAATAACTTTAAAAAAATTCCAGGATGTGTGAGGGAAGTACTTTAGCCAGAAAAGTAGTGATGCAGTTTACTCGCTTATATAATTTAGAAATAAATTGGGCCCTGGTGGTGAATCATAAAATATTACCAGGTGAGTTTAAATATTTAGAAACTGTCCCAAGTTTCCAAATCTTTTGTCTTGTCAGAACCAGTTCTTCTACTTCAGTTTTTATTCAGAAATTGAATGGGAGCATTGCCATATGGTATCTTAAAATCTTGAGAGAAGTGAATCTGATTCTTTATCAGAACTTTTCT
The DNA here is from genome assembly GCA_963924515.1 of Vespertilio murinus. Taxonomy (NCBI): domain Eukaryota; kingdom Metazoa; phylum Chordata; class Mammalia; order Chiroptera; family Vespertilionidae; genus Vespertilio; species Vespertilio murinus. The sequence continues at coordinate 12,678,390 of OZ004706.1, forward strand.
TCATCTCATTTTAGGTAATGACTAGAAATTAAATTATTCTCTTAAGCTATGTAAGGTTTAAATACATTTCATTCTTATCAACTTTTTAATTTGTTTAGAAAATTTAGCTTTGCTTTTTCCACAATGTTAATCTTTACAAGAATAAGATATTTTGTTGATTATGAATGCTCAAGGTATACTGAAGTCAGTGAGTCAGACTTCATTAAACTATTGATTAACTATTATCAAATTGATTTTGTTAGATATGGTTATTACAGGTGATTAGCTGATCAGGGACAGCTCTGTATTATATATAATCTGTTTTATATATATGACTGGGAAGAATCACTTTATCTCTTGTTTATATTCCTGTTTATATTCTTACAAGAACCCTTATAAACTAAGGAAAGTACCTGTTTTCCTCTCTGTTTTGCATGATAATTTTGGAAAGAGATATAGGCTAGTAAACAAATTATAAAAATAATTTGTGAGAAATTGGTACAACTGATATTTGTATGGTTTTAATTTTGGGACCCAGTTCATATAATAGTCATGCTACAGGTTGAAAAGTGTGTGCTTTTTTTAATCAGATAAATGAAAACATACCCTGAATTTGTAGAAATAATAAATTCAGAAAATATGTAAAATGTATGTGAATGAGTAAAAGAATTTATCTTAAAATTCAATGAAATTTGATTACAAACACTGATATCATGAAATTATCCACATGACAAAAGATCCAGTGACCAAAATTATTTGTTGTAAGGTGTCCTCATCCCACCTGTGAGGCAGTCATACTGGTTACGTGCAGCTACTATAAGTGCTGGGTTTGGCAGCATTGGCGAGTTCTATGGTCAGAGTTCAGGTGAAGAAATATTTTATCATTCTATTACTATGGCTTATCCCAGGCTTTTCTCTCACTGTGCCTACAAGTGCAGTCAGAGAGCAGGAGTTGCTTTCAAGTTCAGTGACAATTAACTCAGATAACATCCAAAGGAACAATAGAATTCTGTTCACCTCATACCCAGTAGGAGACCCTCTTGTAGGTTTACCAGAAGTTGCTGGGAAATTTATTCCTGCTAGAATTGTTGATGTTGCCATTTTGGCCTACCAGGGTCAAGTGCCTGGAATCATTTGAGTCTTCTTTTAAGAGGTATGATACATACATTTACAGAACAGACCTAGGATTAATTTTCTTGTCCTTTTTTGGGAGGAGGGGCGTGTAGCATCTTTTCAGTGTTCTGATTTGAAACTATGCTTACTGGGGGGCTGAGAAAAAAGTGTCACAGGCTGATAAGGTAATCTAAATTTTTAAATTTGAGATAACTATAATATATATATATATAGATAGATAGATAGATGATAGATAGATAGATAGATAGATAGATAGATAGATAGATAGATAGATCAACACATAGTCCCTACTCTCAGGTAATTTATAACTTAGTATGAGACACAGTATGAGACATAAGTGTGAAATAGAAGGCAAATACTCTTAAACATTACATTTCACTATAAAAATTTGGAGGCATAAAGGGTGGGAAGGAAAGTATAGGAATTGATAGTATTAAGAGGAACATTTAAAAAAGAGACATTTTCTACACAAAATAAGACTCTTCCAAACATGGCAGGTCCACATTTAATTTATTTCACATACATCTATACTAATAAAGGGGTAATATGCTAATTAGACCAGACATCTTCCGGACAAAGCCACAGAGGTGGGGCTGAGGCAGAGGCGATTGGGGGTGATCAGGCCAGCAGGGGAGAGCAGTTGGGGGAGATCCAGCCAGCAGGAAGGTGAGCAGTTAGGAACCAGCGGTCCTGGATTGTGAGGGTACAGGCTGGGCTGAGGTTCTACTGCCCCCCCCCCAAATGTATGAATTTCATGCACTGGTCCTCTAGTTAATTATAAAACTACAGTGCTTTGTTCTAGGCATAGTGTTGGACTCTGAGGGTTCAAAGCTGAACCCTGAATCTTCCTGCAAAGAATTCACAGTCTAGTTTAGGTTTACAGTAAGTTGATTACAGTGAAGAAACAATACAATACAAGTGTATTCAAAGTATAGTGAGAATTCAGGAGTTTTTAAATGTTTTTCCCAAGATTGGATTTTGGAAGTTTTACATTAAACATAAAGAGATGAAGTTGGGCTTTTATGAGGCAGTTTGAGATTCTTTTAACTGATTTTGACTGATAAGAACCATTGAATCAGATACTACCAGTTTCTGTTTGGTCTTAAAGACTGAGTTGCTTTTTCTAATGATGTGATTATTTTGTTTTATATTTTATTAAGGTAAAATAGCAGTTTGTTGAACTTTGTTTTTATAAATTCCTTGAATTCATCTTGCTACCATTCTTTATTTGGTCTGATCATAGTATAATATAGGAACAGGGATACTTTTTCTGTGAGGATTTTCTCACCTGCAAAATGAGGACCAAATGAGAAAATATGAACTCCATCTTTGTGTACAAACATCTTTGTAAACACAGAGTTGAACCAGGAATAGGGTGGATTGATGTTTTATTCAGGCAATATGTTTTAGTTCAATATTTTAAATGACAGTGTAACCCTAGCCTCTTTGATTGTTATGCCTTACCCATTTTGACTGTCACATTTTTACTCTAGTGGATTTCACTTCACATCTAAATAATCTCCTTTATTTAGTTAGGTTCTTTTCCCTCTAATTCATCTGATAAAAAGTGACCAGATTAGCTTAACTAAAATATCTTGTTTGATGCTTTCCTGATCAAGATCATATAGTTCTGCCCCTTTACTATTTAAGATCAAATTTAGTTTTGGGCACTAAAGGTGGCTTATTATACCCATCCTGCTTGGTCTCCCACTGCTCTCTGAGACCATCTCCTTCATTAATGGGGAACTGGTTCTCTGCACCATGTCTTGCGCTTTTCTCCTTGACTTTGTAAAAGTTGTGGACCATGCTGGTGATTTCACTGCCTCTCCATCTACCCAGATTCTTCAGAAAAGTTTCCCTGGTTCTCCAAGTTTGAGTTAGCTTCTTGTTTCCTTAAAAAAAAAAAAAAAAAAAAAAAGGTTTATTCTGGATATTTTTCATCCTTCCCCAATTAGAGTAAATTCTTTTAAAATCGGGATTCAACCTGTTATACTTTTGTACTTGTGCTTGGCAGTTTTGGGATGGATATTCAGTAAATACTGAGTTAGATTATTAAATAAGAAACCAATTGATTATTAATATAGTGGAAACTTTATTTTCTTCCCCCCCCCCCCTTTTTTTAGTGTTATTCATAGCATTCCCTTTGTTATCATTTCAGGTTTTGTTTTGATTTTTCAAGCCAGAAAATTTTTTTATTGTTTGAAGTATTACAAATAGTACATATGTCTTCTCCCCCGCCCCCCACTTTTAACCTTCCCCCACCCTCCCCTACCCCCCAGCATATGCCTTCACCTGCTCCTCCTCCCCCAGTGTCTTGTATCCATTAGTTACATTTATTTGCATGCATACAAGTCCTCCGGTTGATCTCTTACAGCCCTCCCCACCCAACCTCTCCTGCCTCCCTCTATAGTTTGACAGTCTGTTCAATGGTTCTTTACCTCTATATCTGTTTTTTCTCGATTTCTTTTCTTTGAAAAATCTTGCAACTGCAGACTAGAAGTAAACATAATAACAAAAAAATGTTTGAGTCCCAATTTCAATGTCCAACAGTTCTGAGACCCAGTTTCAATGTCAAATAGTTCCTTATGTGTAAGTGTCAGCAATGATATTTGAATGATGGACAGATGGTGGCAATGAAGGACCAAATCTCTCTGGTTTGGTCCTGGGCAACGTGCATTGACGCACAGCTGCTGACTGTTAGCATGGCAAGGCGTCGTCAACGTCTTTCATCTCTGGACTGTTCTCTTCTTGTCTTCATGGTTGGAGCAGACCTGACCACTCCTCTCTGTTGCAGGAATCCCCATATGGTCTTGGAGTAGTTTCCTGAAAATACACAAACATATTCTTGACCGAAAGTTAATAAAGGAATCTTTTCTATAAAATTGACTTGGGATCCTTTTTATTTTTTCCCAAACGATTTTCCTTTTACTTACTTTGACACCATGTGTGATTTTCATAGGTATCTTGCTATTAGCATTAGGGAACTTTATTTTCTAAGATGGGTTTAACATTAGAGTTTGTTTTCTGTCCAGTTTGTCAGGTTTTATTGAAATCAGTAGTTGGGCAGTCACTTTTATTCTGTAAATTTTGTAAAATTTTGATAAATTTATTTTCTATTTAAAAATTGTTGCTTCCTAGACCTAGAAGTTTTTCAAATGTTTACAAAGGTTATCAATTTGGATGTGATTCTAAGAAACTAGTCAAAATGTGAGTCTGTTGGCTAGCATGTTCCTGAGAACAGCAAACTAATGATTTTTACATCCATGCTTGCTTGATAAAAGTATTTCAAAGTCATTATAGACTTTCTTTTAAGATATTGAAAGAGTGGTCTCTTGAGTAGTTGACTCCAGATGAGAAAAGATCCAGTAGTGTCTAAAACAAATACTTAACTGCTTAAGAATGACTTAACAGATCTACAGAAGTTTTATTAGAGGGCAATTGAAAGGCTGCTGTGTAAGATAGAACAAAAAGACTTTTTTTTTCCAGTTTGGAGAATATAGGCATAAATAACCTGTATTAAGGATCTCTACTCCAAACTTGAAGGTCTGTGTGTGTGGTGACGGGGTGAAAACAAAAAGAAATCTGTGAATTGGTGTCAAAATCAAAGTGATATTAAAAAGTTGCTTTGGTATATTTTTATTTTCTATTTTGAATTTGAACTCATGGAAGATAACAGTACTTGCCTGCTGTTCCATATCATTGTGCTGCAGTCAGAAGGAGAGCCCTAGGCTGGAAAGACCCAAAGAGCAAATGAATATTGCGTTTTTATATGTTTTAAACGGAGACACTACGTGGATGGAGAGTTAGCTTCAGACTGTTGTATGTGTGCTGTTTTTATTGGTCTAGAATACCGATGATAAAGATGATGATGTTTTCAGGTGTCTTTGGAGAAATAGGACCCTCAAACACTCAAGAGTGTATTATGATTAGATTAAAAAAGCAACCTCATCTTTACTTCTTCCAAGTCAAGAGATAAATCTCTTTATCCTGTTGCTTAATTATAAGCACTTTTTGTTTTCCATCATTTCTTACATGTCTATATCAACTTCTGCTTGACTTTCCTATTTTCTGCATCAGTCATATTTTGGATTTTTATACTCCTTCCACATCTTTTGTCAAAAACAGTATCTTTTTTTTAAAGACTGCCCTACCTGGTTTGTAAAAGAGCAACCTGTTAACCTTTAAAGCACACGAGTCAGAAGTAAGAAATCCGAATTTCTATTCAAAGTACCATTGACCAGGGGGAAAAAGATCAGTCAAAAGCTATCTGTAGGTTAAAATAAGCTAATTAGCAGATAACATGATATGTAGTGGGAAAAGAGGAAAATGATAGTAGGAAGGACAAAATAATTCAGGCTTAATAATGGCTGGTTTGAAAGAGGTTTTTGTTTTTCCTTTTTTTTTCTTCCAGAAGTGGTTACATGCCTTCATGACATCGATGTTATTCTTTGCCAAGCTAGGAAATATACTTTGAGAGATGAACTGTATTATTCCTGATGCCTAAATGTTATTCTTGGAAACCATATTTATTTTCTTGTTATGAGCCCTTCTATTCCCTTTTTTAAAAACAATTCAACCTTCTGATCTGGCTTGGTTCTATTTGGAACTAAAAAAGATAATGACAATAATTTTTTTTTAACTTTGGAATATTTTTTTATGAACAAATCCAGAAGTTAGTAAAAATGAACATTTTTTTATTTAAGCTTTAAAAGTTAAATTTTAAATGTAGGGCCTACATTTTCAAGATACGTTTGTAGATTGGATTATATAAGTGGAGTCATCCCTTCTTAATTATTATGCCTTGTGCCTTGTCTGAGAAGCATAACCTTCTAGAACCTAAAGGGCTGTTCAGATAATAGCATAGTGGGATACTGTGGTTTTAGAATCATATTCTTTCTACCTTCAAAGCAGAGCCACATACCTTCTAGCAGTACATTTTAATATTGTAAAAATATATATATTTCTATCTAAACACGTTCATATACTTAAAGATGTCATTTTAAGGCTCACAGGCCTTTAAGCTTTCTTACAGCAAGAGTGCTATGCTAGTTTTACTTTGCTACCTATTTCTTTTCACTCAAGTGGTAGAATAATTAATCTCCTTTCTAGTTGCAATTCTTTTAAAATAAACTGATTAAATAAAGCTTGTCCAATTTTTAGATAATTGGGGGCTGGCTGGTCTTTTCATGTCTTCCAAAGATCACAGTATTTCCCCATAGTGTACCAGGTGGCTCAGAGTTCAAGAGGGTCATAGGGATAGATTTTGGTGATAGATTTTGGAAGAGTCTGGAAAATAATCTATTCTAACTTTCTCAAATTAAACTTTCAAGGTGTGATACTTTACTTAAAGTTATTTGTACACATTAATCTTCCAGGAAAATTTTTTTTAGCAGGCTTATTGTATTTGGCTTATGAGAGTGGGCCATCTTATTATGCTGTGTTTTAAAGAAAGCACTGGCATATTCAGGTCTAGGATTGAATTCTGATAAAACTTTTTTGTAATTGAATTTTTTGTTACATACTCTGCTTTGAAGTCAAAGGGAGAATTTTTTGTTAAAAATAAGTCTTTTACTTATACATATATATATATACTTTTTAGATAGAAAAGTAAAGATAAAGCGATATTGAGCAGATGCTGAATTGCTGCAACTTCAGATCCTGGAGCCCATGTCACACCCATTCTCAGTCTACCAATAATTAGTAAAAAACATTGGGAATCCCTCCCCCCCACATCCAACCTTGACTGTTAAATAAGACTGCAGTCAGGATTTAGCAGTTAGAAATACTATGTACTTTGTTTTGCTACCTTTCAGTAAGAACCAGTGTGTAAAGTTGAAATTTCCTAACCAGACATTTGAAGACTATGATGTGATTCCCTGGGCCTTGATTCCAAAGGAGCTCTGAATATGGGTTTACTAGTTGGTGGTGAATTGCTAGTCGCCAACTATTAGGCCTTTATGTCCAGATATTATCTCAATTTATGGAGTAAGGTCCCTGAGTTCTCCTCTTTCCTTCCACAGGGCAAGCAGGAGGACTTCCCGACGACAGTTCTGGAGGGTATGGAGACGGCCAAGCCTCAGGTGAGGGTGGCTTAGATGCTTGCCACTGAGTAGCAAGAGCCGCCAAGTCAGGGATTGATGCTTGCTAGTGTTTTTGGCTGTGGTATCCACATTTTAGCCAGAAGCGCAGGGGAAATTTAACCCACAGGACAGAGTAGTATTAGGAGAGATGGAGCCAGAACAAGGCAAGCAAAACCTTTTGAAGTCCTCAGGCCGATCTCAGCCCTCCGCTCTTTGTGTTTTTAAGGAGTTGGCGGATACTTTTCTCCCCCGCAGCTTATATAGTATCGGTAAACATGACATAAAACATAGACTTAGGAATCATGGGACCTTTAAAAAGAAATACAGCTGTCTACATAGAGAAGACAATCTATAGGCTGAAAGTCTTAAAAAAGGACAGAAAGGCATTCTAGGACTAGTCAAATCATACAGGCAGTGACTCATTTAAGAAACGGTTGTTGCATCGTGTTGGGTAAATTTTTTCTCTAACATTGCACAGTTAATTATTTTGCAGTTTAAACCTTTTGTTTCTCACATGAAAATTATTATTTTTTAAAGTCTGCTCGAGATGCTCTTTACTTTCAGACCAAACTATGGTATTTTTACTTCTAGGGGGAAATAAAGGGTTCAATGATTTTTAGGGCCATTGGAACAGTTCAAGTTTGGTCCAGGAATCCAGAGTACTATGTCTGCATTTTATCCTTTGCCACTTAGAGAATGTTTTTGGTTCTGGTGTCAAGGCTGCTTTTGCATATTGATACAACTGGAGTAGGTATTACTCTATTTTTGTAGTATGTCATTTTTCAATTGTTACTTCTCCTTCTAAATTATTTGTCTATCATAGTTTGTGTACAGCCGGTCCAGGGAGTATTTGTATTTTACTCTTGGAGCAAAGATAGTTTAGCATTAATTCAGAAATTAATATTCAGGTTGATTCAGGCTGTTAGAAACAGATTTCTTGAAATACTAGCCCAAGAATTGGCAGTTGATAACCGGTATATGGTTATTTTAGAGGAATTAAAAATCCTTATTCAACCAAACTTCAAGAATGGTTTTCATGGAAGGACGCACAATTGGATCTTCCATGGAATTGTTGAGGCTTGGGATAGCTTTTAGAGCTTTAATCTTCAAGAACTATATTGGCTTGTTGTTTTGTTTTTATGTGAATAAATTTTTATTCTTGCTAAAGTAAACAAAACATTGTATTGCTGAAAGTAAAAGCAAGCTTTCATATAAAGCTGTGGTGCTACAGACTTAACATTAGTAGAACATTAGTTTTAAGCATTTCCAGGAATTGTGGTGACTATTCTGAATCCTTCAAGATCTCCCTTCAGGCCTTTGTCATGCTCAGAAGTATACATTGTGTGGTGTGGTCAGTCAACATTAGAAATGTGCTTATAAGTGATCAACAATCTTCTCTAAATAAAGCCAATGACCCTCGTGAGTGTCTTGGGACAGAGATCATATCTTGACTTTTTATAAATCCAAATCAAATTGAGTTATATATTCTAAAATCTTAAAAATTAGAAGGGAACTTGAGGTCATCTTGTCTAGCTTCCTAGACAAACATAGTATTATATCACCCCTATTTTATGGATTAGGACCGGAAACAAAGTTAAATGACTTGACCAGGGATACTCCAGCAGTTGGGGGATGAGAACCCAGAGGTCTTGTTTCTTAAGCATATAGGCTACTCATTGCACACTTCCTCCTAGGATCATTTAAAATGTGCGTTTACCCATAAAAAAAAAATCTAAAGCATAAGAAATCATATGATTCTCCTCTTTTATTCTTTTCTCTCCTTCATTCTTTATTCTTTTTATTTGTAAACTATTATAAGACTGAATATGGTACATCTATAGTTGACTGACTTTAAGTAGTCTTTGCTATGTAGATCCTATCAGGCTTTTGTTTTTACTTTTTAGCTAGAAACCTAGTTCTAGTTAATTTGTCTACTTTATGGGGGAGGGGGAGAAGCTAGTAACTGTCATGGAAAAAAAGCTTTCTTCTCTATTAATTTTTATATTTCTGTTTTCTTACTCAAGATGCTGCTATTTTATCAGAATCAGGATGGGGGAATGAGTTCATGGAATAAGAGGTCTACATCTTTCCTGTCCCCCTCCCCTTTTCTGCCTCTAGACTTGACCTATCCAGAGAGATCTAAATTAGTACCTTTAGTAACTTAACTACTTTTACTATGTTTTCAAAGTGTTGAGCCATTAGAAAAAGTAATTGTGCTTTTATAGCTTGACTGCATTTTTAAAGGTGAGCTAGAATTTCCTGTGTAAAGTGGTGAGAAAGAGTAACTGAATAAAGGGCAGCATTGGTATGTAGGCAACATTGAGGCTTTTTAAAAATTAAATAGCATCTTTGAAACATTCTCAATTTCTAGAATACCAGATTCAGATAAGTACACACAAAGACCAAAGTATAAAACTGTATTCTAGAGCCAAGTGTAAATTATTCCTGAATTATATATACTACTAATAACTTCCTTTTAATAAGGATATTAATAACTGTACTCTTTAAGGTTTTCCTTCTAAAGAGTTAGATTATCCAGAGTGGTCTGTTCATTTTGGAAATAGCCTATAAAAAGGATGTTTTAATTAAGCTTCTGAAAAGTTTTGAGTCCCAAATTAATTTTTGTTTCTTGTGAAAAAAGGTTAGATTTTTTTCTTGCAGGTTTTTAGCCTTGATTTTAATAGTGGCTTTCCTTCCTTGAAAATAATAGTTTTTATTCCTAAAAAAACCAAAAGGAAGGACATAATTACCAAGATTTTTTTAAAAATATATTTTATTGATTTTTTTTTTTTTTTACAGAGAGGAAGGGAGAGGGATAGAGAGTTAGAAACATCAATGAGAGAGAATCATTGATCAGCTGCCTCTTGCACATCCCCCAGTGGGGATGTGCCCACAACCAATGTACATGCCCTTGACCGGAATCGAACCCGGGACCTTTCAGTCCGCAGGCCGACGCTCTATCCACTGAGCCAAACCAGTTTCAGCCCAAGATTTTTTTTAAGAGACCATTTTTCATTTTTTAAAAATTGATGAAGTATTTAAGAATAGTCAGCTTTTTTATTTTTTTAAAATATATTTTATTGATTTTTTTACAGAGAGGAAGAGAGAAGGATAGAGTTAGAAACATCGATGAGAGAGAATCATCGATCAGCTGCCTCTTGCACACCCCTTACTGGAGATGTGTCCGCAACCAAGGCACATTCCCTTGACCAGAATAGAACCTGGGACCTTTCAGTCCCCAGCCTGACACTCTATCCACTGAGCCAAACCGATTTCGGCTAGTCAGCTTTTTTAGATGTTATGTAGAAGATCAAGATAGAGAAGACTATTATTCCACAGATAATGGCTTCTTTAAATTTCTGTGTTAAACTTTTGATATTTGATTTAAAGATACTTTAAAAGTGCCACATGAGTTATATAAATAAAATTCCTTACTTGTTACATATTCTCAAGATTCCCAAAGTTAGCCAGCTGCATTAGAATGCTTTTTAAAACATATTTTTAAATTTTACTTTAGAGAGAGGAAGGGAGCCGGGTAGAGAGAGAGAAACATTGATATGCTGCTTCCTGCACGCCCTGAGATCCAGCCTACAAGCCAGGCATGCTGCCCTGCCTGGGAATCGGTCTGGTGACCTCTTGGTTCATGGGTGGATGCTCAACCGTTGAACCGTACCTGCTAGTGATTTTTTTTTATGCTAACACTTGGAATGAGGAGCCAGGTTAAGTGTTAAGTGTTTTTTTCTACATGGTTTTCCTGTCATTGACAATAGATTTTGCAATAGGATTGATGTTTAGTGACCATCAATTAGACATAGAGAAGATAATAGCTAAGAAAGAAAACTGTCCCTATTTGGGGAAGGGAGAAAAGTAGAGTTCATAGAATTTATTGATTTTCATGTTAATAGTAGACACTCATGAAATAAAACAAGAAGTAAACTATTAAGAGATATTTGGTTCATACTCAGGATTATTATTACTGTTGTATAGGTAATGCTCCTTATAATATGACATGTTTTTTTATCTTGGTTTTGTTTTGTGTTTATTTATTTTGATTTGGTGATAGAGGACTAGAGACATCAAAGCTGTAGTTTTAGAAATTTTCACATTACTGAAATAACCTGTATCCCCAGATAATCAGCATTTCTTCTTTTCTTACCTTAACTTCATGCTGTATCCTCAGCAATATAGCTCTTACTGATTATTTTTCTCTTTAGGAATAATTAATTATTCTGATAATCTTTAATTTTAGGTTGGGATTAATTAAATGTGAGGATTGTTGATTTGATTTAGTAACTTGAACAGTATTTTCCCCTCATTATCTGTTGTGGATAGATAGGTTTTTCTCTTTGTCTCCAAGAATAGTGTTTCTTAACGTGTAGCCCATACTAGCATTAGGCATTTTTGTTTGACCTCCTGTTAACCATTTTGTTTTTCTAGGCAGTGTTTGGATGTGTTTGTGGCAACACCTAAATAGCTTAGCTATAATTTTCCAAGCAACTTTACCTACCTTGTTCATTTTATTCTTCTAATCTTACTAATACCTTTTCCTTTAATTTTGCTTCCATTATCAGTGCTTCCAACTTCTTGTCTTAAGTGCTTTTAAGTAATTAAACATGGATACCTGGTGTAATTATTTCAATGGTATTGAATTTTAACACTTTTTAAATTATTTCTTGTAAACCCTTAAGCTGATGGTTAAGTATATTTTATAGTGATCTTAAAAATATAAAGTAAAATGTATATAAATGTATGTCTAAGGACATCTTATAAAGATGTACTTAACTTTCAGCATATAAAAACACCAACTTAATACACAACTTAAAGAGTTTCAAAATAACATATTTTACTTATAGAATATGAGATATACTACATGTATATGTATTATATACATGTATATATACATGTATATATACATGTATATGTACTATACACTATATACAGTAACATATTTTACTTGCAATAAGTAATACCATTTCTAATGTTTTTGCCAGAAAAGGTAAATTCCTTGCCGCCTTCTATCTCATCATTGTAGTCTGCTTAACTTCTCTCACTGCTTGCCAGCATTGAATTATGGGAACTAATGGGTATGCCATTGATGAGACTGCGTATTTCATACTATTCGTTATTATGGCTTAGATGCCTTTTCATGTTCCTTGGTCTAATCCTCAAAGAGGGATGGTGATTGTCTTTTTTTACTCCATAGCTTCTTCTGCTTTCTGTTTATGTATTTTTCTTAAAATTTATTATACACTATTTGTGGTACTAATTGTAGTTAGCATATTATCCAACATTATCAATGAAAAATAGTTCAATGCCTTGTTATGTTTTATAGGGTCTATTGTTTCACTCAGTAAACTGTAATTTTGGAGTGACTAAATTTTAAGGATGTTTTAGCTTTTAACCAATTTTTTTTTAAGGAGGTGAGATCAGGCTGTGAATGAGGCAAAGCTTTACAGAGGTTCTCGGGTCCAAAAGGAGTTTGAGGCGTAATCATTATCCCGGACTCTGAATTCACTTGCCGTTTTCCCAGAAGTCCTTTGCTTGCTTTGCTAGGTGTGGAGGGGGCAGCGTTCCAAAGTAGACTTCCTCATGACCGGATGACTTCTCAAGAAGCAGCTTGTTTTCCGGATATCATCAGTGGACCACAGCAGACCCAGAAGGTCTTTCTATTTATTAGAAACCGCACAGTAAGTTCTTTTTTCCATCTCTTTATAAAAAGTGCATGTTACTTTTAGAGAGAATAGGGGGGAAAGAGAGTACCATTGTTGAAAATTAGTGTGAGGTGTTTTTTCCCCCCTTCAGATATTTTAAAATTTTTATATGTGATTCTTGTTTTTGTAAAATTGAGATCCTATTTGCTCTCATTCTTTGGCTCTTTTTCATTCCTCATAGCCTCATATACACAATAAGAATCTTTACACATTTTAAGAATATATACTTTTAAAATAATCACTTTTTCTTTCTCAGAATAAGAGAAACCATTATTCTGTTTTATTTATCTGGTTCAACATCCTCCCCTGACTAAATATAATTGATTTTTAATGTTTGCATAATATTTTGTCTGACAGTCAAGTCGCAGTTTAACTGTTGGACATTTCAGTGTCCATTTTTACATGTTAAAGCAGCTTTTATACATTCTTAACTCTCTGTTTATTATTTCATTTTGATTGAGTTCTAAAAGAAAAGCTACTTTGTTAAAATGTATGAAAGGCCCCTTAAGGCCTTGTTTTGTTTTTTAAATATATTTTTATTGATTGTAGGGAGTGAGAGAGAAACATCAGTGATGAGAGGGAATCATCAATTGGCTGCTTCCTGCCTGCCCCCTACTGGGGATGGAGCCCATAACCTGGGCATGTGCCCTTGACTGGAATTGAACCTGGAACCCTTTAATTTGTAGGCCGACGCTCTACCCACTGAGCCAAAACAGCCAGGGCAAGTTTTTGTTTGTTTTTTAATATTTTTTATTTTTATTTCAGAGAGGAAGGGAGAGGGAGAAAGAGAGAGAATCATTGATCAGCAGCCTCCCAACTGCCCCACACTGGGGATCTAGCCCGCAAGCCGGGCACGTGCCCTGACCAGGAATTGAACCCAGGACTCTTCCGTCCGCAGGCAAACACTCTATCCACTGAGCCAAACTGGCTAGGTCACCCCTTAAGTTTTGATACAGGTTCCCAGATTGCTTCCCAAAAGGGCTGAACCAGGTGACACATTCATTGTTTTGTCCCTGTTTTGTTATTGAAATGATGATAAACTGTGCTGCTGTAGTTGACCAAAGCTATTTCATTTTACATTTCGTGGACTATTTAAACTAACTGCTTTTTTACATTTATTAGTTATTTGTATTTCTCCTACGAATTTTTCTTTCATATCCTTTATTCATCAGAATTTCTTAACCATAGAGTAGAGGAGGGCAAGGTACTATTCAGAAAATATTCATTATATTGTAGGGTGATAAAAAGCAAATTTACCTTGTAATTTCAGTTTCTTTGAATTTAGCTCAGAGTGTCATTTTAGCATGTCTGCTTTTTAGCCATCACTGACTTCTTTATTGTGACTGGTAGGTTGCAAAATTACAGCTAAATGTGGATTGTTTAGGCAGTGGGATTGGTAGGTTATACTGCATTTTTCTAGTACAGAATAAAGGTTCTCTTTTGGGGAGAAAAAGCAGATTGATTTTTAAAATTGTGAGTGGATCCCCACCAGTGTGGCTCAATAGTTGAGCATTTATCTATGAACCAGAAGCTCAGAGCACATGCCTGGGTTGCGGGCTCAATCCCCAGTGTGGGGCTCACATACAGGAAGCAACCAATCAATGATTCTCTCTAGTCATTGATGTTTCTCTCTCTCTCCCTTTCCCTTTCTCTTTGAAATAAATTAAAAAATACATATATATATTTTAAATGTGAGTCGAAAATTTTTAATGTGTATTTCTGAGGTTAATTTGTATTATAATTGAGTCCATGTAGCATAACATTTGATCTAAATGGATATTTTTAGACAAAATTGTCTTTATATATATATATATATACTAGAAGCCCAATGCACAAAGATTTGTGCTAGAATGGTTTTTCCTTTCCCTGGCTGCCGGCACCACCTTTTTGCTCCAGCCCAGCCCCTTTCCGCTCAGGCCCCCAGAGCCTCCTCTTTCCATTCCGGCCCCACCGTCACACACTGCCCAGAGGCCCTGAGAGACCAGGGGTGGGGCAGGACACCTGTCACAGCATCCACCCCCATCACTTGGTGCCTGTGTATGCAAATTAACCGCCATCTTTGTCAGGCTAATTTGCACATCACTCCTGATTGGCTGGTGGCATAGCAGAGGTATGGTCAATTTACATGTTTATCTATTATTAGGTAAGTTATATTTTTTTAATTGATTTCAGTGAGGAAGGGAGAGAAATATTAATGACTAGAGGCCCAGTGCATGAATTCATGCACCATTGGGGTCCCTCAGTCTGGCCTGTGGGATCGGGCCGAAACCAGCTCTCGGACATCCTCCAAGGGGTCCCAGATTGCTAGAGGGTGCAGGCCAGGCTGAAAGACCCCGCTGCTATACGATCAGGGCTGGGAAGGGACCATGGAAGGTCTCCATGGTGTGTCCAGCACATCTCGCTCACTCCCAATCAGCCTGACCCCAGCAGCAAGCTAACCTACTGGTTGGAGCATCTACCTTGGTGGTCAGTGCACATCATAGCAACTGGTTGACAGATTGACTGCCTGCTCCCTACTGGTCATTGCACATCATAGCAAGTGGTTGAGCGGCCTTCGTGTATTATTAGCATATTATGCTTTGATTGGTTGAACAGACGACCGGACACTTAGCATATTAGGCTTTATTATATAGGATGAGAGAGAATCATCACTGGGCTGCCTCTTGTACACGCACCCCTTAGGATTGAGCAACCTGGCTATGTACCCTGAGGGGGGATCGAATCATGACTTCCTGGTTC